>RCWM02000204.1:635000-1352500 GCA_003667255.2 Euschistus heros
ATTTATATTACAAAATAATATATAATAAAAAATCTTATTTTTATTATTTATTTTTGCTTTTTGCTTGTAATATTGTTCAATAAATATAATAGTTATGAAAAAAGCATCAAAAGTTGATTAGACAGCACATCAATTTTTTACCGCACGATAATAGCAGTTATTAGAGGTCAATATTAAAGAATGTTCTAGACAGAGATTTGAGCCAATCAGATCTCAGTATTCTCTGTAACTTAATTATCTGGTCCTAACCGCCATTTGCTGCATCTTCACTCTGCTCTCAATTCTTGTGCGTTTCGTTTCTGTGCCGCTTTTTTCTTATTAAAACTCTTAAACCAGTAATAAAGTGTTAACATTTTAAGTGTTAATGTGCGTAAAATGTTAAAAGTATATAGATGCTTATTTTTCACGGGTTTTTGAATAGTTTACTGTACTGAAATGAGGTTTTTCATTATTATAATCTATTTAGTGTTAAAAAATATAAGTGGTTAGTGAATTTCAGGAATAAGTTTACGAATATGGCTGGGAATCGCAGAACTCATAGCAGATTCAAGGTAAAGGAATATTATATTATATTAAATATTATTTATCCTTTGTGAACAAATATTTCACTACACCAATCAACGGTACATGTAATGTACTTTCAGTCTTGTTCATAAGAATTAATGTTTTCATCTCATATTCAATTTTGTGAATTTATAATGGCATTATTAAAGAATAAAGTTACTAAGATATGTTCATATCCGTCGAAAAAACAGTTAAGAATAACCAGAAAGTTCAATAATTCATAAATATATTAATTATAGCAGTGAACTAATAACAACATATTTTTTAAGATTTGTTTTTCTGTTTGGTATTTATTCACACGTTGAGTGAGTTAGTGTTACATTATCTGTCAATTAGAAAAACAATTAAAGTTTGACATTAACAAATGACGATTTTTAGACCATTCAAATAATTCGAATAATCAATTTTGACCTGTAAGAACGAGATAGAATTTAAGTGTGCAACGTTTAAATTTTATTTTATTTTTAATGCATTTAAAATAACTTCATGACTTTTTGGGGATTTAACTTTGTGAGATAAAAAACAATTAATACCCTTGTTTAACATCCAATAATACTTATTTGTAGATACCAATATTTGTGTTCTGTATAAAAAATTAATAAATAGAACCGAATAGAAGTTAAAAATGTTTTTTAATGTGCAATAATTTAGTTTAGTTTATTCTGATTTATTTTAAGTAATATTAAATTTTCTTATTTATAGATCGAAACCATCGCGATCAGTTTTTATGAAGTAAGGTTCATTTTCAAAAAGTATATTGAATAGACGTATTTATATACTGTCATAGACACTAAAATTGTAATGGACATTATATCGACTTTCACTATATTATGCTCAAAAACTGACTCCTAAGTTGTCTATTTCGTTTGTAAACAAATGTATATTTTTTCTTAACTATAGCACCTAATCAATAATCGATCGATTGTGAAATTATTCGTCCATTGCAACTAATCAATATAGGATTTATCGATTATGAAAATCAATCGATAATGCCTATCCCTAAATTCATATTAGAACCAGGGCTGCCGATTGGGGGGTAATTTTCCCCTTGTGAGAAATTTTTATTTTAAAAAAGTATTGCGTTTATAATTTTTTTTATTGAACAGACTCAGTGATTTTTTTAATGAAGGAAATTAAAGCACTTATATTCATGGCTGAAGAAAAAAACTTTATCTTTAGTTCTAAGCTATCTGTTGATAGCTATGTGTTGGGCTGTTTTTAATATATGCTATGGTTTCAAAGACGATGAATACTATCTTAATCATCGATATGAAAACATTCTTCTTTAAAAATACAATCTGGTTCCCTTTACTGTATTTAGAAAAGGTTAATATAATGAAAATATCCTACCTATTTATGGTCCTTCAGAAATGAACAACAATTTGATATGTATTTATTGGCAATTTTAACGATTAACATTGTTCCTTATTAATTTAACATTTTGAGGATGTCGAACACAATACAGGTTGATCAAAATAAATTTAATTTAACTGAGAAGTAAAGAAAAAAAAAAAAAACGTTAGTATTTTTGCAGAAAATTGGGTTCAAGGAATTAACAGTTAGGAAAATGAAATAAACATTTTCCGTTTTTTTTTTTTTTTTTTTTTTTTTTTTTTTTTTTTTTTTTTTTTCAAGCAAAATAAATACTGAACAAATATAAAGCGGATTCTTTGTTATTTTTTATTTTTTTTTTCACTTCCTTATCTGGTTCGTGCACAAAGTGTGGGCAAAGCTGTTGAACCTTATTATTCAACGGATCTTAATGTTTCTTTAGGTGCTGAATCCGAATCTGAAGTTTGCTACCACATCAGCCGTCGGATCCAAAATATATTTTTTTTCATCTCAAAGCTGGTTAAATTTATTTTTAGATTCCATTTATAAAACGTTGATTATATTTTATAAAATACCCAAGCCAGTACGCTAAAAAAAGCAGCGTGCTGGTGGGGATATTTTACGAGATTTAATAAACGTTTTATGTATGGAATTTAGAATAAAAAAAAAAAAAAAAAAAAAAAAATATTAATTTCACAAAAGTACGGGGTTTGTAGCGTACATATTGTATTGTAGGCATGTGTATCTTATGGGACTTGATTTAGAACATCATGTACGGAGTCTAAAATAAAATTTAAACATATTTAAGATGAAAATCGAAATTTTGGACCGGATAAATTGATTCGGAGTTATAGTCAAACCAGAACCGATAAACGTGTTTTTGTGGAGAAGTGGGACTGACCGCAAGTTAGCATGTTCCCAAGGCCATAACTTGGCCAAAAATGGTATGGTAATAAGCATAAAGCGAAAAATGGTACGAATTTTGAATTGTATTTTCATTTTTATTTTTTTTTTTTGATCGTACTTATTGATTTCAGTTGCAATTTACTATATAAAAACATTCTTCTAAAAACCATTCGTTGTCTCGGTATAGGTAAAAAAAACCTACAATAACCGCTATTTTTGGCGTTTTTTTTTTGCGATTTCGGGTATGGTACCAAACTTTGCCGTGGTAGCAAACTTCTAATTCGGATTCAGCACCCCAAAAAACATTAAGATCCGTTGAGAGCTAAAGTTCAGCAGTTTTTTCTCTAAAAACGGCCTTCTGAAACCTTACTTTGCTTGCTGCCGCCATCTTGACTCGTGTTTGCAAACGGCAGCAGTGGTTTTTCTTACACGAAAATTGATAATCTTTCTGATAAGCATTTTTTTTGGAGACCTATCATGACAGGTTTCTCCGACTCCTAGACTAGTGCGGTTGCACCAGAATTGGCTTGACAGCCATTAGGTATCATATCTGATTCATACTAAGGCAGATGCATAATTTTCACTAATCATCAATAATAAAAAGCCAGCACGCGTAATATAAGTTAATATAGAGCTAAAATTAATTGCAGTATTTCATAATACATATTTACTGTAAATAGAATAGACTGTATCTGAAATGATTACACCAGCATACATATATGATGTATATGCAATGTACATTATTGTATAGTGATATTGCAGCCTGAATAATGATCATGACTTTACGAAATCTACGTATGTATATGTATATGTATACATACATATATCTACTTCTCTATTATATCGTACCTACAATGGGTTTATTTTTTAAAAGCTTTGTTTTACAAGATAAACATTAAAATTATCCCATCATTAATGATACATTTTTTATTTTTTTTTTTTTTTTTAGCTTTATTATAAATCTTACATATATATATATATATATATATATCTGTATTATATTTTCTAGTAAGAACGAAATTCTAACTCCTAGTAACTAAACATAATCAGAATAAGGTAGAAACATATAACATTATTCTATTAAGAGATCCATATGGTCGGTAGAATACTGATGACTTGGTATGTGCAATAGAATCTTAAGGGCCAAATAATAATGGAAGTAAATCATAAAATATTACCTGTATTACACCTATGATTATTTTGCCCATTTTATAATTATTTATTGCGTAATAAGTTAAAGTTATTATTACTTTCTTACGCGTTATTACTTCTTCATTATTTCGAGACATTAAAAGTAATGTAATACAATACGTAGTTATATATTATTTGACTAAGTTTAACCTTATGCCTATATCCTCATTAAACCTGCTAATGTAACTATTTATAATAAAACAAGTGCAAATACGAATTGCCATGATATCTGGTATTCTAGGAATGTCGACATTTTTCATCCACTGAAAAACCAAGGTAAATGTGGAGCCGGATAAGAAACCTTATTTCCTGATGAAATAAAAGATAATCAAATAAAGAACGTGTACTGCGTCCTCTCATATATTGTCACATACATTAGCAGAATCCTCCAGATTAATTATCAAAATTGCTACTAAGTATCTGTATTTATTTAAGAAATTTTATTTGTATCTTTATGTTCAAAAGCAAAAATTATTACAATAATTAATATTGTTTAATTTTTTTAATCAAATAATTTCAAAAATATTTCTGATTGACTATTTGATTTTATATTTGCTTACTGAATATTTTCGTTTTTCTTAAGTTTCAATATGTAACTTGCTTCCCTAAGCCTACAGTTCAATATTTGAAAAGATTGGTATAATTATAATAAAAAAAAAAAAAAAAAATACAATATTTCGTTTAGTTATCTCAACATTAATTTTTAAAAATAATGATGATGATGATGATCCTCGGCTCTTCAGCCCTGTGCGGGCCTTGGCCTCCCTTAGATAATTCGCCCATTCCTCTCTGTTCAGCGCCATGGTCCACCACCTAGTTGCGCCTAATCGTCGGGCCACAGTACCTATCTGGTCCATCCAGCGGGCCTTCGGTCTTCCAACCTTCCTCTTCTCCATAGGCATGTGGTTAGCGACCCTTATCGGTATCCGATCTTGCCTCATTCTTTTTAGGTGTACTGCCCAGCGAAGTCTGTTGAGATTGGTAAAATCCACCACAGGTGTGTCACGGAATTCTGCGTAAACCTCTCTGTTGTGACGCCTTCTCCAGACACCATTCTCCCATACTGGTCCATAGATCTTTCTTAATATCTTCCTTTTAAATACGGCCAGTCTTTGCTCATCAATCCTGTTGATCACCCAGGATTCTGATCCGTATGTGAGGACGGGTCTGATCAGTGTCTTATAGAGAGTGACTTTTGTGGTTTTGGTTATTAGCCTGGATTGGAAGTGCTTGAGAAGGCCATAGTAGCTCCTGTTTGCTGCTTGTATTCTTCTTTCAATCTCTTTAGAACAGTAGTTATTGACATCTATACGGGCACCTAAATACACAAAATCCTGCACCGCTTCAAAGACATAGTCTCCTACTTGTAAGTGCGGATCTCTCCGGTCGTTTCCGACAGCCATATACTTAGTTTTATGCGTGTTAATGACTAATTCCATGTTTCTCGCGGAAGTTTCCAGGGCCGCAAATGCCTCCTTCAGGCCAGCTTCTGTTCTTGCAATCAGATCAATATCGTCCGCGTAGGCCAGGACCTGGATCTGCCTGTTAAATATGTGTCCCCCTACCTGTAGGCGAGAATCGCGAATCGCTTTTTTCCAGAGCCAGGTTGAAAAGTAGGCAAGCCAATGCGTCACCCTGCTTCAGGCCATTCTCTGTTTCTACTGGGTTTGACAGGTGTGACTGTACTCTGATTCTGCATCTCGATCCAGACATTGTGGCCTTGACCATTTTTATCAGCTTTGCGGGAATGTTGAATTCCTTCATAGCCTTGTAGAGCATCTTCCTGTTAACCGTATCATACGCCGCACGGAAGTCTATAAAGAGATGGTGGGTGCTGATTCTATATTCCAATGACTTTTCCAATATCTGTCTCAGCGTAAAGATTTGATCTGATGTTGATCTATCCTTTCGAAAGCCGCATTGGTAATCTCCAATAATATTCTCAGCATATGGAAGTAATCTTGTGAATATTATAATAGAGAGGAGTTTATAGGCGGAGTTCAATAGGGATATTCCTCGGTAGTTTTCACATTTTAGCGTATCCCCTTTTTTATGAACCAGGCATATCAAGCCCGTCTCCCATTCCTCGGGCATCTTCTCTTCCTCCCATATTCTACCCAGTAATGCAAAAAATAATAGTGATAAAAATTAATAAAAATGTGTTGTATAAAAATAAACGAAATTTGTTAATTAGTTTTATATTAATATTATTAAATCGTCAAGGCCATGGTCAAGCCGAACAAGTGATAAAAATTAATAAAAATGTGTTGTATTTCGTTGGTCAAGGCCATGGTCAAGCCGAACAAGGAATTCGGATGACATCGACACTCGTTCGAGGCCCTTTGTTTATAGCTTTATGGTACACTTATTTTAAGTCTCTTTTTTTACTCTTATTTTTTTCATATATATTTTTTTATATACAACACAAATATATCTGACATGTTATTGTAAATAAAAATTATCTAACTTGCTAAAATAGCAGTTTCCTTTTCGTGTTTCTTCCTTTATATTACATTTCAATTAACTAAGTTGTCTATTTCGTGTGTAAACAATAATTTTTCCTTTATACAGCAACTAATCAATAATCGATCGATTGTGAAATTATTCGTCTATTGCAATTAATCAATATAGGATTTATCGATTGTGAAAATCAATCAATTATGCCTATCCATAAATTCATATTAGAATAAAAGTGAGTTTCTGCTGTATGTAGATCTAGAAAAAATAAGTTATTTTTACCTCTGTATTTTACTCACAGAAATTCATTTATTTTCATAAAAATAACTACTATTGTTGGGTAAAATAAAAACCTATACAATGTTTCTTCCTTTATATTACATTTCAATTAACAATTAATATTTTTCAAATGTAATACAGAACCCAAACTATGATTAAAAGAAAAACAGTAGGTTATGTAAATTATTTATTCAGTATGGTATATTGTATATTGTAAAGTTATAGAATTATTTTTTTGTTTATATCATTATCTATCTTAAAGATAGATAACTTATTACCAAAGATTTCTTATTCCTAATGTAAACTGTAATGATGAATCTAATATAAAAATTATAATCAATAATTGCCATGTTTTCATTTCAATCAACCTATTTTTAAGCGTAGAAATATAAAAGAATAAAATAGCCGTCTAGTCGGCGCTTTTTGCCAACTAATCGCTGGCTAGTCGCCGAACCTCGAAGTGTTCATTGAACTACTTTCAGGAGCGTCTCTAGACCCAAAAGTTGTCAAAAAGAAAATAAATTTGCTGACAACAGCCGTATTCGATGTCGGGAATATTAGATTATTTTTTACTCTCTTTTCCTCTTTCTTTCCTTCTTTATGTCCTTCATCCTTTCAGAACTAAATGCCCACCTTGCTTTAGCACATTTCCTGCCGGTGTTCTTTCTGTTACCTTTTTACTTCATCAATTCGTTTTTTTTTTGTTTGTTTTTTTCTCGTATATAACCTACAGGCTTGTAATGCTTAATATTTTAAAAGGTTTTTGCTGAACCTAGATTTTTTCTAGGTTTTTCCATTTCCCTATGAATTTCTTGATTTGATCTCAAATTAATTCAAGCTCGGTAATTTGGGTATTCATTACCATATTTCTTAGGTGTAAGTTATCATGAGTATAAGTCCAAAAAGTTGTAAGGTCAAGAGGGGTACAGTGTCACAAAAACAAAATTTTATTGTTAGAAAAAATAGTTGTTTATATCATCTTCTAATTATTTGTTATAAAATCATCTGTATTTAACCTTCATATTAAGCTTGAAGAAATATAAAAATTATACTTAGAAGTTATTTTATTTTATTTTTTTTGTTACTGTTTAACAGCCATAGGTATACAGTACAAAAACATGGGGACACTAAACGTAATAAAATAAAACCACTTAACACTGTGAAAAATAAAATAGTGACGGCGGACTTTAAAATTAGTAAATGACATTGCATGGATAGGGAATACTGTTGAAAACTAAGAGAGAAATTTCTCATTATTACATGAATGATTTGTACAGTATTCGTTATTAAAACAAAAAAAACATTAAACAAATTTAACTATGCTACTGCCTCTTTAAACAATGTTTGAAACAATATATCATTAATTTCAAAATAAATGTAAATTTTACGTAAATTAAAATTTCTTTAACAAAATAAAATGAAATTAAACTTTTCACTCTTTAAAAAAAAAAAATTGATTAATGAAATAATAATATATTGAGTTTAAGAATAGGTTATGTTGAATTTTTTATAATTATAATTTTCTCTTCAAATTATACTTATCCATTTAAATAAATAAAATAAGCACGTAGCTGTTTTAATCAGTTACATATTCCTTCTAATAAAATTAATATATTTTTTTAAATTCTGGAACATTTGGCTAACTCATATATAAACTATCTGATTCCTATCTAAGGAAAAAATATATTATTATTTTGCAATATGTTAGGAGACAGAGGTTGGAAGATAGGTCGGTAGGAGGCAGTGGTGGGGTAGAGGCAACTCCCACGCCTTTCCCAGTCCGCTCCCGGCTGTCGCGTTCTCCTCTTCTCCTCTGTGCCTCTCTTTAGCGAGTCTTTGACGTCTTTCAACCTGTTAGCAGGCACGTATATATATGTCGTCTGTCTGTCTGTCTATATGTCTAAATGTCTATAATGATCCTATAGTGAATATGCAAAATGAAAAATTTCTTATTTTTACGATGAAAATTGTCCAAAATAAAATCGTAAGTATGTTACCGAAAAGCCAAGAATCTGCTTACCACGATGAAAACTCACTGAATTTTTAATTATAAAACACATTCATAAAGTAAAGTAATAAGAATGCAGTGAAATTTGAAATACGACTGTTATTTCCTCCTGTGTTCAAAAAGTCGCATTTTTCACACAATATTCAGATACATATTTAGAATCTAAGATTAATAATTACTATATACTTACGTTAAATGAAAAATTTAAACAACTGAAACAAATTCACTTTTCCGAATAATTGTTATTTTAGTTATACTTCAGCATTTCTATTTTAATATCAAAACAATTGTAATTTATATTTTGTCCATTATATGTCTGTGTTGTATCTGAAGTAGGAATGTTCCGCTGAACGTTTGTATTAAAATGGAATTTTTGAAATACATATGGTATTTAACAGTTCTATTTACCCCGTTAAAATTTTTATGTTAATATTATCTGATAAAAATGTTATCAATCATCTATATGTCATTCATTTTAATATCGAGAATCATTTTTCATCACATGAAAATTATTATCTTGAATTTTTTTTATTTTTCTTCATCGAAAAATTATGTATTTACATTCATTCTGCAGTTTACACATTTTTTCCCTTGAGAATTTCATTAATAATATTAAGGAAATAATATATCTAGCAATTAAACCATAATCTAATACGTAAGAAATTTTTATTGATGCCGGATGGAAAATCATGCCATAAATAGTTCGTCTTTAATTTTATGACGTTCGATTATTATTTAATTATTTATTTTATAAATATTTACTGGATTTAAAATTTCATAAAATAGTTCTAATTTCATTTTATAATTCCAAAATAAACGGGTTAAAATTCAATTAGAGTTTTTTAAAAATTAATTTTATTTTAATTCATCTGTATGTTTGTTACGCAATTACTTCGTAAATTATAAATCGATTTTGATCACCCTTTTTTCAGATCAGTAGGCCATACTTCAGAGGTGGTCCCATAATGTACAATCTTTACCGTTATTTTATCAACACTACTTTTTTTGTTATTATCTTCGTGTCTGGTAATTATTAAATGGGTATGATGTATAAATTTGCTTTATTTGTTTTTTGTTGATAATGAAAATAAATAAATAACACTTCCATTAAGTCAAAACGTATTTAAAACAGAAGAAAGATGAATGTTTTTTATAATATACAATGCCTTTATTATAATGTATGTATGTTATGTACATTACCTTTGTTATAATGTACTTGTAACATTACCAATATAGGTTAAATTTAAATTCAATAATACAAAATTTAATTTTAACTAATCTATTAACTCAACTGACTCATTTTTTTTAACGGCAAAAATTTACTTCATTGTACCAAAACCTGATAAATAATCTATTTAATAATATCAGGTTTTGATTTAAACATGAAATCCTGCATTAATTTCCGGACAACGGGTTTTGGTTGTGGTAAAGAGATAGCATACAAAACTACAATATTACGTTAACAAGTTATTTCTTTATCTTGACTGAGATCTGAGAAAAAAATAAATAAATAAAACGTGATTCTCATATTGGTTTATATTTTATTTTGTTTATCGGCCCCCAATGCTCATTGGCGGCTTTAACTTTAGTTTTGCATTATTATAAGTCCCTACTATCAACGGGAGAAATCAGCATTCAAAGATGTTAGTTACAAGTCAAAACGTCTCCTTGTAAGATGAAACTAAGATATCAGACTGTATCAGATCTGGGTAATGGGATCTTATTTAATAGGACTTTTGGGCCGATACCACGTCGTAGAGTAATAATAATAAGGTATAATAATAGTAAGGTATTAGGTTTTGGTTGTGGTAAAGAGATAAATAATCTCTTTAATAATAATATCAGGTTTTGGTTTAAATATGAAATCCTGCATTAATTTCCGGACAACCCAATATTTATTTGCAAGACTATTTAATATTTGATGTGCTTACTGACCTTTTATGCATAATAAAATAAAGCAGTATACAAATTTATTTTTGAGAAAAAAAAGTTATAATTACATTTTTTTTTTCAGTTTCACTTAAGTTTGAAAATTAGCACGTTTATTAAGCAACTTGGTTTAAAATAATTAATTAAATTGATATCCTCACCATGTTTAATTAATGTTATTAATTAAATACTTGGTTGAATGTTAAAAAAAAAAAAATAATAACAGCTATATATGAATAGTATAAAATTCAACAGAAAATAATATCTGTTTCCTATCGAATTACCCTCCTAACAGAGGTTTATGCACACGACCTGACCATTGTTTGCCATATTCGTTTGCAATTAGGCCCCGAGTTTACTATTAATCAAGAGGGTGCCATATTGAAATAACGATGGTTATGAAGCTGTAATCAAGTTGATTGTCCCAGCCAACAAGACTGGTAATTAGTCTACCTACTCTCTGGGTCACTGGGTCTGTGTTGATACTATCAGCTCGTCGTCCGAAAAGTAGTTCGCAGGAACTGAGCATAAATTTTAATTATGTTAGCTATTTCATTTTTCTGTCTCTCGAAAATATACTTAGTTGATTTAAACAAATAATATAATAAATACATTAAAATAAAATCATAACTGTTTTCTGCTTAGCTATTGTAGAATAATCAGTGGTACACGTTATGTTAGTGTTTCTTCAATTACTTTTTACCAAGATTGGTATTATTTTTTAAAAATATTTCGTTTATATTTTTTGAAGTTTTAACTATTAATTAATATTTACAACTGTATACATTATATACAACAAGTAAATTTGAGGGAAATGATTACAAGGCATGTAAAGTACCTGCTAGTAGTACTTCAATAAAATGTATACATTAGACAGCCTCTTGGCCATCTTCTTTTCAGACGCCTCAGAGGATTCGAGCGTGTATGGAGTTGACTATGAAATGATGGGTACCTAATTCTAATAATTCATATCCTATGTACTGAATCTCCTATCTACTTACTATGGCAAGATATGTTGATAACCCAACCTTCCTGCCCCAGTTGGAAGGACTACATAAAGAGTTTAAGCCTTCATTAACAAATAAACAATCAACTGTAAGATCATTCAAGTGTTTTTTGTTTTCACTGCTAGGAAAGCTGAAAATCCCAAAATCAATTATTTTTACATACCGCGGAATCTAGGCCACAATGTAGCGAAAAAAATATGTATCGATTTTTTTTCGATGTAGATTAAAGAAATTCTTTTTAGTAAAACCAGCGTTCGGCAATCTGGTAAGTCCCCTGTTTAATGTGTCTCACTTGTGGCTTTCAATCTAAATTATATTTTTTCTATAATTTACATCTTTATATAGTATTTCAAATGAACCCATGTATTTCCATTTATTTTTCTGGTCTTCAGATAAATACCACAAAGATTATTACTATATTTAATTGATTCAAATATTTTTTTTTCGTTTAATCTGGTCTCGCCAATTAAAATATGTTAACTCAACTTAAATGAGGACTATTCCATTTATTATTTTACTAATGTACCGATCCACAATGACCGTATAACCCAAACGTTACTGATTAGGTCCAAACATGGTCCTTATCCTTTCACATGATCATCCAAATCCACAAGTTTCTCTACATTTTTCTCTATTCGAATCTCAATAATGCTTTGAGAAAGAAAAAAATAAGGTGTCCTTGGGACCTTTTAATTTTACTTTAAAACTTTGCTGGAATGCTACCAATGGTCAGATTCTTTAAAAGCTTTCGTCTTGTTATTAGATTTTCAATTCAGCTTATTTACTTGATAAATCTACACGGTTGTAGATCAAACTCTAATGAAATTCCTATATTTACACTGAAATGTTTCGACAAGGGTTATAAAATAAAAAACATTAATTTAACTAAGTATACCTATAGATTCAAAAGTATCTATTAATTAAATTGAAAATTTCAAGTTAAAAGAATAACTCTCTTTGATAACCACAATCTTCATTAAAATTAAATCTTCACATTTCGAAGAATTATAAATAATGTAAAAAATAGTTAAAATATAATGTAAAGAATTCGAAATTATTGCTCTTATTAATAGTAAGCATGCTGATATTACTAATCATTAAATGGTCTATACTTATTTTGTAGTCTAGCATATAAACTAAATTAAATAGAAAAACAGCAAAATTAAATTTAGAAATTAAAATGTCTTACAAAGTTGAAATTCGCAGTCATAATTCTTTCATTACTATACTTTAAGCTAAGCATGGAAGTTTACACGAAACATTATTCCTGGAATATATTTTACAAGATAGTGAAAATAAATAATGTAATATCAGTTATTGACACTCTATGGATATTTTTTAAAATACGGACAAAACTGAAAGTACTTCTACACCGTTGAGTTGAGTTGTATGATTTGAAAGGAATTTTTTTTCTGATTTTTAAGATTCGGTGTCAATAGCTGTCTGGTTTACCCTAAATAAAAGAAAAAGGATTTTTAATGTATAGAATTATATTATTTTATGTGAATAAATCTGCATGCAAACAACACATCGATTCTTTAGCTCACAGATGTGTTAAGTGCAATTTTTTTGTTTTAAAATTTTACTAAAATTAAAGCTAAGGTATCGACATACATTATACGTGAAGGATAAATGCATCACTGAGTTTCTAGTTGCATGAATTATTGCGGTATTTGCGGTTTCGAATAAAATTGTTGATCTAGAATTTGAGGTGAGGTATTCCAAAATGTTTTTATATTATGTGATTAATATGCTCCACCACGATGAAACCTGTTTAACAGAATAACAAAGTTTGATAGAATAACCTTATTAATAATTTATATACTTTAAATTGATGCTAATGGTTCTCTGGCGTTGAAAAATAATCTTTTCTAAGAAAATACTTATTATTCTCAACTCAGGTCCAGTGAAGAATATCAAGCAGGGTATAAAAAGGTTTTAAGTGGATAAAATCGTTATTCGGTTATAGACAACACTTCACTTCTTTTACCGAAGAATTCTAAGGGATCCTTTAGTTAACCAACCAAGATTTTTTTTAAACGCTATATAATCTACGTAAATTTAAACTACTAATAATATCATTTTTTAAAATTTATCTTATTATTTGGAATACTTACGTAAACTTTATAATTTTTTTTTTTTTTATAATTTAAGCCCTTACGTAAACCAGTGTTGGAAGGAAGGGTAGAATATAATTAAATCTATTGAAGCTTGAGTGAAAAGATTAGTATGCCTCGAATTAAAAGTCCTCTTATACTACAGGTAAAGAAGCAACCAAAACCCTATCAAAAAAAAATAAAATCATTTTTTTTAATGAAATTTTGTAAAAACGTTTTGCTTGCCATAACAATGAAGAATCAAAAGAGTCCTTAATCATTTCTATGGTGGAAGGACGTTTTTTGGGGGAGTAGAGGGCAAATGTTGAAATTGAAAAATTATTTTTTATCTAGAAAAGTGACGCATGTTTTGTGTTTTTTTTTTTTTTTTTTCGATAGATCTAATGAAAACAAAAGCAAGATAATATAACCACCCTAAAAAAAGTTAATCTTATATTATAGACGAAAAACACATATTTTCATTATTAATTATAACGTTTTACTATTGAAAGGAATACCCTAATCAATAAATACATAGAAGATCAGTCAACTAGGAGCTCTATTTGTACTCTGTAAAAACTTTAGCCATTCAAAGGGGAAAAAAAAAGAAATGCATTGAAAAATCCCCGGCCCGCCCCTTAAAGGGTTAATAATTGGTTTAATCATTTTTTTTTCAATTCAGTAAAACGTTATAATTTATAACCGAAATATGTGTTTTTCGTCTAAAATATTGAGATTATCTTTTTTTGGGCCTTTTTTTTGGTTTCCATTGGATTTATTGTAAAAAAAACTTCTTTTTTTACAATTTTACACCCATTCTAAATATTTTTATAGACTCCTTAGGTTCTTCTTTCTTATAACAAATGAAACGTTTTTACAAAGTAAAACTGACAAAATATTTTTTTTTTCCTGTACTAGTAGGCCGAAATTGAATCCTGTGCTTTCTGGGTGTAATACAAATTCCATTAAAAAATGGTAGAACTTTAAGGGTTAATTGTAATAGCTATAATCCCCCTATAATGAATTGGATCTTAAATAATATAAACCTAACGTTCTTAAATGCTAGGCAACCAGGGAAGACTAAAAAAGAATAGGATTATTGATTATTGTTATTGTTATTATTGTTAAATTAAAAAACATTAAAACAGGAGAAGGTTTTTCGAATTCTCCTCCTCTCACGCAATACATTTTAAAATTTACACGAAATTGCTTTTTGTCGGCAACAGAGTGAACTGTGTATGAATGAAGATTTAAATTAAAAAAAAAAAAAATAATAAAATCAAACAGTTTATTATTTAAAAATAGAATAACACATTCCTCCAAAATATTTTTTTTTTTAGCTTGAAAGTTTCGAATTTAATCGGATTTTATCTACTCAATTTCATTTTTTTTTTATTATACTAGGGATTCAAATGATATGTTTACTTAAAAACGTTGGAACTTTTTTAATATAAAACGTATATTCTTGTGGGTTTTTAGCAGTATCTAATGCAACTATTTTGCACAAATTTAAGCCAGTTTCCTCAAATGTGAGAAAAGTCTAAAAATAACTACAATGTTTTTTTTAATGTCAAAATTTCATTTTTTTTTTTTTTTTTTTTTTTTTTTTTTTAAACCAAAATTCAAAACTATGGATCCTTCATTATTCATTACTGAATACAAACATAATTTCATGTCATAATTGTTTTCTGAAGTTCAAGAGGTTACCATCGGTATCATTAAAATTGAGGCTAAAGTGCACAGTAACTTCTGTATTTTTCGTCAAATTTATTATTGTTTTTAATATTGCTATAACAGTATAGGTTAGCTATTTGACGTCCACTTTTTGTATGAAAATATATTTTCACCAACTGGTCTTTTGTGATAACTTTTCTTGGAAAAGAGAAAAAAAAAAAATAATATATTAATATCAAATGATGAACTAAACGGAAAATTGCAGTCTACTCACAAAGCCACAATTTAATAAAAAAGAAATAGAAAAGGAAATGGGGCTTCACTGTTTAATTTAAAGGGTTTTTATAATTGTATGGTATTAGTATAATACTGATTTACCAGGCTTTATAAACATGGGAAATTATCTAATTTGCTAAAATCTCCAATAGCATATATTATTTAAAAATAAATATCAGGTATTTATTTATCGCTGTCGTTTGTTTCATTTGATGTATACATGCATTGTATTGTAAGTACTTGCATAATGTATTAATACACGAAATTCGTACTCGTTATTTCTCTTAGTAAAAATTAAAAGAAAGGAAAAAATTCTATTAGTTATTAGTTTTATTTAAAAATACCTAATTACATAAATAGTCCATTAGTATGTGTTGTGGTCGAAACATATTCCATTTTTGAAATAACTATGAAAATATCATTTAATACACAACATTAATTAAAATAATCTTTGATACTTCACAGTTTTCACTCCAGTCCGAAGAATTAAAAAAATTTTGTTCCAGAGTAAAGCGATGAATAACATTAGTAGAATATGCTTTGGGTTTTTACCTAAGCGTTTTTAACATATTTGTTAAGTTATATTTAGCAGGAAGAAAATTATACGTTGTTAATCATATTAAACAACAAATATCTCTCTCAATGACCACTGCTAAATAATGAACGATATCTGTGAATCGAAATATTTTTGGAAATTCATATTATGCTTAACGGTTCTGATGTCGTTAAGGTTATTAGTGAAAAAAAAATAATATATATCAGTGTTTTCGTAATGATTTGAGATAGGCCGACTTGTCGTAAAGCCGACTGATTGGTCGCTTTGATAGTCGGCAATTAGAGAACAAAATGCGCCGAGTAGTCTACCATTTTATTAATTAATATTTCTAAGCTTAAAATTAGGCTGATTGAAATGAAGACATGGCCTTTATTGGTTATAATTTTTATTTTAGATTTATCCTTACTAATTATTCAAGGAATAGTACCTCTTTTTTTTTTGTAATCAACTATCGAACATTAAGAAAGATCATGAAATTAAAGAAAATAAATTCCATAACTTCTATAATACTAAATAAAGTTCTTAACCTACTTACTTTTTTTTTAATCATAGTTTTGGTTTTGTGTCATATTTAAAAAATATTCAATCTTAATTGACAAGCTATCCGACAGGGAGTTTTCCCAGTGTCCCTTACCAGTAAGAAGACCACAGGGACCAAATGGACAGAGGAGAGAAAGCTGGCTCATAGTCAGAAAATGAAAGAATTCTGGAAGAGAAAGAAGAAGATCCTCACTGAAAAATAGCTACGAGCCCGTGGTCCTTAGAAGGCCAAAAAAAAAAAAAAAAAAAAAAAAAAAAAAAAAATCATTCTTAATTGAAATATCATACAGGCTGGAACATAAAATGGAAACTGCTATTTTAGCAATTAACAAATTTGTGTATCTGCAATTACATGTAAGGTATTTATTGTATTGTGTTCTATATACATATAAGCCCATAAACGCGATATCTCTTTCGGCATGATTAAATTTCAAATTTCACAACTAACCGTACAAGCTAAGTTATGAACATTGATAAATATCGCTTTATTTCCTAAAAAAAAAAAAAAAAAACACTCCGTTACACATTGCAAAAAACAGAAGAAAAAAATATAAGATAAACAAAAACCTGGAGCTACTTGTACAAACAGCTATAAAGATATAAACGAAGCCCCTCGAACATTGCCGATGTTACCCGAATTCCAACGTATTTTCCATTTTCTACGAAATGTTGGTATATCATTATATAAAATTTAGAGGTTATAATCAGAGCCGCTGACAGGGGGAGGTCAAAGGGGGGCGGGAATCCCCGGGGCCGGGCTCTTGGGGGGCCCGAATAAGGTAACCACTGTCAGGAAGGGATGGTGGTTAGTTTGCTTTCAATGCATTGCCCCGTGGCCAGGTTTAGCTCTCGAAGGCCCTGGTTATAATAAACACCGTTTTTGTTTTTACATAATTTATGAGTCCTAGTGATATCTACTTTCTATAAAAATTTTTTGTCTAGCTTCGTACAGGAAACTGGTATTGATCCTATCTTATCTTCATTATACAATACATATATATATTTAATAAAGTTCTTGAGGTTCAGTCAATAAATATCATTATTATTGACTGAACCTCAAGTACCTTATTAAACATCTAAGAGTAACAGTCAAGAAAAATATAACCATATATATATATATATATATATATATATATATATATATATATATATATATATATATATATAACTTACGATCGCCGAGAATAAAATGATAAACAAAAAGGAAAAGAGGACGTAATGAACAACGCACAATGTCTAGATAATAACTCTTTATTGTTCCTTCTAATGCTCTATTTATATCTTTACATTATTTACATGCTTAACTCTAAGGATTAATACGTATATTGGTACATGCTATTCTTAACTCCCCCCTGCCAGTTTACGAACAGTCCTCGTAAACTCAAAAAAATAAAATAAATAATAAATTTAAATAAAAAATAACACTCTTTATCACTGACACTTCCTGAAACAAAACACAAAACAAAATGACACCATAAAATAAATTAAACTGTATGCACATGGGAAAGAAAATATAAAATAAAAATAAAACATACTCTTCATAATTTCTGCTGTCAGAAGTAGGAGAGAGGACACACGATCCTGTCTGTCTATGTCTCTCCTTGTTTGGGAATCTTTAATTGTTCAAGGTGTACCGTCCGTCGTCTCCTCGGGTCATGTACGTCCTGTATTGTGACTACATTGTGTTCACGAATAGTGGCCACTTTATAAGGCCCCTCGTAACGCTTTATTTCCTTCCCCCTGATTGACACAATTTTTCGGTACACTATTGTTCCAATTCGTATTTTCCCAATCCCGTCCGTCACCTTAAGGTTTTCGCGGCCCACCCTCCTACTCTTATCCGCCGCGATCTTCGCCACAACCTTCCTGCGAATTTTGCTTACCGCGATCCGATTCGCCGCGATACTCTTTCCTATGTCCGGGCCTACCTCCGTAATACGCTCGTCCCGCCGCCTCCCACGCGGGCCGAAGAGTACCTCGAAAGGTGTGTACCATGTCGATGAGTGCACCGAGTGGTTGTATGCTACTATAGCTTTTGGCATCGCTTCGTTTGGTTCCAGCCCGTTTTCCAGCTGGAAAATGCGGAGATGATCACTCAGTGTACTGTGCAGTCTCTCCACATCTCCTCTACTTTTGGGATGTCCCGGCGTGTTCTTATGCCAGTCTACCTCCATCCGCTTCAGCTCTTCCCGAAGGTTCCCATTATCGAATTTTCGTCTCCCGTCCGAGGAAATTCTTTCAGGTACTCCGTAGAACAGGAACCACGTGCGTATCGCTTGCAGGATTGCTTCCGCCGATCGTTCTTGGATCCAGTATGCCATTGCCAACTTACTGAATATGTCCATTATTGTTACCCATTTTTCCCCTCTCCAGGTGAAGGTGTCCATTTGTAGTTCACTCAGCGGTCCGCAGGCGTCCTCTTCTCTTCGCGCAATCCCGTAGGTGGGTGTCGGTCATATTTTGTGGATTGACAAACTTCGCACTCCACTAGTACCTCCTCTATTGTTTTCTTCAGCTGCTTCCAGAAATACCTTCGCCGGAGTGCCTGGAGCGTCTCATTAATTCCCCTATGGTTGGTCTTCCCTTGGTGGTATGCCAGTGCAACCTCTTTTTGCCTCGCCGGTTCTATGACTGTTTCACCCAACCTGGTGCATCTGATGAAGGATCGATCTACCCCAATCTTTTTCTCCCGCCACATCCGCCGGATTTTATCCCACACAGTGTTATTCCCTACGTACAAATGGTAACATTTTCCCGGTTTTGAGGATTCGTTAATCGCCTTTATGATTTGTTCCTCTCGAACCCCCGGTTGAGACCAAATGGTGGTAATGGAACACCCCGCATAAGATGTGAACTCCATTTTCGTCAACCCCGTGGTCCTCGTCTTCCAGATTATTTGTCTCCGTTTGTCGTTGATGATCGAGTCGTCCTCTTCCATGATTGTCGGTCTGTCCTCCGACGCGCTTGTCTCCTCATCGTCCTGTCCTTCGGCCTCGTCCGGTGTTGTCTGTTGGCCTTCCCCCTCTGGTGTCCACTCCCTAATGAAATCCCGAATACCTCCCGAATATTCCCCTCCCTCTCTCTCTATCGCGTTCACCTGAATCGCTCGCGACAACCAATCTGCAACAACATTTTCCTTTCCCGGTTTGTACTTTACCTCCATGGTGTATTGCCGCAGGTATTCCTTCCATCGAGTAACTCGCGCCGAGGTCTCCTTGATCTTCCCTACCCAGAGTAAAGGTCGGTGGTTCGTCTGTACTATAAACTTTCGTCCAAATACATACGGACGGAAGTGTTCTACCGCCCATACTACGCCCAGCAATTCGCGTTCCACTGCGCTATACCGCGCTTTTGCTTCTGTAAGGCGTCTACTCGCGTACGCCACCGGACGCTCCCCTTCCCCTCCCTCTTGCGATATAACCGCCCCTAATGCGTACTCACTCGCATCGGTCGTTATCGTGAACTGCTTCTCAAAGTCGGGGAAGGCTAAAACAGGTTCCGCTTGAAGTCGCTCCCTACATCGCCGGATATTGTTCTCGATCTCGGGTGTAATACAAATCTTCCGCCCCTTCTTTAGTAAATTATTCAGCGGTACCAGGTATTCGGCCATCTCCGGAATGAATGCCTATAATAATTTAACGTCCCCATTAGTCTCCGGACACCCTTTACGTCTGTGGGGATCGCCATTCTTTGTATTGCCTCTACTTTCGTCCTGTCTGGTTGTATACCCTCTCGCGATATTTTGTGTCCTAGAAAAGTGATCTGTTCCTGTCCTAGAATTGACTTTTCCTGTGATCATTTCAGGCCGAATTCCTGGAGTCTATTGAACACCGTCCGTAAGTCTTCTACATGTCGTTTTTCGTCCTTGCTGAATACTAAAAGGTCGTCCATATATACTTGACACGGTGTTTCGTCCAGTCCTCTAAAAAATTCGTCCATCAGTCTTTGAAACGTCATAGGTGCATTCTTTAACCCAAAAGGCATTCTTGTGAATTCGAAGTGCCCTCTTTCGAATGTACCCGCGTAGCGGCCGTTCGATTGATGAGGCCCCCGAAACATCTGAAAAATATCTTCTTCCGGCGTCCATTGCCCGCCGCCATAAGCTTTGTTCAGACGCTCCTTAACAACATTCCAAGGTGTGTCTTCGTCTGCTTGTATGTGGTTGAGCACACTCCTCTTCACCCGGCATATTAAGGCGGACTTTAGTGACCGCATCAGCTCCATCTAACAGGTTTTCTGCCACCTTCGTCTCAATCCGTGTCATCAGCCGGTCCCCTCCTTTAATAAAATGGTTAAGCTCTCCCACTTCTCCATCATAACCCTCAAGGTCAGCAACCGCTCTCCTTAAATCTTGAGCCGTTACTGTTTTTATCTTCAAGAGTTCCAACGCGTTTGCGTGAGCAGCAGCGAGGGTCTCAGAAGGCATTGGTGCTATGTCAGTCATAATTTATAAAAAAAATTCTAAACCAGAAGAACAAAAAAATAAATAGATGTCTAACCTGTCTGAACTTGAAGAAAAGTTAAATAAAAAATACTGCAGAGTCTTCAAAAAATCTTCTTCTGAGATTTCCGGCACCACTTACGATCGCCGAGAACAAAATGATAAAAAAAAAAAGGAAAAGGGGACGTAATGAACAACGCACAATGTCTAGATAATAACTGATTTATTGTTCCTTCTAATGCTCTATTTATATCTTTACATTATTTACATGCTTAACTCTAAGGATTAATACGTATATTGGTACATGTTATTCTTATTATATATTATTATATATATATATATATATATATATATATATATATATATGAAATTTACAATTAGCATCTTAAAAAAAAGAAGTATTTCATTATAATTACTTTAAACTCTCTAAAAACTTTCTTTGGTAATTCCGTCTTAAATCTTAACATTAATCTTGTAATTAAAAAATAATCTTATATGAATTCTTTAGCTTTAAAATAATTAATTACGTTGTACTGTATAGAACAGCTAGAAAATAGGGTCCCTTTTAAACCTTTCTTAATAGGGAACGCAGTAATTACTCTTACCTTTCCAGGAAAAATTTAACTGTTTCTCAAAGTTTTATAATTTATTTTCAAAAATGAGGGTTTGAAACAAAAGATAAAAATGAGACCAAAATACTGTTTGGTGACAGCCATATTTATATACTATAGTATAATTCTTTTCAACCTCAAAAATTTATTTTTCCATTTTAGAGGAAAATAACACACCCTTTAAGAAAGACTGTAAAGGTAAAATAACAATAAATTTATATTAATATGTGGTATATTAGAAAGAATGAACGAATAATATTAATTGAATGGGTACGCCGAAAAACGTTCTAAGCGACAAAATTTCTGAAGTGGCGTTTTTAAAGGTTTTAAAATGTATAATAGTACGTCATATTATGATATAATATTCCATTATGTTATTGTACTCGTAAATATAACAAATTACAAGGTAGAAATCTAACTTACAAAACTAACAATAACTTTAGATTATGATTTTCTTCCACTGATTTTCAAAATTTTCTAAGTTTGTCGCTTAGAACTTTTTTCGGCGAACGCACTCAATTATAAATTTATACGACTTTCATTTTCATATTGTTTGATAATTAGTCATTTTAATTGACATGGTCGTCTTTTGGCTGGGGGTCTATAGTTTTTTTTGGTGTAACGATTTTTGCACTCTCCCTGATTTTACATCTTGAGATGCTCTAGATCTGCTGGTGTTAATCGCACTATGCAGTTTTACGGTTTGTAGATGATCTTAAAATTTGGTTTTAATCGGTGGCAAAATGTGTGAGATAGCGCAAATTATTTACATTTTTTCAGAAATTGACAGCCCCTTGCCTTCTAAAATCCTAGAAAATTTTAAAAGTAAAAAAAATGTATTTTTTATTTCAACAAAATTTAGTTTCTACATGTTTTTTGAGATGAATAATCTAAAATAAATATCAATTTTTAGTTTAAAAATTTTCCTCGCCTTTATTATATAGATAAGACGTTTCAAAATGAGCTATTTCTATTATTTTTAATTTTTACACAATAAATTTCAAATAAGACCATTTTTAAAAAATATAGGTAAGGGGAATTTTTTTTTTTAACTATAACCTGATATTTATTTTAGATTATTCAACAATCTTAGGGTTTCAATGCAATTTGAAATACAAATGTGGAAAATTTTTTAACTAAAAACTGATATCATTTTCAGACTACTCATCTCAAAAAACATGTAGAAACTAAATTTTGCCGAAATAAAAAATACATTTTTTTTACTTTTAAAATTTTCTAGGATTTTAGAATGCACGGGGCTGTAAATTTCTGAAAAAAATGTAAATAATTTGCGCTAGCTCACACATTTCACCACCGATTAACACCAAATTTTAAGATCATCTATAAACTGTAAATATGCATGGTTTAGCCCAAATCCGGAGGTCGCAGGATTTTCCCTTATTGAGATATCTCAAAGTTATAGCTGACCTAGGATTTTTTCATTCACATCAGTTTTTGTCCACTAAAATCTAAAGTAATCCCAATGTTATATACATGAATAAAAAGCAGAATGTATGCTGATTCTAGTGATGCTATTACTATTGTAATCGGTTGAACTCAGCAGTTGTTATGGCCGGTAGAATTTGTTGATGAAATCTCAAAAAAATTTTATTTTGATAAAACTTCACATATAAGGGTTTTATGGTGCGTTAAATCGAGATTTGAGGTCAGTTGTTCATGAAAAAAAAATTCCATTGATTTACAGCGGATTTCTTAGGAACTTTGTCTTTTTATAGTTTTTGAGCACTCTAAACCGGTTGGTGCCATGAGCATAACGGAAGTATTTTTATATTAAATAACATACATAACTGCAATTAAACGTGAAAGAATCATTCCTCTATCTTGACTGACAGCTGAGAAAAAAAATAAAACCTGATTTTCCTATTTTATTTTTTTTCTCGGCTCCCAATGCTCATTGGCGGCTATAACTCTAGTTTTGCACTATTATAAGTCCCTAATACCCACACACAAATCGGAATTCAAATCTGGGAGTTACAACTCTAAACGTCTCCTTGTTCATTACACATGAGAGCGGTTAGAACAATATAAGTTGGGATAAGCAGTATATTATAATATCATATCCGTGATCTATTGTTTTTACCGGTCAGAGAGAAATTGAGTTGTCTTTTATGTAAAAGAAAATCCTATATTTTCTTGAGTATTCTCTCATTAATAATAAATGTCACCCCACTAATTTAGTTCAAAAGTGTATATTTTTTTCACTTTATAGTTATAAAATTTTATTTACGTTTCCAGTATCTGGAAAGTATAAAGTTAAAAGTTTTTAATATAATTTTCCATCCGCCTTGCCTAGTTCTACCACATCGATGGATATTTAGGTCCTTGATGGCCTGCCACAACCAATCAGCAATTTTTCATGGATCCAGGCCAATCCTAAGGCATGTGAATAATCGTCAAACTATTTATTAATACTTGTAAATTCATGTTACAAAACATCACCACCAATTGTAGAACTAAACAAAAATATAAATTTTAATAAAGGTATATTTTAAATCATTACCATTATTATTTAATTATATATTATCTTCAACCGAAATATTTATAGTATGATATAAAAACTATGAATTTTAAAGAAGAAATACAAAGATGAAAACTCGATGTGAATCTTTCTATATTTATATTTGAAAACGGAAATAGCACATTTTTTCTTAGCAGCTGGCTGCATATTTCAAGATGCCGTAAATCTGTCTTAAAATTTTCAGTTTTATTTTAAGGTTTTTTTGATAAGCGTTTCTTTAAGAAATAAAAAAAAAAAAAAAATGTTTCATCTAAAGCAAGGCTATATATAAATTTGTATTTCAATTTCCTTCATAGGATTACCGTTTTCCTTATATTTACACCAAATTTAACATAATAGGTGAGGAACTATTTTTTTTTTTTTAATACTATTTATTGATATTTATTATTTTATACATTATATACAATAGGTAAATTTGAGGAAAATAATGACATTTCAATAACAATAAATATATATTAACTAGTAGCACTTCAATAAAGGCTCTACATTAGGAAGTCTCTTGGCCAATTTTTTTTCAGAGGCCTCGGTCGATAATTGGGAAACCAGTGTGAGGCAAGTTGGGTGACTACTGGATTTGAGTGGGTATGGTATTTACTATGAATAGATAGGTATCTGGTTTGGGCTAAATCAGCGACATATGGAACAGTAAGATCTTCATGGATAAGTTTGTTTGTAAGCATTGTATTTATTTAATTTATTTGGAGCTTTGAACGCTAGTCTAGTAAAGGTTGGAGTAGTCGGAAATGTGTTTTTTTAAAAACGAAAATACGGTGCTGGGGCACTTAACAGTTTTTTTTTTTTTAAATATTTATTCATCCTGAAGGTGGCGTTGACAGGAGGACGAATTGAGCATCGACGAATGCTTTTCCGGTCCACTAACAAGTCTCCTTAATTAGGCCCTAACGATATTTTTCTGATCCTCTCTCAGGTTCGCTTCTTGTTAAAAAGAGCTCCATCTAATATATTTTTTTTAAAAGTTTGATCATTACATGACTATTTTTTGATAAATTAAAAAAATTCAATAAATTCAATAAAAAATCGAAGTAAAAATATAAATTATATAATCAATTGAAATTATATTAGAGGAAGTACATACATATTAACGGTTATTATAATATTATGTTATTACAACTTTATATCATACTCGAAGTTATTTGATTCAGGTTATTATTATTTTGTTTTTTGAAGTAGAGTAATAGGTCTTTCTATCTATATAGAATATATCTTTAGCACTTGTGAATATTCGGTGATGTGCAAAATTCATGTGTTAGGAAAAATGCAATTTTTTTTGAGTGATTCGCAAATTGGAAAATAAAATAATCAGGGATGCAGTCAAAGAGAGCCCTTGGTAGAAATACTTTAATGCTTGCCAGCGATTGGCAATACTAATCGTTGGCACGCAATTAAAGTATTTCTACTTAAACGTGGTGTTTCTCTTTGACTGCATCCCTGATTATCTTCTTCTCCATTTATGTTAACTGTCAACTTTACTGTTATCATTATGATTCAGAAATTAGTATTCATCTCTTTAATTACCATTTAAATAAGTCCATGACAAAGAAATAAAGAGAAAAAAGTAGCTTTCTGGTGAAACCGATAACCTAAAATTCGCAAACAAACTTAACACACAAAATGCACATAACCCACATTTCGCTAGTGCCACAGATATACCTTACTGCAAAAGGTACATACATTCATATAAATGGATTCAGTTCTTAAATATTGTCGTTGATGTAAATATGAATATTTAAAGAAAATTTTTGAAGAAAATATTGTAATTTTTCAGATAAAGCTTGGTCCATTTTATTTATTTTTTAACTTTCTGCTCTTTTCTCAGGTACGAACCATAACATAGAACGAAATCATTAACATGGTACTAATTGTAAGTAACTTTTAGTTTTTCATATGTGGTCACGGAGTTGCAGTTACTGTATCATAGATTCTGTCATAAATGTGCTATCTGTTAATCCTGAAAACTCTAGTTTTCACCGATTCATTATATTTTAAAATAGAATTTTTTTCACCAGTCAAAATATTAATTTGAGGACATTTTGGAGAAATCTGCAGTTTTAAGAGCTGTTTATAGGGTTTGTAGTTTATGGTGTGATCACATTGAATACGGTTAATCAATCGGGTACTATTATTTCACTAACACATAGTATATTAATATTTTGTTATATATACACATATATATGCTTGTGTGTATATTTACAAAAAGTTATATTGCTTCTTCAATTATTAGATTTATTTTTTAAACATTCTGTTTTATTAATTTAAATTTCATACAAATATCTTTAACATTATATAATACTAAATCACAGACTGTGCCGGACAATAAAATTCTATGAGAAAACCTTGAATATGCAATAGAAGGCAGGGAAGAGAAAATGAAGTTATAAATCCAAGAGCAACGAAGGAAAAAAAAAAAAAAAAAAAAAAAAAAAAAAAAAAAAAAAAAAAAAAAAAAAAAAAAAAAAAAAAAAAAAAAAAAAAAAAAAAAAAAAAAAAGGCAGAACGAATGTCAGACTGGGAAAGAAAAGAGTTGAGGGAGCAAAGCATGCTTTAAATTACACTCTTGTTAGTATTTACCCAGAAACAAACCTATTCATCGTTATTAAAATATGTTTCAACTACTTCATATTTATCTGGTTAAAACCAGATCGTCTTTATTCATATAATGTCATTGAAAAACTAAAAATTAAAGAATTATATCTAAACGTTATTTTGTAGAAGAACATAATAAATAAGTTTATTTTATATCTTAAACTTTGTGAAAAACATTGTGTGAATTATTTTTTTAAAATTGTTCTGTTGAATAAATGTTATAAGCTGCCTCTTCAAAGGGCAATGAATAATGAGCAATATGGATAACTATTAATTCATTCGTATTAAATGTACAGTGAAAAACATTTAACTATATAAAATAGAAAATATAGTAAATATTAACATATATTAAATCAGAAAACAATAGTAAAAATCAATTTAAAAAATAATAATAAAAAAAAAAAAAAGTTACAATCACACTTTATATACCATGTTTACCAGTATCCAAGGGAAACCCTAATCTTATGAGAGGGCAAGCCAGGCCCAAAGTAATCCTGGAGATGTTTTCTCAGCTAGGCCGCTAGTGCCGAAATGAAGAGAGAGCGCAATGTCACAGTCGCTCAGGACTTGAGTGGAGAAGCTGACCATTGCCAGAACTCTAATATTATGCGAAGTAAGGAACATAAAAGAGACTATTTGAATTATGTTTAAAAAAAGATATTGTATCTACACTATGTATACATATTAACTATTAACTTATAAATTTCATGTTACCACTATTTATTTTATGCGATGGTAGGTATATTAAACTGATTCGCACCAAATATTAAAAATAAATTGTGGAGGCGCGATATATATGATGTATCGTACTAAATTTACACCACTCTGTAAAAGTTACCCCATTTTACATATGAGACTATTTACCCCGAATGAGTGATACAGAATGAGTGACATCGAATATTAGAGTCGAGGAACTATGTAAATGTGATGGATGGATTAAGTGGGAAGGTGATGGATTCAACTATATTACGGGAGCAAATGTGTATAAAGTTAGAGCCAGTTTCTAGGAATGCTTACCCTTGTAGGCTCTGTTCACAGAAATTGGTATAAAGTGATGTTAAAATATTCAATTGACGTACCACAAGTTACGTCATAAATATTAACTAGTTATGTCATTACAAATATTACCCCTATTCAAAAATTGAGCCAATTTTTTTTTTTTGCAACTACGGAAATTTTAGCTAATTATTAGATGAATAGTGGCCTAATGATTGGTTGCATTGAAAAATAATGAGGTAGAACATGACCCGAAATTGGATACAAAAATAATTTTTAAATCCAAAGATATATAAACTGAGGACTAGTTTAAACGAGTTTTAATCATCCGAGCAATCTATTTTTTATTTAATTTTTTCGCATTTTTCAATCACATGAATTTTTAAGCTTCTACGATATTTGCAGTATGATCACATTCTTTCAGCGAACCCTCTTTTTCATTCTTCCTACCTTTTTGTTTTAAATTTTTTGATGTTTTTCACTGGTAGTGAATCCCATTTATCGATCTTCTCTCTGTTGACGCCCCTGTAAAAAACAAAGATATTCGTGACTTCCAATTTCTTCAGGTTCTGGATTTCCTTGTCGGCTGTCTGAGTTTGATTAGGTATTCGACTATTTATCGAGTTTGTAATATCATGAACTAAGTTAAGAGGCAATTACAGAGATGAATACCAATTTGTGAATCACTCAAAAAAATTTAAAAAAATACATTTTTCCTAAAATATGAATTTCGCACTTTACCGAATATTCACCAGTGCCACAGATATATTCAAACAACGTTCGAATAGAAAGATTTATAAATGCTATACCTCAAAAAAAAAAGAAAAAAAAAATAACCTGAATCAAATAACTTTGAGTATGATATAGAGTTGTGATACCATAATATTATAATAACCGTCAATATGTATCCACTTCCCCTTATATAATTTGAATTGATTATATAATTTATATTTTTACCTCGTCTTGAATTTTTTTTAATTTATCAAAAATTGTCATGTGATAATCGAACCTTTAAATAAAATATATTAGGTGGAGCTCTTTTTAACAAGAAGCGAACCTGAGAGAGGATCAAAAAATATCGTTAGGGCCTAATCAAGGAGACTTGTTAGTGGACCGAAAAAGCATTCGTCGATGCTCAATTCGTCCTCCAGCCACCTTCAGGCTGAATAAACATTTTAAAAAACTTTTAAGTGCCCTAGCACCGTATTTTCGTTATTAAAAAACACAATTCTGACTACTCCAACCTTTACTAGACCAGCGTTCAAAGCTTCAAAAAAATTAAATGAATACAATCCTTACAGTCCAAAATCCTTTAAAATACACATTTATTATGTCACAAACGAACATATCCATAAAGATAATCCAATAGTTTTTACAATGGAGACTAAAATTCTAAAAAAAATCTAACAGTGCAATCTAAGATGGACCCTCCCCCCTTTTAAAATAAACATATTTTCAATACTGTTAGGAGCTAAAACTTCCATCTCCCACATACCAGAACTTTATTTTGACTATAAATTATTTACAAATAAAAATATCATAAGTTTTATTTATAACTACCTTATCTCCATTTATTTCAAAAATGGGTTTGCTCCACTTTCAAAATAAACGGCTCAAATGTTTATAATAGATTCAAATTTAATGAGAGTTGACTATGGATTTAGGCCTATAAACTATGCTTTTCTGAAGCGTGATTTCTTAAAACCCTTCTCAATTAAAAAAAAAATAAATAAATAAAACTTTTCTTATTAATAAGCAATTTAGAGAAAAAGAAACTATAAGCATTGCATAAATAAAATGTACTTTAGAAAATGAGATTTAAAGGACAATAGCATGAACCAAAGCGTGTAACTTTAAGACCCTTTTCAATTTAGAGCAGGGATTCGGTTTCCTGTGGTTCAAGGAAGATGAGGATATTTTAAATAAACCTTGGGGGGAGGGAAGAAATGTTATTTGAAGTAATTTTTTTTTTTTTTTTTAATACATACTATGTTCAAGAGGACGGAGGATATCTTTGAACGAGGTTATTAGAAGGGGCTTATCGATGGTGGTACAAATATTTAATCATCATTTTATAAAAAAAAGTTATGAAAACCTTTCGATTGCATAGAAAACTAATTAGGGTTACTATCGATTTCAATAGTGAGGTCAAAGCAACATGGACAGAGTAATATTTAAGAAAAGTGGTTTCCTAAGGCAAATCCAATTTAGGTTAATTTTAAAGAAACTTGTTTGTTTATGATTATTCCAAAAGGCTCAATTTTTTTTTATTTTATTTTTTTTTACTATTTATTGATATTTATAACTGTATAAATTATTTACAATTAAATTTGAGGAAAATGGTTACAATGATACGCCAATAATATGTAAAGAACTACTCACTAGTGGCACTAGGTAGTGGAAGGCAAGTAGGGTCATTAGTGGATTCGAATGGGTATGGGTTTGGGCCAATCAGCAACATATGCGTAAGATCTTTATGGATGATTTTGTTTGTGACATTATAAGGAGCATTAAGGATTTTTGATTCGAAAGATTGGATACTAGAAGAATGGGTAGGTTTAGTAGAGCCCCAAAGCTCAATTTTTCATGTCAAAATGGTCTAATTGTAGTCATGTAAATCAGTCATTTGCAATTTATTAGGAGCTTTGAACACTTGTCTAGTGAATGTTGGAGTTGTCTAAAATAAACAGTTTAAACCAGGTATGTGTTCAAAAATTTAAAATACAACTTTATGATCCTGATTCACTAATACTTCCCACCTTACATACATGAATAATAATATATTTCATTTTTAAAAATTAGTATTCTAACATTCTACATTGTTATTTTAATTAACACTTCATCACTACTGTAATAAATCTGATGAAATGTGCTGCACATATTTCTCGTTGACTGAATAATAACGATTCATGAAAGGGCAATTAAGTTACCTTCATGTGGTGAGAGAGGAGGTGCTTCTACAGAACTCATTTTAATGAAGTCATATATAACATAATAAAGCGTTGGGATTAGAAGTAATATGAAATTTAGTATAAAAATGGTAAAAAAAAGAAAGGAAACAAAAGAGATTCCTCTTATAAAAAAAAAAAGAAAAACAAAAAACCTTTACCACTTACAACCAATGAAAGGTTTCGGGTTCAGTACTTAGGTAGGCTGTACTGTTTCTGAGCCAACGGTTGTGAAGGGAGGTGATTTGGCCACAATTCACGTTCAACCGCCAGTTTTTAGGAGGCTGGGTGTGCCCCAGAAGGGTCTCCCGACCTCGAACTCGATCCACGGCTGAAATAACAGAAAATAAATTTTCTGCCTTCAGTCAGACTGAAACTCGGCCCCGGGAGCATGGTAGTCATGTATAATGGTAGTCCTCTTATAATGGATAATATTATTATGGATTATCATTATATTATGGATTATATAGAAGAAAAAAAAGAAATATTTGGAAATTTTTGTAATAAGTTATTAAAGTTGGTATAACTGCCCATTGAAACATAAATGAGCGAATAAAATGAATAAATAATTTTGGAAAGTTCCTTTCAAATTTTCAAACACAAAGAGCTAATTTATTTTCCGAATTGCATCAAACAGGAAATAATTATACTTATCGCTTTACGACTATAAATGATACATTTATCAAAAGCTCCCAGTGAGCTGATATAGTAAAATTTATATGAATAAAAATGTTTAAAAGTGCAAAAAAAAAAGAAAAAAAAAATGACACGAGCTTATCACTGCAATATAAAAGCAATTCATCTTTGTGACGTGTGTCAATAATACTAATCAATTAAAAAAAATTTTATAAACATAAATTGAGTTTAAAAGTTCATTAAACTGCCGTTATTGTGGTGGTTGTCACTTTTTCTGTGGGATGTCCAATACTCAATATTTTAAAAAAAAACTTCTCAGTTCAGATTTTAATAATAAAATGCTAACCCGATGAACGAACGAGTTGGGGTGAGGGTACTGAATGTCGTGGGTTCGAATCCCACCTGGGTGGGTTTAAATTTATTTCGTGGCGGACCTCTAAAATGAATCTTGATCTTCCCATCCTGGCTAGAACAAGTTGGTAATCTGTTGAATTACTCGTTCTTCCTGCCCTATTTGGAGTATAAGCAGGTTAAGCCCCTATGAAAAACAATAATAAAATAATGTACCATGTATATTTTACTTAATTCACACAGTCTTTATTATTAATAATAACAGTTATATTGATTTCAATAGCCGAATAACAGATTAAAATTATAACAGATTATACGTAATTTACACATTGCTCATGGGAGATGTAAAAAAAAAAACGTACACGATATTGTTATTAGAAAACTATGAAAGGAGGAAAGGAACAAAAGAATAATTGAAACAACAATTTTTATAAGTTACAACTGTTTGCTTAGGAAAAACAACAACCACAATGAAACCACTATTTGTAGTAGTTATTTGAAAAATTTGGTGATTCCGTGAAAAGAGGAAAATTCAAGTAACTCTTAAAACAATTTAACCAAAGCTTTCAAAGCAGGATTTTTTATGTCTACGTTGTAAAAATTAAGGCCTCAAGGTGTATCTATTTCGGACAAAAGGATATTTTTAGATTAATTGCAACATTCTGGAAAACGATTCAAAATGCCCAACTAAAAAGTGTACAATTTTGACCTATCGAATTCTTCACAACTGCCCGGGAAATATATTTTTAACTATTTATAACAAAAATAATCAACTTCATCAAACTTACTGTTTCCGTATTTTTTCTAAACTTTAAATATTATTTGTTTATCTTGGATCAAAACATGTAGACTATTTTACCTTATATTTTTTCTAAAAGATAAAAAATTAAATATCTCTTTTTAATATTACCATCTTTATAGACTGTATATAACGGGAACCATGTTGAGTTATTCTCTCTGCACAACCCTTGACATACGCTCTATTTTGCCACACCTTAGATCTTAAATGCATGACGATTATCCTCGTGCATTTACTTCTCCCTGCTATAATTGCCTAATCTTACACCCCTTCCTTGTGGCCTTTGACGATTATGGCACTTTTAGTTCCTAGCTGGTGGAAAGAGATGCATTCCTGCGTATTTTATAGTTACATCCTTTTGTTGGATTACAGAAGTATGGAAGTCTGTGATACCCTACCGATATTCCGCCAATATCTGCCAGTATCATTAAATATATAAAAATTGAAAAAAGTGTTGATAGCAAGTTGACATATTTGCTGGTATAATTAATGAAAACGATTATATTTTATGATATTTTTTGTTTAAGATTAAATGATAAAGTTTCTGCACAAAATAAATTATCCATTAATAATCAATTTATCATTTTTTTTCCACGTAACCGCCTTAGAGACCACGCGAATATCATTCACTTCTTACTACTTCTCTCCTTCCTTCTCTCTTCCCACCTCGGTCCCACAAGAACCTTGATTACATTTAGTTTTTTCCTGTATTCATCCCTATCAAAACAATCTTGGTCTGTTATTTTCAGTTTCTCAGTTTCTTCTTTCATCTGTCTGACATATCCCCCAGAACTCTTGTATCCTCTGATTTTATATAAGATTTCTCTATTTAATCTATTGGGGCCCATCCTCACCATATGCCTATAGAACTTTAATCTTCTTATTCTTATGCCTGTTTCCAGATCATTTATATCCTTGTAAATTTCTTTATTAGGTCTCAACCTAAAGCCTTCTTCTGTCTTCTTTGGTCCGTGAATTCTTTTAAGTATCCTTCTCTCTATGGCTAACATTTTCCTTAGGCAGGGGAGGGAAGATGTTTCCATTGCATATAGTATAACCGGTTTGACGACTGTATTATAGTGCCTTATATCAGCGTTTATTGAAAGGCTTCTTTTATTATACAGATTGCTTGTCGCGAAGCTTAGTCTTTCCAGTTTACTAATTTTTTTCTTTTACACTTTCCTTCTCAGACCCATTGCTACTTATAATTTCCCCAAGGTACTTGAATTTATTTGTGACTTTAATGCTCCCGTACTTTGTCTCTACTATTTTCTTTTGAAAATTTCCGTCGGCAATCATGAATTCTGTTTTCTCAAACGATATTTGTAAGCCTGACTTTTCAGCAGTGTTCAATTGGTCAATTGCTTCGCTTTCAGTCTCCGCCATTAAGGCAATTTATCATTAATAAAAAAAAAAAAAAATAGTTTTTGCGAATGATAAAATGAGAGTTTAGTTGATAACAGTTATTAACTTTTAGTTAATTGAAAGTTGCCTTCTATTTCAAATGCCATAATTGCCCCAGTGTGGGACAATTACGTTATATGAATACCCGTTACAATGAGACTCGAGAATTTCATATGTTATTAAAAGTTTTCTGTACAGTAATTGAAGTGTCAAAAGTGTGATGGTTGGAACAGACCGAAGCAATGTACTACAGAATATTATTTCCTATTTAATTTGTACAATCTCCTCTTATTTTCCTCTTTATACTTTTAGTTAGAATATATGTGTATATTATATTTGTTATTATTTTTTTTTATCTTTCTTTTTTTAATATGTCTCTGACAAGATGTGATTGTACTTATTCGTTATTCTTAAGGAACTTAGTCCCAGAATATTTTTCTATTTTATTCTATTCTACATATACACATATGCATTTTATCTTATATAGAATAATGAACAAATCACTAGTAAGATTATTAACTAAAAACGAATTGTAAACGTGGAATGGGCTAGCCGAGACGTAGTTTGTGGCAAAATCTTCTAGATTTGTGTTTTAAAAGTTTTCAGTAAAAGAAGGAAAGTAATCAGCTTAAGACAGCATAGGTTTCGATCTGTGAGCCTCCATTAAGCTTTATTATTCTAATTTCTTCAATATGTAGATTTATTTATAAATCCTAAAGTAAATGGATCCGAATATACTTGAAGAATACGACAAAAAAAAAAAGTCTTAAGAATATATTGTACGGCTTTATCTACTTTACCCATGGCTTGGGATTTATCGCTGGTGACATTGTGTTTCGGTTTCTGCAATCCGATTCCTAACGGGTATTTTCACATTATCACTATTTAATCTTATGTTAGATGTATCTGTGTTTGGTTGTACAAATCTGTGTTGAGGGCTGGATAATGTGAAAACAGTTTGGTTTAAGTATAATTTGTGTTGTAAATTTTATTTATCTGTACCCAATCTTCCAATACCCAATGCCTGAAATGTAATACATACTATTCTATTAAACATATTTTTATCAAACCTTAATTTCTATTGATATAAGAACTCTAAAAGCGTTAAGTGTTCTACTAATTTTGATACCTTATAAATCTTCATTTAGTAAAATTATAAAAATTTTAATTTATGAATATTCTTCACATGTTACCTAAATGTTTTTCCATCGTTGTGAAGGCTCGATATCAGCAATATTTTGTTATGAATCAAGTTACTTGTTTTTCAATGGCGGGATCCATGTGGGGTTGGGACCGAAGGTAGATCGTTATTCCTTATTAAGCATAACATTAAAACTTCTCAAAATTATTTTTGTTTTTATTGTTACACTAACATTTTCACAGCATAGTACGTTGTATGAAAAATGAATGACATTGGATCGTATTCATAAAAATGAACCTTTACGTGAAGTATAAGGTTATGCTTGCAAGTACAAGGCTGAAGTATAAGCATTTCTTTTTTTCCATATTCATAATGGTTACCTTATACTTGCGAGGATATGCTTCAACCTTTTACCTGTGCTTAGAGAATATCATCGCATGTTTGCTAATCTGAGACCTGAGTAACATGCTATAATGTTTTCTAGCGAGCTGGGGTGAGAGTGTCAGTGCACTCGGTACAGAAGTTCCTCGGGTTCGAATCCCAGAGGGGGAGGGGGTTAAAATTTATTTCGTAGCAATCCGCGAAATCGATGTTAACCTTCTCACATATGTTGGTATATGATAAGGGCTACAATATGTTGGTAACCTGTAGAGTAACTCTTCCTCGCTGCCCTAGTCCCTGGAGCTATATATATATATATATATATATATATATATATATATATATATATATATATATATATATATATATATATAGTTAAAGATAAAAACGGTCTTAAAAAACAGGAAGTTAAAAGTTATAATTGTTAGCCCAGGAGGAGCTATTCCCAAACTTTTAAGGTGGCAGCAATCCGAAAATTGTAATAATAGGTAGGTACATGTAGATTGGGATTGATATAGACAGATCTCTTCAGCAAAGTGGCATTGATAATGAAATCTCCAAAAGGTTCCTTGATGAAAAATTTTTTAGAAGCAAATAAGTGTATTGTGCCACATACACCTGCCTGAGGTAGGTGTATTGTGTGGCTACAGATGCGCTGAAAATACTGAGAATCTGATATTAGAGAACAGCAGCAAAAAACAGAGAATACTACGGAAGGCCGTGACTCTTCACTAGTTGTAGCGCCATCCATAAAAAAAGAGGAAAGAGTGAGCGAAGTTAGTACGCAAGCACGTTAGAGAGAGTGATTTATCAACTGAGCAAACGGATGAAACTACAGGACTAACTATTAAAGAACTTCGACGCATAGTCCTTTTACAGCATTATCACATCAGCTAAACTGCAAAGAGAATATTATGAAAATAATTTGGAAATTATGTGACGTATGTAAAGTGCACAAAATACTGTATATTATTAAGTACTGATATATAAGGACGGTATATCGCTTTAAAATCTCAGGCAATTAAAGGTAAGTGGGGCTTATAATGTTTCACATCCACAACATCTGTGTTCGCGCTGAAAAACCTTTATTTGCAAAGTTGAGTCTGCTACTGACCAACCTCAGAATTTTTAAAGGATATGGTTTATACTTGAAGTAAAAGGTGAAGATTATAAATAACCATTTACTTCAGTATAAAGTAAATGAAGTAATCGAGTATCAGCATTTTACTTAATTTTTTTATGAATACAAGGAAGCATTTACTTCAAATTATGCATGTACAAGATTATTCTATCTTTATGAATACGAACCATTATATCTGTAATTAGTATTAATTTAATATTGCTTTACATTTTCTTCTTTGTGAAGTCACCTCAATAGATTTTCCTTTTGAACACACCCACGCGAGAAACCGTCTTTTAAACTTGGTTTCTTTTATATGAATACAAAATAAATTTTTAATTGATCAAAGTATCTTCGGTAAATTATTTCCTTGGGGCTGTGTAATCTTAAGGAAATAAATTTTTAATTAGTTTATTGAACGGAAACTAAAAAAAAAGTATATATAAAATAACATTTTTTATACATATCATATTCTGATACATATTCTGATTTTGTTTAATGACCCGATAATTAAATACCGGTTATATTTATAATTTAACAAGTAAATCAATACAGAATAAAAAAATAAAATAAATAAAAACCTTCGCTACTCATGAAAAAGGTTTTAAAACTTTGGGTTTCGGTAATTATCATCATAGTATTAAATTGGGTAATTATTCACAAACACTTAACAATATATTCATGTTTTTTATGGCAGCTTAACTTTGAGTAGCTTTGACTGCTTACAAAACTGCTACTCTTTTAACAAAAGAAAAGTATAACATGAATTACATGGTGGAGGAAAAAATAGTGTTTGAAATAAGTTAAGGAAGAAGCTTTATAAATATCGATAAGTAAGGAATACCAAAAGGAGGTAGGACGGATGATAAATGATTATTCAAAGGAAGTAGTTCTAAGTGAAGTGTATACAGGTTAGAACGTAGAGACCTTGTATTCAGGAGGTGGATGGAGGAACTCAGAGCAATTATGTCTGTCATATAGGGAAGTTTTTAATAGTTAATTATTGGAAAATAATGGTGTGGAGAATGTATTATCATCTGAAATCGGGAAAAAGCCACCCTAGCTGAGAATGGCGGCAATATACATGTGACAGACCATTATAATTTGGTCGGTCATTCTGAATGAAATATAACTGAAGGAAATTTTCAAAATATTATAACGTCTAAATTTTTAATAACAATTAATGCTCTTCTTATGATGTTTTCACTTTTATATAGATAATTTTCGATCTTCCATGTTTTTTCACTTAATATCATTTTTTCTTTCCCATATTTACGAATATTATTTATTTTTGTCTTTTGATATGTCTTGTATCAGAAATTAATCGTTATTTCAATTTTGTGAACAATATTTTTTCCTATATTGATTCATTTATTTTATCTCTCTCAGGTTTTTGATATCTTATAATGTAAATCTGTATTAACTTTTTTTATATCTTGTTTTATTTTATAAAATTTTAGGACAGTTATGATTTTATTTTTTGTGTTGTAAATTTTATTACAAGCGTTCAAAGCTCCCAACAAATTACAAAATGCTTATTTATATGGCAGTAATTAGACCCATTTGGATATACGGAGTTGAGCTTTTGGGCTCTACTAAACCTTCCCATTCTTTTCGTATTCAATCCTTACAATTCAAAATCCTTTGTAAAATCCTCAATGATCCTTATTATATAACAAATCAACTTATCTATAAAGATCTTAATTATCCATATATTAGTGATTTGGCCCAAACCACATGCCTATCCTTTCGTAGTAATCTCAATACCCATTCGAATCCAGTGGTCTCCCAACTTGCCTCACACTCAATTCCCAATAATCCTCCGAGGCGTCTGAAAAAAGATGACCAAGAGACCCACTGTAGAACTTATATTGAAATGCCTCTAGTGAGTAGTTCTTTACATATTATTGACGTGTCATTGTAATCATTTCCCCCAAATTTATTGGTTGTATATAATGTACACAGTTGTAAATATCAATAAAGAGTAGATAAATAATTTGAACTAATCTTTATTTGTAAAATCGAACATGGTGATTTTAATAGAAATAAACTACAATTAAAAATAAAACAAAAATTACTCAAATAATAAGTAAAACTAATAACTACTGAAATTTACTTGTAAGCATAAAATAAGTTTACTTGTTTATTTATTATTTAAATATATAAATGAGTTGTAATAGCAACAATATAAATATAGTGAATTACTATTATTATATCAAGCTTATGAATAATTCAATACATTTGTTAGTATAGGTAACAAGATAATACCATGATTTACATCATGCCTTATCTTAGATATGAGAGCGTTTTAAAGTTTGTTTTATATTACTCCTATTCTTCAAAGTGAAGCTATAATCTGCTTGCTTAGTCGCTACAACTTTGCAAGTCGCGATTGTTTTCTTAAGTTTTAAAGTTCTAATTAGAACCGCCCAAAATATGTGACCTAATTTAAGTCAAATCATTAATCACAGCAAACAAACTTAGTACTTAACTAAACCAGTCCTCGTGAGGACGCTTTAAGTCATCAAGTAAAGATAAATTTGGAAAGAAAAGCTTTGTGCGCTAATTAGAAATATGAAGATTTGTTTTAATGCAGCAGAAACTAAGTTAAAATAGAAATGTTAGAAATATTTATCTATATATATTAATACACATCTCAATATATCTAAATCTATAGTTTAGATGTAAGTCTTTTATAGTCGAAACCCGTTATGTCCATTTTTCAAAAGGTTACAGGCGGACCAAAAATTACAAAATACTAATTTTTGGACAGAAGAAAAATTTGATCATAGTTTGAAACTATATTCAATATTACTACTTCAATATCTTCAATATATTCAAATATATCCAATAGTGTTCCTGGAGTGGTCTTACAATTGTGAATTTAAAATGGGGCTATTGGAAAACATTTCAAATTTTAAGTTTGTTTCCGATAGAAACGGAAAAATCCAATTAGTCATAAGAAAAAACCAAAACATTTTGCCTAACTGGCCCTTCCCTTCCACTGTAGATGTATTTCAGATATCTGTTAGATCTCAGATGAGTACCATTTTATTTGATATCTTATCTTACTTTTTTTTAAACTTTAGAATATATCAATCCATGTAACATAGTGCTGATGTTTTGAAAAAAAAAAATTATGTTTTAGAACTGAATTTTTAAGGCCAATGGAAGTGGCAGTTAATTCATCAATCCTAATAGCGGGTTTGATTTTCAAAGTCGGCACAAAAATTAATTATTTGGTAATTTTTGTTCTTTATCGAGTTTGTATAACATCAATAGTTCTTATTTGTTTATTTATTTTGCGGGATGGACTGAGTTTGTTGGTTTAAAGGATGAACACGAAGGCTGGAGAAGATAAAACCTGGCTATAAAGCACGTTTATTTTTTCCACGATTAGGGCTTTGGCACCTTTTTTGGCGGTTTTTCCGCAAGCTCGATGTTTTCTTTCAATAATATATACAGTTAGGCGCAGAAATAAAGAACTCACACACCAAAATTCACTGAAAACTATGAGTGTATATATAACCTAAGCAGTTTGTTAACATACTGTGATAAATATATTCAATTTGAAGAAGGCTATATCGGTTTTTGGTCTATTGCCTTTAAGTCATAGATAAAAGTGCTTTTAAACTTACATTAAAAAAAAAATCGAAAAAAGTGGACTTTTGAGTTTTGATCCTAAACTATTCATGAAACTATTTCATGAATAGTTAAATAATAAAAACATGGAAGAGAGTCTGATTTGCGGACGATCTGGACATAATTGGTAGAAGCCTGGAATCTGTGAGGGAGGCATTTCTTGCCCTCAAGGAGGCAGCTCAGGAAGTGGGTCTGGAGGTAAACCAGGGAAAAACCAAGTACATGGTAGGTGGCCCGCAAGCAGAGGATCGACAGGATAGCCAAATAATAATTGGGGACTTCACATTTGAACAAGTTAAAGAGTTCACTTATTTAGGGACTCAAGTGAACTCCGACAACAATATGCAGCTGGAAATAAATATAAGATTAATTTCTGCAAACAAGTGTTATTTTGGACTCCTTAAGCACTTTAGAAGTAGAAACCTCTCCCGCAAAACCAAAGTCCAGCTGTATAAAACCTTAATAAGACCTATTCTGACCTACGCCTCTGAATGCTGGACTATTTCTAAAATGCAGGAAGCCTTACTCCAGAGGTTCGAGAGACGGATTCTAAGAAGAATTTTTGGACCAGTTTTCAGAGACGACAACTTGGAAGCTGAGAACCAATTCAGAGCTCGCACAGCTATATCAAGATACAAATATTATAAGATATATTAAAATTGGAAGGCTCCGATGGGCAGGGTATGTGGCGAGGATGAATCGAGATGAAGTCCCTAAAAAACTATTAGAGGAAAAAATATTTACCAAGAGAAGAGTCGGCAGACCAAGACTGAGATGGGTCGATGGAGTGGCGGAGGATGCGTTGTCCATCTTGCGAGTGAGGAACTGGAGAGCAGCGGCAAGACACCGAGATGACTGGCGATTGATGCTACGGGAGGCCTAGACTCACTTTGAGTTGTAGCGCCGTTTTGATTGATTTGATGAAGAGAGTCTGATAATCCATACTAATGTCCGTATTAAATATAGATAATGATAATGATAATCCATATTTCGGTTTAAATGACTAGATAAATATTTCCAATAGGTACAGATAACCAACAGTCATAGGGAAAACCTAAAAGGGCTATCTATTACCTGATTATTTAGTTGTTTATCTCTCCCTTCCTTTAAATCTACTTTGAACCATTAGCCACAAGAAGCCCTCCTGCATTTGTTTATATGTCTTATATATTTATTATATATATATATATATATATATATATATATATATATATATATATATATATATATATATATATATATAAAAACTCTGGGAAAAAGTTCTTTAGGAATGACATATATTTTTATATATGTATAAGATTTGTATAAGATACGACTTTATATACAAGAATAAAGGTTTATATAAGAATAAAACATTTAGTTTTCTAGCTCTCCAACTAGTGGCATGTGCTGCTCTCTTCTCTCTCTCTTTCTCTCTCTCTCTCTCTCTCTCTCTCTCTCTCTCTCTCTCTCTCTCTCTCTCTCTCTCTCTCTCTCTCAGAGTATTTAATAAATCGGTTTGTTTCATTACCTCAGTATACAAAAAAAATAATATCCTGGAAACTATAAAACTATACATACATATGAACTACACATACATATGAAACTATTTATACATATGAATAAATAAATGCCGTTTAGTGAGCTATATTACAAAAAACTAAATTGAAGAGCATAGATAAAAAAATTTACTATCGCGTTTTTAATTTTTAAATATTGTTATATTTTGTAATTAGTTGTAATTCTATTCCTGAAACGCTAAGAAAATTTTACCAATTTGTGAAAGAAAAAACAAAACCTTTTATGGCAAATTTATATTTTTTTTTTGAAAAGCTTGCTCTACTGAAAAATATTGAAAGGAGGATTAGGCCCGTTATTTTTCAATTCGTTCCGCTAATCTTTAGCTATAAAAACTTTGGGACCTGTCATATTTACTTAAGTCACTTTAAAAAACATTAGATTCAAAACGGCTAAAGTTTGCAACAGTATTTGGAGGAAACAAAATCTCATATATAACCGAGAACTGGCATCTATACTGAGAGGTGTTAAGACAGCATCTTACCGCTCGTTGCGCACTATTCATTGCAGTGATTGACAGACAGTTGATTCATTGTGCGGACATGACGTTAACTGTTTGAATATTCAAGCAGATAAACATGCTATTATGAAAGCAACAGAATATATTTTACAGACCTTATATAAAATTTATATTGAGACTAAAACAATATACCATTGGACAACTTAAATGTATTTATATCGAATTATAGCATACAATGAAAGAGAAAAAATATTACAAAAAAATTTCAAAAGAAAAAAATAGAAAAAACAACTTTATTCTGGGAAAAAGTTCTTTAGGAATGACTGTAAATCAATCATAAATAGTAAAAGTAAAATCATTACTGGGCGAGAGCTTTTAAAACTAAAACAACATAGTTAAAAGTTAATACAAATTTGTGTGAGAACAAATACAGAAAAAAATAGAAAAAGAAAAAAAAGATAAAGAAAAAAAAATAAAAGTTAATATTATAAACAAAATTGCAGAAAAAACAAAAACAATATTTGTATGAGTTTTTATTGTGTTTACATTTAGCAAAGAATTTTTTGGTATACACCATTCTGTATGGATATTTACTTTTGTGTTCTATGTATAATTTCCAGTAATTCCAAAAAGCATGTTTTGGAATATTTGTTGATTTTTATAATTAGTTTTAGACATATAACTGAATATTGCGTATGCATATGTTATTATAGGTCTTAAGCAGGCTTTATATAATAATAACTTATTTCTGTGCTTAATTTAGAATAGCTTTATTGCACACATTATCAGTGTGTGAAGTAAAGGTCAGTCGTTTGTCCATGCTAAGTCCTAAATGTTTAATCTGAGTTGACCAAGGCATAGACGTTCTGTTTTCAGACAGTTGGGAATATTTTTTAGTCGTCTCTTAAAAATAATAAATAGTATAGCTTGGGTTTACACACTATCAAAAAGTACAATAAAAAATATATATAATAAAACACTCGATACTGTAAATGACTTACAAATTCACAATATCAGAATATAGCTATTTATAGATAAACGAAGACATAACGATTAAAAATTTATTTATATTTATTAAATTTATTTATAACTAGCATACGCCGTCGCAGCTTTACCCGCTCTTAAAAATAAAGAATAAAGAATAAGAATAATTGAATTTCATTTGTTTATGAATAAAAATCTTGTATTTGTAAGAATGGAATTTAGCATTATTTCTACAATGATATTTTCACGCATGGCAATAATTTTTAACCTGGTTAAAACTGCAATGATTAGATGTTTGAAGAGTAGGTGAAAATATAATAGACATCCAGTTTGGGAGAAATAATTTTATCGATCCATTTGGTTGGATTTTAATTTCTAACCATAAAAGTATATGACAATGTGGTTTCTGGCGCTCGAGGCCATACATTTAAATTATAATTATACTGAAATTTATTATTATAAACCTTCCTAGAACCATGAAGATGTAGTTAAAATTTGGTCCAGTTGGTTTTATTGTTTTACCATTGCAAACTCCGTTACGGAATGCCCACTTACCCATTTGTCGTTCCCAGTTAATTTTATAATAAGTTAATAAGTAAATTTGATCGTAAATTTCTAGCTTTATATAACACCGTAAGTTCGTAACCTCTTTCGAATGGTGCTAATAAAGTGCCTATCGGCCTAATATCAAACTTCACTGTGCACCATATATTTTCGTAATTTTATTGTTGCCAATATTTCGTTGAACTATGAAGATGATGTGGTTAAAATTTGGTACAGATTGGTTCAGTAGTTTCCGCGGTTAGTGATCCCAAACGAAAAAGGGCTTGTCCTTTTATATAATAGTGTAGATACTTTATTAATTACATTTGGATAATAGCATGATATTTTTTTCCCAATAATTCTTAAGAAAATAAAGAACACGAAAGAATCTTCAATTAATTTCAATTAATTCTTGCGATTTTGTCGTTAATTTTCATGATCTTTAAAAGTTTTGTTTCTGCAAAACCACGTTAAAACTAAAAATTAGGTCTGCTTATAAATAGAAGCCTTGTAATACAGACGTAACAGTGCAATCGCGATTAGGAATCGAACCGCCAGCCGCAATCGATAGCCGAACATGATCTACAGTTGTAGTGCGGGTGCACTAGATAACAGAGCTACGGCCCTGCCCTACATCAACCTTCATAGTGGTACCCGCTCCCTCGGCTCTTCGTTAACATTTTCGTAGAAACAATAATCTATGAATTATAAATAACTATTTTATTCTCAAAACCACGGGCTTCATGCATATATTAAAAAAAAAATACAATAAACAAGAAATTATACAAAATTAATTAATGTGAATTTACCAATAGGGGTCTGAGTTATGGAAATTTTCATTATTTTTTTAAGGGTCATCTTAAATAATTAATAAGTAAGTTTACATATATTGGACTAGTATTATTATAATATACTAGACTTTTATAATTATAATATCCGTCATTACAGTTATGGCATTATTCCCTGATTTATATAGCATTGATTTGAAAAAAAAAAAAAAAAAAGATATGACTGAATTTGAGACATGATAGCTAAGGTGGCACAACATTTTAATTAACTGGAGGTTGTTAATTTTTTAATGGACAATGATAATAATGAATTTATTACAAAACTATTTATTTCTTGTTACTCTGTTTTTTTTTTGTTGTTTTTTTAATTGCATATAATAATATTTTTTTGCATTAATAATTTTTGTTGACACTGTTTATAACATAAAAATATTTTGATTTATGAGTGCAATAAATTTGCTAAAATTAGATAAATATGTAATTAGTAGTTTTAAAAATAACTAATTTCACTATTCAATACACATATTTCAACGAACGGTATTAACTGAATCACTGGAAGCCTCTACTAATAAGGATCCTATTTTGAGATTTAAGGCCGAAAATACATCCGTTTTCACAAAGGGGGTGAGTGAAAAAAGCTTTTACGATCCATTTAGAAACATGTGCCCGCAAATACAATGAAAGGTCAGGTACCCCAATTAATACAGCTGAACCTCAAAAGAATGAATTGATAGCTAGCTAAAAAAAAAAAAAAAAAAAAAAAAAAAAAAAAAAAAAAAAAAAAAAAAAAAAAAAAAAAAAAAAAAAAAAAAAAAAAAAAAAAAAAAAAAAAAAAAAAAAAAAAAAAAAAATGGTTTCAATTACAGGCTTGAATATTAACCTCTAAATTTGACGGAACTCAAAACATTTAATGTATCAAAACAAAATTTAATATTTAATTGGGCATATAACAAAGACACTAAATAATTAAAACAATAAAATATTATTTTTTTTCTTTTCACTTTAGTTCAAACTTATATCTGTCATAATATAAAAACGAATAGGTAAATGGCGATTGGATAACAGTACGAGTGATCCAACTTTATTCTTTTTCAATTTCAGTTTCATTTTATAATTATATATATATCAGCTCTTCCTAACTCATTTAAGAGTCATTTTTTAAATATTATTTTTGGTTTAAAGTTGGTGCTCACCGTTAACTATACCATATAAGGATATTTTATAAATTGATTTTATTTATTTTCATAATTATTACAACTTAAACAGTTTTAGGGTCTCATGGGAGTATCCGCCCTGCATATTATACTCACTATTTTTGCTAGGACTTTATTAAAATATAGTTATTATGAACTAAATATTTTTTTCGTATTCGGCCAAAAACTCCTTTTAATGTTTTTTTGTTATCAGCCACTATTGAAGGAACCATTGAACTATTGAGGCTAGTTTACTACAAACTTTATTTCATTCAAGTGTTCTTGTAAAATTAATATTTTTTATGAAATTTCATGATATAAGTTCTGTGATTTCATGAAAAACATTGTTGACTAATTGGTGAAAACGACCAATTTGTTATAAAAAAAACAAACAATTGTCATACAAAGTTCATTTCTGTCTCAACTTAAAGACCATTAGATATTTTGAAGTTATTTAGTACATACAGTAAAAAAAAACTTACAACCCATGAAAGACTGTACTGTTTCTGAGCCAACTGTTGTTAAAGAAGGTGATTTGGTAAGAACCCTTGCTCAACCGCCAGGTTTTTCCCCAACTAAGGGACTTTTTAAGAGGCTGGATGTGTTTTATTTAGTACATAATAACTCGAAAATAAAACTTCTAAAACCTTTCTCACCTCAAAATAACAAATTATAAATAGTAAATAAAACACAAAATCCATGTTGAAAGTTGTGTTGTTGATTTTTGCTATATTTATCTCATATTAGGGAAGTGGAAATTTATGATATACTTTCTCTGTTATCTGTTACTTCCTGTGTTTTATTGAATTAATATAACAATCTGTCTCACCTTAAGGCAATAAGTAATTTACATTACAGATAATCCATTCAAACGATTTGTGACCTGAAAATTTCTGTCATAAGTTAAGTGTATATAACAACATATAAATATATAAAGCTTTAAATCCATGTTGAAACCCATGTTGTTAAATTTCACCTTTTCACAGCATTGCGGGTCGGACAGGTTCGGTCCGGAGGACAAGGAAATGTCTTGTCGAAATATATATCAAACTTTCTACTGTTTATTAAAAAAAATACATATTATTTAGAAAAACATTGAAAACAAATATTCCTATTAACTATATAAAATGCAATAGAAAATAGCAATTAACACTTAGTATTATTAAATTTATGATCCATCTTATGTGTAATGGCCTTAGATACCCAGCTACGATGGCGATATATAAAGGAGTGATACTTGGTATCCTACTGTATGTATCTCCCGCCTGGTACCAAAATCTGTCACGCGGACAGATGAGTAGGCTGGCAACAATTCAGTGTAATTCTCTGCTGTGTATCAGTGTCTCATGAGGGGGTCCAGGTCTTCGCAGGAGGGGTGGTACCTCTTGATCTTGTACTGCAAGAAGATGGTTTTAAATTTAAAATGAAAAGGGGAGGCTCGGTGGGACTACCAAATAATCTCCGGTCTTTGATCGACACAAATCCAAGGAAATGGTTGGAGATTATCCGGGAGTATACGATAGAAGAATCGAACAGGCGGTGGGTGACAACCCCGAAAGGGGCTACTCTTAGAAAATATTTCCCCACTGTTAGGTCACGTCTTGAAGCAACTTGGGTCCTCCCGGGTTACTGAATCTCTCAGTTTCTCACAGGGCACGGGGGCTTTCGAGCCAAGCTCCAGAAACATGGTAAGAATATTGACCCGCTTTGTCCCAGCTGTGGTGTAACATCTGGTAATTGCATGCACTGCATTTGAGGCATTGACAGCCAAGCTACAGAGAGAAACAGGGCTCTACGTTCTAACGGAGAGTGATTTCCCTTAACTAGTTTCGGCTGACAACTAACCATATTACAAAACTTTTGTATATGGTTGGAAAACTGAAGTGGGGGTAGAGTACTTCAACCTAGGAAGAAGGGGCCACGCCCCAGAAGGACCGCTGGACAGAAATGATGCTGACGACATCATCACCGAATAAAGCCTATGTAAAAGCCTATGTAACCGTAAATGTAAAAACTATAAAATTTAAAAAATTTTAATATAGGTATGTTTTTATTTTAATTTAGTATGTTATAGTTATTATGTAGTTATTATTATTATTATGTATTATAGTATGTTATTGTTAGTATGTAGTTAATTTTAATATAGTATGTTGTATTAAATATAGGTATGTAATTGTTATATTAGATATAAGGTATGTTGTATTAAACACAAGTATGTAGTTATGTGAAGCGTTTAATGTATTTTAAATATTAAATGTTATTTTAAATGTGTAGTGTAATCTTGAAATGTTAAATGTTTAAATGGCTACAAGCCATCCCTGCAAAACCCGTGTAGCCGAGAGGCAAGGAAGGGAAATAACTAAATAAAAAAAAAAAAAGTTTGATGGATCTTAAAATATAAGTGATTCATAAGACCTTATTTTATTAGTTAATAGTATAGTTTTTTTTACCACCCTTTGTGGGTAATAAAGGCATTAAAATTCTAAAAGGCTCCGTGAATTCGACTTATTCAGGTAATCTAACTTTGTTCGAGGAAGCATTATTTTGAGAAGTTTTGGTGGACGAACTTAAAACCAAGGAACAACTTGAGCAGATTAACTAAAACTTTATCCCGACTATTAAATTGCCTATAAAACTTTCATTCTTGTATAATTACAGTTTTATTGAAAGTTATCGAAAGATAGAAAAGCCTTAGAGAACTTAAGTGGCTCTTTAAAGATGTGTGTATTTTAATACAGTTTTATATAGCTTAAACTATTCAAACAAATTAATCATAAGTAAATAAATATTCATTGCAGAAGCCAAAACTATTTAGTTTTAGCTTTGTTAATTTTTAAAAATTAAAAAAATACTTTTTTTTCTGAAGTTAATTTATTTATTGTGCGGCCAGGTCCCCCCCCCCAATAAGGATAACCAATCCATAGAAACTGGATATGCCCTAGGAGAGCCTTCTGATCCCTGCAGTTTATCCTTAAATAATAGATAATAAATTTTCTGTTTAAAACCGCACTGGAAATACGTGCTGGGTTTTTGGTCCTCTGCCTTTCACATTGAACTACCATACTCAGATTTTACTTCCTGTAAAAAATACAAAGAAAAAAAAACGTCTCCACTGGACAAACGTCTTACTTGGAATCCATCACTTTCTTGGCAAGAAACACCTCGTCGTTTCGACTACTCCAGCAATTATTAGCGAAGCATTCACAGCTCCCAATAAATTACAAAACACTTTTTTACATGACAGTAATTAGACCCATTTGGACATACGGAGTTGAGCTTTTGGGCTCTACTTAAACCTTCCAATTCTTCTCGTATTCAATCCTTACAATCCAAAATCTTTTGTAAAATGTTAATGCTCCATATTATGTCAAAATCAAACTCTTATAAATAAAGATCATAATGTTCCATTTGTTATTGATTTGGACCAAACCAGATACCTATCCTTTCATGGTAAACTCTATACCCATTCGAACTGACTAGTTTCCCAATTTGCCTCACACATTCAAGTCCCGATAAACTTCTGAGACGACTAAAAATAAGATGGCCAAGACACCTTCTAATTATATTATATTCTATTTTCAAATTGACCTATTTTATATCATTTGTACAGTTGTAAATATTAATAAATAGATTGAAAAAATAGAACAGTTTAAGCGATCAAAGCCGTCTTGACGCAGTTTGATTTCCGTCGTTTTGCCTGGTTGTTACAAGGTAATGTGGTATTATTATAAAGGCCATAACTTTATAGAGTTATATGAACTATGGTGTAAAGAATGTGTAGCTAAATAAACCAAAAAAATCAGTAAATCAATGATTAGAAGGACCCATACGAGCTTACAATAATAACACGCAGAATTTTAACTTCGCTATCCATTTAAATGAAAATAACCATCAATTTTAACTAAAACTCTGGAGGGAAACAAATACACCATGTAGAAAATAGTTTAAAACTAATATTTATGAATTATTTCAAATTATGAAATCGTTCTAAACCAATCCAGATTTTTGTTTAAATAGTCAGATAATTATTTCCAGTAGTTCTATTATAAATTTGATTTTGAATAAACCTAAAGGTAATATGTTCGATATCCTATCTTAAATTTTTTTAAGTCATGTTCTAGATTTTATCTGGAACCAGGCCCTAGGTAGGTGACATTTTGTACCCAGAGGATTTGAATATTATTCAGGATAATATACGATCCGGTATGATGGGCCTTCTGTTGATAAATATGTTCGTTTATTTTTATTTTGTATTTTTGAAAATATTTTTTGAATTTAGTGTATAAAGATGTTTAATCTATTTTCTATTGTATTTATTCTGTAGGGAAGTATTGTAAATGGCGGTGTCAACTGCTCATGAAGATTGTGGGTAAGTTGGATATGTAAAAGTTAAAAAGCATAGGGGAAAGACTGGATCCTAGGGGGGTGGATGTGGTATTGTTGATTGTGATCTGAAAGGATCTATTGGAATAACATAAATTTATAAAATATGTATGATTTAGAGTGGGAATTGATATGTAATATGTTTGTGTAATAATTAGGGATCGGATTCGTTTGTATTCTCATATTTTTTTCTAGGCAATTTTCAGACGTTTTTCTACTAGAAGAGTTCATACTGACACTTTTCAAGTCGTTTGAGGCTACTTTTATTTCACATATTTGGATGTTATTGCATATTTATACATATTTGATCAAAATAAATACAAATTTCCACATATTTAATCAAAATAAGTACATATTTCCTCATATTTTTCATTTTGGGCATATTTTAATAATTTGGAGGTGGTTGACTGGGACTAACCACAGACTGTAGGGCTGTGAATCACAGTGGGTACAATAGTTCAGTAAAATGAGGATCCAAAAGGACGTTTTCAAGAAAAACTGCCGATCTTTTATTCTTAAGGAATCTTCATGTTTTTTGGGGTGCTGAATCCGAATCTGAACATAGCTACCACGGCAGCGATTGGCTGATTATTCAAAATTGCAAAAAACGCCCAAAATACCGGCTAATTTCGTTTTTACCTATAACAGAAAAACGAAGCTTTTTTCGAAAAAAGTCTGCAAATATTAAATATTGCTGGAACCAGAACCTACGAAATGACTAAACAACTCCAAAATCGGAAACACCCACGCTAGCTAGTTAAATGTGTCTGTTTTGACAATTATGACATGTTCATTGTCCTGGCTTGCGTATTTCATAGGATTTAATATAAATTACATATATATGACCAAATTGTAAATTTAATCAACTTTGAGATGAAAAAAAGAAATTTCATATCGGGCAAATAGTTCTACAGTTATAGTGAAAAATATCCTTAAAAAACGTGATTCACAAAAGAACTGGAATTGTAGCGTTCTGGTAAGTGTATTTTATAAGACCTAATTTAAATTTGATATATGACGCCTAATAGTATATTTAACTAGCTTTTAGAATAAAAAAGTAATTTTAGATCTGACGAATAGTTTTGGAGATATAATGAGAGAAGTTTTCAAGAATTGAAAAGAGAGAAGTTTTCAAAATTGAAAATTTAACACATCTTTTATTATTATATACTGTGAAAATGTTCTTTTGTTGTATATATCATTATAACTTGAAAAATAAATTCCATTTAAAAAAAAAAAAAATGTTCATTTTACTTAAATATTTTAAGAAAATCACATATTTACCACATATTTAACGAAAATAAATCCATATTTTAATTAAATATTTGATATTTTTAAATACATAAAAATCCGATCCCTAGTAATAATTAAGTAATACAATATGCCATATTGTATCGAAAGCTTTTTCGATATCCAGTATATTCATCCGTGAATGTTTCTTTTCGTTAAACTCCTCTGCTATATAATCCATTAATCTAGCTGATTGTGCCACTGTAGAATGGTTAGCATTATTCAATAATTCTTTTAGTAAAGCAAATGAATGGAATGGGTAGACAAAATAATGCCATATTGAAAACAAGAAATCAGAAGAGAGGTAATTCCTAAAAATGTTTTTAAACGAAGGTTGTTGATGTTTGATAAAATCGATAAGGGATCTGTTTACTTGATCTTAATGGTAGCCTTCCTTATGAATTTTAATGTCATAATACAGCTTAGTCGAGAGGAGATTCATTTGATATAAATTAGATTTTTCCTTGCCTCAAATATTTACCAGTCCCCTCTCTCTGATTCTTTCAACCCAGTTATTCTTATCCTTTTCAATATTCAGGAAAAATGTTTATTGATTCCTCAAAATTACCCGCCCCATAGAATTAGTTTTTTCTTCCGCCAGACATTGAAGTTCTTAGATTGAATGAACTTTGGTCCAGGGCTTGGGTTTAACTTTTGTAATTAAGACTTACTCTTATATCTTCTAAGAACCTCAATGAGAAATAACATCTGAGAATCTCTATCTTATTTTCTCATGTACCTAAGCTATATATACTAAATATTTAGCTAACATATTATTAGGTGGTCAGTAGCAGACTCAAAAAAAAAAAAAAAAAAAAAAAAAAAAAAAAAAAAGATTTTAATTAAATCTGGTTAGAGGTACTGGTTAAAGTTTAGGATCCCTGATGAACCATACAAACCAATATTCATTTTATACAATATAATTTAAAAAAAGATATCTCATTGTTTCTAACAATCTCATAAATAAATTGGCCCTGAAGGACCTACTCTAGATGTTGCCCCCAACATTGGAATCCCTCCAAATACCTCCCTATATCTATTCACAATAATCACTATACTCACCAGAACACCCTGTTTACTTAACATGAAAACAGAGGGTCATTTTTATTTTATATATATATATATATATATATATATATATATATATATATATATATATATATATATATATATATGGAGTCGATTTTGGGAATCATTTCCAGCAAAACATTCCTTGTATACTAGTGGATTTGAGTGGATATGGAATTTACTATTAAATGATAGGTATCTGGTTTAGGCAAAATAAGCAACATATGGAACTTAATAGATAATTTTGTTTGTTACATAATAAGGGGCATTGAGGATTTCACATAGGATTTTGGATTTTGGAGAATTGGAAGGTCTATTGGAGCCCCAAAACTCAACTCCGTAAGGCCAAAGGGGTTTGATCACTGTCATGTAAATAAGCATTTTGCAATTTATTAGGAGCCTGGAACGCGTGTAGTAAAACATGCAACACAGAAAATAAAATCATAACTGTCCTAAAGATTTTTAAAATAAAGCCAGATACATAAAAAAAAGTTAATACAGATTTACATTATGAGTTAAAAAAAAATCCTAAGAGTTAAAAATAAATAAATTAATAATATAGTAAAAATATCATTTACAAAATTGAAGATTAATTTCTGATATAACACACATCAAAAAATAAAAATAAATAATATTTGTAAAAATGGGAAGGATGATATAAAGTGAAAAAATATGGATGATCAAAAAATATTGATATAAAAATGAAAACATTATCAGAAGAAAATCATTAATTGTTAACAAAAACCCACTTGGACATGTGGAGTTGAATATGTCCAAGCAGGTCTAATTATTTTCATGTAAATAAGTTGTTTTTAATTTATTAGGAACTTTGTAAGCTTGTCTAGTAAATAGAGTATTCAGAAACGACTTTTAAGTCTGGCATTTTTGAAAAACAAAAAATATGTCTGAAAGCTATAAGAATCGAGCTATACTTGTTTATTGCAAATGATGCCCAAGAGTGACTCCTGAAGTTACTGTAGTCTTATGCTATACATGCTACGTATTTCAAAAAATTGTAATCCTGCATATTTTCCTTTTTAACAAATTAGTTTCTAATAAAATTTTTGAACATTTTACTTATTAAAAATTTTCAGTAGCATCATTTCTTTATTTCTTGGTAATAATATTTTATATCACTGATATAACACATCTCGCTCATTTTTTTTAGTGGCATTGTGTAGTATGTTTAAAAAAAAAAAAATGATTATTTCATATCAATTTTGATTTTAGAAATAAATAATATAAAAACATGAGATCTCCTTAGAAACAATAGCATAATAACAGTCTAATCATTCTTCGATAAAAAATGAACCGTAATGACCTCATTTATAACCGAATGCCAAAAACTTCCAGCTGGATATACAATATTATCTTCGATACATTTTGGAAATTATTTGGCAGATTTCCAATATAATTTATGATGGTACATTTCTTACAAAACCATTGACCCTGTGCAAAATATATCTGGATTATTCTTTAAATTCCAGGAGTTGGAAATTTTAGGTCAGTAATAATCAGAGAGTGTGTTCGCGGAACTGCGATAGGAGAGTCACGGGTCAGTGACGCCCGGTTCCGTAGTCGCTATCTTAGCGCCGTCTGGACACTGCATCACGTCTCCAGCAGAAAAAAAAAAAAACTAAGTCGCCATGTAAATATGTGTTTATATATATATATATATATATATATATATATATATATATACACACATACATTTTAAAATATAGTTTATTATTATAAAAAGATTTAACAGTTTACAATCGTAACATTTCAGATATTAAAACATGTTTTGGTAATAAAACATTTTACACTACATAGTGAGTTTACCTACAATGGGTATTAAATTGGCATTTTTAACAGTAGGACTAATAATAAAAACCTACAAACTTAGAACAAAAATTGATAAAAATAAATAAATAATAAAAATTTACTAAGCTGAAATACACACAAATACATACAAATTAAAATGTGCATGGTTAGTACCTTCTAAAGGTTTGCTTGTTATAACTGCCTATTGTCATTGAGGAAAGTGATTTGTAAAGGAACGATCTGAGGAAGTTTTGTCGTCAAAAGGAGGGAAATAATCATGCTGATGACACGTGTATTATTTGTATATAATTCATTCATTGCATCCCAATCACTTCAATTCCATTTCCCAAACTTTCATTAATGGTGTCGAAACTTGAGTCCAATCGACACGTAAAATAAGCTCCCTTCCTTGGAGTACATTCCACTACTATCTGATATACATATCTGGTACCTACGAGACCGATTGGACGAACGCTTTACTTGGAATCGACATAACATACATGAAAACTTACTATACAAACGCTATAAGATGCCAATAAAATACACGAAATTCATCTACGTGACTGAGAGCACACTTATTTGGACATAATGTTTCAAGCTTCGAGGCTCCAAAAATAATCCTAATTATCTCACATCCAATCAGTACACTCTAAAATCCTTGATCAATACTTGAAATATCCTTGCATTAACAACAATAAACTTTTTGATAAAGATCTTAATGTTCTATATGTTGCTGAGCGAAAACCAGATACATATTATTCCTAAGTTAACTCCATACCCACCCGAACCTATTCGCCTTTAAACTAATAAAATCATAGCCATTTAATTTTTTTTTCTTAATGCAAAATAAAAACATTAATTACTAGTTAACAAAGCCTACCTAAAATTAAAAAAGAAAAGACAGAGAAAAGGAAAAAAAAAAAAAAAAAAAAAAAACACGAAAGAAAAAACAAAAAGAACATAAGAAATACAAATGTAAGTTAAGAAAAACACACGAGACTTAAAAGACAAGATACTGCTCAATTCCGACTTTACTAGGCCATTTACAAAAGAAATATTTAAATGAAAATAATAAGGCTTATGTTACAAACAACCATTTGTCCTTTACCATTTTAATATTCCTATGTTGCTGATTTGGTGAAAATCAGATACCCATACCTTCATAGTAAACTCGAAACTCACATTTAGATAAAATAACATGAGTGAAGATAAATGTATTTTTTTAACATTTCTTATCATAATTCAGGTCTGAGTATGTTGGAGCTCTTCTCATAATCCATGGACTTAAAGAGAATGGAGAAGACCTGGAGTCATTGGATAGGGAAATAAACAATTTGTTTATGCGAGTTGAGATACTTGAATGTTTATTTTAGGTTTTATAGCTATTTTACGAGTCATGTTCGAGACCGTAGAGGTAATAAAAAGTTCCCCGAGAATTTACTGCGGTGGTAATTTTAAACGATAAAGTGATTTTCACTTATCGTTGCATATGGTGAAAATAGTTAATTAGAAAATTTAGTCAACTACCTACTCTAAAACAGCTTAATTATTATACTTATTGTCTCGTGTACTTAGCAGTTTTGGAATAAGTATCCTTCTTCATATCTTCGAAACTTCATTTAGCTATACTTATACTGTTGGAGGAATGGCTTATTTTAAAACAGATTCTATTTTTAAAATTCACCTTAAATAAGTTATTAATTTTGAATAGCATAATTGAGTCTAAATAGTAAATTTACAGTTACTTTTCAACATTTTTTGTTATTATTTCCTAAGTCAAAATTTTAACAGGAGAAACCGGTCAATCTCTCCCTAGCAGTTTATTAATTTTTTAGCATTACCTTTTGGAGAACTGGGTTATTAGATCCGCCTTATAATGCCTAGAGCAAAAGCAAAATTTCATAAAAAAAAGAATGCACCCCTTCAGTTTCTTGGATAAGTAATTTTCATTTTCGAGGGTTTCTATGAATGTCTGAAGTTAACAAATTCGTAAATTGGACTGAATCGTTTTACACTAAACGGGTCAAATGACCCTTTTCGGCCTTTTGGCAGAATTTCTTGCAAACAACATTACTTTACTTTTTGACTTTACTGGCTTTATCAAAATATATATCAAATATGTTTTTTTCAATATCCACTCCTCCATTTTTTTTTCTTTTTAAACTAAATGGTCTGTACAAATTATTCCTAACAAAATTCAGAAATATTTTATTCGAGTAGAATTCTTAAACAAATCTTTTAGTTTTGTATGGGCTTAATATGGAATACTCCAAGAAGATGGATAAATGTTGTTTCCTATTGGGTTTTCCGAAAATTAATATAGGTTAATGTTTTTAAAATAAACGAATACAATAAATTACAAGAAAACTTTTGTTTTAATCAAAATACACTTTAAACATCTTAATAAGTTTCTGTCAACGTGTTGGGTCTTCTAAATATAGTTTTGAATCCTTATTATCTGATATCTATCGGTTTTTTATCAATTAATTATTTAATCGTTTAAAAATAAATCAATAAATATTTTACTGTTTAAAAGTCGGCTTAGAACTCACAAAAAATGGCAGAGGTTTGGAAGTTTTAAAGAGATACTGAGGTAGAGACTCATAACTATGCTTCAATAATTCATAACGACAAATTCTTTCTTAACGATAATTTTTTTTTTTATGTCTGTTCTATGCTTCAGCTCTTTCAATTCCCTTGAGACGGTTTGCTTTGTTGACTTCAATAACTGTCAGATTCTCTGAAAGTTTTCTGGTCACGAATCCTTTTGGCTTCAAAGCTGAAGTCTCTGAAATTTAAGTTAACCATTGATTGAATATTATATATATAATATATTATATATTTAATAGACTGTTAATAATGGGCGTTGTGCTTCCAATTAGCTTTTTATTTATTTCCAACGCTGCTCAACATACTATGATCCATTATAAAGATCTTATGAATGAAAGCATTTATCAGTGTAACCTAATATTTTTTAATTTAATATTTGAATTAATAATTAAATTGAGATAAAATCCCTAATTATATATATATATATATATATATATATATATATATATATATATATATATATATATATATATATATATGATCTATATATCTATTCGCAAGTGTGTTTCAAATTGATGTTTACTATTTAGCTGTCATTGTTTTGGATATTTGTCCATGGAGAAGTGGGACAGGATGAAAATGGAGCACAAAGGAGTGTCGCCGATAACGTGTAGCTGATAGCTACAATAGGTACTCTATCAACTATTGTGAAATGAAATAGTTCTACAGCTGGCAATATGTACATATCAACTATTCCCTCAAATATTTTCATCCTGATTATTTTTATGAATGCAGTACATTTTAAATGTTTGTTTCGGATTTTATTCTTCGATTTTCCCAGTCTGTGGAACTGTTTTTTTTTTTCAGAAATCCTATAAATACTCAAATCGTGGGCCAGCTTTATTTCTTTACTAGGAAGTATCTTTGTCAATTTTAAATAATTGAATTTTCTACAATACAAGGCCTAAATATAGAATGATTAATGAACGTGAGGATCAGAAGTTCGGGGAAATCCCCTTTTCCCCTCAATCAAAATCACCGACGTACGTATGAGCTTTAATTACAAACTAAACACTTGCGACGTAGTCAACAGACTTGATTAATAACAGCCCCTTGTATCCGTGGCGGTGTTTACAGTTTACACCCTTCCCGTCTCATTACATCCAGTGTCAGCAAGCTCCAGTGCCTCTAGGATGTCTTCCAATCGTGAGGGTCGATTAATATGTTGGTTCGTTTCAAAACTTGTCTTAATTACGGATGGCTGTTGTTTCAGCCGTTCATTTTATGTTTAAAAACAATTCCTGATAATTTGTTTAAATTTAATTAGTCTAAAACGTTCTCTCTCAATTTCATATGTTTTAGAAAAATACTTTATTTAAAAAATGTTAATAACCGAATATTGTTATAGGTTATATTAAATGTTTATAACAGCGGTTTGTTGTCATAATCATAATCATGTGTTAGATATCGTATTAAGCCTCAGTAGTTGGCCTGTTGTTGACCAGTGAGCGTCATGTGTGTCCCGTGCCAGAACATTTATCATTTAACCTGTATCATTAATCGTGACTATTACGATTAAATTCCGAAACTTTCGGTTATCGACAATCGGAGGCCGTTTAGCTCCTATATTGTTTTTTTTTGTTCTTTTATTTCAAATCAGCACTTTTTGTTTCGTCTGGGACTCCTGGACCACGACCATCGTCAAGCAGTTCGTGTGCCGCCGGCCAAGACGAAAAAATCAAATTCAGTAAAAAGAAAAAAAATCAATAGAACCAAAAGGAGGACATTTTCTTTTTTTTTTCACAGGGTATTTATAAGTCAAATGTTATTCTATTTTTTTTTTATGATTTTTTTTGTAAAGATAAATATTCGTTTAAATATGAACATATTAGCAGTTAATTTTTTTTTTGTTTTACTAAATCAGAGCTCTGTTTGTTTTATTGGTTTTCTTTCTTTCCACTACAGATATATATATATATTCTTTTTTTAAATTATACAAACACAAATTGTGAGTGAAATTGAGAGAAATTGAATTAATTTTGTTATAAATATTTGTTAATAAATAATTGTTTAAAAAAAAAAAAGGCATTCAATATTTTTTTATATTGACTAATTATTAACCTTTAACTTTAAAAACCAGCGTTCCAGAGTTGGTACGAAAGGGAGAAAAAGCTGTTCAAGGGTGCAATTTCTGTTACCCTTACGGTGCCCTAACAAATTTTGGTCCTCCGGTATGCCGGATGCCTTTTTTTTTTTAAACTTTATAAAATTTATCAAATTATCTAACATAAAATTTCTTTCAGCATTAAATATTTCAATAATAGTTTACATTTTTTTTGTTAATCGGACACGAATTCTCCTGAAATAATTACTAGTCTTTATATATCCTTAGTGGTTTCTCTTTTCGTAAATTGTTATTTTCATTATCATTACTATGGCTCCCAAGGTAGATAGCAAAGCGGAGGCGCTCGAAGAACAAATTGAGGAAATCAAAGACTTATCTTCAGATATCATGGCTACCCAATCTATAGGCCTATCACTTGTTTCAAACCCCACTAAAATAAATTTGTTTAAAGCTAAATTGTCTCGAATTGATTCAACATGGGAAAAATTTCTATCTATTGCCATGAAAGCAAAACGCGCAGCAGTTCAGTTGGAGAAAACGACAGAAGCAGAACATATTGCAGACCTGATTTCTAAAACAAGGAATGCATTTTATGAGGCACTGGCCTCCGAAATTCCTTTTAAGGAAGATTCAAATTCATCTTTAGTTAATAATTCCGGAGCCGAGGCACGTGACAATGCTGTTTTTAAATTGCCACCGATATCGTTACCAACCTTTAATGGTGATATTTCCCATTGGGTATCTTATAAAGACATTTTTATGTCATTAATTCATGGTAATAATAACTTATCACCAATTCAAAAATTTCATTATTTAAAAGGCTCTCTGAAAGGCTTAGCTCTTCAGTCATTAGCAGCTATACCAATTACAGCAGAATCATATCAACAAGCATGGGACGTTTTATGCAAGAAGTACGACAATAAACGCGTACAGGCTGCTTATTATCTGAATAATATTTTTTCCTATAAACCAATGTCAAAGATTACGCTTTCTGCACTTGAGCAATTTTCCAACATTGTATTGGAAAGTTCCTTAGCTTTTAAAAATCTAGGCTTAGAAGATCCAGCAGGCTTTATTCTTATATCATATGCTTTAAGGTTATTGGATCCCAAAACTAGGGAAAAGTTTGAGTCTGAAATAGGAGGAAAAGAACTTGTCTTTGCAGAATTTGTAAATTTCATGCACAAACAATGCACAATAGCACAATCAGAAACCTTAACTGTAGGCACCAGATCCCATTCACCTGTCTTAACAAGGTTTAAAACATCGAAGCAAGTATTTATGACAACTACTACCTCTGAAGATATTAATTCATGCCCATTATGTAAAGGCCCACATCGTTTGTATAAGTGTAGTAAATTTCTGGGAATGACTCCCCAGCAAAGATTTAAAGAAATTAAAACCCGCCTGTTATGCGTCAACTGTTTAATTTCCAATCATACTACACGGACATGTAGGTCAACAAATACATGTAAATATTGTAACCACAAACATCATAGTTTGCTTCATTTTAAACAAACCAAGGAGACCCCTTCAAGTCCAAGATCTCATCAAGCAGCAACAAACCCAAATGGAAAAGACTCTCCGATAGAGCATGTACCTGCAACGGAAACTGTGGTCCAACCGTTCAAGGATCAGTCCCATGGTGCAATCCTTTCGGGCATTACGAAAGGAGATCCAATGGTACTATTGGGCACCGCAATTGGTAGAATTAAAGATCTTACAGGAGAATTTCACACTATTCGTCTGCTTATAGATAGTGGAGCTCAACGCTCATTTATTACAGAAGCTTGCGTAAAAAGGTTAGCGTTGCGGCAACAAAGAAATGCCCAAACTCTAAGTGGTTTTGGTAATAATCCAATTGAAGACGGGAAATTTAAAGTTGCATGTGTATTAGCTCCAAGAAACAATAGTCAGCCGCAATTTCAAACAGAAGCAGTGGTTGTAAAAGAAATAACAGCACTTATGCCTAGTGCAGAAGTACCTCGCAGCGTAATCAACTTTTTTAAAGAATATCAATTAGCCGATCCAGGGTTTTGGCACCCAGGACGCATAGACTTTTTATTGGGAGCTGACCTGTTTGGAGAAATTTTGAACGGAGATTCTGTCATAACAGCAAAAGGCTATCCTAATGCAATTAACTCAGTCTTTGGATGGGTTATCACAGGAAAGATTGATGTTGCATCACAACAAAATCAAGTTAATGCAATGTTAGCTGTAACACCCTCATTAAACCAACTAATGGAAAATTTTTGGAAAATAGAAGAAGCTGAGGTTCCAATACCAGTCAGCACAGAAGACCAATATTGTGAAGAATTTTTCGCAAAAACGCATTCTCGAACCGATTCAGGAAGGTATATGGTACGTTTGCCATTTAAACACCCTTCCAAAATAATTTTAGGAGATTCCAGGACTACAGCCCTGCATCGCTTTTACAAATTAGAAGCTCGTCTCCTTAAATCACCGGCTCAAAAAACTGGAATATTCTTCAGCATTTCACGAATATTTGGAAAAGAACTTTATGGTTCCCTTTTCTTCGGAAGATGCATATTTTTTACCCCATCATGGGGTGTTAAAAAGAAAGCTCTACTACAAGGCTACGCATAGTGTTTGATGCTTCAATGCCAACTTCCAAAGGTTCAATCAATGACAAACTGATAACTGGTCCAAAATTACAGGCGGATCTTAAAAATGTTATTTTAAACTTTCGAAAATTTCCGATTGCACTGACTTCAGATATCTGCAAAATGTACTTACAAATTTTAATACACCCCGATGACCGCATATATCAGCATATATTTTATCGTTTTATTCCGTCAGAGAAGGTTCAAGAATACGAATTAACCAGGTTAAGCTTCGGCATGTCATGCTCTCCCTACTTAGCATTGCGGGTACTCAAACAGTTAATTAACGACGAAGGATCACCTTTTCCCCTAGCTGTTAGCGCTTTGCAGCATAATCTGTACATGGATGACATTTTAACTGGAGCTTATAATACTGAAGAAGCCTTAAAACTGCATCAAGAATTACAAAAACTTTTAGCTCGAGGAGGTTTTGTATTGAAAAAATGGCCAAGTAATTCCACCAAGGTAGTCCAATTTATTCCAGAAAACTTAAGAGACACACCAATGGAATTTAGAAATCCTGATGAATCATCTATAAAAATTTTAGGAATGATGTGGGACCCAAAATCCGACATATTTTACTACAAGGTTCGTACACCGTCAGTAATTAGAACAAAACGTGCAATTCTATCCACGATAGCTAGACTATTTGATCCGCTAGGCTATTTGGCACCGGTACTTTTTAGAGCAAAACGACTACTGCAGAAGCTTTGGGAACTTAAATTAAATTGGGATGAACCCTTACCCAGTAGTATTAACATACAATGGGAAAGATTTATCACAGAACTCAAAACATTAGAAACGATTTGTATTCCTCGTTGCATCATGCCAAATCAAACACACCAATACTTTATTATGGGGTTCGCAGATGCATCGGATCTGGGATATGCCGCAGCAATCTACATAAGATTACAATCATATGAAGGGAAAGTTAATACCTATCTGTTAACATCAAAGACACGCATCGCCCCTGTAAAAACTTTATCCATACCCAGATTGGAATTAAGTGCAGCGCTGCTATTAGTGACTCTCCTAAATTCATGCAAGGACATAATTTTGCAACTATCTCCAACATCGACGTTTCTACTTTCCGACTCGACTGTGGTCTTAGGCTGGTTGGCCACGTCTCCACATAAGTTAAAAGTGTTTGTTGCAAACAGAGTCGTACAAATTTTACAATTATCACGGTTGGAAAACTGGTACCACATTTCTTCAAATGACAACCCAGCCGATATAGCCTCTAGAGAATATTTCCAGCCTCTCTTAAAGATTATACATTATGGTGGCAAGGACCAGCGTGGTTAGAACAGGATCCCTACGAATGGCCCATCACACAGGCATCTCCAAAGAGTTCTGAAAATTTACCTGAAATGAAATCAGAGTCCACACTTTTGTGCCATACATACCTTGCCAAAACCTCAGAGGACGAATGGTTAAAAAACGTTTCTTCCTTTTCTAAAATTCAAAGAATAACTGCCTACATTCTGAGATTCATAAACAACTCAAAAAAAAATTTTGTACGAAGGACAGGCATCTTGAGCTTAAAGGAGATCCACAATGCAACAGAAGTGTGCATAAAGTTAGCTCAAGATCACTTCTACCTTAAGGAGCTTGTTTTGATCTCTAATAGAGAAGGCGACAAAACTCAATTATCATCCTCGCACCCTTCTTGGATTCCCTTGGTGTTCTGAGGGTGGGCGGGCGTTTACAAAATAGTCCCTTGACTTACGAGGCTAAACATCCAATTATTTTACATCCCAAATCTTATTTTACCACTAAGCTGGTGGATCATTTTCATAAATGTTATTTACATGCTGGACCTCAATTACTCCATTCACTAATTAGAAGACAATACTGGATGCCCACAGCAAGAATTATTGAAACATATCCTGGTAAAGATTATGAGCACATTACCAGTGTTTTGTAAGGATGTAGTCAAAATCTTCCAGAAAAAAACCTATAACCCAACAGGAGAATACGTGCGTTCAGTTGCTCAGCTCAGCTAGCACCTTTGTTACCTCCTTCAGAGGTATGAACTGTTTAAAATTTTATTACTTAAAATTTGGTGGGCGGTATGTTTCAGCCGTTCATTTTATGTTTAAAAACAATTCCTGATAATTTGTTTAAATTTAATTAGTCTAAAACGTTCTCTCTCAATTTCATATGTTTTAGAAAAATACTTTATTTAAAAAATGTTAATAACCGAATATTGTTATAGGTTATATTAAATGTTTATAACAGCGGTTTGTTGTCATAATCATAATCATGTGTTAGATATCGTATTAAGCCTCAGTAGTTGGCCTGTTTGTTGTTGACCAGTGAGCGTCATGTGTGTCCCGTGCCAGAACATTTATCATTTAACCTGTATCATTAATCGTGACTATTACGATTAAATTCCGAAACTTTCGGTTATCGACAATCGGAGGCCGTTTAGCTCCTATATTGTTTTTTTTTTTTGTTCTTTTATTTCAAATCAGCACTTTTTGTTTCGTCTGGGACTCCTGGACCACGACCATCGTCAAGCAGTTCGTGTGCCGCCGGCCAAGACGAAAAAATCAAATTCAGTAAAAAGAAAAAAATCAATAGAACCAAAAGGAGGACATTTTCTTTTTTTCACAGGGTATTTATAAGTCAAATGTTATTCTATTTTTTTCTTTTTGATGATTTTTTTTGTAAAAATAAATATTCGTTTAAATATGAACATATTAGCAGTTAATTTTTTTTTGTTTTACTAAATCAGAGCTCTGTTTTGTTTTATTGGTTTTCTTTCTTTCCACTACAGATATATATATATTCTTTTTTTAAATTATACAAACACAAATTGTGAGTGAAATTGAGAGAAATTGAATTAATTTTGTTATAAATATTTGTTAATAAATAATTGTTTAAAAAAAAAAAAGGCATTCAATATTTTTTTATATTGACTAATTATTAACCTTTAACTTTAAAAACCAGCGTTCCAGAGTTGGTACGAAAGGGAGAAAAAGCTGTTCAAGGGTGCAATTTCTGTTACCCTTACGGTGCCCTAACAGCTGTTGATGAACGAAATTATTATATTAGAAAATGCTCATTATAATAACTTTAGAAAAATGCTTTGATCGATACATTTCAACCATATTGAGGACAATTATTCAAAGTGAAATAAAATACACTCCTAAATACTTACGTATAGTATGATATCTACAAATTAAGAAAAAAGAAACATAAAATTGTCCGGGGCCTTTAAGAATGGTAAAGGTTGGAGAGAAGGGCGATTGAGACACAGACTCAAAACTAAACTCAAGAGACAATCTTTCACAGCGATTTTTATTTTATTTTATTTTTTTAGTCGTTCTATGGTAGATCTCTTTTAATTGCTTTGAGGTGGTCAGCGTCGTTCGATTTTCTACAGCAATTTATTGTTGATTCCTTTGCAGGTTTTTGAATAGTTCTGGGATTTTTACCCTCTAAAGTTCGTAGAATATCGCCATCCAGGGAAGAAGTCCTGCCAGGAACATCCTAATCTTCAATACTAACGTCTTCCTCTTGATTTTTTTAAAAACCATTGTTGGATGGTGGACACATTCACGCCATCATCTTCCCACAGTTTATCAATGTTTCTACCCCCTGAACTTTCGGCCCTGTTCCAATCGAGTTTATACTGTTAAAATGAAATTATACGTAAATCACATATAAACCTGAAAGTAGAAGATTATAAGGTCAAAAGTATTATTTTTGTGTGCCTAAATAAATGTAGGGTTGTGGAACTCTTTTTTAAATTATTTCATTACTAGGATCTGTAGACGTCCTTGAAGTTGCACTTTTCTTAAGTGAAAAAATAATATGTTTTTAATTTTATGTTAAAATAATTTTTTGTCAAATTTTTGCAAAAACCTTTAAATACGAGGTGTGATCAAAAAGTTCCAGGACTTTTTACATACTATGGGAATGCAATGTCTCATAGCGATGCGGTTGGCAGCATTGTATTTCCTGACTCAACAGGAACACAGCTGTGTTTGCAGATCAATCATAACATTACTGAAAATAACATTAGCACAGTTTGTTCGAGGTTAGTTTTATAGAATTTGGCTATTTTATGAAAATGAATGTGAAAGAAGAGCAACGTGTTTGTGTGAAACTGAACAAAACGTTTTCTGAACCTTTTTGATGTTACAAGAAGCTTTTGGTGAAGAATGTCTAAGCCGATCATGCTGCCATCAGTGGTTCAAGAGGTTTAAAGATGGCCTTTTTGTGTAAAAAACGCAATGACTGTCATTCCTCAGCCCCCTACTCACCTGACCTGGCTCCCGCCAACTTTTTTCTTTTCTCGAAGCTCAAGAGACACCTGAAAGGACGAAGATTTCAAACAGTTGACGAAATTAAAGAAAAAACAACGGAGGTGCTAAACACCTTTACAAAAGAAGAGTTTTCTGGGGCCTTTGATCAGTGAAAACACCGGTGGGAAAAGTGTGTAGCTTCCCAAGGGGAGTACTTCGAAGGAGACAAATTTGAATAACCTGTATTTTGTATGAATGAATGTATAAAAATTCAGTCCTGGAACTTTTTGATCACACCTCGTATCTCTCTAGCTGTGTACAGGTTTATAGAGGATTTAGGCATAACCGTGACTTTTAGAATTTTAAAAGTTATCAGTCTCGTAAATCTAACTTATTTCATTTCATATTTTTAAATAAAAGGTCCACCGAGCTAGTCTCTGCGGGGGCTCAAATTACAAAAAAAAAAAAAAAAAAAAAAAAAAAAAGTGTTATCAGTATAAATTCTGGCCTCCGCCGTACTTGTTAAGGGGGAGAGTTTGTTATATTTCGTTCAACAAGAACTATCTATTATATATTTTATTGAAATAAGTGTACAATCTGCCTCAGTATTAAATGTATTCATTCAAACTATATTTACAAATGCACACACACACAACTAATAATAATAAAAAAATAAAATAAAATAAATATATTCATAAAAATAAAACTAATAATTATTTACAATAATCAAAAATAAAACAAAATTAAATTAAAATTAAAATACACAAATTATTATTCATTCATACTTAATATAGAATACAAACACACTCAGCACGGGGAACCCCGAATCGAACCTATGCCCCACTTACTGGGAGTCAAGGCCAGACGCGTAGAGGTCCCAACGCTGCTCTCTCAACTGCATCACTGGTAATATCCAGTGGAGGCTGAGTGGGAGCGCTGTGGCCACAGATACTCAGGACTTGAGTTGAGAAGCTTGTCATTACCAGAACTCCAACATAACTTTATTGACAGGGATTGAGCCAGAGGATTGGGATGATTGGATAGATTTTGATGAAATTTCGAGAATTTTGAAGGAATGATATCAAGGACAAAAAGTATTTTTAGGTCATTATGTAGGGATTTATTGGTAACATAATAAGGTGCATTGACTATTGTTCGGAGGACTTGGGATTGGAAGGATTGAATACGTTTAACATTGGATTGTCTTGCTGTTCCCCCCAATCCGTTGGTCCAAATCGGTTTTAATATTGTTTTATATATGAGGAGTTTGTTATCAACTGAGAGATGAGAATTCCTGCCTAGTAGTCTGTAAAGTTGGCTGAATCTTCTGTTTAGTTCGTGTCTTTTTAGTTTAGTATGAGGGTTCCAAGTCAGTCCTATAAGAACTAATTTTTCTAATTGTTATTTTATACATATTTATATCTTATGAACATTACATGTGGATTGTTTCCTGCTTGTATATTTGGTTTTAATTTTCATATATGTATATATATAAATATATATATATATATATATATATATATATATATATATATATATATATATATATATATATATATATATATATATATATATATATATATATATCTTTTATAAGTAAAAGATCTAGGAAAATTTAGGATATACCCAAGAAAACCCTAAATAGCGGTCACGAAGTACCATTAGTGCTATGTTCAGTTAAGAATAGAATAAAACATATTGTATAGAGCTGATAATGAGACAAATCAAGAAACGAAATATAACACATATTTTTCCCATAGACAAATAAGGTCGAGTTTGGAATGAGATCATCTGACAACCATGTCTGATGGAGTTTTTTTTTTTTTATTTATTTATTTATTTTTTTTTATAACAAATGAAATTAATGTAATAAAATACCAAACTTAATAATTTTTATTCTGATTTTATAACAACACATGATCAGATTAAGCTGGATTATGATTTTATTCTATTTAGGACTTTTAAAAAAGATACAAAACGATAGCAAACATGCTATTTGTTAAAATATAATTATTATTTGATATTATCACATGATCTGGAAAAGCTGACAACGAATTCATTTATTTCAGCACACCATAAAACAAATAATACCATAATTGAGGAGTTATCTTTTAAGTCTGAACATGTTCACTTCAGAAAATTGTTAAAAAATAGCAAAAATACATCTCTCTGCTGTTTTAACAATTATTTTATTTAAAACCTTGAAAGTTATCAACTTATGAAAAGATATATAGTAGTATCTGCAGTTAGCAAGACTTTATTAGAAAGAAAAAACTGGACATGTACAGTTTTAAAAGATAGCTCATACTTATGAATTTCATGCTTATAACACGACTCCTTAACATGATATTAGGTTTCTACTAGAGATGGGCCGGCTATATTTAGTATGAGGCTAAATAATAATTTGCGAATGACCCAGGATCGGACAGGTTAATCTTAAATTTTATCCCTGGTTACTTGGAAAGGTATAAAGAAAAAAATTCTGAAATGAAAAGAGGGAAGAGAGGAAAGTGGTTGGTTCAGAGCACTTTATACCAGAGGGCACCTTTACCCCCACCCAGCTCGCTATTAATTACTTTAGATTAAATAAAGCTATTTTGAAAATTCCTTCCTAGTGCTAATTGGTCGTGGAGGTGAGGGGTGGGGGTAGGGTTATAACTTACTCCCCCCCCCCCCTCCACTCGATATTAAATTATTATTTAATTTTGTGGAATGGACCATCGATCCTCTCTCTCCTCCTCACCTGTTAACATGTAAATCGGGTTAGAGGGCTTACCGAGAGCCTTGTCTTAATAACTCCTCTTTTATCCGCTCAAGTAAGATAAATTAACTAGATGGATACTTTTGATTTTTTTACTCAAATTTTCTTTTCAGCTATTACAGTCAAAACTAGATAAGCAGATATAAAACTCATTATTGTAAAATTCCGTAGAGTTAAAATTGGTTATTAGTAATATTTTTTAACACTGTCTTTTATTTAATTAATATTTTGATTAATTCTTTTACGTTTCATACGCCGTGGTTAAATTATAGGGGGGACTCAATGGCCGATCGAGTTAGGGCGAGGGTATAAACGCGCTCGGGTCAGAAGGTCGTTTATTTGAATTCCACCTGGGTGGGTTAAAATTTATTTAGTATCAGACCCACAAAACGAATCTTGACCTTCCCATAATGGCTAGAATTAGGCTTGTAACGTGTAGGCTAACCCGTCCTTCCTGCCCTAGATGGAGTATATAAGGAAGTTAAACCCCAAATAACAATAACAATTAAAAAAAAATTATTGTTTACACGCTCATATCAACACTTCAACCTCAAGTCTAATTTCTGTCTCGACAGATTTAACACAAGCCAAAATTTTTGGCTAACGATTCAATAAGTGAATTTTAGCCACCACAAACGTTAGAGGAGATCGTTTGAATTTGAGGGTACCAATATTTTTCTACTTAAAAATACGTCTAATGCCTCTGAACGGGACTCGATTTGTTTTAGAGGATAGAATGAAGAGCTCTGCTGGAATAAATAATGCAATATATTTAGGGTGAGGTGAGTGTAATCCTTCAGGGCTCCATGGCTATTTTGTATAGCGGATAAAGATTATTTAGGGGATGGAAATTAAATGTAACTATGAGTAATAGATCATTTAAATTTTATATATATATAATTAACTGTTTAACAATAATCGGGTTTTTGGTCCTTTATAATATATATAAAGGACCAAAAACCCGATTATTGTTAAACAGTTAATTATATAGTTTCTAAGGGTCGACAAAATATAATTTGATGATATATATATATATATATATATATATATATATATATATATATATATTGATAATACGATCAATTAGTCCATTAATGATAGGATGGATAAAGTTTATTAGTATAAATTAAAAAAAACAAATTTATAATCAGCGACTCATTATCAATCAGTTCTTTTTTTGAGAGAAATAACTCTCTCGTTTAATTAGTTCCATTTTCAAAATATTTGCCTTTAATATACTCTTTTATAAATACATTTTTATTTTAAAATCGTTTACAATTGTTTTAAAAAAGGTTTTAGAAACAGTCCCAGCTCAATTAAAGTAATAAAACGAATATTCACGTCATGAAGTTGCTTATGTGCATAATAACCTTAAATTTTAAGAAACAATTAATAGTTGAGAACCATGAAAATTAATAATTGACAAATTATTTGTTGAAACATTGTGAATAATATACTATTGCAGAGCAGTTAAACAAATGCATCTTTCGTATAGCATCCACTTGCTTTATCCTACTTTAAGCCTTATTATAAATGAAGTACGCACAAAAAATTAACAGTTTTATGATGAAAATCGACAAGTATATATATAAAATCCTATAAAAGTTATGATAATTTACCCATTTTTCTTATAATTTTTGAAAAAAAAAATATTTCAAAGAAAGGATTCTTTTCTTTTTTTCACTCCCGGATTTATCATAGGCATGAGTTTTTTTTTTTGTTTTTTTTTTCCGAAATCCGAAAAAAAATAGTCCTAAAATGTGACCATGTGACCATTATACACCGACAAATATGACATTAAGAAATTATCTATCCAGTGGAAAATCTTTCGAATTAGTCATATATGTTATACTTTATGCAAATAGATATCTAAATTCCAAACAATGATGATTGTCAAAATGGTGAAGTTTCAGTTCCAAAGGAGAAAAACCCACCAGAAGTCGTTGAACATGTGATACCCTAGGTAGAAAAAGGAAGTTTCAGACACTGATTTGATAAATAGTAGTGTTGCTGGAAAAGCCAAATTTTCAATCAGTGGAAGTACTCATACTGACTACCGCTCTATTTAAAGACCATTTTAAATCAGCTTGCTTTCCATTTGTTTTATAAGATCCTTCAAATCATTATATGAAGTACTATGTAACATAGTTATTGATAATACACCATATTAATTAAATGTAGTGTAGGGTAAGGTTAAGGTTTAACGTGTCATGGATCTTTTGACTTAATTTTTTTTTTAATAATCAACTTATTATTATTATCTCGAATTCCTATATATTTACTTTGGACAGTTCAAATATCGTTTATAACACTTATAACATTGAAAGAGTTCCAAATCCTTTATCAGTTTAATTTTCAAGGACCAGCATGGTCGGTTCTAATTTTATACCTCGCCTCAACAAGACAGGATCGGGTTGACCAATATCTGCCTCATTATGCCATATCGATGTTTGGTAGACGATATTACTCCAAATCGATATCCCACAGTCTCTTGAGTAAAATAACCTCCTAATCTTCAGACAACATTTGTCCATTTATACATGTTATAAATCTATAAACCATTTACTGTCTAAACACAAAAGGTGGGATTAGTACCGGAGGGAGTAGTGTATATTGATTTTACATATGAGGTTAATATAGAAATTAAAATATCGATTTTTCAAAAAACATATTTAGCAAACCGAAAATTAGGATTAAGTATGCAGTGTAATTATTTATTCAGAATTTATCGGTTTGAAAGAAGGGGTTATGTAACAAAACACAATATTGAGTAATTTATTTAAAATTTTTTTAAATATTTTCCCTAAGCACAAAAATTATACATAACTCTTCATCTTCTTCATATCTCTTTTTCTGGTAGTTTTGAAATATTCAAATTTTGCTACCTAAAACTTCTACCCGTGAATTCTTCTTCCAATGAAGTAGATTGTATTGTGATCCCCAACCCCTTTATCCAACTAACCCTTAAATTCTAAACTGCGTTTTTATGATTATAATTATTTAATTCAAGATACTAGTTTCTAAAAGTTCATCTAAAGTATAAATTTCCTTATTAACTTTTAATTAAAGGAACTGCTTGTCGTTATCGACCAATATCGTTATCAGTATTTATTAGACAAACGTTCAAAGCTTCCAATAAACTACAAAATACTCATTTAAATTGCTGTTATTAGACCGCTTTTGTACATACCGATTCTTCTAGTATCCAATCCTTACAATCCAAAACCTTCATAAAATCCTCAACTCTCTTTATTAGGTCACAAACAAACTTATACATAAAGATCTTAATGTTCTATTTGTCGCAGGTTTGGCCCAAACCAGATACCTATCCTTCCATATAAAACTTCATACCCACTCGAATCCACTACTCTCCCAACTTCCCTCACTCAATTCCCGATAGTCAGCGGTGGCTGAAAATAATATGGCCAAGAGACTTTCTACTGTAGAATTTTTAATGAAGTGCTAATAGTAAGTAGTTATTTAGAAGATATTGACTTGACATAATTTTCTTCAAATTAATTTCTTATATATGGATATATTGTATGCAGTTGTAAATATCAATAAATAGGTTACACAAAAGTAGTTTTAATTGAAAGTAACACTGCCCATTTATAGTTTCGATCTATAAAAGCTACATGAATCTGAAAAGGGAAGAAAAAGTATAGCAGTTTAATGGAAGAAGTTTGAAAAACTCACCGAAGGCTTGAATTGAATCACTGGACAGGAAGTACTGGCGGTAGTGAGGAAGAAGTCTCCTAAATCGGGTTAGAGCTGGGATCTGGGATATGTGGGCGTCCCGGGGGAATCAAGATAAATCTGGGCAAACAATTCTTAAGGACTTGATACAAGAACTTCACCGACTTGGTTTTTAGTCCCGGAACTCGAGAGCTTTATAACTGGAAATGTTTTCTATCCTCTTTCTCAGAGTTAACATTGATGTTAGATTTGTTTCGTATGACAAATTGAACAATAGATTTTTTTCTATGTAAGACTCTGACGTATTATTCTTAAATTGTATGTACACATATATATTTAAATTCGGAAAAAAACTGAATTAACGTTTTTTTCAAAAATCATTTATTTTTTATTCCTATTCTCTTACCTGCAGTTATCGTTTTAGTACACAAGATGTCAATAAATAGAGAAAATTAGCTTAAATTGCACATTAAAAATAGGTAAACGCAATAGAATTAATTTTTTTATTCAGTATCAAGTTATTAACAGATTTATTTAAAAACATTAAAGTAAGTTAGCGATGTTACCAACATAAACCATTCTTGTTTATTTTGGTCATATGGCTAATCTTACCCTAATTCTTTTAATTAAATCTCTTGATAACTCGTTTCTATAAACTTAAACTATTTATAAAGCGTCCAGATAAGTTCCAAACATGTAACGCAAAAATTTTTCTCTTGAACATTTAAGAAAATAATTTAATGCTCTCTTCCACTAATTGATATTACCAATTTTATATATATATATATATATATATATATATATATATATATATATATATATATATGTTTGATAAGGTTCTTGAGGTTCAAACAACAAAATAACAACTTAATTTGGCGACGTTACGAGACTATACTGTTATCATAATCATGCCCTACAGTTAAAAAACAGGTTACAATAGCATTATATGAGTTACACAGGTTATTTCAAAACATAACGTTAGCTACAATATTTATAAAAACTATATACATAAAAACATGCATTAGAATATTTAACTACTATATATAATGTATAAACTACTATGTATAATAACTAGATATTTAACTACGTATAATTACTAAGTATAGAGGAGTATGAAACTACTTACAATGTTACTGGTGGATATGTTATTTGTATCTACTACTAAATTATAACAATTCTAGTAAACAACTGAACTGGGGAAATCCCTGGAAATAGGTAAAGGATTTTCCAAAATATTGGTATTCCCACGTACAGATAGAAGGGATTTCCGTGTAATAAGTAAATGAAAAAATGTTTTATATGATGTACTTATATCAATATAAGTGTTTGTAATTAGTCAGAATGTATTAAATTTATAATAAAGTGTTGAGATTTAGGACGTCTTTTTTTTTTTTTTTTTTTTTTTTTTTTTTTTTTTTTTTTTTTTTTTTTTTTTTTTTTTTTTTTTTTTTTTTTTTTTTTTTTTTTTTTTTTTTTTTTTTTTTTTTTTTTATCGCTCGATTTTTAAATGTTTTTATGCTAATCATTTCTTTAATATTTCGTTTAAAATCATCTTGTTCATGGTGAATAATTTTGGGCGGATCCAATAAATAGAAAAAATTTAAAATCATGGAATAAACAAAAATACAATATTTATGTATTGGTAGTTCAATATGATTATGTATATATAAACACAGTTTATAAACTGTATTTATATATTTTTTAGTTTATCGTCGATACAAAACCAAGTTTTGGGTTGCGAATTTATGCAAATGATAGAGACCACTCTACATTTCGTATTTAAATTTCAAAACACAGGAATAACGGCAATAGATTGTTAAATTGTTAACAGATATTCCAACTAATTCCAATAAAGCAAATTCGATAAAGGCTCTAAAAGTTATATTACATATTTTATAGGAAATTTTCTTTTATTATAAACTGCTCCATAGGTTTCGAATAAATTGATGAAAGTGTTTTTTCTCTGTTCTGATTGGATATAGATACAAAATATATGGTTTTGTTATTTGATACCTTAGTTTTGAAAGAAACTAAAATATTAAATCAGTCCACCCTGCAGCTATAGCAGGATGTAGTAAGCTCTAAGCTCTGCATCAATTTTTCCTGCTAAAAATAGTGTTTAATAGGAGACTGGGATTTCGATGATTCCGTCTACTATCTTTAGAACGGCCCCCTCGCCTATAAATCGAGGTTATCAACTGCCAAAAAAAAAAATATTAGTTTCTTCGCTAAATAACATCATCAATCAAATATTATCATCTATGTCATATTTAAATTAATTATTTATGATTTTTAATGTGTATATTAATGTTAGTTTGAGGTCCTTAATAGGTAATTACGCTCTCTAGTTTATAAAATAATGAACATACCCAACCCACTGTTCAGTACTTAGGGCATAATTTTGACAGAAGGATGACCTGTGGCCTTTAAGTGTAAATGAAACGCCTCTGCTTAAACTAAGCCTTCTTTACTCTATACTTCACTAACAATTGACTCTAAAAATCAGACAAGGATTAAATATTTTATGGAAAATACTGAAATCTTTATGGACCTACGCATAACAAATTTTCCAGACAGCAAAAATACTCACATTAAAAAATACAATCTTTTCAGTGATATGAATTAAGAATCATAACACGCTAGCCCTGGTAGGTCAGTAATAGAACATTGCATACAGACTTGAACATACCCACTGTACAGGGCCATATTCAAATCCATACAAAAGAATTGTAACAAACTTCAAGGGTACTACAACAAACTAATAAAAAATGGTTTCTTTGGGTATGCCTGAGTCAACCCGAAGAAGATTGAAGAGGAGCCGGCTAAGAGATCTCCTAAGATATATCTAAAAAAATACTAGACTGGAGTAGATACCGTGCTAAACTCCTACATGCCTTACATGCCAATTTTATTCAGATTCCCACTGACATCCGCTTATTGTCGTGGTTTGACCGACAGATGTGGGTAAACGAAATATAATGAAAAAAAAAGGCATTGTTCCAAATCCTTTCCATATTAGACTTCTAGTTTTAGTTCGTCTGAGAATATCTTTGTTCAGATAATCGATCATTTTACTCGTATATAGTTAGTTTATAGAAAGTACCTTGTTTTCTTAGAATGTTTGTAGTATTAAGTAGAGTTGATAGAGGCTTGGAGGAGAGGCCCATATTTACTATTATGGAATGGTTTTTAATAAATATGTATATTACGATTTTCCCATCTATATATATGACTAATACGTATATATATATATATATATATATATATATATATATATATATATATATATATATATACTTTATTAAGGAGCTAAATACACGACAAGAGTTAGTAAAGATGTCTTACTTTGGTACCACTCCCTTGTATGTTCTCTATTAAAAGATTCTAAGGTCATCTAATCTAATTTTAAACTATAAAGCCCTAGCTGAAATGAAGAAATCGATATGTCAAAATAGTCCACTTTTCAGTAGACAAATTTTTATTTTTATTTGACAGATATCCAAAATCCTGTCAATACTTTCAAAATACTGTAGATACTTTAAGGTCTTACTAAGAAGGAAAACCTAACAATTGTTTCACAACGCTAGTAGCTGCTTAAAGTTTTGAACGTTCAGTTTTACGAATTTACATGGTAATTAGACTTATCGACTTCTTCACTACAACCACTGAAATATAATCCATTGGGGATGATTAAAATTCAATGAGCAATTTATTTTTATTTATTTATTTTTTAAAAGTAATTTAAGGAGTTTATTTATTATCATTTGTTTATTTGTTAACGTTCTTATGTACTCTAACTAGGACAGGAAGGACTGGTTATCCTACAGGTTACCAACCTATTCTAGCCATGGTGGGGAGGTCAAGATTCATTTCGTAGTTTCGCCACCAAATACGTTTTAACCCACCCAGATGGGATTCCCAACTTTAACAGATTAAGTCCCAACATTAAGTAGTTAAAAATAGAAAAAAAAATGAATACGCTAAATACTAGTAAGACGTTTTATTATATCAAAAAATAAATAGGTCCTAGATGTTCCTGTTCTCAATGATCCTCCATACATGACAATTACAGTATATGGCTAAGAAGGCTAGCTAATATAGACAAAAAATTAGCAGTTTAGTATTGATATTATGTTATAGAAAAAGTGATATGATGCTAATCACGGTGGCAGAGAAAGCATGAAATTCAACCTTTTTAATTCCAAAATTTCTCGGAAAATCATTTATTATAAATATCTTATTACATGAGTATCAATTTTTTAACTCCATTATAGGATAAATTGGCTTTATTTACATAATAAAGTGATTTTGTATGATTGAATGTATTGTATACATAACTAATTTTTTAAACTGCGCTAAAATTATTTTATTTTATATAATATTTTATTTTCCTTTAAATTATTATTACGTCGATAAGTAATAGTTTTGTTACTTATATGAATTGTTGAATTGAAATAATAGAAAATGAAAAAAAAAAAAAAAAAAAAAAAAAAAAGCTAATACTTTTATTATATTTACTATCTTATTAACGATTTTAGGTCAATGAAATATATTGTATACTCACATAATTATCTTAATTTTGTATTATAGACAGTTTGCGTTGTTTATCAGAAACAAGTTTACGGGTCTTTTGGAGTACAATTATTCTATTCCGATTTCTTTACTAATCCGCAAACATTTGAATGAAGAGTTGCTAAGGCAGCAGATATTATGGAACACGAAGCAAGGGTCGAGATAAGTAACCCCATCTGTATTCTGTGCCAAACCGGCTGCTTACTTCACATGTAGATGTATGTCAATCTTACCTTAACCCGTAACGACGTTTGTTCTAGTTTCGTTTCTACTGATAATAACATTCCTATCAATATCGTAATCATTCTTTCTTGAAAATCTTTACACATTAAACGTAATTAAACCAAAAACATTGCGTATTTATTTTTAAAATATTTGTCTTTATTGAGCTTTTGTGAAACAGGTTGGTTTCAATTAGTATAGATTACAATATGGTTCAGTTAAAGGCAATGAATGGTTATGAATTTATTCACACTATTTGTGAATAATAATAACAAATAATGATTGTACAAATTAAATTAAAATTTCAAAATATTGTACCGGTCCTCGAACCAAGAACTTAGAATTAATGATGGGACAAGCCTTGTCCAATGAGATCCCAGCACTGCTCTCTCAGCTGCGTCACTGGATCAAATATAGGAAATCGAAAAATTACAGTACTGCAAAGATTATTTTTTAAAATCTAATAAAATTTTATCGATGGGATAATAGGTTAAGAATAAAATAATAAAATAAAAGAAGTTGAAATGTATGTTTTAGTATTTCTAAAATTTTGATTTTATTAAATCTTTTATTAAGAAAGCATTACAATCTGCATCAAAGAGATTTTAACAACTAAAACAATATTTTAAAGTAACTGATAATAAACTAAATTCTGGACCGCGTTAAAGAAATTCCCTTAAGTAAAGTTACTGGCTGCAGAGACGAAGTTAAAAAATAAAATAAAATTAATAGATATTTATGAACTTTCATTTGTAGAATTTAATTCAAATTTTTTCTTGCAGTAAGTCTTATAGACTAACATTAAGAAGCTGATTATCCCTTCTTTCGAATAAATTGAAAAATAAATATAAAACATGAACTTTGTTTTTAACTTCAACTCAGCTATTTTCTTTTAAAAATTAATCTCAACCCCTGTTTTGGTTTAAGCTACTGAAACAATATTATTACGAAAATTGATCTGTTACAGTTTAGATTTGTAATACTTATTTCTGACCGTTATACTTTTGTTAATCGACAACAATTTAGGGGATGGATAGTGCTGCACCTGATTTTGGTAGCAAGTGTATATTTTTTTGTTTTTGTTTTTTCATAAAATTTACATGATTTTTATATATTAAATGCTTATCGAGATGGTATAGTTAAATGCACTAATATAATTTTATGGTTATCTTAAAAAAATATTAAATAAAAATGATAAAAAAATTAATAATTATTTGGGCATTAGTTTTTTAAGTTTGTTTCAGTATTGCTTTATTGAATAGCATAAATAACTTCAAATTTTGATGCCTGTAGTATGATGTAATATACATAGTGTATAAGTGACAGCTGGTGTTTGGCTCATCAATATTCCCCCTATATCCTCCAAGAGGTGGCTTCTTGTAAGACCTCAGCTATTTCTGAAATCTTCCCTATGCGGAGATCATTTCATGTATTTTTTTTTTTTTTTTTTTTTCTACATGAAAAATTTAGAGAGAAACAAGGATATTTTTTACTGAAGACAACTTTAGTCAAATATAGAATATATTGTCTTCTGATATACAAATACTATAGGTTCATTTATTCTTTTAAAAAAATATGAAAATCAAAATAAACTTATAATGATGTCAAATATTAGACCAACATTAGATAAAGAAGATAGCTTGGATGTGTAGACCTTTAAACAAATGATAAAAGGACATCAATTTAATATGCAATAATCCACCAGGACTAAAAAAAAAACAACTAAAAAAAACATTTAATTTAAATATTTACTCTAAACTATAGTATGAACATCTAGGATTTGAACTGACCCTTTAAAGGAATTTTTCCAAGAAGCTAAGCTTTCTTGGTGGAACTCCAGGAATTTTAATACTGTCCACTGTCTTGGGGCGTGTAAGTTCATGGAAGCAAAATGTACTTAGTATTGCTGTTCCTGTAAGCGAAGTCAACGAGAAAATATTTGCTAATAAATTTGCTTATTTATAAATGATATTTTTTCATTTCATTTTTTTTATTCACATCTGTTATTACAGCGACCATAAGTGAATTTGCTGAAACTGTAACAATACAGGTATTATAAACCTACATGAGGAAGAGTTTTACTCAACAGTAACTCCTCCTGTCATTAATTAAAAAAAAAGATTTATTTGAGCAGATCCCTAATCCAGCTTCTTTTAAGTCTTCCTAGAGTATTTTTGTGTGTGTTAGTCGTGGCCATGTCACTAATGAGTACGTCCTTATGTCCATGAAGTCTGTCATGATTAGTCTTAGGTATGTTGATTGAGATATTTGTAATTTTGTAAAGGGCTTATCTTTTGGCATTGCCGTATTTATGTGTAGCTTGTGTTCATATGGTTTTAAGTGTAAAGTACTGATGTGTAAAGTCGATTAAAAAAAAATATAAACAAATGCTTTATGGATATATAGTCAGTTTTATTTCTTTCTATATAAATGTATTTAGGAATACACCAATCACAATAATGTTATTATGATGTAAGTGATGAAAATATGATATAAAACACAATAAATAAAAAAATAATCTCTGGTCAAACATCTCCCACCAGCCAACTGCATCGAATCCCCACACAAATCCATAAAATCTTTGATGCCTTCCTCCAAATCTAACTTTTGGACGTGTAAGGGATGTTTCATTGCCTTTTATTTTTTTTGGAATTCAGTCATTTTTAAGTCTGAATATTTTATCTACCGTTTAACATCATCCGGCTCTCATATTTACCAGATTAACCTGAATTATTTGTACGTTTTTGGAACACATATTCTACCTAATACATTTATCAAAAAAACTTTTGGTTCTTCTGTCTTAAGGGTTACGATTTCTTCCATAAGGAACTTTAGATTAAATAATTATCTTTAAATAATGAATCGGATAATAGTAAATTAATATTTAAATGTTGGTAATTTCCTTTGGGAAATATATCAATAGGCAGTCATACATTGAAGTTAAAGGTTTCTTTAATTTTTATGAAAGTATATATACATAAACCAAAATCCTTTTAGTATACAGATGAATTTAATTTATAATTAAATTTCCCTCATACAAATACTAATTCGTCTTTTTTTGAATTCAATTAGTTTTTTAATGTTTCAGGAAAACCGTTAAGTTAGTCTCCTAATGAATTCTTAACTTTAAATTAAGGAAGAGAGGGATAGGAAAAATTCTATTAAAACCTCTCTGACATTTTTTTTTTTTTCTTTTTTTTTTTAATAAGACAGCTTGACATTATTAAGTAATATTGCTTTAAACATTTTAGGCCCCTGTCATTTTCTCTCTAAAAAGTAATAAAATACAATTTTAATCTTATTGTATTTAATTTGAATAATCAAATAGTTTTAGTGTATATGTGGCATTTTATGATTATATTAGACTGAATTTACAGAGGTATAATTATTATTCCCTATATTATAGTCTATTATAATGAACAATGAAACAATATTAATTAATCGATTTGCAGAAATAACATTAATTTAGTGCTTCATAATTGATTATCTCTACTCTAAATTTAGTTTCATACAATGCCATTAAGATAGTGATTAAAATTTGTCAACAATAAAACTATCGTCTCTTAAGTTCTCCCTAAAACTTTGTATATTATTCCAATTATGGAAAATCTTATTTAATAATTAATTAATATTATAAATGATTTTATATTTATAACTTTAAAACCTGAATCACTTCAACTCATGGTCTTGGGTTCAGGTCTTTGGTTAGAATGTACTGTTTCTGGACCAACGGTTGTGAAAGGAGGAGATTTGGCCGAAATCACGTTCAACCGCCGGAGTTTTCTCCAATTAAGGGTACCCACTTGACAGAGGCTGGATATGCCCCCAAGAGGGCCTCCTCGAAGTCGATCCACGGCTGATTTTACAGTTAATAAATTTTCTGCCTTCACCTGGTCTCGAACCTGGAAGCTTGGTGGTCAATTGCCACCGGGTGAAAGAGAAGTAAACTTAATACGTATAAAAGAAATCCTAGCTAAATTTGCACAACCAGTGCCAAAAATCGCCTGCTCAGTAAAAAAACAATTAAGTTCAGGATTTTAGTATAGTTAATAATTGCAATGATTTGTAAAACATATAAAAAGTGTGTGGTGTTGGGAGTTTTAAATGACTATATATCATCAGAATCATCAACTATATAATGTATTTTGTATACAAAATTAAATACGAATAATTTTCAATAAGAAACGTTTTATTATTTTTTTTTAAATTTATTTATTTTTTTTAAGTAAGAAGTTAGAAAAAAAAAGTGGGGAATAAAATGTTTAAAATTCGAGATATTTTAATTAATCCGAAGATTCCCTGGTAAAACAGATTTTCACGATGGCAATTTAGAAGTGCAATCTCAATATGTAAAAAACTGCCGACTTAATGAAAAACATAAAAAAAACCTGACAAACTTTTTTTGTTCTTTTAATTTACATATATAGTAAGTTTTAGTAATGTTGATAGTTCCTGAGATATTTGAGAAAACTTTAAAGAGAGGCATTCAAGCGCCCTCCTACTACCTTCTTATTTTATTAAACATTCTTTGTATAACTGTTCCCAAATCCAGAAATATTTAATTTTTTTTTTCTTGGTTTCCTAGACTATGGGAATATATACACATATATTTACCAGTCTTTAACGAAACTGTGACACTAACATAGTACCCTAAAAATAAATACATTTAGATAAGCAAATTAACTTTAAAATTTCTTTTCTCAAATGCTAATTTTATTTAAGCAGTTCTATTGTGTTAATATTGACAATTAACTTCATATATACAACATACACCAAGTGTCTTTAGGTCTGCCTAAACGACTTCCCCCAGCGTAATCTAGGCCTTCCTCTTTCTCTTTTGCCTCCTTCGGGACGCCCATTCAGCATGATTTTTGGCATTCTGTTGGGGCTCATTCTCTGAACATGGCCCAGCCATCTTAATCTCCTTTGCTTTATTGTAGCAACCAAATCTGGAGCTTTGTGCAGTTCGCTTAGTTCCTGGTTGCTTTTTATTCTCCACATATTTCCATCTTTAGTAGGGCCGTATATCCTCCTCAAAATTTTTCTTTCCCATCTATTTATAATGCTTTCATTCTTTGCTGTGAGCGTCCAGGTTTCACTCCCATACAATACGACTTGTTTAAGGATGGTTTGGTAAACCCTTATTTGCCAATTTCTAGGGAGCATTTTTTTGCCTATTATTTTGCTGAGGGCCCAATAACACCTATTACCAGCCTTTAATCTTTCTTTTATTTCATTATCTACTTCATTTCTTGATGTAATGACGCTACCTGGGTACTTGAATTTTTCGACACTTTCTAAGTGGTATCCTGCCCCTTCTAGGTTTTTCACCGTATTTTGTTCCTTCGACGTCACTAGGTATTTCGTCTTTTCTTCGTTTATCTGGAGGCCAACTTCTATTGCTTTTCTGCTACACTCTTCAAATGCTCCTAGTAAGGAGTTTTCTGTTCTGCCAGTGATTACGACGTAGTCCGCAAATGCTAGATGCTGAGTTATACGGGTATAAATGCTTACAGGGTTCGTCCTTATTGCCCTTATGATTGTTTCTAGTATTAAATTAAACAGTTCCGGTGACAATGGGTCTCCCTGCCTTACTCCCTTATGTATATCAAATGGTTCAGTCACCCCTCCTTGCACTTGGACAGCTCCTTTGCTATGGTTTAGTGTCATTTGGACTAGTCTTATTAACTTTGAGGGAAGATCTAAGTCTTGTAGGCTTTTATATAATTTTCTCCTATCGATACTGTCATACGCCTGTCTATAATCTATGAATAGATGATGCAGTTTTATATTCCACTCGTAGCATTTTTCAAGCATCATCCTAATGGAAAATATATGATCTATTGTTGATCTCTCAGGTCTAGAACCACTTTGGTATTCCCCTAACAACTGTTCTGCTCTTTTCACTACTCTATTCATTATGAGCATTGATAATATCTTATACGTGGAGCATAACAGTGCTACACCTCGGTAGTTTCGACATTCCATTTTGTCGCCTTTCTTGTGGATTGGAATTATCAATGCCTTACACCATTCTTCTGGCATCTCTTCCTTTTCCCGAATTGCTAACACCAGTTCATAGATGTCTCGATGTAATGCCTCGCCACCAAGTTTGATAGCTTCTGCTGGGATGCCATCTGTTCCAGGAGCTTTTTTATTTTTCAGTTTGTTTACAATATCCTCCACTTCTTCAGGATCCGGAGGTTCTAGATTGTCTTCCTGTGGAATTTGGATCTCCTCATAATGTCCCGTTGCAGTTGTATTAAACAATTCCTTGAAGTAAGCATTCCATCTTTCTATGATATCTCTTATGTTGCTCAATATATTCCCCTCTTCATCTTTACAAAAATTTAAACGTTGCTAAAACCATTTTTAATCCTTATGTAGAATTCCCTACTATTATTTCCCTGAAATTCATCTAGCATCTGCTCCAAATTTTCTTCTTCTATCTTTCTTCTTTTTTAGTCGACATAGTTTCATAACTTCTTCCGTCTTCAATCTATAGTTTTCTTTTGTCGCTCTTGTTCTTCTCTGTAGCATTGCTTTTCTAGCTTCCTTCTTTTTATCTACAGCATTTTGGCATTCTTGATCGAACCAATTCTCTCGTACTTCATCCCTACCACTTTTTCTGTTGTTTTGGTGACCACATTTTTTATTCTTTGTCACATATGATTTATATTTTCTTCTGCTCCAATGCTTGTCTCATCTTTGCTTTCATTTTTTAAATTTTCCTCCATTTTCATGTGACATTCCAGTTGCTTTGAGGGAGATCTAAGTTCATCTATTTTGAATTTATTCAGACTACCTTTGATTTTATCTCTCTGTCTGACCGCTAGTTTTTGCCTATATTTTATCCTTACAAGATGGTGATCACTGGAGCAATTTGCAGCTCTACAACTACGTACATTCGCAATGTTGTTCTTGTGCCTACCCTCAATCATTACATGGTCGATTTGATTTTTCGTTTTCCCGTCTGGGGATACCCATGTTTCCAGGTGGATTCTTTTGTGTTTAAAGGTCGTGCTAGCGATCTTAAGGTTTTTACTTACCGCAAAGTCTTCGGCTTTTCTACCGTTGTTGGATATATCGTGCAAGCTGAATTTTCTGGCTCCTGAGCCTTGGTTCATCCCCTTTGCAATTTTACTCTTAAAATCTCCTAAAACAATTTTTACATCGTATGAAGGTAGATTATCATAAGTCCTCTCCAATAGGTCATAAAATTCGTCCTTGATTTGTTCTGGTTTCTCCTCAGTTGGTGCGTGTACACTTATTAATGACATGTTAAAAAATTTTCCTTTGATTCTTAAAGAACAAATTCTTTCACTCACTGTTTTGTAATCTAACATTATATGCTTGAGGTTTTTCCTTACCGCAAATCCTGTCCCCAGTATATTTGCATGGTGTCCACTATTTATTATAATGTATTTCATAAGCTCTATAATTGGCGACATTCTCCATCTTATTTCTTGGAGGGCTATAAAATGCACGCCGTATTGGTCTAGACACTGCTGCAGTATTCTTCTCTAACTTCCATTAGACTGCACACATTCCATGTTCCCAGCATTGTATATCTTCTTGAATTTCCAGTTCTCCCTGGTAAGTTTGAACCAATATTTTCTTTATCCTTTGGCGTTGGTTGGAGCCCCCCCCCCTTCCCCCGAATCCGATCGGGCTCCTACCGGGGAGTATTCTGTAATTAACCTTAACCATTTAGAATGAAATCATGTAAGTTCCTTGGCTAATTATTAGTGGGAGATAGTAGCCTCTTATCGTCCCACCCCCTGCCCGGGGAAGGACCCGCCTCTGTCAGCTGCCAATAATGACGTTGCCCGGGTTGCACCACTTAGAGGTAGAGACGGAATTTGCAACCCAACTTCATATATGCTTGTGTTAAATTAGTTTTCTAAAAAGATTTAACCACTCTTTTACTACACTTTAGTAAATCTTTCAGTGTGTAATGAATGTTTTGATGAAATTATTTAATAATGATTATAGAGTGCGTTTTCTGTAATCAAAGGTTTTTCCCTGAAAACATATAAGGGTAGGAGGAACTTAACGTACTAAAAGTCCTGCCTTTTTTTTTTGGGGGGGGGGGGGGGACAAAAGGTCTCAATGTTTTCAAAGATTCCCGATTTTTCGTTCATATCTCAAAAACGGTGCGCTGAATGCAAAACATGACTATCTAGTAGATTAAAGTTAATTAAATTCTCTACAAATTGTAGTTTATTTACTTTTTCTTATTCCGTACCGTTTCCGAGATATACGCAAATGTGAAAATTTGCGAAAAAGCGATTTTCACCTCACATTCTCTCTATTTATGTTTTAAACATCTTCCTTTATTATACATGTTGTAGAGCATTAAATTTACTTTAAAAAATGTTCATATATTCCAATTTATCTTCAGCCTGTCAAAAGTTACACCAATTTTAATGTTTTGGTAAAATGTTGTTTTTAGCAGTGGTCTTATTTCTTGTAACTATAAGTCTATATACGCGTTACATATTCTAATTAACCGTAATTAATGAACTGAGAGTCCCAAAACCAAAATAAAATGCTGTAAGTCTTACTTCTCCACGAAAACACGTCTTAACTACCCTGAACATGTTTTCGAAGAAAAACCTTGGGTTTCAGAAAACGTACTCTATATCCTATTTTCGGAATTCATTGACTAGACTAGTGTTAAAACATCGGAGTGATGTCAGTGATTCAGTAAAGGTTTTTTTTGATTTAGTTAATAACAATAACTAAAGTTACACAGCTTCATAAACTAATTACGAATTAAAGGGGGGGGGGGGAATACGTGATTTGATATCAGTATTAATGAAGCATTAAAAAAATAGTGATTTCAATGAAATTTTCAATTCTTCAAATTACAAGTTTTTACGGAATATACACTCCTTTTGGAATAGGAAGAGCCAGAAATGTCAATAAAATGCAGGACAACGATAGTGTGAGTGAATGGACTTTTCAATAGTGGATTAAAACTTTTCGAGAGAGAGCCTTAGGATAAGAATACTCTGCTAGCTTTATTGTAGGTAGATGAGAAAAACTGTTCGAAAATTTGCAGAGAAAATAGCAGTCAACAAATAGGGCAACTGACAAGCTGGAACATAGAACGGTCTTAAAAAAAAAAAAAAAAAAAAAATGTATATATCATTGTTATAAAAGTTTTTGTCGCTATGAAATTGTTGGGGTTAGGTTTGAGAAGCTGCCTCAACCTGCCCTCCTGTCTTGACTCAACAACCATTTTGAGGCCTAGATGACTTTTTAAACGACAAAAGGTTTATAGATCAAGATTAGATAGAAATCTAAAATGGTGAATCATAAAAATTAAAAATTCTGGCTGTATCGTTTTGTTTACAATTATTTTAAGATTTTATTTGCATTAAATTATTTTTGTATTAATTAATTTATTTTATTTCCTTATGAATTTATGTAATAATCACATTTATTGTTTATTGATTTTAAATTTGTTAGATCGTAATATTTGTTGATGAAATTAGTTTAAAATAATAAAAACATAAATTTTTGGAAGTTGATGCAAATAATAGGAAGCATTGCTTAATTTTTCTAAACATTTTCGTACGGTCCGTTTTAAGCATCGCATTTACACCTATTCATCAAAGCTATGAGAAGTGTATAAAAAAGTCTTGGCGTTGGCTCCAGCTAATCCGTGATTGATGTTCTACAATTGATCAAGTTCTTATTATTTTCTTAAGAGTGGTCTGATAATGTCTCTAGAAAAAAAAATCTAAAGGATCAGCCCTTTTGGTTTATAAAAAAAGGAATTATAGATCGGACTGTATTCTTACAGACGGATTAACTAGATAAAAGTTTACAACATTTAGCTTTCGGAATATCGGTATATTTTAAAGTGTTACTTTTATATCTCGAGGCTTTCCATTTTCTCAGTGATATAATCTATTTTTCATTTCCATGGCAATTAATAAAAACTTTAAAAAAAACATAATCTGTAAAAAAAAAAATTATAAATCAAACGAATTCTTGTTGGTAACATATGTGACTCTAGCAAACAAAATATAATTTTTCCTTTTTTTTTTAAACGGAGATTTTGCGATTTCCTGCGATATTATATGCCGTCTCTATAAAAGGAGAAAACCTACGACAATTTTTTTTTTATATATACATACATATATATATATATATATTCAGATATATATATTTAATGAATGATTAAGTTTATAATTAAATGCACAACAAATAGTATAAATAACTTAAATATGATCATAAGCTTTCTGTAATAAAAAAAAGCTTGTAATAACAAAAGTTTTTCAATATATACTAGAGATGTCCAACTTTCGAAACTTATAGTTGGATTTCAAATTACCAGAGCTCCTTCCAGACTGTTCGACGTCAATTTATATTCAAATTTTGAAGTGATTTTACATGGAAGTGATTCCTGTTTGTCCAATGGAATTTTTTTTCCCCCAGGAATGTTGAAATTTCATTTTTTTCTACAGTTTAAAAAATTATGCTCACATGGCTTTTGTTCCAAAACATTTATATTTTAGAGTAAATAAAGTAATAGATTTAAATATTAAAAATCATTATTTTTCTATAACAAATTATTTTAAAAAAAATTTAATCATCGAGTAAACTGGCCTTATTATTTGTTTTATGTTAAAAAAGGAATCACTCAAGTTAAAGCAAATCGCGTACATTAGGACTTATTTTATTTAATTTTTTTAAAGGATCTAAATTCAAATATTTTATGTTTGAAAAATTGTTCATACGGTTTTCATTACATTTCAAATCCACTGAACTCGAGTCAGCAAATTCAAATTTTTTTTTTTTTTTTATTCTTTTATTTATATTTATTACAACTGTATTAGAAAACACATCTAGTAAATATGCGGTATATATGTGATATAATGACATAAATAAAACTTGTAGAGGAACTACCCATTGATAGTACTCTAATGAATATTTACAAAAGATGATCACGGGGCTATCTTCTTTTCAGACGCCTCGGAGGATTGCCAGGAATGGAATGGGAAGCTAGCTGTGAAACAAGTGGATTTGGATGAGTGTTTAGTTTATTGTCTAGGTATCTGGTTCGTGCTGAATCGGCGACGTATAGGATATTAAGGTCATTATGTATTAATTCATTTGTGAAAAAGTAAGGAGCATTAAGGATTTTTCGAAGGATTTTGGATTGGAGTGATTGGATGCGGAAAGATTTTGATGGTCTAGGGGATCCCCACAATTCTATACCGTAACTCCAAATAGGTCGTCTGATAATCGTCATATGGACAAGTTTCTTATAGTGAATCAAAAATTCAAATTAAATTGGAAATATCGGTAAAAAGTAATTTTTTGAGTACCCCTCACTTTGATATGTCAATAAACTTCACATATAAGGACAAATTATACTTTAATCACTAAAACAATTGGGAGCCAAATCGACGAACATAGGGTTATTTTACAAATCTAGGTGGCCAAAAATGTTTACTAATCATATAAAGCTAAGAAAAAGTTATTTTCAGGCTTTTTATGAAAAAAAAAGTTTATTCAATATACTTAAAAATTCCTTCCTGGAAAATTTTGTGTAAAACTGTGGCTCTATAGCTTGAAATGTTTGTTCCATGTCTCAACGGCTTCTTCGAAGAGCAACCGTTTTGGCAACATTACTTTTTCTATCTAAGTGGATAAAGACTTATTTCTAATTTTGATATTTAACGTTACGTTTTCCTATCAAATAATTGAATTCCTTAAAGGCTACGCCACAAATGTAGGACCTCATGGTTGATGTTATTGTAATGGCATTACGCACATTTGCGCCAATCAGAGTAAGTGATACGATATGTTTCACAGTATAACAATTGCTTTTCAGTGTGAATAAGGTGCTTTTTAATGATTTTAATTTATTAAAGTAGGTATTTCAAATACTTTTAGCAACTAATCGTCTTTTTTAAAGGATTTTTTATTTCTTCTATCTCTGATTAAGTTTAGATTTTAAACAGGAAATCGGTACTTCGCGTCCTTTAACTGTTCACTAAAATAGTTCCTAATAGTTAAGATACGTCTTTTAATAAATTTTATCTAATTTTAGTTTAGAATTGGGAGGTTTTGCTCCTGTATTTTATCGTTCAGTGATTTTAGGGACACTCCTCTTAATGCTGAACCAATGGACAATGGACTGCTGAACAAAAAAAAATTGAAGATCCCGTTAAAAGAATTTTAATATTTAATTTAATATTTTCTCATTGTCATGTTTGGTGCCGCTTAAATCGAAAAGGTGGCAGCCTGGTGCGGCTGATTTGAACAGTATCATTTCACAAAAGGTCCAATCTTTCTAAGAAATGAAAAATAACAGCTGGGACGCACCCTGAAGTACAACAAAAGCACTAAAATGTGGTTGAAAATAAACTAACAATACAGTATTTTTCAAACAGCCGAAATGGCACTAATACATTAATTGATAAAATAATAATCACTTCAAAAGTATGTGTCCTCACCTGCAATTTCAAGATCAATAACTCTATTTATGAAGAATATCACTATACATAAGAAAACCCATTTTAACTGAAACGATTACATTTAGAAAGCAGAGAGAGATCCGTTGGTCTGACGCGTTAGGGCAGTTATGACTAATCATACGACTTAGGTATTGCAGGGAAGGAAAGGACAAGGGTCACATAATGTCCTCTTTTTATCTAACTTTATAAATAGCTTGGTTTTATCAACCTTTTGTGGATTTTATCGACTTTTGGCCGCCTAGATTAGCCAAATACTAAATACTTCTATGTGCGAAGTTCGACAGTTTACAAGCCTTTTATATCTAAACCTAAATTAAAAGATTTTCTGAATTGCAGTTCCGTCTAAATTGCTCAATTCGATTAAAAAAAAGCTGTATTATTTGAATAATATAAAGGTGCTGTGTGATTAGTTACCGATACTACTAATATCTCATCGTGCTTAAGCAAATTATATTATTCGGCATTTGATAATTTTGATATTTTTAATTTGATTATGAGTATAATGTATATCAAAATGATTATTATTTTTCTATACCTATCCTTTACTATACTAGTAGTTTGTTGTAAAAATAACGATTATAAGATCTCTCAATAAGGAATCAGAAGGTAAAGATATTTTTTTATCACTGGAAGTTGGCAGATTTTCTATTTTAGTGCTTTCTAAACGAGATAAACTAAAAGGGTTACGGTCTGTTTCGAGGGGATAGTCCTTTATCAACGACTCTGCCTAAAGTTTTTCCATTTTTTCTGACTTCAAACTTCTTTGGTTGACACATTGCTTCGAAGATATAAGATTATTGAATATCAGATATATTGAAAATGTTGTATATAAATTCAAAGAGTGATACATAAATCATAAGGATTATTTATTTACTAATTTTAATTTCGTTAATTGCACTTATATCTGTGTTGACTATTTTCCTTTCTTTACTGATATCATATTTACTTCTATCTCTATCCTGCAAGTCTTCCTTTTTTAATTTGTTTTTATACCAATTAAAATTTCGAAAATAAATTTAAAACTATGTAAATTATTTATAATTCCAACGTGCATTATTTTCTTATTTTTAATTTTTCATTATCTATTTAAAATCGAAGAAATAATAAATATTATAAAATGCATGATTGATTCGGACATACATTTAGTATACCAACATATATAAAATATGTACAGAAGAAACTCACCAGAACAATCTCGGTTTTTAGTCAAACGCTCCTTAGATTAATCAAATTTCTGATAGTACAAAGTTCAAAGTACCTCTTTTTTTCTCTTACAGTCTATTTATAACAGTTGCAACCTAATTTGTTGACAATTCATTGTGATTTTCTCCAACATTTTTAATATTCTAGAGAGCAGTCAAGTCAGAAAATTCTGCGTACAAAATACAGAAAAGACATATTTTAACGTTACAAACCTGAGAAAATGAAAAACTAGGCTGTCTATTATGTTGGTCGTTCTCCCATTTCATACGAATTTGTGTTCCGAAGCGGTTGTGGTTTCTAAATGAACTTTCTTGCAACCTACTGTAACAAATAGGTGCAACGTACTTAGCTCTTAAACGTAAAGTAGTTTTCCCAAGGTTATTGATTTCTTTTATTGGTTAAATTCAAATTCAAAACGTCAAATTCTATTTCCCTCACATGTCCCATTACATAAATTCGTAAGGTTAAATGCAAATAAGTACTCCATTTTTACAATATATTGAATTTTAGAATTGGAACTGAGGCTAATTTCTTAAGAAAGAAGAATGATTTCTAATGCCTGTGTCCCATAGGGTCAATCTATTCCCCACACATTTTTTTAAAAAGCCCGCCAAAGCACAACTAAGATTCATTCCATCATATTTCAGGCTGGCAACATTGCAGAAGCTTTCCGCCAAACAGAGGGTAGCCTAACAACAAATTCCCTTTGTTAGTTGTTCCAAGTTTGTGTCGAATCAAGTGTTCGAATCGTGTCATTCATAGTTCTATTTTCCTCACAAAGTGATTTTTCAAAGAAGGTAACTTTGATTCTTGTTTTCTTTGCATTGAACAATATGTTTCCCATTTAGTTCTGAGTTCCATTTGTTGTTTTTTGTTTTTAAATGAGTGTGGTGTTGTTAGTCTTAAATCATACTAAAAATTCTATTTCCTTCACATCTAAAGTGAGGGAAATAGGCTCCAATAGAAAAAACTGTAAGTGAAATTAGAAAAAAAAAGCCTTTTTTTATATTTGTTTACTATTCATATTAATGTGATATAATATTAATTATATCAATCGAATGTCCGATTTAAAAGTTCAAATATATAATATAATAACTTACTATTTTAATTTTTTCTTTCAAGTTTTATGTTTAAATGTTTAATTAATGTTAACTAATATCTTTTAATCGACTCGTTGATATCATACTCATTAACCATTCTTTTGTACGATAAACATTTTATTATTTGAATTGCGAATGTTTTCTATTTCCCTCACACCCTATCAGTTTCTCTTACTATCATGATTTCCATCATGATCGTAAATGTGCAGATAGACTATATTCTATGAAGGATTTTTTAACTAGTAATATAAATAGACTTTTATAAAGATGTTTATGAAGAAAAGCCTTTTTTAGCATAACTTCTTGCTAATGGGAACAATATGTCGAAATCCCGACGAAATGACAGAATGACCTATGTACTTCTTGAGTACTTTAGATTACTGGCCATAAAGCCTACCGTTCGGTATCTTAACCCTAGCTAAGAGGGGTTCTACTAAATATTAATGAATATTATTTTCTTTGATGTTACGACAGAAGGAATAACACAAAAAAAGTCTCTAAGGATATTTATAAGTCAAAATATAAAATAAATGACAACTCACAATAACAATTATTTATTAAAACTATGGTCTATTCCATTCATCTTAATTGTATTCCTCTATTATTATTCATATAAACACCACTTTCAAAATTAAATAAGTGAAATTTAAATTTTTGGAAGCTTTGATAATTTAGAAAAATATAATTATCTAAAATTGTCGGTTACTAAATTTTCGCCCATTTTAATAATTAATAAACCTAATCATTTTGGTTTTTATCTATTTGCTGTCCACATTTTTCAATTGATCATGTTACCTTAAATTTAATTTCCTTAACATATTTGGATTGATATTTTGGATTTTTGTAATTTTAGAAACTATTTTTTTTTTTTAAGAACCAGCTGTATAGTTTTAAGTATTTTTAAAAGAGTGCTGATTTAATGTTTGTGTTTTATTTCCTGCTAATTATCTTATTTTATGTTGCTTGAGAAGTTGACTGGTCATAAAGAAAAAAAAAAAAAAAAATCATTACATTAGTATTCAGCCTGATTCGGTTGTTAGGCATTCTTCCCGCAGAGTGTTCTCGATATAGAATTCAATTCTACATTAGCATATCAGAAAAATATAAAGGAAGACACGGCTGGTTCTATCAATTTTAAATCACCTTCAGGGGTTGGGAGTGAATAATAAAATCAGAAAATCGAGCAAATTTTATAATGAGTATTTTTTTTTTTTTATGATCAAAAACTTGTTTTATTGTGTTTTGTGAAGCTATAATATTTATTTAAAAAAAAAGAAAGTTGTTTTACTTATTTTCCTAAAATGTTTTTTAATTCATCATTTGTAATAACTAATTTTCTATTAACTGTTATTTTTATTTTAGTTATTTATTGAAATTAACAACTGCACAAAATAAAATTAAAATACATCTAGGAAATGTAAAGATTATATTCAAAGTGACATTTTAATTATAATTCAAATAATCATGGGTAGCAGTTTGGTAAAAGTTCTAAATTAGGTCGTTCTTCTTCCCAGGTGCCTCGGTTATCTAAGAATAGGTAAATTCACCTCTGTAAGTTTGAAAATTTAAAAAAATACACGTTTAGATGATATATCTGCTTTATTTAAAGCATACGAAAAACAGACTTGCGTCATAATAAGAGATGTGGCTCCAAAGATAGCTTTTATAGCTATCTTTAATGTGGCTATTTAATTATTATGTATCTCATGCCACTTCAAATGTATCTCTGAACAATAGCTTCTAAAAATAGGGCTTTGTTGTTCGTAAAGTTTATCAGAAGGAAAGTCCTACGTGTACTGAATTACGACCACAATGGAGAGCCATGTAATCTCTTTGAATATATTATTTTAAAATAAAAAGAAAAACCAGAACTACGCCACATTTGAAGGTAAAAAAAAAAATTAAAGAATCAAGTCCTTGCTAGACTGATATTATTTCATAAATAATTAAAAAAAGTTGATGAAAGACCATGATATATGTATGTTTTTTTTATAAATATACTTAATGAAATTTATAGCCATATAGCAAAATTTATCGAGCGTATAAGCTGAATTAAAAATCTAATGGTTCGATAAAAAAAGGATAACTCCAATAAAATTCTGTATTAAAATAGTCCCGACGCCATCATCCATTCAGTTAACTGGATTTTATTCGTATAAGCCTTAAAAAATAAAATAATTAAAATCTATAACTTCATATTTAAAATAAATTTTGCCACTATTTTAAAGATCCTACGTGTGAAATCTGGCTGATTTGAAAAATGTTCTAAGGTTTCGAATTTTTTACTGATCCTTTGTCCAAAAACTCTTTAATTTTTTTCAACTTTCAACTCCTCTTATATCTTCGATGTTTAAACTTGTTGCTTTGTAGTAATTTTAATTATTTTCCTTAATATTCTACTTTGGAATGATAGCAGTTTGTTATTTGCACTTTTCCATATGTTTAGAAATAATGGCACCCACACAACAGAGGGATCACACTCTAAAGTATAAAACATATTAAACACAGATATAAGTTTAAAGCAGTTAACAAGTAAGATCTTGCTTTTCTTATTTTATCACATAAGTGGGCCAAAAACTTGTGCCTGTAAAATTTAAGATTTTTAAATTTGCTTTGTTTAAAAGCTTTCTGGCAGTTTTTTGATAAGAAATATAGTGGAAAATATGTTTTGTTATATAACATTTGTTGCTAGGGCCTACTGTTGACTTTTTAAATTCAAATTATTGGTTTGAATTAAAAAAGCCATGTTTGAAACTCCTACTTTTTCTCAACTATGTTTATTTCGAATAGCGATCGATTAATTAATAAAATAATTATAAATTATTACATCAAATTATTAATATTTTACGTAATTTTATCCTAATTCTAAAATATAAATTGGGGAAATCAGTAGGTTATAGGTAGATGTATCTGTGATCTATTGTTTTTCCCAGTCAAGGAGAAATTAGGATATAACTAAAGAGATATGTAAATGAGTTTCATGTTTGATATATCTTTATTTTATTTATAATTCCGTCCCAAGGTTTTTTTTTCTATTGTTAATAGCAAAAGAAGAATTCTAATTTTGATATTTTCTTTTTTATTCCTTACTTTTCCAAGCTTAACCTGCAGTAGCCGGGTATACCTATTATTTCTGGTAGTCATGATAAGACTAAAGAGACTTATGATTGTTTTATTTAATTCGTCTTAAGAGTTTTCGGAGGCCTCACAAATCTGGACGTTTTGCCAAATTGTGATAGCTTTATTACTATGATAATATTTTTCCCCATTTCACTACTTAATGCTGTATTTCCCATTTTACGTTCTATTATTGCTTCTTGCCTTTATTCATCCCTTAGTATGAATAAATAGTGTAAAGTCGTAATTCCATAATTTGAATTTCCTCTTTAAATTATTCATTTCGTCTTCCATTTAAAACTAATACCTACCTATATCATCATGAATATTCATTTATATATTTTTTAAATGGTTTTTAAAATAGATCAAGGTATTTAACTGGTTGGACCATGCCTTCTATATATTTCCTAATATATAGTTATTTAGACGATATTAACTCATTGTTTTATTTTTGTGATAATAATATATATCCATTGTTAAACTTATGTAGTTCATACCAACTTTATTTAAATTTAGTCCTATGTCCTGTTTTACAGCGGTCACAAAAAAAAAAAAAAAAAAAAAAAAAAAAAAAAAAAAAAAAAAAAAAAAAAAAAAAAAAAATTAGAAAATAAGAAAATTGAGATAATTTTCAGTAAGATTCTGAGAAAAACAGTTTTGTCTGGTAGGATGATGGATTCGAAAGGTCTGCCAACCACAAACAACATCACTCAATGCTGCCAGAACAAGATTTGTTTTTTCCCTATTCCGTAAAGGAAACTTAAGACAAATATACATATGTTATGAAAATTGCAAGTTAGCTTAGAAAATAAAAAAAATAGGGGAAATATACTATTATGATATTATTGTTTAAAGCAGTTAGCAATAAGATTAGGAGATAAGTTAGAAGTACTAAGAAACTAATAAAATACAAGAAAGTATCTTCAGACGTAATAAATTCCCGTATTCATGCATGTTATAGGTTATAGTTCCCCTTTAAATATTTTTTTTATTTATACATTTATAAATATTTATATATATTTATAAACATACATCCAGTAAATGTGATTTCTAATAAAAGTTTTGTTTGAGAATGTCCCGAGGTCATCTTCTTTTCAGAGGCCTCGTAGGGTTGTTTGGAATAGAATGGGAAGAAAGTTGAGAAACTAGTGGATTTGAATGGTTATAAAGTTTACTATGAAAAGATAGGTATCTGGTTTCAGGTCTATCACCAACGTATGGAACATTAAGGTCATTAATGGATAAGTTTTTGTGTAAAAAAGTACTGTGCATTAAGGTTTTTTTTAAAGGATTTTGGATTGCAAGGGGATGCGAACCATTGCATCACGCGATGAATTAAATGGTTTCTTGGAGCTTATTAAAATCTAATCTAATTAGATTTCTGCTATGAACTGATAATTATCAAATATTGCCATTGAGGACAGATTTTATACTTTTATTGCAGCCAACCTGAAATTGTTCTATCGCCACAGCCAACATGTTCTCTAACAGAAATGCCTGAAATTTTTCCTTATTTCTTCTCACGTTAATTATACTTTGTTATTTATGATAATAGCTTAGGGTTTGAGAGCAGATGAAAGAGAATCTTGAACAGCTTTACAAGCTTGTCCTCGGAACCGTTCCGAGTTCCATTTCTCCTAAAGAAAAGTCTGGTTGGACTCAATTATTCTTCAGAACTATTAAGCTTATAGCTTTAGGATTAAGACAAAATTCGATTATGAAATGTAATAAAGACTGTTAAAAATTAAGTTTCAAAAGAGTAATGAAGAAGTTACAATAATTGATTTGTAAACCTTAAAACCACTTAACAAAACTAGAACGACGAGAAGCAGCTTATTTAAGACTATTTTAACATTTATTTAAAAAAAGGTTTAAAGTTTCTAATAATTAAAAAAAGACCCATTTATAAGGCAATATTTAGATATATTGGGATATATCGTATAGATAGTATAGAATATATTGAGAACATTAGGGCTCCACTAAACTACACAAATCTTCTTGGATGTAATACCTATAATAATGTATATATGTTCTAAAGGTAACGTTTTTACAAACATTATTGCATTGTTGCTCCATTTCAACTAAATTACTATTGATAATCATGAACAATGATCATGTGCAGTAAATGCAGTAGTGCACCTCAGCACGGCCGGTCACCACTACTCTTTCACCGGTCTCTATGAAGGTATTGTCTAAACATTAAGCGTTATGAGACACACCATTTTAAAGCCAATCGTATTATCTATAAGGTTTGTTTTACACATTTCTTTCCAAGACGTAATGATAAAAATCTGTAAATTGTTGAAGTTACTTTTTGTTTTTTGTAGTGACAGTTTTCTGTATATGATTAAGTATTACGGTGAAACTAAGCTATCTACTTAAAAAGTGTATATAACATAATTTGTTTGTAACATTGTTGGGAGTAAAATAAAACATCCCGATAACATCATTAGTTTTCGAGCTGTCGGCATAGAACCAGAGTTCTGTTCTTGTAATGTTGCTGAAGGGGCGGGGGAAAGCAAGAGGGGTGGGGGTCGGGACTTTGTAATTTTTTAGTGTTTACTTTATGTACTAACACCCTGCAAAAATTCAGCTTTCCTCTAATTAGTTGCGACACGAAACTTTTATTGACTGGGCTATACTTTCAAACCAAAAACCCTTCGTAAAATTTTGAATGCTATGAATGTACCTATGTTATAAAAAAACTTACCCACGATGATCTCAAGACCCATATTTCACTGATTTGGACTGAACCAAACTATCACGATAAGCTTCATACCTCTCCGAATCTTTGTTTGTTCCAACTGCTGCACACGAATGAAATTTTAAATCAGTTTCTTATAACCTTCCCAGAGAAGATGACCTAGAGCCCTTCTAACATCAAATTTTTATAGAAGTGCTACCAACGCTTAGATGCCTTACTAGTTATTGTGATAATTTACCACACATTTATTACTATTGTATATAGATTATACAGTTGTAAATATTGGATGAATCGAAGGTTAAGACATTACTTAATTGAAAATTTTTGAGTCATCATCATGGTCAAGTCCAATAGACGTCCATGAAATGTCAAAAAGTTATCGAATAAACTTCATATCCCATATGGTACATCTCACTTGCATTTGGGCTCAAAAGATAATTTGAAATCTCTTTTTCAAGGAATGAGAAAAATACCATAATAATTTTTCAGTAGAAAGAATAAAGCACAGTCAGTTGGTTAAATCATAAAATTCTAGCGCATGTGCTGATTCTGATGTATTATTTCATCTCGATAATAGTTCGATTGTTTTCAGAATTTTCAGACAGAAACTTCCTTTATCGTTTGAAAACATGAGTACATTGCTTTGCTTATATCCCATGCAACATGGTTTACCTTGTCTATTAGAGCTAATGGAAACAAATGTTTTTAATTCAAGGAGTCATTTATCTCTTCCTTTTCGCACATGGACTAGAGATGTTCTATTTCTGGTAAAAGAGAATTATTTATATAAGCTACATCTTGGTAATTTATTTATAATATAATAATTAATATAAATATATCATCACCTCATCATCAGAAACTATAATCCTTAATAATTATTTTGACCAAGTTTTCTCATATATTTTTCCATTTTTTTTCCTTATTAGTGTTTTTATATAAAATCTAGTAGAAATTGTCACTCTAAATACATTTTATGTGAGTAGTTTATTGATCACAGGTTCAAGTATCAAATTCTTTTAGAATCCTAGAAAAATATTTTATATAAAAAAAAAAAAATGTATTTTACCTTTTAAAAAACAATAATTTATTCTTAGAAAAACTTTTTGTATTTTTCATTTTAAGGTACTTAAAATATGAAGTAAAATTTTTAGATTCTAGTTATTTAAAAATTCATTATACTTCAGATAATTTGTACTAAGATTAAAAAAAATACTTTTTTATTAAAATAGAATATATCAGAAAATATATTTTATTTTCAATGTATTTCAAAATACTGCCGATCTCTAGATAACACCCATATAATTGCTCAGCTATAGTTACTAACAATAACATTATTCCTTCTATTACTAGTTTTAATCATTTATAAGTTACCATTTTGGTATCCTTTTTTAAAAATAATATTTTCGGTACTAAGAATGTTTATTTTACTTTGGAAGATGATACAGTTACTGATCAGTTCAAGTATAACAATAATACAAATCAGGTGAGTATCTTTGTGTTTTAGGCCTAAATAAAAGGTTTGCTTGAACTCCAGAAAATCTGGAAATCCGAAAATTTATTGGAGCTGATAGATAATAGATAAATTGCTTATTTTTCTATGATACAGTTTATCTTCCTTCTTAAAAGCATTGAAAAAGTAATCTCATTAGCAAATTTAAACAAGTAAAATATGCCTTTTGGACATATTCTAGATTAATCAACATTCGAAACTAATTTTCAAATAAAAATAATTCCAATAGAAGTGGCTAGTTGTATTGATTCTTCTACGCTATCATGGTGTACCTCAAGTGAATATACTTTCAGTTAATATAATTATAAAGAGAAATTTTAGAAATGTGAAAAGAACAGTTACTGATCAGTTCAAGTATAACAATAATACAAATCAGGTGAGTATCTTTGTGTTTTAGGCCTAAATAAAAGGTTTGCTTGAACTCCAGAAAATCTGGAAATCCGAAAATTTATTGGAGCTGATAGATAATAGATAAATTGCTTATTTTTCTATGATACAGTTTATCTTCCTTCTTAAAAGCATTGAAAAAGTAATCTCATTAGCAAATTTAAACAAGTAAAATATGCCTTTTGGACATATTCTAGATTAATCAACATTCGAAACTAATTTTCAAATAAAAATAATTCCAATAGAAGTGGCTAGTTGTATTGATTCTTCTACGCTATCATGGTGTACCTCAAGTGAATATACTTTCAGTTAATATAATTATAAAGAGAAATTTTAGAAATGTTTACTTTTAATACATTTATTAGGAATTAAGATGTCAATTTAGTAATTGTTTGTATTAATAGACTTTGCTGATATTTGAATAACATCATTGGCATTATGTTGCATGTACTAAAAAATATGTATTCTAAAAGTACCGTTATAATGCTTTGTCTTTAATCCACTATATATTTAACACTATCTGTTGCTTTAGCTTCAGTTTAACCTTTAGTTGATGACGGGGCTCTTCACGTACATGACGAGGACCCAATGGCCTAAACTGACTTATTTTATAAACTTTTTGCAAAATACCAATTGCAGTTTATATATATATATATATATATATATATATATATATATATATATATATATATATATATATATATATATATAAAGAATTGAGATCACAATAAAAAATACCAAGTTCTATAATAAAATGTTATTCGTTTGAAAAATATATTTTTATAATAAAAACTGAAAATATGAATGTTTCATAAATCTTGAACATAACATTTTAAATTGTCAAATTTATTAAAGAATATGTATGTTTTTATAATTTACAATTATATGAAATTAAAAAAAACAAAACAAAAAGGAATAAAAAAATTCACTCATCGTGGTACTTTTTGCAAATAGGTTGTGCATTCTGGACACAGCAGGTTTTTTGTATTCTAAACAGAAGTTAACTATTTTTCTGTCAATATTTGAAGAGCATGAAGCACAACCCTTTCTTACCGTAGAAGTACTTACTGCCACTTTCATTATCGAAATAATAAATACTTTCTGAAGAATGATCGCTAACGATACATCTCTAAACGTTTTCTACATCACTACCTTCATTTTCAATTGCATCACATTCTTCGAAAACACTTTTAACAAACTCAGGAAAGCTGGGGTCGTCTGTAGAACAAACTGCATTACTACAAATACCTGCCATTAAAATAAATGCAAGCTACAATCAGTGACACTAGTGGTGACGCTGGGTCCCCAGAACCCAAAGGGTTGATTATTGGATTGACACAAACAGCTAAGATGCGAGAAACAGACTGACTATGAAAAGGTGCCTGAGACCGAACACTACATGAAATATCAGGCTTCTGAGAATAATTTGTCTTTCTGCTCGGGTCCCTAGAATCCGCACGCCATCAGTTAAAGATGGCATATCTACAGAGCTAATTCCTAGATGTAAATGTATTTGAATTATCTACTGAAACTAGAATAGAAATAGGGTGGTTTACCCATAGCCAGTTTAGCTAGGATGTTTAGGTCGATAGTTATTGCTCTGTTCCGCAATGAAATAATAGTAGGACATCATAGGCCGGAATTCATTCGACATCCGCCTTTGGCTGCTGTGCACAGAAGCGGTGGTACTTCATTAGTGTTGTTGTACTAGATCAAGCTAACTATAGAAATGTGTTGTTTAACACTCCAATACACGCGTCCTCTAAATGTACATTAACAAATACGATGTATATGAGCGATAAAAAATAAATTCTACACTATTATTTTAAGATTTTTTAAAAATTAAAAATGTGTAAACAGCTCAAATTAACAGTTCCGTAAACCGAAAAAGGTAGAGAAATTAAAAGAAAATAATAAATCCACGAGACTCTTAAATATTAACTCTTCTTAGAACTTTAAATAAATTAGAAATTTTCCATAATTTCTTATGCAATTATTTTACTTTATTTATTATTGTAACAAAATATGTTGTTACGGTTGTGAAGGCAAAATGTTTCAGTCAAAAATTAAAACTAAGACGAGTAAAATAAGAAACAAGAACAACAGTAGTGAAAATAAGAAAGACTAGTGAAATTATTCATTCATTCATTCAAAGACTAAAATATAAACAAGAAAACTTAAGTAAGAAACAAAAAAGACAAGAAAGTTAAATGAGACATGTAAAACTAAACAAAAAATCAACCATGTATAACTAATTCTAAGTAAAACTAAACAAACTAAAGATTGAAGTAGGTGTTGAAGGAATAGAAGTAGTGGGAATGAAGTCCAGGCAAACTTCACAATTCTAACTTATAAAACTCAGCCCATGTATCTCTCAGATACGGCGTGTGTATTGGAGTCTTAATGAGGTTACAGAGTTATAGTTATACAACTGGCTGTTATCCCTCCCGAGAGTGAGTTGATTTTGAGTTACTTAAACCTTCGAACAGCCACATTGTCATAATGAATTCATTTAATGCTACATTTTTACGAGGTGACGACTTCGGGAAAGTCAATCCGAGTTAGCTTGAAGTAATTTTGTATATATGTATGAAAGATTCATATCTCTGGTCACTGGCCATATCTAGTTAAGTCGACTTCTGCTCACTTTGCGCTAAGTTAATCATTGTTTTTATCTGAAAGTTGGTAGAGATTAATTATTAATAATTAATCTCTACCAATTATTAATTAACTCTGTAGAGATTAATCTCCCCAAAAAAAACTACTGTGACAAAAAAAATAATGGGATCTAGATTTACAAACTTTTTACAGATAGTGTAAGAGCCCAAGGGTTTAACGATGAAAGAGAAGTCGACTTAACTAGTTATGGCCAATGGATATGTATAATAAAAATCCACATATTACCTACATATTAAAAACTTAATATTTATCAATCATTGGACCTTTTATCTATATTTTAGTCTATTTTAATTTATTAGTTGTTTTATTAATCCAAATTAATACATTTTCTCTTAGGCTATATTTTTACTCGGATAATCACGCAATTCGTTATCAATTGATAAGGTAAGGGCCTTTTAGTATTTAACAGCAGCTCTTGTGGGCACAGTGTTAAAAATTTAACATTTCATTAGAGATCACTCAGTCAACTTCTTTTTAGTCATTTCAACTTATTTTTTTTATTCTTCACAATGTAACATGTCGATTTTATATTTTTAGAGTTATTTATCTATGAAATTTGTCGTGAAAACCTATAAAAAGAGCGAGTATATTTTTTTAATTGTGATATGAGTAAATCTAAGTGTAAAATGTATTTGAGATGTATTCAGGTGATTTTGTTATAAATTCTATTTTTTTTATTGAAAAGTTAGTCGGCTCTTGAATTTGGGTAGTTTTAGCTGTTGCGTTGTGTAACTTATCTTCGTATAAGTGACATAATTAATAAGTGGTTAAAGCAAGCAAGTGATATAGTATACAAGGTATACGCTTGTAAGTGTACGTAAGCGGGAGCAGCTCTAATTTGTTTAGTTGGACACAGTACAACCAAACAAATTAGAGCATTTAATCAACAAATTTAATCTAATCAGAATCATGATTTACTGCTAGATTTCCCCCAAATAAATTAAACGGTTTGGTACCTACTTTGTAGAGATTAATTGCGATTCGATCTAGGTCTGATAAAATAGGTAATAAATTTAATTGCATAAAAGTATCATAAGGGGTTGGGTTTTTAATCTTGACTTGGAGTTCAATGTACAAGACATGTTTAAACTGTCGATCTAATTTTAGTGTTTAAAATAGGCAAAGTAAAATTATTTAAATTTATTTATTTCACTTCTACTTATTACTAGATTAAAATATTATAATTTAATTTTTTAGTGTATAAAATCTGTATTATATTTAAATAAAATAGTTCAATACTATTATGTTACTATGCTGTTAACAAAAATGGATAATAATTCCTTTTGTTTTTGTTTTAGGGGTGAGTCCTACAAAAATCAATCTCTTAGATTCAACAAGGCTGGAGAGGTTGAAGATACTTTTGCCAGATTTGTAAGTCAACGACCACAATGTTTGTGTGATAGCTCATTGCTTTGATTGGATATCTATAAATAGCTTTCAGATCAAATAGAATTCGCGTCGTAATATACACTTAGTAGGAACTTTTTTTATTTAATATATATATATATATATATATATATATATATATATATATATATATATATATATATATATATATATATTAGAACAACTAATAAACAGTAGCATTTAAATTACGTTCTGAAAAAATTTAATTGTATATGATATCTATAGTCTGAGAAAAACTAACGATATTATATTATATTTAATTATTATTAATATTCACGACATTTATGTATATAATACATTATATGTATAAACAAAATATATGAATATATGAACTGATAAATAAAAAAAAAACCTCAATTATAAACATCTAGTACGAATTAACACTACACATTTAATTTTTCTTACTTTCTATATTTTCCTTTTCTTTATATTTAAATTATTTTTATCATTTTAATTATTATTAAATTATATTTATATATAGTTAGAGTTGTTGTTTTTTTTTTCTTTTTAGGCCCTATATTTTGCTTTTAATATTCATTTATCATAGAAAAATGGTCAAGATGACATATTATTATAGGTACCTAGATATTATGCTTTTCTAAATAATAATTTTTATTTAACTAAATCTAAGTTAATTCCTTCTAAAACATTGTTGACACAAATATGACAATCTTATTTAGTAGAGACAACGATGTTCATTCATCTATACCTATTATACAGGATGTCCCAAATTTAAATGGCAAAACTACAGGAACTTATAGGGGACCGAAAAACTAAGACAAAAAGTTCTTTAGAGATTTGCTCGTTTTTACTTTGTTTTAGAGAAAATCGTAAAAAAAGAAACAAAACAAAAATGTTACAGGCAACGATTATCACCTTTCAAAGTTCGTCAGGCTAGGCAGTGAGATATGTAAACACTTAATGTTATCCTTTACATTCTTTTTTTTGTTTACATTTTGGTTTCCTTCTAGGATTATAATTCCTAAATCAGTTTTCAGTCAGTTACTCAGATATTTTTGTGTGAATAGCATCAGCCACACACAATGCCGCTTACATATTCTAATGTTGAATACGCTGATCTGATTTTTGTGTATGGTTTCTGTAACGGTAATGCTTTAGAAGCGGTGCGGGAGTATGCGTGCCGATTTCCAAATAGTGCCTAATCGACGAGTCTGGGTCATGCTTAATACGTAATGAAGGCGCCCAATTCCAGGCAGCAATGAGAGTAGATTATCGGAGAAGAAATTGTGTCCAACGCCACTTCGATGACAATCCTGAGACTAGCATCCGAAGAGCATCTGCTGCATTAGCAATATCGCGGCAAGCAATATGGCGAACTTTGAAAGGTGATAACCGCTACCCATACCATCTTCAAAAAGTTCAGAATTTATAACCTCAAGATTATGTCAAGAGATTGAATTTCAGTAACTGGTTTCTTCACAAAATTCGCGATGATAATTTATTTCCATTAAAAATTATATGGACCGATGAAGCTACCTTTACAAGAGGAGGAATTGCTAATCAAAGAAATTGTCATGTATGGGCTCTAAAAAATCCCAGATCTATTAGAGAGAATAGGTTTCAGCATGAATTTGCTATTAACGTTTGGCTTGGAATTTGGAACGGATTACTGGTGGGACCATATTTTTTCCCTGAAGATTGAATGGTATCACATTTAAACATTTTTTGGAGAACGACTTTTCTAATTATTTAGATGACATTCCCTTACATCAGCGGGTTGAAATGTGGTTCCAACTGGATGGATGTCCAGCTCATTATAGCAGAGTTGCTCGAGCTTGGACGTGGAGGAGTAGTACCTTGGCCACCCAGATCACCTGATATGACCCCTATGGATTTCTTCCTATGTGGGACCTTAAAGAAAAAATTTTGTTTGGTGTCAATCAACTCAAGAGAGCAATTAAGAGACTGAATCATAGATACAGTGCACCAAATATTATTAGAACAATGTTTAGCTGCAATTTATCAAGTGAGTGCTTGATGTAATGCTTGCATTGGTGCAACATTTTGAGCAATATTTACATTAAAAAGAACATGACGTAAATATAAATGTAAATAAATAAGTATAAAAATGAAAACTTGTTTTGTTTCTTTTTTTTTTTTTTTTTTTGCAATTTTCTCTAAAACTAAGCAAAAACGAGCAAATCTCTAAAGGACTTTTTGTCTTAGTTTTTCAGTCCCCTATAAGTTCCTGAAGTTTTGCCATTTAAATTCGGGACACCCTGTATATATTTACACTTTTCAAACACTCATATACTTTTATTATTTAAACTATATGTCTATAAAGATATATAAATATATACTGTATAAATAGTATCTATGAAAAATATAAACACACAAACACAAATATTAAATTAATAACTAATAACTAACAATTATGGTAAATGCATAATAAAATAAATAATACTTTTAAATAACTTAATAGATAATCTTAATATTAAACTACATACAATTGCAATTACTTTATTTCAGAAGTAAGGAATTGTAAAAAAAAAAAAAATAAAAAATAAAAGGAGTGAAAAATGAATAGTAAAAACTATTTTTCAGCAATTATAATTGGTCAAGTATAGCTTTCTTTTCCTCCAATTGAAGAATCGTAAGAACTCCAGTCGTAGAATCGAAGATAATTAACTACCTGCTCGTTTGACTCTAGGTCAATAAAAACTTCAATTACTTTTTTCATTCTTATAAAGTAGAGTACACTGTAACGTCATGATTAGCTTTTTTATTTTTAATAATATTATAATTTATAATTTTGTTTTGTGAAAATTTGTGAACAATTCTGTAAGTGAAGTTGTGTTCTGGTAGGAAAATGAATAATTTCCTTCTATTAGTTGGCTTTTAAATAGTTTGAAGTTTATTGTTTCCTAACCAATATAATTTTAACAATTTTTTAGTTTGAACACATCGGTGTGGCGTACTGTGCAACGCAACGTGCTATATACTCTGCCACTTTTGATACTGTATTTTTTTTTCTAGTTGTATTACATCGAAAATAGTTCGGAATAGGAAAAGAAATACATTCATCGCTCTACTCAATGCTAGTGACATGAAAGAAGAAAAGATAATATCTGATTATAAAATTTTTCATGTTTGATTTGATTTCCAAAAATTTGTCATGGCAAATATTTGAGGTTAAATGTTATCCTTTTTTTTTTAAATATATTTTATTTGGTTTAATGAATGTTCAATCTACTGCTATAGTGTAAACCATCTTGTTATACCGTACCCCTATGACTGTTAAATAACATTATCTTTGGGAACACTGTAAGAAAGTTGTGATTTCAGTTAACTAAAAAAATAATTAGCTTCTAAGGACAATATTCATATTATTTCAAGCCTAATATGAGTGTTAAAGACTTTTATATAAGATTTTATGGTAAATTATAAGATGATATGATGAATTACATTGAACGTTTTTCATTTCTAAAAATAAAAATGTCTTTTTGTTACATTATTCCATGCTTGATCCTTTTAATTCTTCATTCCTGAACCCTTTATAAAACAAAAAATGTATATCTAGTTAACGAGACCCTTTTCATCCCCCCCCCCCACGCGTTTGGCACAAAATCACCTTTTTTATTCCAATTCTTTTGATTCTTGTAAGGCTCGAAATCAATTTTACTTTATCGAACCCATTTACGTAATGAATAGCCGAAACAGATTTTCCTTGTGTTACATCAATAGAGATAATTACCTACGATGGTCGGGTGGGTAGCCTAATGAGATAGGATCACTCTTCACTTTGCAGGAGGTGGAATTTCCCGATAATGAGCCTAATTGGAAAAGTTATAATTGAAGGAAATCTACAGTTGATTGGCCTTCCTCCTGTGACACGATGTCCGGCCTACATCCCTACGTCGTTTGGTTGACCGTTTTGGGAATAAGTTCATAGTTGACTACATACCGTATCAGGAATGTAGAAGAACGTTACCAAATGAAAATATCATTGCTCATAGAGATATGCTAAGATTTGACCTGTTTCTTTTATAATAAAAAACAAATTGATACAGGTTCCATCAACAAAATAGATTCAATATTCTCCTCATGTATAAGTATCGATTTTTAAGTTTCAATCTTTATAATCCAACTTCTTCAACTTTTACTTGACATACATTCAAGGCTACCTATGAATTATAAAAGACTTATTTACATCACTGTAATTAGACCCATTTGAACATACGGAGTTGATATTTGGGGCTCCGCTAAACCTTCCGATTCTTCTCGTATCAAATCCCAACAATTCGAAATCTTCCGTAATTAATACGGCTAATTATGTCACAGATAATGACATAAGAAAGTTATCTAAATGTTATATAAATGACATGATGATCTAAATGTCTCATATGTTGCAGACCCAAATAAGGTACCTATCCTTCCATGACAAGCTACAAACCCATTTGAATCCTCTAGTCTGCCAACTTACTTCTCATTAGATTCTCGATAATCCTCCGAAACACATTTATTTGTTGTATATGGTGTATGCAGTTGTAAATATCAATGAAGTATATAATTAAAACAAAATATATCCACCTTATGTGTAAGCATCGATTTAATATTATACGTTTATAAAACAATGAAATATCTAGACTGTCCTGCATACAAATCCATTAGTTTACTTTCAAAACGTATTAAGAAAATGAAGAAAAATATTGTATAAACGATAAATAGATATTCTTACATACATAGATATAGCTTAGACTATTTTTTATTTCAGGTATTAATACACCGCTATTTTATATTACATAATCACAGTATAATTCTCATATTTCTGACACACATACAGTCAATTCAGCAAACGGCATAGATAACAACACTTAACACCTAACTGCTAAGTTCGGAGTGGCGTTATAAGTTAGTGATCTTTATTAGGGCAATACAACCAGAATGAGATCTGCAAGACTAGATCCGATCATCAATAGATTAAAAAAAAATATGTTCACCCTATTAATTGAAACTTGTCATCCTATTTACCTACACAATTTGAGTATTCCACAAACTGTCAAAGTTCAATTGTTCATGATTTATGGTAATATTGTGTTACCGACGCCCAATTCACAAAAATGTGGGAATGATTCAATATTCACAAAACAAAATAGTTAAAATATATATATATATATGAATTAACGACTTATATATTTAAATACTCTGCAAAGGTGAGGCAAATGAAACGAATACACAAAGTTAGACCAACAACAAAACAGTAACAACAGTACTATTGTTCGTTGGCAACAAATCTATCGTTGGCACTAACTCACACATTTCTTAATGCAAAAAAAATGGTCATCAATGACTGAATAATATCTAAAGGAGGCTGAAAAAGACCTGGATGAAGGATCTACTTTAATAAACAAATATGTAAATTAAACCCAAAGAAGGGATGCCTCCGCGATATCTTCATGGCTGGCACCATTTTCCCTGATAAATTGCCTCCGCCGTCATTGTCAGTTTTGTTCCTGACAGGGGCAAATATAGTTGATTGTTATAACGTCCCATCACTGGAAAGTTTTCTATAAATTACAAAATAATAAATCTAGTATCTTGTTCTAAACATTGTCTATGATTTTAAACCGTTATAATGTTAACTAAATTCAATATAATTTCAAAGAATTTTATGATATGTTTAACCGAAAACAATATTCTCCGCGATTTACAGGAACAAAAAAGCCATATTAAGGAATATAGTGTATATTAAAAGATAAGGTGGAATTGTCTTGTAGCACCATTGACTGAGCAATGGACACATAGACTGAGCAATGACGGTTAGAGGTGTAGGCAGTTAAATTAGTGAAGGAATCGCCAAAGAGAATAAAAAAGTTGCTCATTCGAGTTTTCTGTCCAATTATTACTTCTCAAAGGGGGGGGGGGGGGGGGGGTAAGAGAGTGGAGAAGGAGTGTATCAAAGTATATAATTATTCATATAACTGTTATATATTTTATAAGTTTCAGGTCTATTAATTATTTTTTCAGTTATTTAACTATTTATTGATAATTACAACTGTATACATCATGTAAAACAAGTAAATTTGAAGAAAATAATTACAATGACATGTCAATAACTTGTGAAGAACTGCTTACTAACAGCACTTTAATAAAAGTACAACTTTAGAAGGTCTCCTGACCATCTTCTTTCCAGACTTATCGGGAATTGAGTGCGAGGAAAGTTAAGAGACTAGTGGATTCATGTTGGTATGGAGTTTACTTTGAATGGGCAGATATCTGGTTCGGACCATATCAGCAACATTTCGAACATTAAGATCTATTTGAATAAGTTTGTTTGTGACATAATAAGAAGCATTGAGAATTTTACAAAGGATCTGGGGTTGAAAGGACGGGGTTCAAGAAAAGTTGAAAGGTTTAGTGTTTTATTGAATTAAATAAAACTTTAAAAAATCTCCCTCTAATGTCAAAATCTATATAAACAGGCCAAATTTGTATCTGTGCCTCTAGGACTTATTATATGCAATCAGGATAAATACCTATCTTAATTTATTAGATGTAAATAACAATCAACTATGTCATCAACATGATAGAGCCAACCTTTTTCAAGCGAGATTCGAGGAAAGTAAATTTATTTTACTTTCGATGTACCAAAATGAATTTTCATTGTAATATTATTTCTTTATTGACTTGAATCATGCTTCGAATATTTATAGAAACTTAATCTATGACCTTTAAAAAAAAATTTTTTTTTTGTAATTCCTTAAAGAATTCATTTTATTATTCGTTTCATTATATTAATGAGTATTCGATCTATTCATTATGTTACAAAGCAATGTAGACAATTCTATGGAGATATAACAGGATTACTATTAATAATATTAATTGGACATTGATATATCCGGTCTATTGTTAATTTATGTAATGGTCTCTTAGGTTTGGTCTTGTATATTCTATAATTAAACAGAGAGATGTCAAAGGTTTCTCGCATCTATGTTGTACAATTCAAACAAGCATTGTTTCTATTTGCATTCTACAACATATCGGACTGCTTATTCAAATTTAAATCACTCCTTTACTATGAATATGTCTATCTAAACAATTTTCTTTATTTTCAATTACAAAATAAAAATCTAGTCTACTTACAAACTATAATCGCGGATTCATTACTAATTAATAAATTTAAATAGTGTGTTGTGTCGTTACCAAAATTTTTCGATTTTCGATACCGCTACTGTTACTATAAAATTGAATCGCGATTTTTTCGCCGGTATAAATACGTAGGTCAAAAAATAAGATACTGTTAAAAACCATAATCAAATAATAAGAGAATTGAAAAAAAATTCAAGAAATCAATTAGTGAAAAGATATAAAATATAATAGCATTTATTATCTTCAACAGCAAATATACATGTTAACTTAGAGAGAGCCCAAAACACTGTAAAAATAAAATAAAATAAATAAATAGAAAAAAAATTAAATATTCTTATTTTAATCGGTTCCTAGGAATCGACTCTCAATTCCTCAGATTCTTAAAAAAAATTATCGGTATCGAATATCAATACATCCCTAGTTTTAAAGTTTGATGATGAAATTATTTCAAACAGATGATCAGATGATATATATATTAAATTAGATATTATATATTGGAGATTAGATTATATGTTATAAGTATTATTATGTTATATATTATATATATACATATGTTTAGTATAGGTCTTGAGGTTCAGTCAATAAATAAAAACAACTATTTTGGTGACGTTTCGAGACTATATTGTTCTCATAATCATGCCAACAGCTGAAAAAAAACTCATGATTTATTTGTTTCTTACGACAATGGCAACAAGGTAGAAGACGCTGTAGCCACATTCCATATTTATGGTAATAGAGCCAAAGGCTTGTGGCCGTTATAGCGCGCTACTGTAACTTATGGTACTTGCTCCCCGTACTCTATAAGCGACCTTTAGCAAAACATCCCCAAATTTACATGAAAGACATGCTGTAAGAAATATATAGAGAAGGAAATCACTCTCCATCTACAAGAAATTAATATGGCAATAAATAAAATCAAATAAATATATTTAATTTTTGATACAACTATATTCTTTGTAATTTATTTAGTTTACATCAATGTATACGATACACATTTCCTAAATATTTATCATCTTAATGCTAACAATGATAACTTTAAAATAAGATTACATGACATTATATATAACTTTTTTTTACATGTGAAATAGTTTATTTTGCATTTACAATTTTTCTATTTTAACTTGGTATAGAGCTTACAATCTCATTTGTTTATTGAATGTAAAATATTTTCATTAAAGAAATTAACATTTTTTTTTTCTGAAACTCTTAACATTCATTTCATATATGACAATTATGAAGTTTTAATTAAACAATGATAATTGTTTAATTCAGTAATAGAAAATGTTAAAATTTATTTTCTGTTAATTCGTCTTTGAATCGACTTCGAGGTCAGGAGATCCTCCTGGGGCACATCCAGCCTCGATAAACTGACAATGAGTACCGTTAATCGGGAAAAACCTGGCGGTTGAGCATGATCAAAATACTGAACCCAAGATCCTTCATGGATTGTAGTGGTACAGGTTTTTCAATAAAGAACTTAGAAGACGTATTTACAATTAAAATATAAAATCAGTCAATTTATTTTAAGTTTAATCTTGATAAATTTTTTAAAAATATAATTATTACTAATATGAGGTAATTTTTTATAATAAGAAAGTATTAGATAGCATAGGAAGATCTACCAGTATTTATTTGCATATTTAATTTGTGTTTTTTATTCACTTTCTGCTTCTACCTAAACAATTTTTTGTGGATAAATCATATTTCACTCAATAAATTGTAACATGTTTTTATTTTTATTTATTTATTTTTTTTTATTAGGAAATCTTATTATGGATTATTTTTTGGTAAACATTCTTTAAGGGCTTAAATTCATTTTGGTAATGAACTCTTCTAATTATTTCGATTAAATCTGCCCTTTCGTCGGGCTGAAGTTCAATTTTAGACCAAGCTCTCAGATCAATTAAATTAATTTTTCTGTTCTTTGTAAAGTTTAGTTGAGATTACTCCTAATTAAAATGACCAATATTATATATATATATACATACAAGAAATGTTAGGCTTTTGAATTGGATACAATAGACTATTCAATAAATTAATTAATAATAAATAATTCTGAGGATCAAATTTTCCCTTTAAAAGTACATTTCTTTTATCAGCTATAAATCCAACTATAAGCTATATATATATATATATATATATATATATATATATATATATATATATATATATATATATATATATTGGTTTTGTTTAAAGAACTGTTGCTTAAATATATATATATATAATTTCAATTTAATCTCAGAGGAACTATTTATGTATAACCTATGAAACCACAAAAGACCCCTCTAGAAAGGACTTGGGGCTGTACACTGATGATAAGCCACAAATGATGGGAAGAACATCAGCCCTTCTTGGTATCCGTTTATGCTTTTCATGTCAGATATAGAGCCTCTATGCGTATGGTTGTTTATATACTTAGAAATCTTTTTTTTTGGTAAGAATCACTTTGGTTTGTCAAATAATTTATTTAACAGAAGAATGAAACGAGGATTAACGAACTGTCTAGACGATGTATTGCCACATTGGTTTTATCTATAACGCAAGAAATACTAAACATTTTTGGAATATTTATGTTTATATAACTTATAAAATCTGTTTAATGGGAAGAAAAAAAACCCATTAAATTTAAGGCACATTTGTCAAACAGTGATAAAATATACAAAAATGCAGATGAGGCAAATGAACTATATCAAATGAAGGTTTGTCTGTCTACTGGTTCGCTTATAATGAAGAAAACATCGTATTGAAAGAATATTCAGCCGAACCAACCATGGTTTGATTCAGAGTGTAGAAACCTCAAAAGAGAAGTAAGAAGGTATCAATGAAATAGAAATAGAAGAATGGAGCAGGTTATATATAGAACATTATGGACAAAAGCGTATTCAAGACTTAGAATTCACTTCAGCAACCAACCTATTTCTTGAAACCAACATATCATTAGAGGAGTTACAACTATCCATTCATCTATCTAAAAATAACAAATCTCCAGGTCCGGACTATATACCTTATGAAATATGTAAGAACCTTACACCTGAATGGGGACACTACATTTTAAACTTATTTAATACAGTTATAGAAAAAGAAAAACTATCTTTTCAGTGGTCCAAATCTTAACTGCATTTATTGTTCAAAAAAGGTGATAGAAGGGACACAGATAATTACAGAGGTATTTCTCTGTTGAATACTTTGACTAAATTATTTACCAGCATTATCGCGAGGAGGTTGATGATATGGGCGGATTCCAAGAGCCTCATCCCAGAGGAACAGGCAGGCTTTAGAAGTGGAAGAGGTTGCATCGACCATATCTTCACCCTTACGTCACTTATTGGAATCACGTTTAGAACAGAAAGAAGATACCTATATGCAGTATTCATTGATCTTAAAAAAGCTTTCGATTCCATTAACCACAGTCTTCTTTGGGAAAAGCTTCTTATCCTGGGAACTGGAGGTAAACTTGTTAGAATAATAAAAATGCTATATTACAATGCCTCAACTCAAATTTCAGTCAATGGACAACTCTCTGAAGAAATTAACATTTCTTTAGGTCTGTTACAAGGAGGAAGTCTGAGCCCTACATTATTTTTGTTATTCATCTCCGATATAGTCCAGTATTTCCATGATAGAGGAGCAACAGGTGTAAGCATGGACAGTTCACACGAGATAACGATTCTCCTACTGGCAGACGACATCACCTCCTAAGCAACAGTTGGTATGGTGCGCAGAAGAACCTCAAAATATTACAGGATTATTGTAGTGACAATTCTCTTACCCTAAACGTTGATAAATCAAAAGACTTAGTTTTTCACAAATCCCTACGAACTAAACAACTTAAATCACTGTACTGGCACAATGAAAAATTGGAGTACGTTAAAAAGCTACACTTTTTTAGGATTAACCTTTACACAAACAGGCAAATTTATAAAAAAGCATCGCAGCACTTCATCCAGAGATCATCAGTAGCATGTGCAAGAGTAATAGACATTCTCTAAAAAAAAGGCAAAAGCGATTCCTGGGAAGCAAAAAAAAAAGCGTTATTTGACTCTATGGTCTCCTCAACCTTACTATATGCTTCTGAGATATGGAGTCTCAAGTATAGTGCTGCTGAAATTAATAAAATATCTTTTTGGTTGGCCCAGGAACACTCCAAACTATATAGTTCCCCTCGAGACTGGGAGAACCTCACTGAGTCTGAAGGTTATCAAAAAGTTGATAAACCTATGGACGAAACTTTCACTAATGCCTGACGAGAGACTGCCAAAACTGTGATTTAATAGACAGAAAGCACTAGACAGTGATAACCCTGATGTGGAGTATAATTAGGTATCTCAAGTTAAGGCGATAGCTGAGCTTAGTCACTTTACAGAGGAGCTCTCTGCCCATCCTTCCAACGGCCTTATCAGATACAAAGGTGTCATCCTAGAAAAAGCCACAGAACTTCTATATCTCAATGGACATTCAAAGGGTTCTCAGGTCAACCAACTTCTCATTATACCGATTACTCTACAACTACAATATCTCAAATCCCGAAACGTACCTAACATACAACGTACACATAAAAAAGTTGAGGTGTGTCAGTCAATTAAGAGTCGCTAACCAAGAACAAATTAAATTATATACAAAAAACAAAACTTTTTTATTCAAATCACAGGAAACTTGCATTTCATGCAGTCAATATATCTCCAATAGCTTGTACCACATCCTTCTCTATGGCCCAATGTTCAAGGAATATAGAAAACAGTTTCTTCAGCCATACATCACAATTTCCTCTGATAACCACAATATTGAGGCCATATTAAATATTGACGGTGTAGAAAAATTAAATAAAATATATTTCTTCATGATAAATGTATATAATTTGCTAATGTCTTTATGTGGTCAATGACTAATTTAAAAAAAATGAATAAAATGATATTTATTAGAATCAATATAAGGTTGTTGTTTAAATTATGTTAGTGATAACATGGAGATATGTATAGAGTATGTTTATGTTTATATTTGATGTCATTTTATATATTGCATTTATTTATACATTGCGTTTATATGGGTGTATGCATATATAGGTATGTGTGTGTGTGTGTGTGTGTGTGTGTGTGTGTGTGTGTGTGTGTGTGTGTGTGTGTGTGTGTGTGTGTGTGTGTGTGTGTGTGTGTGTGTGTGTGTGTGTGTGTGTGTGTGTGGGTGTGTGTGTGTGTGTGTGTGTGTGTGTGTGTGTGTGTGTGTGTATGTGTGTGTGTGTGTGTGTCTATGCATTTATTTATTTATTTAATTATGTAATTTATTATTAATATAAGGAGGTGTGTGTGTGGATGATAAGTGCAAATGTAAATATCTATTATGTAAAACGTTGATACCTATTATTCTCATAAAGAATTTAGATCATATATTTTTGTTCCAATAAACATTCATTTGAATAATGTAAACAAAATATTGTTATGTAAGGATTTGTTTAAGAGCACTAGACTCGTACTATGGATCTATTGTAGATAAATTATAATATCATTATTTGTACAAGTCTCTGTCTTTAACAAATAAAGAGAATTCATTCATTCATTCATATTTTTTAAAATCAATTTAAGATTTATATATATGGAGCGCAATATTCTTGGTGGTCAAAAATTTGGCTACGTCACCCAGAAAACGATGTCTCTTCGAGTGATCAAGTTTAGAGATAGTTTTCTATGGAGACGTTAGTAGTTTCCATTGACTATAGTAATTTACAGATTTATCAAAGAAAATAAGTAGTTTTGATGAAGAGGAATACCTGCTTCTTTTAACCAGCTTCTGATTTTATTCTAATATTCTAAGATTATTATTTTATTAGCTATTTGATGGTATTTTTTATTGTTGTTTCATCCAAAGCACGCAGGCCCATCTCCGCTAAATTACAAGATCTAAAAACCAGATAATAATAAGAACATACAAGCATTTGCATTATTCTTAATTTGCTATTTATTTAAATATCAACATGAATTAAATTCTGATACGTCCATTATTTAAGGCTACCAGTGGCAGAATGTAAAATTTTTGATAAAATATTAAAAAAAAAAAAAATTATGTTTCATAAAGATTTCCAAACAATCTAGATCTAGGAATAATAGACTTTTCATGAGGGATGATAGCAATCGGACGGGGACTATGAATAGTAAATGCTGATTATATTATGCAAACCTGTTCCGTCAAAGTGTACCAAGCACAAACGTACAATGCATGGGAGATCCTACATTATGGATTCTAATCTAATGAAATATTCATTAACAGAATTTAGTTTCAAATAATAATGGCGTTCAAGTTTCCAGAAAAGGGAAACGAATTAAAATTGTTTGTGTTCACGTGTTTCTGAGAGATTACAGTTTATGTGATCAGTTATCATGAGGTTTTTAAATCATTTGAGGTGAAAATTTTTATTTTAAGAATAAGATGGCTTGGGATTCATTCAAGCGTAAGAAAAAACACGCCCTATCAATGAATTACCGACGTTTCGAGAACATTTCCTTGAAATATTTCGATTTCAATATTTCAAGTCCAAAAACAATCGTATATTTGCGACATTCATTCCCTTTGTTCTTCCATTCATAATTTAAATACCAGACAGAGCCCATTTATTTAGGTATGGTGGATTATATTTGTGTATGGTAGATTATATTTGTGTATGGTAGATTATATTTATATGTATATTGTATATTATATTTATATGTATATTATAGATTATATTTATATGCATTTAAGTTATAATCTACAAAAAATTCTCACCGATGTTTACGTAGTACTTTCTTTTTATTCTTTTTGCTTTTTTTTTATTTTCATGTTAGTTTTAGGTGACAAGGTGTCCCAGAATAAATATTACTTCTCTTCCTTCGTTTCTTTCAGGGTGACCTTACAAATTTTTTTCAGGGTGACCGAACCAGGCAGAAGAGGGGACGAACAATGGTTGTTACTACCTCTTGTAACATTTTTGGCATTATCAATATCTTGAGTAGTATTTGAAAAAAACCAAATGAGCAGTGGTCTTATAATGATCACATGGCATTTTCGTGAAAAAAACCGTCTGTTTTTTTTTCCTTTTTTCTCGTTTAGCTTAATGCAATGCAAATATCTATCCACTTAAGCGCTATTTTAGTTAATTTTTCGTTCTTTCGTAAAGTAATAGAACCCAAATAGGCAATGAAACTGGGAGCCCGGCTCAATAAGGGCCTTATCTCCTGCGATTAAATTAATTCGTCGCATATCACTTAATCTCGGATATAACGGAAGTATGCTCTTGTTCTACCATAAAACTTATTTCTATAAACTGTAACTGAGCATGGCCATAAAACAGGTGAAGTAGTTTTGCACAAGCTTTAGTTACGAAAGGGGTATGGAGTACATAATCACAAGTCGGCTCTAGGTGTTCTTCACAGGTATTTCATATTAATTAGATATTTCTAATATTAATATAGATATTTTTATACAGTGGAATATATTATTCTTATGAAAATTTTAATAATTTTGTTTATTCCAAGTGATGAACTATATCAGTAAAATGTATTTGGTACTAAATTTTATCATCAAGATTTTTATACAGTTAAAGATAATTAACACAACTAATGTTACTACAAAGCTATATTATTAGCAATGGATTTCATTTTTGAAGATATGGAGTTTTTGCTGTTCACGAGTTTGACATTATCATTTAGTAATTTTAAACTAGGATTCCATCTGTACAAACTTAATCCACGTACAACACTAAATCAAGTATCTGACCACTTTAACATTCGGTAGACAAACTTTCAATGCTTCCAATTAATTTCATAGGCCCATTTACAGTAATTAAACCTTATTGAACGAAAGCCTTTGCAGCTCCACTAAACCATTTAAATCATCATTTATCCAACCCTTATAATCCAAAAACCTCTGTAAAATCAACAATTTAACGTTAGGATTACACAGATCTGCAAAAAAAAAAAAAAAATTAAAAAGAAAAAAAAATATTCGCTCTTTTGATAAATTGTTTGTGATTTTTATATGTGTGATGAATTCGAATCTGAAGACGAAAAAATTCTATCTAGCATCATTTTTGAGAAAATATAAGTTATTTTTGAAAAACCTGAAAAAGCGTATTTTTTAAATTTCATTTATTTTGTTTACACTCCGATGAATATTTTTTGAGAATTTTATAATTACAAGTGTGCTGCATTTGATTCGACAGCAAAAAAAAAAATGCATTAAGCACCGTTTTTTAGAGATTGTAGTTTGTTTAAAAAAACAACAAACACAAATATTTTTACATATTTTCTTTTTGTACTCTACATTAATGGTATCCCGTTGTAATACCCAACAGTAGTCGGCAAGCATCTTCTCATTGCATTTACAGCTGTACCTTTTTTCCATATGGGTGGGCTATCTCTTGATAAAATCGTTCTCCGTGTTCATCTAAAACTACTCCTAAGTTGGGAGAGAAGAAATTCAAATGGGAATGCAAAAAACGAGTTTTTGAGAACATACTGCAACCCATGGTCTTACAAGATAAAAGCAGTTCTTCAACAATGTCAATTATAGAACATAGCCTAATAGTTATGCTGTCGAAAAACACTTCATTTTTTGACCTAAAATACAAATTTGACAAAAAATGTTGCCTGATCGAGATTTTCTGACTTCGGATTCGTGTTCAGCACACTTCAAATCAAAAGAAAACAACATTTTTGTTGAAGGGAGTGTTTTGATGCAGAACAGTGTTATTGTAGGAATGTTGGATTATTGATGATTTATTTTTAATTCTTTAACAAGTAGTGTAGTTGATGAAAATTGTTCTCTTATTATTAAAGATGAAAAAATATATTTTATTATAATTGTTATATTATTAACTTTTTTTCATCATTAGAGCGAAGAATTGATGTAAAAGTGAGCTTTATCAATCCTTTTCTGGGATTGACTTTGAACTACCTATTGCCGATAAGAATTATGTACTCCAATCAGGACTGGAAGGACGAGCTATTTTATAGGTTACCAACGTATCCTAGCCAGAGCGAGAAGTTCATTTTTTTTGGGCCCTCCACGGAATGAATTTAAATCCGACAAGTTCGGATTCGAACTCACGATTTAAAATTGTTTTCGTTTGTTGAAAATGTATTATCTATTGACCAATTGTCACTAAGCTTAGCACAATACAACCGAGCGTAGGCAAAATAAATATTTATGTTTTTTTTTTCTGCCTTGGGCACAATAATCAGCCTTAATGAAGTGGGAACTGTTGATTGGGTTAAAAATCTAGTGTTTGAGCATGGATTCTTAACACCTCCTTGTATAAGTTCGTTTTCAAAATAATGACTCCTCATATAATTACTGAATATAATTCATAAATACATTGATATTCAAAAAAAATTTTCTTTCTTTCTTATAAAAAATCAGGATGAATCAGTAAGCTGTTTTAGATTATTACTTACCATAATAAAATTACTTTGTGACTTTTGGTTTTATTTCGAATTTATACGAAATGGGAAAAGTTTTATGTAATTTTATATCTAATGTTTATAATAACATGGGCAATTCATAGGAAATAATTACATTATAATTTTTTTAATAAAATATGAATTTCACTGAACATTTAATTTAATTAAACAAATAAATATACAATAAATTAAAAATATATTTTCCTTTCTTGAATTCACAGAAGCTTTATAAACTATATCTATATTCTTTTCTTCAACAGTAACTGGTAGATATATAATATATATATATATAATTAATAAATAACCATTTAAGAAGAAGAAATAATATGGTATGGACATGTACGTCGAATGCCTCCTGGAAGAGGCATCTAAGTGGCACCTGGAAGAGGCATTGAAATGGTTAGAAAATAGAACCCTCCGAGAAATAGAAGGAGAGGACGACCAGCAAGGCGATTGGAGGATGAGATTGCGGAGGAATTGGTAGGAAGAGGTCTGAGGGACGGTGATTGGTGGAACAGAGAACCGTGGAAGGATAGTTTGACCTGACGGAAACCCAACGAAGAGAAACACCGTAACAAAGAAGAAGAAGAATAAATAACTATTCATAGATTTCATCTTTATTGTTTTTTTCTTGTTTTGTTTTTTCATTGTTACAGTTCTCTATATAAAACAGTGTATTTTAAAATTCATTAGTTTTTTTCATGATTATGGGTGGATAGGTATGGGCGGGCCAGTAATTAGTAACAATATTTTCTTTAATACTTTACGCCTGATTCAAGAAAGTTTTTCAAGTCGTAAAGTTTTGTTGTTTAGTGTTTATTTGTGTTGCTTCTGGATACATTACGTGGCAGGGAAGTTGTATAATATTTCTGAAGTACAAGAGAGTGTAATTCGTGTTTGGGATACTTCGTCATGCGGGATGGTAGATCTCGCGCGCCTTGCTATATGGATTTTGTGTTTATTTCCAAAAAAAAAAAAGAAATTTTGTTTTATTTTAATTCTTGTGGCAAAACTACTAGTTTATGGTAAAATTACCATAACCTATTAAATAAATATCCGATATTGCAATTAAATTTATCATCAGTTTAAAACCAATATTTTAATATTGTTTTATATCTTCGATAGTTAGAAGTCTTATTCTAAGACTATTTCAATAAAAATGATTTAAATGAATAAATTGTTAATTTGTTATTGAAAAAAAGAAAATGAAAATTAATGAATTGATGTTTTATTCAATTTATTTCACAAATTAAATAGGAACAAAATTGTTTCAAATGTTAAAAATTCGAAAGAACTTAATTATGTATTAATCAGTAGGTAGCATGTATATATATATATTTAGTCAAGCACCAATGTGATTTCAACAATTTACTCCCCTTCTATCGTCATTTATGGATTGTTGGATAAGTAATTTTTCCCAAAGTATTTTTCATTATTTTTTTTTTTTTATAATATAGAGAAAACAGGTTATTGTAACTTAAGTATCAATTTGACAAATTGAAAGAAATAGAATCGATACGAAAATATCCGACTGTCAAATAAATATATCGATACCCAATACCATCCCTATATATAAGGAAGTATAAGGAAAACTTACATAGATTACGTACTTAATAGCATTTAATAAACTTTTTTTTTCATTTAAGTTGTTTGTTTGTTTGTTAGGGTTTATAGGCATAAAACCCTAGGGTCATCAATGCCTGTGTAGTTATATATATAGGTATTTTTAGGAAGATTAGGGTCAGGAAGGGTGCCACGAGGCGCACCCTCAAGGAGAGACGTGCCGCTCCCGCCGAGCAGAAAAAGTGCCACGGCTTGCTTATTTATATGATACATATTTTCTTGTAATTAAATTATATACGAAGCTTATAAGCAGGATGTGGATAAAAACCATTTACATTTCTACATGGAAAAGTCCAAATCCTCACAAGGTTCGGAGCATAACTAACCCAAGCAGCCATGTCGCATTTCCCACCAAGCGAGACCGATCCGCCCCGACCCCAGGAAGCGCCCCCCTCCCCCCAGCCCCTATCCGAACCCTAAGAAATTAAATAAATTTCCGAAAAGAAATAAAGAAGGAAATAAAATAAAAATAAATAGGAAATAAATAAAAATAGAAATTTAATAATAATTATGAAAATCAATTAAAATTTGTTCAGTAGTTAATTTTCCTTTAAGAAATTTAAGACTGATTTAACTTCAGATTCGTCATTGCCAAGAACGTCCGAGATAATTGTTGTAAGCCCTAATTTAGTTAGTTTTGGTAGATAAAAGAAACATTCCTGAAATATGTGGTTAACTGTTAAAGAGCTATTGCAATGCTGACATTTAGGTGGTGGTTCTTTCATAATGATATGTAAATGGGTTAACTTTGTATGGCCTATTCTCAATCTGGTCATGACAACCTCCTCTCTGCGATTTAGACGACTTGATGTGACCCAAGGATTTACTGACTTTTTTATTGTTTTCAGCTTGTTTGGTGGGCTTTCGTTCCACGTACATTGCCAATTTTCAATTATTTTAATTTTGAGGGGATGGCTCATTTCCTGAGGTGTTAGAATAGCAATGCCACGACCTGGGAGTGTAAGTGCTTGCTTCGCTGCTGTGTCTGCAAGTTCGTTGCCAATAATTCCAATGTGACTTGGTACCCAGATAAAGTCGACCGACTTTCCCAAATTTTGCAGTATACTGAGGAAGTAGTGGATTTTTAAGATGACTGGATGTTTGGGATACATGTTATTTAAACCTTTTAGTGAACTTAGTGAATCTGTTACTATTGCGATGTTGTTTTGTTTTATTGATATGGAGTAGTGAAGTGCTGATGCTATTGCATTAAGTTCTGCTGTATATATATTGCATAATCTGTGTAATTTTATTTTATGAGTGGAGTTGTGGGTAACAAAGGAAGATGCAGTTGAATCGTCAGATTTAGATCCGTCAGTATAGATTACGAAAGGTTCTGGTATGTTTTTAAGTAGACGGGCAAATTCGGATTTGTATTCACAAGGAGAAGTATTATTTTTGGAAAGTCGGGTTAAATGAAGCAGTGTTTTGGGCGATTTGATTGTCCCCATTTGTTGGATACGAAAATATCCGACTGTCAAATAAATATATCGATACCCAATCCCATCCCTATATATAAGGAAGTATAAGGAAAACTTACATAGATTACGTACTTAATAGCATTTAATAAACTTTTTTTTTCATTTAAGTTGTTTATATAATTCTTTCAATTTTTGTATATTAAATGTTTTGCTGACATCATGCAGCATATTTAAAAATATTTTTTTATGTATTAACTGTTTGTTATGTTATTGTTTTGTTCTCGAGTATTACCTTAGTGGTTTATCATTTTTATTATCTGAACTTTTGCTTTGACATTTCTGAACGTTCCTTTTTTTTTCTCTTATACTGTTTATTAACTACTTTTGCCATAATATTATCATTTATTCTTTAACTGTTACTCTTTTTTTTAGTTCTATTTGTTACCACAAACGTGTAATTGTATTTGCGACTTTTTCAGAAGATCTTTCAGTAATAAAAATTAAAATGTTCTCGTTTCTGAGGTTTGAATATAACTAAAATTTTCTTGGTAGAATATTGGAGTGAAAATAACGGATACTGAACAAATTATTATTTTGAATACGTTATAAAATAAATAAGCTTGCGAATTTCATTAGGTAGAGAATGCAATATACCTTGGCAGGTGGTGCCGGAGTTAATATCGCCTTGGCAGTTTCTGTTCCAAACAGCCTCCAGGCAAGAGGTAGGCTGTGCTTGTTGTCTCTGCGGGCTGTACCTATGTCTTCCTCCACGCTATCGGGTTTGGTTAGGGTGGAGTAGGTGGCTGTTTAGTTTTATCGTTGAATAAATATCGCTCACAGTTATTGAAAAATAAATATACGTTCATACCTAAAATCATTTTGGATATTTTTATTAATAAAATAGTATTTCATTTAATAATTTATTAACTCCATATAAAGCGTATAAGTGTCATAATTTTTTTAAGCGATGTTGGTTCTTTGAAAAAGATAATGTTTAGGGAAAAAATATGCTACAACAAACTTCTTAAAAATTAAAGTAATGCAAAAGGGTATAAGTGCCTTCGAGATGATTTATAATTGACTTTAAACTTCTAAACATCCAATGCATTACAAAATACTTATTTACATGACCGTGATTAGACCTATTAGACCTACGTACGGAGTTAATTCCCCTTACTCTGTCCTTACTTCCTTTCTTTAATCCTTGATTCCCCTTACTTTGTCACCAATAAACTTATCCATAAAGACCTTAATGTTCCATATGCTGCTGAGGTAGCCCAAACCAGATACCTATCCTTTCATCGTAAGCTCCATACTCCATGACCAATCAAATCCATTAGTTTCTCAACTGGCTTCCCACTCCATTCCAGATTATCTTCTGAGGCGTCTGAAAAGAAGACAGCCTAGAGATCTTCTAGTGTAGAACTCTTATTGAAGTTTCTACTGACAAGTAGTTCTGTTTAAGTTTTGACATGTTATTATAATCGTTATCAGCTCATTTACTTTATGTATATATTTATACTATTGTAAATTTCAATAAATTGATATATAGAAAAAAATAAGAGAACTTTACTTATATGCACTAAGGTGAACTGTGGTCGACGCTTACACCAATACATTTTTTTAACTGGTCAATGAACTGCTTTCTAACAAAAAAAAACACTTATTATCGCATAAGAACGACTGGCACGAAAAAAAAAAAAAAAAAAAAAAAAATTCTTCCTTTTGGCACTCTCAAATCAAATTTTTCTCCTCTTTTGCATTTTAACGCTTCAATTAATAATGATGCCAAAAGTGGAAACTGAACACAAAGTGAACGCAAGCAAATAAGAAACCATTATATTAAAAAAAATGAGACCACTCATAGACAAGAATATCATTTTAAATGGAGACGACAACCCTTGGCCTATATCAGTAAAATACCAGGGTTTAAGGCTAAGCAATACTAACGTTTACAGAAAACATAAACAACTATAAGTATTAAAAATGTCCCCATAGTTTAAAAAAAAAATCGGTATTTAGTCCAAAAAACTAACTGATATGAAACATAGCAGTTATTTGAGCTCAGATTCGGTATGTCTCACCTGAGATTGAGTGCAACTAGTTACAGAAAAATTGAAAGAATTAAAAACTTGTACATGAAGATCATCAATGACTGCCCCCGATATACAAAAATATCAGCCACGCTGCACCATTGCCTCTTTCCGCCGACAATACTTCCATGGTTCGTTCATTTGCAAATCTCTTTCTTTTTGACAGAGTAGAGGAAAGGAGCACTCTAAGGCGATTACCTTTCTTTATAGTCAAAGTATTAATAATAAAGCCATCAGTGAGCTCCCTTCAAAACTAACAGCATTATTCAAACTAAAAATTTATGGCCAGAACGTCTGATTTCTGGAACTTCCTGCCATCCGATATTCCCATTCCTGTTCTCTCTATTATATCATGATTCTTCCTTCACTTATTAATTATTAAATCCAACATTTATTTGGAAGAAGAGAATATTTACCAAAGAAATATAAACATTCACAATATAATTACTTTTGTGTTTTTTTTGTTGTTTTTTTTTGTCATAACTTGTATTATTATCTCAATTCTTTTTAAGAGAATGAACTTTATTCTGGGACTACTTGTCCCCTAAGAATAACATATGATTACAGTACATAGGACAATCATCTGGCTTTGATAATTAATTATAATAAATAATAACAATAGATAATAATAAAAATTGATAAAGAATTAAATTATATGTTACAAGATAACTGTGACATCTTGTAAAATGATACATCTTATGTATACTATTATAATGTATATTACATAAATGTTCACGTTTTACATTAGCTCGGAAGATTGAAGATCCAGGAGGTAAAGGAATAAATGATGTTTAAAGGAAGTAAGAGTGGATATTTTTCGAATTGTGATGGGCAATGAATTCCATAACGAGGAAGCACAGATAATAAAGGATTCTTCTTATTTATTTTCTCCGAATAAGATACAATTTTTAGCCCTGTTTACAGTATTTTTCATTTAATTTTTTTTTATTTTTTTTTTTGTATTAAAAGTATAAATTTTAATTTTATTTATTTAATATAAGATCTATTTTGTCTTTCATGAAATATTTATAAAGTGAATGTAATATTAGTTTTTATACTTCAATTTAATTTGAATATCGTTTTCTTCCCTACTATTATGAAGAACAAGACATGTACTCCTAGCATAACTCTGTTTACACATATCTTATTTTTTATGGAAAATATTTGTTATTATATAGAGGAAAGTGCCCTAAATCAGACTCCTCCCCCAAAGTGGACCCCTGGTTTCTGACACTGCATTCTCTTGAACTGTAACCTGACCGATTGTAAACAGTAGTTTAGGCAACTACCGATATGTAGTAGAGCGCACTCATCGCCCACTTCACCCGTTGCTTATTTGTTCACAATTACATGATTTGATGGTGGAAAATGTTTTTATTATTGCTACGATTTGTGTTATTTTTCCTGTATATTCATTGGTTAGGCATTATATCTCTATATATTCTAAATGGCATGGCTTAAGGTGAATGTGTATTTAGATCTTCGTTTAAAAATTTATCAAGTTAACAAACTGTTGGTTGGCTTTAGTTGTGCAAACCGGAATCCTTATTTATTCATGTTCAAAGTTTCCTAAATCTGTATACACTCGATTCTTTTAAAATTTCGTTTCAAATTTCAAAAGGCTATTGGGAAAATCTGACCATAAAAAGTCCTTCTAAAATTACGAAAGTAATTGGGAAAAATAAGTTGGGTAAAATAAGGCCAGTTAATATTTTAATGTTTCGAAAACAACGCTCATGAGGTTGTCCAACATGAAGTATGAAGGCATACCTACAGTTTTGGGTAATGATCTTGAAGAAGAGCTGGTTCGCTATTGCCTTGCAATGGAACATTGGCTTATGTGCGTTATGTGCTTACTGTGGGCCCATATGAATTGTGTTGGAGCTGAAAAAGATGTGTACATCTGTGATTATTGTCGATACGGAATTAAATTATGTTTCTGTTAAAATAAATTCTGTATCATTTTTTGAGAATAAAATTTTCATTGTATAGTATCATATTGTATTCTGATTGTATACTTAAATTGGAAACTAGATTGAATATCCTTTGATTTAATACCATTTTTAAAATTTTGATTATTTTTACAAGGGGTCCGATTTTGGCAACTATAACACAAATTCAGAAAGTGTAAGGTTTTATAAAATAATTTTTTTGATTACTAATTTTTAATTAGATTTTTTCTAAAAGTAAAAGTTAAATGATGCTTAACATTACAAAGTAAATATTATGTGCCTTTAAAATATAATTTTTTACTATTTTCTATATTTTAAAAATCAAAAACGAAACAGGGAAGAGGAAACGCGTGAATTTGAGTTAGAGCGAAAAAACAAGAAATGCTTAAAGTAAACAAGATAAATAGTATTTTAATCAGCATAGAGACATAGTAAAATATAAGAATAATAATATAATTTAATATTGAGCTATAAAAATATCCATTATACGATGGAAAGCTGTTGCTACCGATTGACCAGCTTGACATTGAATCGGTGATAAAGCTTGGAGTGAAGTAACGCCGAATTAAAAATAATAAAATACCCATTAAAAATAAAAAATAATAATAATGATTTTTGCCTTAGAAATCAGTCATACGTGCTGAATTCTAGGAGATTCGGGGGAAGAAAGTGAGGAATCTTATTAAACAGGTGGAGAATTGCGGTCTAGAACATATAAAAAAAAAAAAAATTGTTTTGATGATGAATATTTAAGCGAGTGGGGGAAAAAAGGGAAACGCGTAAATTAGAATATATTGATAATTTATGTGAGAAAAACGCTGCCTACTTCCCAAGCTTAAGAAACCACACATCCACATTTCATATAAATAAAAACATATATTATCTTAAAAACATAATCAGAGAAATAAAATCAAGAAGGACGGAAGTAATATGTACGTACATTGTATTCTTTTAGTTAATTTTAAAAATAGTTCATATCATGTTATCAATGTGATACGGTATGTTGTTAGTAATGTTACCCTCTAACCTGGAAGTAGATTGATGCGAGCCCTATTGCAGAAAATTCTTTGTCTTTCGCCATGGTTCAGTAATATGTTCTGCCGTCCTATCTTGAAAAACGTAGAGCATCTCTAAGAAATGGGAAATATTTTCTTCTATACTTGTAGGGGTTATCGATAGCCATTCTTAGACCTTTCCTCTCAGGTTTCTTCTTTCACGCTCTTCAACCCATTTCCAATATTTCTTCAGTAGTCTCTACCTCTCGTCAATTTTATTTTTTCCTATATTTGTTAGAAGAGCTAGTTTTTTTCTTTTTCAGAATATTCAGAAGATTAGCTCATATATTTAAGGATCATAGTGTCATAGTAAACATAAGGTTGTATAACATTTTACTATAAAGTAAGCTATTATAAATTATTATATTACTGACGTAAGGCATTTGGCCTTGATATTTATCCAAAACGCTTACATTATGAACTATATATATTCTGCAACTATACTAACTATACTTTATATTCTGAAATAGGTTTATCCGTTTCAAGCAATGCCTACATCATAGCTAACATATGATCGTATTAGTTGTTAAAAAAAAAAAAAAAAAAATGAATTAGACAGCAACTTTTAAATTATTTTAAAATAATGTTGATGATCATTTATATTTTATTTTTTTGTTATTTGTTCGAAAACAAATCAGAATATAACAAATGAAAATAAACTCAGCAGCATGTGGAGAGTAATACAAATGTGTTATATTGTAGGGAGGGCGGGATTTTTTCAAAACCATGCCTTAAAGATGACGGAAACACACATAACGAAACCAGACTCAAATTATAATAAACAGTTTTTCTTGCAGTATCGCATTACGCTGGAATTAACGATATTTGAATAGTTTAAAAAATACTTCGCCAAATCTAACTGTCCAATAGGAAGGGGAATGAAAAAATAGAACAAATAAATAGTTAAATGGGGCATATCGTGACGCAGAAATTGTTCAGTTTATAATGAGAATGCGTATCGAGTTGTTAGGTCATATGATGAGATGGCGGGTGACCAGTATCCAAGAAAACTGTTGGCGAAGATGAGTGGCACAAGCAGAAGAGGATGGCCAAGAATACTTCGATTACAGGATGTGGTTGGTTACACAAACATGGAAAGCAGAAGATATTTGGTTAAGAGATAGCAAGCCAAGCCTTATACAGAGCTGTAGTACTATGAAAAAAGAAGAATTATATAAATATTAACAGTTTGTTAATATTATATGATTCAAATTTAAGTTCTTCTGAATTTAAACTATTTATAAAATATTGCAGAAGTTTGTTAAATAACACGTGAGAATAAAAAATTGAAACAGAATAAACAATTGGAGAGAAAGATAATAAGGGATATGCCTTGGAGGTCGAAACGTTGGCACACAATTAAAGTATTTATACTTGACGTGGTATTTCACTTTGACTGCATACCGGATTATCTTATTCTCCATTCATCTTAACAGTCAACCATAGTTTTATCATTAAAGAAAAAACAATTCCCCTGAAAGGATCAATTCAATTGTTTGAATTGGACTTTTCCATGAAGAACGATACTGTAAACAGTTATATACTGTACTAGTTATATAATGAGGTGGCTAACATGGTTTTTATCCACACCCTCCGATCAGCCCTCGTGTCTTGTAAAGAGCACAGCCACCAACTGACGTGGGAGACGGGGACGCCCCCTAGGCCTTGGCCGGCCCCCTATGGGTCTGGGCGCTGCTCGTCGGTTGCTCTGTGGGGTTGATCGGGTAGTTTCATAAACCAAATATGGAAAAAAAAAATTAAATAAATAAAAATATATATATATATATATATATATATATATATATATATATATATATAAAGATATATAACATAATAATAACAATAATAATAAATAAAATAATAATAATGATAAATATATACAAACCAAAGGGCGTTGATGACCACTACAGTTTTATGCCCTATCATAATTCAACAAACAAACAAACAAACAAACAATTCTCCTGAATAGTCTATACATTTATAAAAACTCCTCTCATAGCTTCCATACATACACCCTTACATTAGCTGGATTTTTTAGTTATCAAATTCACTTTAAAATTACTTTCAAAATGTATTATGATTAATAAATAAAATTACGGAAATATCTGAAGAGAATACTTAAGATTAACCTTTTAAATTAGATAAGATTTGTAAAACAATCTAAATAATAAATTTTTTTTAACGTAAACACTAAATTGCGACATGACTCTTATCAACGCGTTAATAATCGTCGATTCAACTCTGTTTCTGTCCCTTGTTGTCTCAACAGAGCGGCATGAATATTTATATCTGGGATATGACATGCTGTTGTTTTAGGTCCCGAGACAGTATGCATTTAGAAGTCTCCGTACGGCTTCTTTCATAGGCTATTCTATTAAATAATGTCATTTTTGTAGCTCTATCATCGTTGTAAAATAATAAAATAGTAATAGGAATTAAGTTGAAGCGATAGAAGATACAAAAATAATTTAATTCACTTGACAAAAGTATATTTATTGTGTACTCTTCTAGGATGAAAATTTGCACTCTAGAACGACTTTACAAACCTAAAAACTTATAATTTTAAATTACCTGTAAATTAATACTATTTCTATAAGAATGAATATGAAAAAAAAAAAGAGAGATATGAATAAAAATAAAGATAAATATAATATTGTAAAGCTGTCAGTGAGTTAAACCATTTACGAAGAATGATTTATTAATGCTATAATTTGTATAATTAGAAAATTATTAGTACCAAGAAGTATACACTAAATGAGTCAGTATCAAGAAAGACAAAACAAAAACAATCAGACATGTAGTTGAAGATGTAATGTAGACATGTAGCAGTAATTGATAAGAGCCCTTACCGGTTTGTAGAAAAACGTATAATAGATTACTGTTAAGTGACGATTTTCTTTTACTTCTTTTGTAACTGCCGGCTGCTGGTGCGTATGGTAAGCAAAGGGGTGAGAATTATTTGAAAGAGATTCCTTTAACTGTGCTTTAACCATTTACACTGTCCCCCCCCCTTTTTTTTTTTATTATAGACCTTAACTGAACTAGAACATTCTAAAGCTGGAACAACAACCTATATTTTTTTGTGCCAATTTCGAAAACCATAACATTTTTGAATTTGAGATTTGATCAATCCAACGGCTTAAAATTCTGATGTCATCATCAGAATCAGTGTGCATTCTGCTCTTTATGCATGCATATAATTATGGGTTCACATCAGATTCTAGCGGACAAAAAATTCCGAGATCAACTATAATAACATGAGATATTTCAATAAAGACCTGGCTTCAATCGGTGGCAAAATCTGTGAGATAGCGTAAATTATTTACGTTCTTTTAACAAATTGACAGCCTCTTGCCTTCTAAAATGGTACAAATTCTTAGGTGTAAAATATTTTTAATTTTTGATTACGACCATATTTGGTTTTCATGTTTTTTGTGATGTATATACATGGATAGAAAGTAGAATGCGCATTAATTCTAGTGATGACATTACTACTTTGATCAGTGGAACACAGGAAATGTTATGGCTGTTAGCATTTGTGATAAAACTTCAAAAATGATAAAACGTCCTCGAAAAGGATAAAAAAACTTTGATTTTGATACAATTTTACATATAAACATTTTTTGGTTCATTGAATTGAGATATGAGGTCAGGTTTCCATGGAATAAACTTCACACTGATTTACAGTGGATTTAATTTGAATTGTGTAATTTTTTTTTGGAGTTCTTGGCACTCTGAGTCCGATGTTTTGAGCATAATGGAAGTATTTTAATTTTAAATAACATACAAAAATACTATTTTAAGTGAAAAAAATCACTTCTTTGTCTTGACTGAGAACTGAGAAAAAAATAAAATAAAACGGTATTTTCAGTTTTTTTTTCTCGGCTCCCAGTGCTCATGGACGGCTATGGCACAAGTTTTGAAGTATTATAGGTCCCTACAGTTCAGGATGGCAGCTTTGCCAGATGCATTTTTATTCGAATGAGAATATTGTAGATGAAATAAATTTTACTTTTTTCGCCAGTTATCAAAAATCTACAACCAACAACAAGTGTAAACACATATCTTAATGGTAACGCTAAAATATTTATCTTTTAAATACTAGTGTTAGTTCTGTCTCCATGAAAGCCTAACAGAGGTGTGTAGTGAAGGGTGCTCCAGTGAAGAGGCCAGGCCGCCTTAGCTCAGAATAAACTGCCACCGCACTCGAGGAGCTAGTCAACATAAAGACACTCCTTCTAAAAGGGAATGACTTCTCGTGACGGCTACTAGAGTTTCAAATATACAATATAAATTCATCAAACGCTTTCATAAAGATAGAAAACAATAATGATAATTTCCATCAAATTAATTGCTTTAGTTAATATATCCTTACAGATGAAAAATTAATTACTTGACGGAAAACACTAAACGTTCCTCTTTTTTTTTTTTTTTTTTTTTTTTTTTTTTTCTATTATATATTTAATTTTTTACTGTTATAATAAAATAAAACAATCTGCCAAATACAGCTGGCAGTGAAATGGCATTATCAAAGTATTCACTTGATGTCAAGTTGAAATACGAAATATTTAAATATAATCCAATTTTAAACTGATGGGTAAAATGATACATCATTAATTTAAAATTAAATTGAATCATATATTTATAATATTTACGAGATGTTAATTAATAATAACACTGTTTCTAGAACAGCTTTAACACCGCACTAAATGCTGTTTATTATTTATTTTTAGTTTTATATACATACATACATTTATATATATATATGTTTAGTAAGGTTTTTGAGGTGCAGTCATTAAATAAAAAACAACCATTTTGGCGACATTTCGAGACTATATTGTCCTCATAATCATGCCCTACAGTGAAAAAACAGGTTACAATAAAATTTTATAAGTTATAGAAGTTGTTTCAAAACATAAAGTTAGCTACAGTATAAGTATATAACAACATGTGTTAGAATAATAAAATTATATATGATTACAGAATATAGAAGAGTATGAAGCTACTTACAATGTTACTAGAAGATATGGAATAGACTAACAATTCTAGTACACAACTAACCTAGGGGAATTTTGAACAGATAGTTACAAAGGTTGCGGGTAAATCCCTGTTTCTTAAAAATTAAGTTAAAGGGACAGGGTTTCTTTGGGAATACCACCAATTACTTAAAAAGTATCTACTTACAAAGTAACATTGTAAGTAGCTTCATACTCCTCTTTATTCTGTAATTATATATATTTTTATTATTCTAACAGATGTTGTTATATACTTGTACTGTAGCTAACTTTATGATTTGAAATAACTTCTATATTTTAAATAATTTTATTGTAACCTGTTATACCTGTATATATATATATATATATATATATATATATATATATATATATATATATATATATATATATATGTAGATCTTGGTAGTATTAATTTTTTTGGTTATTAAAAGCTTGAAAATTTTTATCATTTTGTATTTATGCTTCTAATATTACTGAAAGCTGTGCATCTGTTTCTTTTCCTTGTTGTGTACTCTGAATGAGTTTTTATGTAAATATTCCTGGGTATTTAAGAAACAAATGTTAAATATATATATATATATATATATATATATATATATATATATATATATATATATATATATATATATATATATATATATATATATTATTTTTTTTTTTTGAAGAGAAAAGATTTGACCCGGTTGGGATTCGAACCCAAGTCTTCACCTTTCTAGCGTGGTGCCTTATCCACTAGGCCAAAGAGCTCGTATCCGAACCAGGGAAATCCTTTCTCTTCACTGATCCATACCCCCGGGCACTCGCAATTGCTATGTACAAATCGGGGATGAATGTTCTTTGAACTGTTAAATGGATCTATTGACTGTTAAATAGATCCATTTAACAGTAATGTTCAAAGAACATTCATCCCCGATTTGTACATCGCAATTGCGAGTGCCCGGGGGTATGGATCAGTGAAGAGAAAGGATTTCCCTGGTTCGGATACGAGCTCGGTGGCCTAGTGGATAAGGCACCACGCTAGAAAGGTGGAGACTTGGGTTCGAATCCCAACCGGGTCAAATTTTTTCTCTTCAAAAATAAAAAATATATTTAAAAAATATTTATCAATAACTAAGAATTATTTCATAATAATTATATATATATATATATATATATATATATATATATATATATATATATATATATATATATATATATATATATATATATATATATATTCTGGGTCTTTTTTAGATTTACTTTTAACAATTAGGTTAAACGAGCTGTTTGATAATGATTTTCGATTTGGTTTTACAATTTGTGAATATGTTGGGATAAGGTTAACTTGTCGATTAGCAGTATTTTGAGATGGATTTAAAAGCGAAGAAGTAAAATTTACGTACTCACGTAAGCGATCAATTTCTCTAAATAAATCATCCTTTAGGTCGCTTCTTAAGCATCGGAACTTGGAAATATTTGCTAAAGTTTCAAACACAGTATCAAGTTGATAGCTATTGCTTTCCGCCATTTTTTCCATATGATATATATATATATATATATATATATATATATATATATATATATATTTTTTTTTTTTTTTTTTTTTTTTTTTTTTTTTTTTCCTTTCAAAGTAACCCTTTGAAAGGACCGTTTATTTAGGTTGTACGTTCCATACAAATGTATACTACGTACCTTAATTGTCATAATTACATTTACATTGAAACTTTTACAATAATATTATTAAAATAATTCAGATCATTGAACAATTGAACATAATATAAAAGAAACAAATAAAACATTACAAATTGAATACGAAAATTAGAAATAAAAAAAAATATGGTCCATGGCTGATTTTAGCCCATAATTTTAACTATTTAAAGGATTTTTCATGAAATGTCCTTCCACCTTCTCAGTCCTTGGTCAGTTGGTCAAAGTCCAAGCTGTAGATAAATTTTGTAAATTCAGCTCTGTATTTGTTGTACAAGTCATATTCTGTCACAGGCCAATTTTCACCTTTGAAAAACAGCGTCATAATTAGTTTGGATCTTTGTCTGTCATATAATAAGCAGTCGTAAATTATGTGTTTAAATGTATGTTCTCGTCCGTCATAAGTACATATGTTGCTGTTTATTAAATTAAACCTTTTTAGATATGCTTTAGTTTGTCCATGTTCTGTTAAGACCTGTGTCAGTTTGTAATGTGTGGATTTGAGTATGTTGAAATTATTTTTTGTTATTCTTGGAATGAATTTATGCAGGCTTGGGGATTTTTCAGATTTAAACCAGCGATCATTCCAGATTGATATTATGTTTTGTTTAATATCATGTTTGAGAAATGATAGTGATGCTGCCTCATAGATAAATCAGCTTTTAAGCCCCAAGTTGTCCGTGCAGCAATGAGTGAGAGAGTTGATGGTTTTTAAAATTGTATATTTTTTTCACTAAATAATTACCGGTTTGTCAGCTCTCTATTCTCTCTGCTAAAAAGTCTGTAGTCACAAGTTTAACTTATATTTCTACATTACTAATGACGAAACAGCTGGATTAATGTTTTATTACTTCGTAGTATAATTGTTATAAGAAAATCAAACTATACAATAGCCATTGTGCCATTTTTCTTACAACAACACCCTCCAGGGTTTCCAAACTTCATTAAAAATTGAGTTTTAAAATTTATTTTGTCGAAATTCTCTTGTTGTTGAAATTTTTAGTCAATTCGAGCTCCTCATAATTTCAGTTGTTCCTCAACTGTAAAATAGAACTATATATGATACCTCCTAAAAGAGAAATTTATTTCGAATTCTGTCGGCTGTTCATTATTCGGCTGATATTTTCTCCGAGTGGCTTGGATAGACACCTGCACTCCTTTAGAGATTTTTCTATTTGATATTTATGACTTGTGCATACCTATTTTATACATATATTTAAAAAAAAACCATTTTGTGCAGGACCCAATTTAAAGAATTCTTAAATAAGGAAGTAAAGTTGATAATCTTGCAACATATAATACTCCGTAATTATGTTACAATGAAAAATTATTTTTTCTTGTATGCTAAAAAAATAAATTTGTAACACATCGCAAGAACCTATGTTTTTGTGTTGTCAGAATACTTCTTGCTATCTCGATAAATACAAAAATAAATAAATAAATATAGTGACATACGTATATATTTAATTAATATTCCTCTAACATATCTCTACCTCAAGAAAATAAAAAGTATAATCTTTTGACTATTATTGGTTCTTCTATCAATATCACTGACCTCTTTTAAACTATTTCATCACAAAGCCTTCAAAATAAATTATTTTCGCCGTTATTGTGCCCTCGACCTTAATACTGACTTCATTATAAAGCTGAGTTGAAAAGACCTGGAGATGAATTCCTAGGCTGGAATCACGTGGCCTCGAGAGATAAATTAAACGCTGGAAGCTCATCCTATCCCTCTTACAACTCATTAGTGAGCGCCATGAAAAATTAAAAAAAAATTAAAAAGCCTGGGTCCATAATTGTGTCTGGGAAACTTTATGAAGTGTACAAGCAGAGGGTCCAAGCATGGAGGAATTTAATAAAGCCTAACGCAATTGGTTGAGGAAGGGGACTTCAGGAAGACAATGTTGCCATTGTATGTATAACGGGCCAACATTCCTTCTAGGCTTAACTAATAAGATCTTGTTGGTTTTTGGTAATAGAAGTTCCTGATAATTTCGTTTCTATATGTTCTAAATAACTTATCAGAAACGCAATAATCTTCTTATGTTTTTATGGTTTATTTAAATTTGTATTATGATAGGTGTTGAACAATTTTTGGCGTATTTGGTCAAAAGTGAAACGTTTTGAGGGAGCGCGAAGGCGTTACGCGTTTTTTGACACGCTCTAGATCTATTGGTATTGTTCGGGTCGAAAGATTTCTTATCATAATGTAAATAGAAAATATGTTTCGTTATAAAACATTTGGCTTAGGAGCTATAATGGTTTAAGTGGATAAAGTCACGTATGCATAAATTTTTTAATTGATAAAAAAAAATTCACCTAGTTCAGTTGCTGTTTCTCAGATCATAAATTAACCGACAGTTTTTCTTATCAGAAATTAATGGAAAATATTTTTAGTGTATAACATTTGTTGCTAGGGCCTCCTGTGAGCTAAATTGGCTTGAATGAATAAAGTTACTTTTTGCCTACATTTTTTAAGTGTTGGGGCTTTTTTGACATGCACTAACTCTGACGGTGTTGCTCGGATTGAACATTTACTGAAAATTTCTTTATCAAAAACTCAATGGAGAAATATTTTTGTTTTATAGCATTATTCTCTAGGACCAACCGCTTAGGTGCTATATTGATTTTAATGAAAAAATTCACTTCTGAAATCCCTATTTTCTCTCAACTTGGATTATTTCGAATTATCAATTATTATTAAATTACTTTAATTTAATTATTAATGTAAGTAATTTGATCCTTGTTATCGAAAAATGTAAATTGGGAAAACCATTAGATTATATATGGACATATCCATGATCTATTTATTTCTCAGTCAAATATAAATTGAGCGTTTTTACTTTATCATAGCATACCCACATATGAGTCGTCCAGAATTAAAACTCGTTTATTTTCAAGAAAAAAAAAATATTTTTTTTAAAGTTTAAAAAAAATAAAAAATTAATATATATATTAATTATATATATATATATATATATATATATATATATATATATATATATATATATATATATATATATATATATATAGAGAGAGAGAGAGAGAGAGAGAGAGAGAGAGGGAGAAGAAGGAGAAAATGAACATTATTCTGGGACAACTTGTCCCCTAAGAATAACAAATGAGTACATTACATAGAACACTCGCCTGACAGGGGTAACCTGTGGTGTAGTGGTTAGCATACCGACCTACTAAACCCAAGATCGCGAGTTCGCAGCCAGGCAGATGACCTTAGGATTTTTTAAAGGGAGTAAAAAATCCTTAGCTATGCCGTCCTTCGGAAGGGACGTAAGATGGGGGTCCCGAGCCTGTGCTATGTCAGATACTCGTTAAAGATCCCTATCCTAATTATACCTGGATAGGCAAAATTTAGGACTCCCACTGTAGCATCGTCCGATTAGCCATTGCAGCATAAAGTGACGTCAAACAAAACAAACAAATAACTCGCCTAACTATGATAATTAATCATTTTTAATTAATTAATTAATGATAGCAATAAAAATTGATTAATAATTAAATTATGAGTTAAAAATAAATGAGAAATCTAATAAAAGGATACATCTTATGTGTCCTATTATAGTGTATATACGTAATACTCGTAATATAAATATTCATGTTTTACATTTGCTCGGAAGATTGAAGATCCAGGACGTAAAGAAATTTTATATATATTGAAGATATGTCGATTCTTGATTCCACGTATTCTTGAGAAAGGAACTGCTACAAAATCTGTTCCTATCTTTAATAACACCAATTTTTCTTCGTACTATATTTTATTTTTTAAGGATTTTTGCTATCCATAATTGAAATTATGAACTCAAATATGATTAAAACTCAAACAAGAATTTTCAAAATGATTTATTTATTTGTACACTAAAATACTGTAAGTTGAGAGGTGTTAACTAATTAATTTCCTGAATGATAATTGTTTCTTAATAAATCTGGTTCATTCTTTATATTGGATTAGGCTTTGCAATAACAATGTATTTTTTAACCTAAGTATCGGGACTGGAAATTGATAATTGATTTTTTGGTACCAACACAACACTAATATATGTGCCAATCTTATGTCGGAATATTTCTTCTGGACTTCTGCTTTTATTTCTCCTTGTTAAGAATTTTTTTTTTCCTCGCACCCCCAATTCGCTAAGAGTGCTTTCTTGCATTGATACATCCAATCGCCGAAAGTAGCAGGCTACTGTGTGTGCTTTTTTTTATCAAAACTTTACAACGGACTGAAACTCAGACAAAGGCAACAGTTCTTGTACTTTTATTTCCCTTTATAGTTTTATTAAGAAATTGTTTAGCCACGAGCTGTCAGTGGGATCAGAAACAATCATGAAGTCTGTAACAATATTTCACAGATATTTTTTAGAAATTCTTACTGGATACTTAACTGTATTTAATTATCTTGCCTGAAATACCTTCCTTATAGCTGTTGTCTCTAAATGAAAATGGAGCATTTTTGAGGAAAATTAAACCAAAATGGTTCTCGGGTATTTAAGCAAAGAGCTAATTGTGCAAATACCTTTAGATTCTTTTTATGGGGATAAATGGGTTCAAAGTTTAAATTATAAATATATATATATATATATTAACTGCTTGTATAATAGTTTCATTCAATCTATTGTGTAAAAGATTCCATTTTCTATTGTGATCACTAATTACGAAAACTGCTGAACCAATTTCTACTTAATTTTTACTACATCATCTTTATAGATGATGAAATTATTTACTTAACAAGCGAAAATATGTGGATAACATTGAACTTTGAAAATTTACCGAGGCGTGGCGAGAGCCATACTACATGAAAAGTTGCAAAGGTACGGTGTTAAACAGCCCTTTAAATCGATAATAACATTAACTTATCAAATAAATTATTAAAATATACTGTGATATGGATACCAGTGAAGTATGAAAATAGATATGTAGTTAGAGCACCATTCTGCAATAGTGTTTACAACGGTAAAACTACTGAAACCATCTGTACCAATTTTTTACTACATCATTTTCATAGTTCTAGGAAGATTAATTAATAATAAAAATTTAAAAGTTCATTGTTGATCTTAAAAATTTTAATGTATATTGTTGATTTGCAAGAGTTTCTTAAGAGAATCTCTGTCTAACCATACCAACTTATTCTTACCACACTGTCCTTTTCTTTTATAGGTAGAAAATTAAAATCTAACCAGATGATATTGTAACATTATTTCTACAGAATAAAAATTTAAAGAAAATATTAAAGAAAGAATACTCAATTGCTTACTTCAATACAAGATTTTTATATATAAGTAAATAAAACTTCCATTATTAGTTGAAATTATGTATGTTCTTTACATATGAGACCGGGCGAAGCCACGACGAGGGATGCTGGTTGAAGTATAATACGCATGAAAATTATATTAGGAGTTTTAGATAGATTTAGAAATTAATAGCGGTGTTTTTGACAGCTAAAGAAAAATCTAAATAAATAAAACTTAATAGTTGTGGAGTTGGGATGGCTAGGCATTGGCTCCCCATTTTTACTTACCACTCTATCTAGCCATCTGTCAGGTGGTTCAGTCAACAACTGTTCCCAAGAATAAATACATTTAACAAAATTTTTATATAGATTCCATTTATTATTGAAGTGAACATTAAGTAATATATTTCATTAATTTAAAAAAAAATGTGTCTTGTTTAGAAAAAGAAGTTCTTGTAAATGCGGCCGAGAAAATTTAAAATAATTGAATTTAAAATTTTATTTTTTTGTTATTGGGGATCCACCAAACCTTCTAATTCATCTCGTATCCAATTATTGCAATCTAAAATCCTTATTGTTCCATAAGTCGCTGATGTAGCCCAAACAAAATACCTATCCTTTCACAGTGAACTCCATAACCATTCTAATCCACTAGTCTCTCAACTTGCTTCCCATTCTATTCCTGATAATCCATCGAGGCGTCTGAACAGAAGATGACCGAGAGACCTTCTTATATAGAATTTTGTTATTCTTTTTAATAAAGTGCTAGTAATAAGTAGTTCTTCACATGTTATTGACAAGTCATTGTAATAATTTCCTCAAGTTTACTTATAGTATATATGTGTACAGCTGTAGAAATCAATAAATAGTTTATAAAACAATTGTTTGTATGATAAAACGCGAGAATATTAGCAGGAACATTTATTTCTATTTAAAAAAAACAGATAAAAATTCCACCCCGCTGGTATCTTCATATCTGCATATCCCGGACATGTGGGTGGACTTCAGGAAATGCTTTGCGTTCAGGGGCCTTATGACTACTATCTCATTGTAGTCATAATTCATTTTGAATATAAAGACCTAGAATAGTTTTAATAATGTCTATTATTATTATTTTTTCTAATAGAAAACTTAAAAATGAATCATATGGCGTTAAGATAATCTGTTCAAGATGCTGATTTTTTTTAATATTTGCAGGTTTTTAGAATTTAAGATGAATCTCTTACGTTTGAAAATAGACTTTTAATAATCATAGAAGTGACTAATTATTCGTAAATCCTAGTTCTAAAATGTTACAAAATATTTTTTGTTTTTGGTTTATTACATGTCCCGCTCATTGTAATATTCTTCCTTTTCATGGCATATCCCTTTAGATATTCTTTTAGTTGTGTAACTAACTTTCGATTCTTTGGTAAATTAATGTACTTTGTTTATTTTGTGTCATTTTGGTCACATGAAGTTTTTTGTTATTTATAGCCCTGGAGAAGATCTGCAAGGCAGGTCGAAGTTTCGGCACTCCGTAATTATGTAAAGTTTAGTTGTTTTTTTTAACTTGGATGTGTTATTTATGAATCCGACTGCACCCTTGACCATTTCTCAAACATATATATATTTTTTTATACGTTAATTACTTTTGTATTGATGTATGGCAGCGAAACATGGACTCTTAAGGGTACCTTGAGAAAAAGGTTTTAAAATTAGAATGTCAGTTTCTCAGGGTAATAGTGAGCCCAAAGTGGATGAACTAAGGATTTGGAGATTTTTTTTTTTTTTTAGCCCTTAATATTCGTTTTGAAATATTAAGATTTTGCTATCTAACACTGTTTCCCATAAATCCTTTCATCCAATGAATTAGATTGTACTAAAAAAAATTGTAACATAACCACTTCATCCACCAAACCATTCTATTAAAGGATCTTCTAAACTAAGCAGTCATTCGTGTTTGATATACAATAAATATTAGAATGAGTGGTAGAGACAACCCAACAAGTCCTCTCTTCTTAACTATGAACGCTGTAGTTGTACGAAATGTACCAAGAGGTAACCCAAGTGAAGAGAGAAGAATTTTCATTCACGTCAAATTATCGTGGACCCTAATTTTACTTATATAGAAAAAAATATTATTGAGTCATCTAATACATTCATATGTATTAAATATAAATATATATTAAATTTAAATTCTTTCGGCTGTAGTTTTTTTTTAAAAGATAATTGTCTTATAAATTGGTTATTTTGTGCAATTAATCATAACTATAGATATCTGTTGTGATTAATGACACCGCGGAAAATTTATAGTAGCTTAGCATACCATTAATTTTGAGGTCCATTTATCTGGTTTATGTCCTTTCTAACCGGTTCCTCAGAATTACAGTGTATTTTGTTTGTTTTTTTGGGTTTTTTATTCACCGTTATATTATTTTATTTTTAAAAATAAAAATATTCTAAATCTATTGCATTCATTAAAAACCAATTATAATTTAAAGAAAGTTTTATAATAAATTACTTGTTCTCATAGGTTTTACGATATCTTTTACAACATGAGAAAAAATGTATCTGGTGGTAGCAAAAGTAACTAATCTTGATTAATTCACGCTAGATAACGTTAATTGATAATTTGCCTTTCTAGTTCTATTTGACGTACCTAAATAAGACAAAAAAAATGAACCAGCAACAATATTTTTTTTATTTGTATTAATTATTTGAAAAAAAAAAACACAAGTGAAGGATACTGGTGACTTTGACAGCCAAAATACATCCTTGGCCACTCTCCTTCTCAACAAATTAGTTTTTATATTATACTATTATGAAATCTTCCAGGATTTAACGATTTTAAATGAATGCAGAAAAAAAATATGTAAACAAATAATCAGATCACATTTTGAATAATTTCCTTGTTTAAATTCTATATGAAAGGAAAATAAAATTATATATCCTATAGTAAAATATCCTGCTACAGGTTGAATTTCTTTGATCCTGGAAGAGTGTACTTTTAAAAATTACACAAATAAAATTTTGATGTATTATAAAATCTTAATAATCGATTTTATTTATTTTTTTATACTTGGAATACAATCAAGTTAAATGTTTCTAATAGTACAAAAGGGGAGTGTTAAACCTTACCAATTTATATGAAAAAAAAAATATATATTTTCTTTTCCTTTTTAGGCCTAGAAGTCTTAAATCAAGACTACTAAAAGAAAAATCAGAGATTGTAATATAATTCCTTACCTCTGAAAATATTAGTTGGAGTCATATTATATTCAATTTTATTCTATATAAACTACAGATGCGGTGATAACAATTTTTTTAAAATTTCTTTATTTCCTTTACCTATACTTACACACGTTACAACGAACTCGTTTCTGGGGAGCTTTTCTTTTAGTTGGAAATTATATTATTTTATTTATTAAACACAGATTAAAAGAATTACAAAATTTTCTTTTTAAAATTAATTTTTTTTAAATACGAAAAATTGATTATTTAATGTTTGATATTTTGTTGAAATTAAAAATACATATAAAGTTTTTTTTTTCTTTTTAATTACCAAGAAACATACGAAAATATGTAAATTATTCGGAAACTGTATTTTTAGAGGCTAGGTGTGCCTCAGGAGTTTCTTCCAACACTGAGAAAATTTAGCAATATAATTGTTGGCCTTCAGTTGGACTCTTATAAATTATATTTCAGATACATCTTTTATTAAAACCAGTAGAAAGACTTGGGACTTCATTAGATAATTAAAAATATAACATCAACAAAAACAATGTTATTCAGAATGGAACATTACAAAAAAAAATCAAGTCAATATAAAAAAATCATCAATATATCGACTAATTTTTTAACTCTGCGAACACAAATAAAATAATGCTACAGTTTTCTGTATAGGATTTGAATCAGCAAAATATATAATAATCTAAAATATGAGAGAAGAGGAAAAAATCCACTGATACGTATTTTATCGGTTATGAGATATTGAAAAATTGCATTTCAATTTTTTTTTTCGTCTCACCTTTATATATAAAATACATATATTGTAAAATAAAAACACTTCTGCAAAAAACGAAATGGATGAATGTATTTTCCAATACTGTTTCATTAAGTTATATTAAACTAACTTTGACTCTATTGGTCAAGATACTATGTTATTGAATCAAAAGATAATTTAGAAATATGAAGTTAGTTAATTTATCTTAACTTTGGGAAACTTTATCACTTTCCCGGCGAAGTTATAACTTTGTGCTCGACAGAATACAAACAAGCCCTTATTGGAAGTTTTCTTGTTGAGGTTTAAAACTATTCAGACTGGAGGCAATCAGCTGTTGCATTGTCTGGACCCGCTCACGTTTCATCTCAATTCTCTACGTGGACAAGCAGTACGTTGCTTAAGATGTAAATATAACCTCTCTAGCTTGATTAAATAACCAATAATTTATAACAATATAAAATGAAACCAACCGCCTTAGGTGATAGTACACGGGACAAGTTAGGAGGGAGGGGGGGATAAAATATAAGTTTTTAATATAATTTTTTTCATATTCAACCACTTTTCCTCCTTCAACCAAAAATTTTCTGTTTGGTTTTCTATTATGTAAAACAGCTTTGCGGAGGTTCGATCCCGGACGGTCAGTTACTGGGCAAGATTTATAGGTCCAACTTAGACAGTTGACCCTGAGGAACCATAATCTGTGGATCTAGATCTGTTTAATCGCTATCCTTGAACCCGAGGTTTGGAGTTCAGGAATGATTGTCCATGGATGGGCCACTGGCTAATTGGACAGGCAATCAAACAGAGTGAATTGACTGGCAATCGATCTCTGAGTATCTAGCCAGTGCCAAGATTCATTGTATGTGAGCTGGGCTAACCCTTCTAGGATGCGTATGCTCGGGCAAGGAATAAATGTTAGTAATAAAACCTCTGTAGTGATAACAAAGAATATATATGTATTTTTTTTATTGTTAATATATTTGCCTTCTCCTCTCAGGCTTATGGTTAGTTGCTATGATGGCTGATGGTTGATAATGGACTATATTAGGGAGAGTTTAATATTTTAAAAATTTATATAGTTTTATAAATAGTTCTATATAGTTTAGTACATCTGAAAATTCATTTTTTGAGTATACAAGCACTTTCCCTCCCTCCTCCCCTACCCCGGAAAATTCCTATTTGGTGTTCCAGGATGTAAAAAAACAGTTCCAGCAATTATCTAACTTCCAAAAAGCTTGTGATATTAGCAAAAAAACAAATTCGATAACTTCTAAAATACTGAAAAAATAACTTACTTAACCTACTATTTTGTTGTTTTAATCACAGTTTTGGTATAATACCATATACCTATAAAAATATTAGTTCTTAATTTAAATGTCATATAAAGATAGGCACATGAAAAAGAAACTGTTGTTTTAACAATTTACAACCATGCTTATATAAAATTACATCTAAGCTATTTTTATGTTGTATGTTTGTGCTGTCTGTGCTAAGTAAATTGCTGAATTTTGCTTTATTGTCTAAAAAAAAACACCTCGTTACAGAGCGTCGAAAAAATATAAGATAAACAAAAGCCTGTAGCTACATGTACAGACGGCTAAAATGCTATAAACAAAGCGCCTGGATGATTTCTAATGTCACTCGAATTCACAGATTGACAGACATTGTTCATTTTTGAAATATAGAATAAACCGAGATGCAGTAATCGCTATAAACTTTTTCTTAAATTATAAATCACTAACTTCTAACATGCCTTTATTTTTGTTTGAAGATCTTTAATCAGTAAAGTAGCAGTTGTAAAATATTTATGTGCCAGATTAATCAATTTTATTTATAATTATTTATCCATAATTATAAATTATGGACTATAAAATATATGTGATAATTACGTTTAAAGGAACCTGCTATCAGAAGCATTTACAAGGGTTGTAAATGCTGTAGTACACATTATGAATCTTTAGTCATTTTATGTATAACGATAAATATGAGAACATAAGAGGTAACTATTTACCAGGCAGTCTAAAAATTTCCCATAGACGGTATTTTCTTCAGAAGAAATCTTGAGCTAAAAAATAAAGCTGTCTTTTCTTTTTTTATTATTTCTTGAGATTCATCTTGCATTTCATCCACTGTTATTTCTTTTAATGTTATTTATATTTATTTAATCCTTAAAATTGTAAATTACTTTAAACGTGATCATTTCCAGTAAAATAAACTGTTCCCAAACAAATTTATAAGAAAAAAAATTTGCTTTTCCAGTTTATATTTTAGAATTTAAAGGACCAAACTTTAATTTATTTAAATTAACAATTAATCATCATTCAAATTAAACAAAGCCGACAGAGGTTTCAAACGTGACTTTTTTCATTGAAACCAATATAGCTCATAAAAGGCTGGTCTTAGCTATAAATAGTATATCTCTAATATAAAAAAAAATATCCTTCAGTAAATTTCTGATGATACTGTCGGCAAATTTTCGATCCAAAGAACCCAGACGGATCTACGGCGTGTGAAAATTTTGAGTTTTTGAGGGTGAAAAAAAACGTTATACCGTAAAAGAGTAGACCCCAGCCAAAAGACGTATCTATGTCAAAACTAGTCAAATATTATTTTAATCTCAATTAAATTACAATTAATCAATAATTTAACAATTATTACCAAACAATCTTGATATTGTATGATTTCCTGGAACACAATTCATGGAACGAAACCCCACCAACATGACCGTGGTCAATAGACGGTGAGGTATCTCCAATCAGCTGGTATCTTGGCCATTATCTGCAACAATAGCTCTGACCTCAACAACGTTTGCTCTTCAACAAGTATCATGCGGTTGCTTAATTTTGTTTAGATATAGTAAAGAAAAATAATTTACTGAAGGTGTAGTGTGAATTAGTATAAAAGTTTGATTTTTATTTATGAGAGATAAACTCATGGCATCTTTATTTTTTAGTGCCTATTCATAAGATTTATTATATTCTAATCTTTTAGATGTATCAACCCTTATTAGATGTATACCCATATTAGTAATCCAATTGATTTGTAAAAAATAAAATTTCCTTAACCTTAGTATTTTACCCTCTAAGATTCCAATGCTATATTTGAATTTGTAGTGTTAGATTTATTGTTATATATATTTCTCTTGTAGAGAACCTGCTTCGGTTTCAAACACGTTTTTTTTTGTTTTTTTTTTTTGTCATTTATACAACAAACTACAGAAATTTAGGTTAGTTTAGTTATTATCTAAATTTAGGATTTTCAAGTATTTTTATGTGAATCGTCATTTAAAAAAAAAAATGATTTACTCGACGTATATTTTTAGAAACATATTTTTTTGAAATCCTCATATATTTATGATAATTCTAATTTATACCTTGAAACCCAGAAAATCTATAAAAACAATTTTACCTTTATCAAACCGAACTGATACGATCAAGATGGAACTATAGATGATCTAGGTCAGACATGTCAGGCCCATATGGTTTTTAAACCATGGGGGCCCCATAGGTGTTGGAACCCAATGCAACAAGCTCCCTAAGGAGGTCAAACACGTTACATGTTGCTTACATAATGTAATCTGCACTGTTTGCATTGAATTCAGATCCATCTTTTTTGACAGCTGGTCCTTGGCTTGTGAAAGTCGATCTTAGAACATCGCATTATATTTAGATTTCTCCCAATCTGATAAAATCCTGGAATAAATCATTTGGTTGTAGAATAATTCAAGTGACACTGTCCTTTCAATTTTTTCAAATTTCGTTTACCACTTCTCTACTTGTAATCTGTTAAACAATTTTGATTATAATTGTTACTTCATGTTTTTTCTTCATTTGTACCTAATTAACTTAATTCAATTGTATTAAATATTAAATCGATTTGTTCATTGTTACTCAGTGTAGTGTTTTTTTTTCTTCAATGAATTTATTAAATGCTCATTTTTTATCAAATATATTATTATTTTAAGTAACATACTTTTTTTTTGTAAATAATACACTTTAGTATACATCAAAATTAGTGAAAAGCTATAAGGACAAATGAAGGGTGTTAGGCTAGAAGGGGGAATGTCTGGTAACCATAGTTTTGATTAAACCGCAAAAGTAAATTACAAGGTCTATATTCTTTATTTTATGGACAAGTGAACATTTTTTTTCTAACCTCTTTGTGAGCAACTTAAGTGGTAGTACATGAGTAACGCTGACAGGTGGCGATAAAATCTCAGTTTTATTTTTTTGGACCTTCCCTCTTCTAGCTTAACACCCTTTAGATATTGTAGAATATAAAAGGATAGCCCTTGTGCTTGAACAGAACTCTTAAAATCAACATTCGTAATTAATCCTACACGAATGTTGTTGTTCCTAATATTTTATGTCAATGTTTATTTTAGCTAATCCATTAATACCTTATGGTTTGGATTACTTCTATGGGGTCATTTATATTTTTAAAACACACATGCAATGTCAAATAAAAAAAAAAAAAGAAGAAAAAATGTCTAGGTGCAAAGGCAGACGCAATAGAAATTGGTGTCATAAAAAGATATTCAGTTATCCATCGAAAAACTGCCGCACTTTGGTTCGTTCGGATCGGTTTGGAAAAAATTGATATTTTGTGTTTGGTATCGAAGACGATTTGTATTTTGACCTTGTTCCTAACGTTCGTGCAGTGGACTTAGACCTTTGCTCAATAGGGTCATGACTTTCGCAACATAATAAAACAGCAAATTGTTCTTGTTTGACCAAGGAAAGTTATTGGAACTCCAAGGAGTAAATGTTTGACCTTATACTACTTATATCCCAGATATCTCACCATTAGATTGTGGTTCGATTAGATAAGGAGCTCATTTTTTTAAAGGTTGGATGTGAAGAGTTCTTTGCCTCAAAACTGAAAGAGTATTTCCGGAATCAAATTTAGCTAGAGGCAGAAATATTAGTGAAAGTAATTGAAAACAATGGAGTTTATATTGAACAATAGTATTCAATGATGTTTAAAATATGTAATTTGTAATACAGATTTGCAAAAGAACTTTTGTAACAACCTAGTCATAACAAACAAACATATCAAAAAGTGAGTTTTTAGTTAGATTTATTATTAGAAAGGCAAACATGATCAAAATCACAAGATATATCATCACCTAGGCTGCTTTTTGAGTATTTGAACTCTAGGAATAGTGAAGGTCAACCTGCTTCTATCTTTTTACTAAAATTAGTGCTTTATCATTTGAAATCCAGCTATTTATCTTAACAGTTCTCCCTAAAAATTGTCTATCACAGCATTAAATGAATAATATAAAGATTTGATCACATATATACAATTTTAATGTGAATTCTGGCCGAATCATCTCCTTTCAAAACCGTTGGCCTAGTAACAGTACACCCTTACTGAATTACTGAACACAAGACCCTAGCATTAGTGCTATCGTTCGTCTAAAATAGAAAAAAAAAATGATTCTATATAACAGAAATAATAAATCACGCTGTTCTTTCTAACGGTTCATAAACGATACATAAAAAATAAATTATCCTCGTTAGCAAATTTTTTTTTTGTATTTTTTTAATTCTTGCCCTTAAATTTTGACCTATTCTGATAATCCGATGATGTTGATTATGATTTCATTTGTCTTAGCATCTCATAAAACTTGGAATTAGTCAATTCCTCAAATTCACAACACGACTCATTTACATGCTACTAGGTTCTAACCTATTTTTAGCTTTTTGCCTTACTAGCAAATATATGTAGCTTGGAGTAAGATATTGATGAGTGATCCTAGTGGGTCTGATGCGCAGCCTAGTTATCACCACTTGTTCCGCTTAGTGGCTATAGTTAAGCATCAAGAAATAGTTTTCTTAATCTGTACCGGTTTATTAGACGTATGATTAAAATAGGGTTTTATACCTAACATAACATTGTTCTAAATAACAGAATTATATATATTCTCTTCAATAATATATATTTTATATTAGTGCCCATGTATCTGAGCTGGTGATTACTATGGTATGTTATTATTATTATTATTTTTTTTTTTTTTAACGAAGGCAGAAAAAATCTTCGAATGACATGGTTATGCCCATATCAAAGAACTGTAAAGCACTCCAAGAAGAAATCTATTAACTATTATCAGAACGTCACAAGTCTCTTTAAATTTTTCATAGTCATTTTTTTTTCCCAAAGGCCTCAGATGATAGTCGGAAATTGAGTTTGTAGCACGTTTAGAACTAGGTAAGAAGTTGGCATTTATGGTGGATCGATCCGAATTCATATATTTTTTAATTGCTAAAAAAATTTATTCAAGTCTGTCAATGTATTTAATTTTGTATGACATATAAACCATGTAATTTACAATAACTTTAAGTAAGTTTAAATATGCGAGTATTGAATTATCGGATATAAATCTACGCGCGGATGGATATTGATTTGGTTTACTTTTAATTCTGATATGTTTGATACATATTGGATCGGAAAATGTAAAGTATATATCCTCATTTTGACAGCCAAGTTACAATATAATTGTTTAAGTCCACTTGTCATAGTACAATATTATCCAATTAATTTAGAATCATAGCGATTAGATTATTAGCAGGACAGCCAAATCCATATTAACGGATATAATAAACCGTCCATTTCGTTAAATATTTTCCCTCGATATTATTGGCCATTGCTATAATATTTTGTTGATAACGTCTGACCCAAGTTCTTGTTCAATAATAAAGCTACGCTTATATGTGGCTATGTGGCTAGGATATTCTCTTTTAAATCATCTCTGCATAATATTTTGAAAAATAAATTTACATTTAACTTAAAATTTATTTTATTTTTATTATTTACTACTAGATAATATGATACACATACATCTTTTCAAAAACCTTGGAGGGTTCTCATGAATAAAATTAGCAAGTTGAGAGTCCAGTGGATTTAATTGGTTATGAGTATTGTAATAAAATATTTGGGATCTGATTTGAGTTAAAATAGCAAAATAATTTAAAATTAAGTATATGTAATTTAAATTTAAATTAGGTTCAAATGATATTAAAAAAATATTCATTGATAATTAAACATGTGAGAACTAAAATGCATCACGTAATTAAGAAGAACGCCCATTTAAATACTTGGTAACAGGTTATCCATTAATAGAATTCTTTATAAAAATTCTATACAAGATTATTCTATGATAAATATTTTTAATATTATTATTATTATTTTATTTTTAATATATATAGCATTGTCTGGGTTAAAATAGGCAGAAACGTTTTTTAGAGCATCGAAAACATTGGCTACACTTTTATAATAAATTTTTACTTTATAATTCCTTCAAAGTTCCCAATTAATTACAAAAGACTCATTTACATGACTGTGATTAGACCTATATGAACGTACGGAGTTGAGCTTTGGGGCTCTTCTAAACCATCCAATTCATCCCGTATCCAATTCTTACAATCCAAAATCCTTTGAAAAATCCTCAATACTGCTTACTTTGTCACCAATAAACTTATCCATGAAGATCTTAATGTTCCATGTTGCTGATTTAGCCCAAACCAGATTACAATCGTTTCATAATAAGTTCCACAACTATCCTATTCAACTAGTTTCTCAACTGGCTTCCCACTCAATTCCTGATAATCCTCCGAGGCTTTTGAAAAGAAGATGGCCTAGAAATCTTCTTGTGTAGATTTTTATTGAAGTGCTACTGATGAGTAGTTCCTCTCAAATTTGGGCATGCTATTGTAAACGTTTTTAACACATTTACTTGATGTATATTTGTACAGTTGTAAATTTTAATAAATTGATAAAATAAAAAAACTTTATAATTCCATTACTTATGTCAGCTGCCAGAATATTTTTTTTCCACTCTGTTTGCTTTTCCACTTAATTTATCATAATATTATTTAAAGCACCTTTGATCGTTTTTCGTTGGGGTTTGAATAAGTAAGGAAGTTAGGGAAGAAAATAGATTATTTGCTGTATATCCGAGATTTAATTTAATTCCAGGGTAATAATTTTGTGAAATTTTATTTATGTTTTCCTTCTCCCACTATTTATTTTATTTTTTGCTTTGTGTACTTAATGATTTTTATTTTTTATTTTTCTCTCAAGTAGATTATATTTCATTAATCCTACAACTGTTTTTTTTTTCTTTTTTCCAAGCGATATTTATTAGAAATGTATTTTTCTAATAAATTACTGTAGATCAAAGACAAAAATGTAAAAATTTAAATTTTAGAAGGAGAAGTGAGAAACTGGAATAAAATAATTTCAACCAACATTACAGGTATAAGTAATATTCATATAAACTTGTGGATAGGCCAGACTACAATTCAGTCGATGTTCCTGTCGATTTATTAAGAATTTGGGGGTACTTCTGATGTAATCTTAGTAATTTATTTTACCTAATTTCGCAGTTGCATCTTTGTTATTGCAGGATAGTGTTTATAAAAAAACAGATTTATTATTGACTTTTTTATAGAATTCCTACCAGCGCACAGTGGGGTATTTGTACCAAATTCTTGGACAAAATTACTTTACGGGTTAAATCAACTCCAAATTACTACTGCTAATATTAATTAGTGTCATTAAGCTATTTAATATAATTAAATGACAAAATATAATCCACCGAGAACAGAAATCAACGTAAATAAAATATAATTTTTATTGTTTTAGAAATTAAATTTCACAAATATTATAAGTTAGATAATTACTGATAATAAAAAAATAAAATGTAAATACAAGATTGTTAGTCAAACTTTAGCCCGTATTGTACTTGTTGTGAACCATTACATCCCCACTTTAATATTAATTCCATATTACTGCGTTCCTGTGAGTTAGTTGATGCAGAAAGTCTTCTAAATGAAGTATCAAACGTGATGTGGTGTGATCTAATAATGCTTGTCACTTGACACGATTCTGTCACTCTATAAGAGTCTGTTGAAGGATAAAAATATTTTTTTATCCTTTGTAATATACTGTAACAAGGATAAAACCTTTTATTGCTACTTCTAATAATTTCATATTGAGATCTTGTAAGTCCTGCTTCAACAAACAGGGAAATAGCCTTTATACGTTGAAAGTTTTTCGACTTTATTACTAACTGTTTATGCTTTTCTGTACTTCTTAGCTCGATTTAGGGACTTAGTTATATCTTCTAATAGTTTTGAAGCGTCTCTATTACCGGTAATATTAATCATTTTTTGCGTTACAAAAGTAAGTTTGTCTGAATCGATGTTTTCACATTTTACTGCGATCGCTTAGTTCTTGGAAAGGCTTATCCGGTCGTCTACTGCGCGATGAAGTTATAATGCTTTCTGATCGTGGAATAACAAAAGTTCCTTGAAGGCATTGTTCATTGTTTTTTATAAAAAGGTGAATCTTTCTACCTGCAGCTGCCCATCTTTGTTTGAATTCACTTCTGAGATAAGACAATTTATGCTTCAAGTCAGCACTTTCATGATGAGTATAATTATATTGTGGCAGAAGAAAATTTTGTAAATGATCCAACTTTTCATTTATATTACAATCTGTATATTGTTTCATAATGTTATATAGTTGTCCACGAGTCCCTAGAAAGAAGAAAGAACGTTAAAACTTTGAAGTTTGAAATATGCCAAAATGACATTTTTTCACAAAAAAATACTTAAAAAATTTAGTCGCAGCTGATTTCACTTCAAAAAGTAAGTATGATGGTTGCTCTTTGTGACGGTAAAAGAAATGCTACCGGGACGGTCTCGGAAGGGAAACTTAATCATCTCTGAAGTTTATATTTTGTGAAAAAAATTACTCAGTTATTTGCTAAAATCAAAATTTAAAAAAAGCTTTTAGAAACAATTCAAATTGAAGTAAAGCATCAAAATAATAAAAGTACATACCTTGCTGAAGGTGATACATGTTGAAATAAAAACAAACTTGGAGAATGTGTTGTAGTATGAGCTAGAGAGCAGGCTAAGTTAGCTCTGAGAGAGGACTTGTCTAAGCGCGTTTTTGTACTTCGCGACCCGCAGCCCCAGGACCTCTGACGGCCCTATTTAAGTAATGTTCTAATGCTCCAAGGATCTGGGTTCATTAATTGATTGGAAAATTTGTTCTATTTTTATCTTCAAAAAATGACTTTTGTCCAGCTTTTGAGGCCAAATACCCCACTGTGCAGCGGGTAGTTGTTTGTCAAGCAATTGTCATATTATGTACGTTATTATCACATTTACTGGATGTATGTTTCATGTACATTTGTAAATGTTTATAAATGGATAAATAAAAAAAAATATTTGCCTTTAATCGACGATACTTTTCTATATAGAAGTTGAAAGGTTTGAATCGATGGAGTTAAATTATACTGTGGAAATCAACGAAATAGGGAGCCTCGCCAAAGTTCTCCCTCAATTAATGTCGTCTGCCATTCGAAGAGTTAAAATCAAATTCAAATTACGCAATCATTGATGTAATGAAAGGTGGTCATAATTTATGAATGGTATACCATCATATTCATGAGGTATCTGAAAACGAAAAACCCATTAACAAAATTAAAATATCAACTGACTTGAATTTAAATCGAGGAGGGAGCAAATTCTATTTATTTGGAATTAAACGATTTAAAGAGAAAGACAGATGTAGATGAGATTGCGGGGCGAAGGAACCCATGAGCAACTCATTGCTATGCATAGAGTCTCCATCTCCTAATTAATATAACTATTAGATTTCCATAACAAAGGCTAATGAGATTTAACAATTAATTTATCTCTATTGCATATATTAATAACGGCATTTGTTAGCAATGACTTTGATTATTAATTTTGTATCAATAACAATTTCTTGTTAATAATAATAACGTTTAAATAAGCATCAATAACTTGTTATTGATTAGCATCAAGCAATGTCCTAATAGTGTGAATAAATTATACATAAAAACGAATACATTACTAATATACACAAAACACAAATGTTTTACTTAATCAGATACATTATGTAAAAAATGTGAAACGACGGTTAACGGTGCTAACCTTTAAAATATTATTACCATGGTCTTTTTTACCATAGGTAATTATCAGTTAATCATATTCGTATTATCTCATTACTTAAAGTTTAAATTCTTTGTAACACCTTAAACCACCTCCCTTCTTTCCTTACTTTATCCAACCTAAAATAGCACAAAAATTTTAATTTTAGCTTCTTTATAATTAGTAACCAATTTGTTTATTCAACTACTAATATCGAATATCATTTTCTTTTGAAAAAAATAAATAAATAAGACCTTATTACAAAATGAATAAAATACATATCTTATTTATTATGTATAATATCTAACAACTGATATGGCACTATATTGTTTTACTAATATGCCCTAGATTAAGCTAGATTGTAATACAATTATACTTATAGGATACAGTATTACAATCCTTACAAGGATACAGTTCTATACAAAACAAAAATGAATAAAATAAAATAATTTAAATCGAATGAATTTCATTCAACATTAATTTTCTATTACAGTAAATATCATAGAAGGAACAGATAATTTATCAGTTGTTAAATCTTCATGAGAACGTTAGCTTGAAACAGTTCCATTTTAAAAATAAATAAATAAATCAGGTTTATACAGATATGCATACATTTTTTTAATTTAGTTTTTTTAAAATAATGATAAAAGTATAGTTGACTGGATGATGGTTGGAGAAAAAGATAGTCAGGGATGCAGTCAAAGTAACACCACGTTAAAGAAGGAATTCTTTAATACGTGCCAACGTTTCGACCTGCGTTGCAGGTCTTCTTCAGGGCCACCCAACCACACTTGTGAGGAGAAGGACGATGACTGATCAAAAATAATTTTGATACATTCCTCTAATACGTCCTACTCCTTAGAATTATACTTTTATGAGGTGAAATAATAAATGATAATAATAATCGCTATCGGTTGGGATTAGAGAGGCAGCAACCCAGTGACCCTTACTGCATTAGTACACTTTATCATGAGTTTAAATTTGATTTTATATGTTATTATTGGTATTATATATTAATAAATATTATGTTTCGAATATTACACCAATATAATTAATGTAAGAGGGGAAGGATCACCTTCATAAATGATCTCAGAATGTATAATTTATTTAAAAGTTTTGCCCCAAACAGGCATCATCAGTAATTCTAACATTTCTGCCGTAACAGATGTCCCATTTTCAAATAAAATACATATCAAAAGTGATATGAAGTGAAGTCTGTGATATGTATATAATATGAACATTAGGTATAAAATAAAACTAATTGCTATAGGTTTACCAGTAACAGCAGAAATGTTAGAATAAAAGCAGAAATACATGTTTGGAGCAAAACATTTAAATAAATTATACATTTTAAAACCATTAGCTTTATGAAGGTTAAAGCCTCTCTTACGTTTTATTTTATATATATATATATATATATATATATATATATATATATATATATATATATATATATATTCTTGAAAAAATCAACTTTTTTTCTTAGCTTATATTAAGAAATAAAGTTATGTAGCGTAAACATTTTTTTTTATAACCGTTACATATGAAATGCAGTGCCGAGCATCAAAGAGACATTTTTAGAATAATTTAAAGTTTACGAGGGGAAGAGACATGAAAAATCCATAAATACGAGACGCCTTGAAGAGGACTTTTTTTCTCTTCGTAGGCATCCAATGATATCTTTCCACCTCTTGCATTTTCGTGCCCATTTTTCATCTTCCACCTCCTGATTTGTGATGGGGAATATAAACCCAACGGTGAGCTGAATATGGTCCTTGGAATAATACGCCGGGAGAATAACCTCTCCTTTATTTAAGGAGCTGGGAAAATCTCGGCGACTACTTTTATTTTATCTTTCTATACTATTCATGTTTATTTGAAATTAAAACATTATTTACGAAAGTAATACTTTAATAGAAGTAATAACACTTATAGATTTATATAATATTTTTTTATTAATTTGTGGTTCACCAACCATTATCCATTTTTATAATTTTCAATTCAACGGTGAGTCAAAATTTAAGTACTATAGATAAATGAACAGAATACTGTACAAATCTATATTCTGAAATTTTGCAGTTTTGATGTTTTTCGTTTTTAGTAATACTTTAATATTCTTTGCAATAATAAAAACATATGACATTTTTAACTGAATTAAAAAAGGAGAAGGTTGTCAATACGATTTTTTTTTCTTAATGTTTGTTACGTGATTGTTCCATCAATTATAATCCACTTATTGACTAGTAGATCATACTATAGAGGTGGTTTCATAAACATTTTAGGTAAATCAAAGAAAAAATTAATAAGAAATCACTATTATTTAACCTTCCACTATATATAATATACATATAAACATATATATAAACAAAAATATATTTCAGCACAGCAAAAAGTAATGGATAGTTGGTTTGGATGTGATACAATGACTGGTGGGTTCTAAAGTCCAGCAGTGTGCTCTCTCTTCCTCTCTCTCTATATGTGTGTGTGTGTGTGTGTGTGTGTGTGTGTATGGATAAACTTGTTCACGATCTATTGTTTTTTCCAGTTTGGGAGGATTTTCCTTTAATTTAAAATAATAATAAAAATAATAAAGAAAAATAAATTGAGATTAATGGATATGAAAATCCATGAAAGATTAATGGAAATTGAAATTCAATTTCGTGGTATTGGTATCGGTTTCAGGAATTGAAACGCTTTGGTACCAACACATATAGTGTGCACTTAAAAGGTAATTGTGGTCCGTGATCGATCAGACAAATTCATTTCTTTTTTTTTTTTTTACTTTTAATTTTTTGAATGTTTCGGTAACGTTTCATGTCGTACTCTAGAATAAACAGGGAGTTTATTACAGTGTTAAAAATAATTATAATTTGAATGTGATTGAATACATATCTTGAGATCTAACAGGATATAACGATTTTTAACGAGCAAAGGATACTCCACCATTGCTGTCCTTTTGAAAATTGATGAAATTCTTTAATTTTTTAAAAGGGTCACTCATTCTTCCCTTTTAATCCTTAGGGTTTTGGTCCTTTTGGTCATCGTCAGGAAGAGAAACGTAGTCTCTCATATTATGAGAAATATATTTTTGAAAAATAGTTGAAGAAAATGGGACTATTTTTAAGCCGGTACCTGTTATCCTAGACCGAGCACTAGCTCTGTGAATAGTGAAGATGTTTGTTGGGGTTAGTGCTGTCGCTTTAATGCTTTGTGTTCTCTATTTGTGTAAATATATTCAGGGACGAGCCACTTTGGCTAAGGCAGATAAAGCTCAGCTCGCGGGACATAATTCAAGTCAGGTCACCACAGGAATCCTCATAATACTTTGAGATTCAAAAATATCACGAAATTTGAAAGGATTTATTTTATTTAGTATATCATACATTTTTTTCGCATAGTGTTACACATTATTATAATGTAATTAAAAATACATAAAATACCTTTGTTATTGACCAATCTGTAGTCTCTTTTCATATTATTACACTGATCCCTGTTAAACAGATCCGCTACCTATAACTCAAACGAGACAAACGTTTAACTTGTAATCCATTTGCAAGACTAAAATAACCAGAAACAGATCGTCGTTACTGACTTCTTCAACATTTACTAGACAAATGCTCTAAGGTGCCGATTAACTACAAAAGACTCATTTACAAGATAATATTCAGACTTATTTGGACATATAGAGTTGAAATCTGGGAATCCACTAAACCATCTAATTCTTTTATTATCCAGTCGTTGCAACCCAAACTCGTTCGAAAAATCTATAATGCTCCTCATTTTGTCACAAATAAACTTATCCATAAAGAAAGCGTAATGTTATATGTTTCCCATTTAGCCCAAGTCCGGTACCTATCCGTTAATAGCTACCTAAAGAACTATTAAATTCCACTAGTCTCTAAACTTGCTTTCCATTCTATTCCTGAAAACCCCTCCAAGTAGTCTGCAAATAGAAGGCCTCGGAATCTTCTCATTTAGAAGTTTTATTAAAGTGCTATCAGTAGGTAGTTGCTTCACAAGCAATTGTCATGTTATTATGGACGCTTTTATCACTACTCGATGTATTATGTATAAATATATAGTTTTAAAATTCAATAAAAAAATAGAAAAAAAAGGTCTTGGACTTATTGTACCTTAAAAATGTATTTCAAATACTAAAAATAATTAGCATATATTGCATTCCTTCAGGTTCGAAGCCCTTTAGGTTTGGGGATTTAGCTTTCATAGCTTCCAATTATGAGCCCTTAGTTCCCTTACCCAGAGAAAAAGATTCCAATCAAATAGTCAGACATTCAAAGGAAGAAATGCAAAGGTCAGATGGAGAGGAGAGGCTCCTAATTAATGTATGCTTTAGAAAAGAAGCTCTCCTTTAGAGGAGCTTGAACGGAAGATGAAGCTACATGAAGTCGGCCATGCTAGATAAGAAAAATCTAGGAGAGACGAACTTCACGATGCCGAATTAGACTCTTAGTACCATAGATATATATATATATAAAAGAGCTTTATTTTACGAAATTTAACAATTTACATTTTTGTAACATATTTTTATAATACAGGTTTTAGAAATAAAACAGTTCACACTGCGGATTTGATTTAATAATGATAAATTAAAATTTATAATACATTTGTTTTTTAAACTGTAGGAAAAATTGACAAAAAAAAAACCTACTCAAAAAAAAAAATAATAATAATAATAAAATAAATTAAAGTAATAAAAATAAATATATAAAAATTAGCCAAAGTTTTGAGCGTTAAAATTGATCAAAATTAAAGAATAAATTAACTTATACAATATTTCGGTTTGTTAAATTAAAATTTAACTAAAACTAGTAAATTCTCAGAATGTCTTATTTAGTAAATTTTTATTCCAGTAGAATGTGTCTAGTACGTTTGTGTACGTATCTTCTTAAGGTTAGTTTGTTATAATTTCCTATTGCTTGTATTTTGGGATTCACTGAGTTTATTGTTGAGTTAAAAAAGGTCTGGGTCTGGGTGTAAATAAACTGTTTAATTGTTTGAAAATTTAGGTCGTGCAACATATCAGTTATTTTTGCGTACCTTGGGTAGTCGTTAATGATCCTCAAGCATAGGTTTTGGATCCTTTCTATTTTTTTTGTAGTTGGAGTCACATGTGTAGCTCCATACCGGAGAGGCGTATGTTAATAATGGTCGAATGACTGATTTATATAAAATAATTTTGTTGCGAATTGATAAAGGAGATTTTCTTCGGAAATATGGTGACATCGTACTGATAAGTTTTTTGGCTTTGCAGCATTTATTATTAATATGGGATGTAAATGTCAAACGTTTATCTAATTCGAGTCCGAGGTAGGTAACAGTTTGAGCCCAAGGAATTCGGATTTTATTAAGGATGATATGATCCGCTATTATGGGTCTTCTTTTTGTAAACATTATTGCTGCAGTTTTGTTTTCATTTATTTGGATTTTCCATTTTTTGTAATATTTATTGAATTTTGAGTATAATTATTTTAATCTATTTTCTATTGTATCTATCCTGTAGGAACTAGTGTAAATGGCGGTGTCATCTGCGTAAAATGATCTTTCAACTAAAGGAAAGGAAGGTAGGTCAGATATATATAGGTTAAAGAGAGTAGGGGAAAGGCAGGATCCTTGGGGAAGACCAGCTGATAGGGGATGTTTAGGTGTTGTGGTGTTGTTGATTGTGATTTGGAAGGATCTTTTAGAAAGGAATGAATGAATAATATGAATGATGTAGGGTGGGAATTGGTAAGTGATAAGCTTGTATATCAGTCCATTATGCCATATTGTATCAAAAGCCTTTTCGATGTCTAGTAAAATCATTCCTGTATGTTTTCTTTCATTAAAACCTGCTGTAATAAAATCGGTCAATCTGGCTAATTGTGCCACTGTAGAATGGTGGTTTCTAAAACCAAATTGGTCATTAACCATGATATTATTGTCAGATATAAAATTGGTTAACCTCTTCAAGAATATTTTTTCAAATATTTTTGAAATAATGTTAAGAAGGCTGATTGGTCTATAGTTGACGGCTTCTGAAGGATCTTTATTTGGTTTAGGTATCGGTATGGTTTTTGCTGTTTTCCAGGAAGTAGGGAAGTGTTGGAGGCGAAAGACTGAATTGAAGATTTTTGTCAAGAACATTATTGATTTTTTACTAAGGTTTTTAATTACTATTGTAGGAATATTGTCTTCGCCCGGGGCTTTTTTTTTGTTTTCAGCTTTTTTATAATATGAATTATTTCTTTTGGCGATACGGAAGGGAAGTTAGGTGGTACATTTTGTTGGAGATATTTATTTACAGTTCGGTTTACTGAGCGATTGTGGTGGGATGTGCCCAGGTCTTTAGTGATTTGAGAGGTGGAAGTAAAGTATTCTGCTAGTAAAGTTGCTTTGCTTTTATCAGAGTAGGCGAATCCGTCCGGTATTTCAAGGGGTGGTATACATTGTGAACGATTTGTAAAAATGCGGTGAAATTTCCACAGGGATTTGTCTCCTGGTTTAATGTCTTTAAGGGTTTGGGTCCATTTGTGATTTTTCCAATCAATTAATTTATTTTTTACAAGTGAATTTAATCTATTAATTATTATTTTATGTATTGGGTTATTGGTGTTTTGATACTTTTTTCTTATTTTGTTTTTTAACTTTATGAGCATTTTTAAATTAATTGGCAAATTTTCATTAAGTTGGTAGGATATTTTAGGAATGGCTGAGTGCATAGCTGATTTAATTGTGGAATTGAATTTATTTATATTATGCTCTAAGTCAGATGAGGATGTAATTTCGGGGTTTATTTCTAATTTTTGATCGATCATTTGTCTAAGCATTGGCCAGTTGGCATTTTTAAAATTCATTCTAGGTGCTGCTTTGTTTTTATTTACTTTAGAATTCACCCGGAAAATCACAGGGTTGTGATCCGAAGAGAGACATGGTACAGAGACGAGACGAGAGATATTATGGATATTTTTAGAAAGAGCTAGGTCTATAATACTCGGTTTAAAACGGCTTTGAGATGGAATATATGTGGGTTCTGTGGGGCTATGTAATTCTATGTTATATCTTGATATTATATTTAACAGAGTTTTACCATTTTTGTTATTATTATGACAGTTCCACTGTTTATTTTTGGCGTTTAGGTCCCCGAATATGATAATATTGTTACCAATATTAAATAATTTAATTAAGTCAGGGGTGTATAGTTTATTAGGAGGAATATAGGTGGCAATAACTGTGGTAATTTTATTATTTATTCTAAGCTGAATGGCGACAGCTTCGATGTGAGTGAGGCCATCTACCGGCAGATATGTATGACTAATATCCTGGCGGGTTAATATCATAACTCCCCCGCCTTGCCTGTTTCGATCTTTCCGATATATTTTGTAACCCTGAATCGAAAGTCTGTCACCTGGGGCTAGTCGAGTCTCACTTACTGAAACGATATCCGGTTTATTTTCGAATAGGAATTGATTAAATTCTATTGAATTACTTTTTATGGATTGGGCATTCCACATCAAAAATTTGATTTTATCGTTATTAGTTATCATTTACGTTAATTAAAGAATTGAGATTGCTAATATAAATGATTAAATAAATGAAATAAGAGAATAATAACAGAAATGTGAAGAAATGCTTAGGAGTTTGTTTATTGTTTATGTTTATAGACAACAGATACTGTAAGTATTTTGTTTTGCCCGAGACATATTTCAGTATCTCTTTAGTATCTGTGAGGTAAAGATCTGTAAATTGTGTAGAGTAAAAATATTTATTTAGATATGCGATAATGTAACTGTTTAAAGTTGATGTGCTGTTGTTGTTGTGAGTGTAGGTTGTAAAGTTAGAATTAGAGGAGGCGAAGTTCGTAAGTAATTCTAAAAACATAAGTTATTATAATATGTTTAAACATATAATTATAGAATTTATTAGTATTTGTTAAATTAACCATTAATCAATAAATGATAACAGTCCTTCTATTAAAATAAAAATTTTAGACATACCGTCTTCAGCATTTTTTAGTTTTAACATCGTATTTTTAAAATTTGAGATAATTTTCCCAATGTTGAATGATCTGAAAAATTTTTTTATTTCTTTGAAACAGTCAGAGAACGAAGGCTCCTGATTCTGTTGATCTTTCGATGAGAAGGTGTTTTGAGGCCATTGAGATTTTGGGTTCGGAAGAGTTGGAAATGCTTCTTTAGTTGCTTTAAAATTCTTTCGTGGGGCTGCTTTTACTGTGGGGTTTTTCTTGCTTAATTGCAATTCCATGTTTCTAGTGTTTTTAATACAGTTCGGTGAGTTTGAGAAATGTTCTTCGGAGCAATTAATACATTTAGGTTTAAGTCCGTCGATAAGGGCGTTCGGGCAGTCTTTTGACAAGTGATTTTCTGAGCATTTAAGACACTTTGGTTTCTTAAAACAATTTCGTGCCACGTGGTTGAATTCCTGGCATACGTAACATTGTGTGATTATTTTATTTGTCCTGTATTTTTCCCATTTTATTACTAGGTCGCAACAGTAGTTGATTTTATTTATTTTATTTAATTGTTCTTTATTTTCTAAGATGACTATAGCCAACGGAAGTTTAATTAGTCCAGTTTTTTTCTTTTTTTTTTTTCCATCTGGTATATTTTGTGTACCTGAAGGCCTTGGTTTTTTAGGTTTTCTGTTATCTCCTCGATAGGAAATTGCGGGGGAAATCCTTTTAGGACTAATTCAGGTTTTATTTCGCTTTTAGGAGTATAAGAATGAAAATCTACATTATTTCCTTTAAAAATATTTTTAATTAGTGAAAAGTCTTGGCTATTAAATGTATAGATGCTGGTTTTATTCCCGTTATATTTCACTTTAAATTTCTTTTATTTGAGGTTTCATTGCGTTTATGGTTTCTTTTATGTTGTCATATGGGCTGTTTATAATGATGGGTGGATACTGATTGCTAATTTTGCCTTTATTGTTTGTAGATGTAGAAAGTTCCGTAATTTCATCTTCATCCATATCGGAAAGTATGTCGTAGCAGTTTGCCACATCAATATTATATTGTATAGCATCACCTCTTTTCCTTTTTATATTTCTATTTGAAGTTGATGGTCCAGGTGGTTCATCCATTATATTTTCGGCCCCTCCTCCAAGGGCTTTGGAATTGGTTGTTACCTTTGTAAAATTAATAAAAAAACGAAGAACTATAATGAAAAACAGAAAATGTCTTAAATAAAAGAAACCTTAAAGAAAACGTAACTATATAACTTGAACTGCACTCTTTACACTACGGCTGCTACAGCGAGACTGTGTACCATAGATAAATAAGCTTGTAAATATGTCAACAGCTTGGAATAAGTAGCTAATGTAATTCCTGTGCAGACGCTCGAGTATATTAATTGTAAAATAATTAACAATATCCTTTTACTTCTTAAATATATAATATTATTAAATAAAATCTATTCATAAATATTAATAATTATTAATCAGCTTATTGCTAATTTAATTATTAATTAAGGTAGAATTGATTTACACGATAAGATAGTAAGAATCAATTAAATCAGACATTAATATATAAGGCGACTGTGTCATCAGGGACTATAGTATAGCTTATATTGATAGAGCATTAAATGATCCCCCAAGCTGTGGAACAACAGAGCAAGTGTAATGTGATGGTACTATGTTTTTGTTGCATTAATTTCAGAAAATGCCTCTAGTAAATCTAAACTCTTAAGAATTAGCGTTTATAGTTTTTACTTTCTTCAGTTTACCTTTTTTAATATTTTTTTTTTCTGATAGTAGGTTGTTTTCTTCTGAACCAGTTGCAGCCGAAGCAATATTAGTGTGCTGACAGACAGCGTGTGATTTGTCACTGTTTCCCGAACGGCTTCCGTTAATTACTCCACTTTCAAAAATGTACTTCCTCGGCCAACTGAACAACTATAGTTATTACATTTATTCAGTATAAGGAATGACTTAGAGTAAACAACTGAAAATTTTTCTGAGATGCTACAATATTCCACACCAGGTACGAGAATATACTGTTGTTAACTAAGATCCTTTGCATAAGTATAGCTTTAATTCAGATTACATATTTTAAAGTTTATTAAATGCTACACCTCAAAGTAAAGCCTTTTTCAACTAATTCAATGAAGCTTTCTGCGTGTAATGGCATTTGATGTACCACTCCCAGTATCACTCCTTTTGAGGCATTCACATACATCTTCACTTACAAATTTTACGTCATAATTATCATAGATCCGCCAGTTTGAAAATATAACCATTGTTCTACATAAACCATAAAATATACCTAGGCTGTTTACAGGGTAAGGAAAAATCCTTACTTCTTGCAGTTCCTTAAAAATATTCGGCATTCAAACGAGAACAATGTTTAGGACATTGTGTTACGAAATATATTTGTTCCTGTTGACCAAAGCGCAATACTTAGCATAAAAAAAAAATCATAAACTCTATATAACTACTTTTAGTAAACATATTAAAAATGCAAAACTTCGAAGTTTTACTCAACATAAGTTATTTATGCCCCCCCCCCCAATCGATACAAACGAACCAAAGTACTTGTATTAATATCGTACTGGTATTGAACAAGATTACCCTCGTTCTGAGGCAGAAATCTTCGGTGGCTGCCTTCGGGCTTCGTTATTTTTTTCTTATTTCTTTTATTTTTTTCAGATATGTCATTTTTAGAGGATTGCTCAGAGTAAACAATAACACAAATAGTGGGAACATAAACATTCTTCTAGCTTTAATCCAAATATTTGGAATAAATAGTTGTTTTCATACTCATTGACTTTTGTGCTAACCTAGTAAAAAAAGAGAATAATGCATATTACACATTTATTAACTTTAAAAACAGATAAGGCTACTGTGTCTTATATGTACATATGAAGTAAAAATAACATAAGAATAATAAATGAAAAGAAAGTGAAAAACGGCAATATGGTAACGCCACTTAAAAAAAAAAAAAAAAAAAAAAAAATGGATATAATAACGGAATAAAATATAGAAATTATCTTTAAATATAATCTCTGATAAATGGTACAATTGTTACATTAAAAGGCAAAAAGAAATTTTTAAGTTATAATTTTTATATAGAAAGGTATAAAATCTCTTTTAAAAGTCTTAACCTTAAGTTATGGAATTAAAATAATCTTTAGAATTAAAAAAAAACACTAATTTAATTTTGAAAAAAAAAAATTTTTGTAAATAATATAACGTTTATATGGCTGTTCCTACTATAAAATTATAAAAATAAAAACAATGTTATTTTTTTTATAAGATGAAAAAAAAAAAAAAAAAGGAATGCAGAAAATCAATGTTTGAGTGTGTAGACATATGACCAAGACGTGACTAAAGTGACAGAAGAAAGATACAACTCACTTTATCGCTAGCTATAGATTATGAGCCATTTTTCTTACTCTGGTTGTTTTAAAATAATACTATTCAATATCTTTATTGTTTTAATTTTAATGGCAGTAATTATTATAGTGGTTTATATATAATCGGTTTAAATCCCTTTGTCCTAGACTTTTAATTTATACCAGCTGATAATGTTATATTTCAATCAACAAAAATAAAATTTGACAATATTGATCAACAATATAAACTTAGTTTGTATCATAAATTAAACAAAACACATTCGGCCAACCTAATCTCTACCAGATGTGACGGAACAGAACTTTTTAAATATAGTGATCTAGACTTACAATTAAAAGGCAAGAAAAAAAAAACTCGCAATAAATTACAAATACTTATCTACATGACAGTATGAGATCCATTCGGACATGCAGAGTTGAGCGTTGGGGCTTCACCATTTTTTTGTAATTCTTCACGTATTCGATCTTTACAACCCGAAATCCTTCGTAAAATCTTCAATGCCTCTTATTATTTCACAAACAATCTTATCCAAAAAGATCTTAGGCTCGGTGCACACTGGAGAAAGTCGTTTCTTGAAACATGAAACTGTTTCTTGTAAAGTTGCTTGCAACAGATATATATACCTAACGTAGGTGGGTGCACACAGAAACGTTAACTTTACTCTGTTGCAAGCTACTTTAGTTTCATGTTTTGAGAAACCAATTTCCCCAATGTGCACCGCGCCTTAATTTTCCATAAGTTGCTAATACGGCCCAAACCAGATACCTTCATTGTAACTCCATATCCACTCGAATCCACTAGTCTCCCAACTTGCCTCACATTCAGTTCCCAGTGATCCTCTAATGCTTTTTAAAAGATGGTCAACACTTTTAATGTAGAACTTTTATAAAAGTTCTACTAGTAAGGAGTTCTTTTCATGTCTTTAACATGTCATTGTACTGATTTTCCCCAAATTTAGTTGTAAATATTAATACATATATACATATATATATATATATATATATATATATATATATATATATATATATATATATATATATATATATATATATTTGTGAGTTTTTTATTCAAACCAATATAGCTCCTAAACGGTAGATCCTAGCGAAAATATTACAAAACAAAAAATATTCTCAATAAAATTTCTAATTAGGAAACTCGGCAAATTTTCGATGCGAGCAACAAAATTGTGACAGAACGTTTTTGGTTTTGAAAAAAAAAAAAAAAAAAAAAAGTATAGGCCCCTAGCAAAAGACATATTCTTGTTAGGAACAACTCTATTAATAGATTCTATAATTATTTTAAGTAGTTTCAGGCTAAGATTTTTATCGTCCGTTCTGAGGTCAGCTGATGTTTTTTTTTTCGAATAGGAACATATTTTTCTCTATATATTAGGTGAAAGTGTATGTAAAATATAAAACCAAAACTAGTGAATTTAGTTGAAAACTTTTCAAATTATCAGTGTCTTAATATCAAAATAAGAAACCAAGAGTTCTAAAAAAAAAAAAAAAAAAAAAAAAAAAAAAAATCAAAGAATAAAATAAATTTGTAATGTAGACATTTAATTTTAATATGATGAATAATTTTAATTTATTTGTTATGACTTTAGGTTTTATAATTTAATGTTCATAAAGTATTGAATTTTATATATTAACGTTATAAATAAATATTTATCTGCCAGGATATTGTTAAATAAAGATAATTTTGTTATGAATTATTTCCACTCTTATACCTTTAAATTTCATGGTTGAGTAATATTTATCTGAACTAAATCAGGGGGATAAAATAAGTGATCATGATCCAACTCTCATCAAGGGGTAAGATAAGGACTTTATAACTTAGATTCAGTTAGTTCTTCGAATCGAGCTACAGGTGGTTGTTTGAAAACTTAGATAAAACTATTTACCAGATGTTAATTACAATGTCTAATAATTGCAACATCTACCCCAGAATTAATCACTTTTTACAAGAAAATAATATTCATCACACTTTCAGCCCTTAACGTTGAAAAATAAAATATTAATATAATTTTTATATTTACTCTAATTTAACAAGTCGTATTTAGTTTCAAAAGACATTTATTTATTTATTGATATATTGAAATTTATTCAACTATCAATTGTTTAGATTTTTGAATTAGATGTTTTATTAGTTAAAATTCATTAAGGTCCAATTCGTAATCAAAATATTAAGTTTTTGTCTTTGTCTTTAGACATGAAATATATTCTGTATCATTTTTTTTTTTTTTTATAATTATTATTTTATTTATTTGGTTATTTTTGTACAAAATAAATGAATTTTTAAAAATTAATTGTGATATTTATTACATAGGAATGATGGATCTTCTACTTCATCATAGCGATAAAACACATGCATACCTATGTTTAAAAACAACGCATTTTTAAGAAAACATATTTCCTAACAATACATTTTATTTTAATATACGATTTTTAATTTAAACGTTTTACAGGTTTATCTGAAAAAAAAATCTTAATCAAGTATAGACAACTCAAATTTGAGTATTTACTTGTCAAATATATGCTTCACAGAGGCTTAGAAAAATGATTATATAAAATACAGACAGCTTGCTATTAGGATAGGTGAGCCTAGCATTATGTTAGACCCACTAGGAGGAAGGGTGTAGTCTAGTGTTAAACCACTAAGCAAAATTTGCGCTTTCATAGCAACTGGATAAACACAAGTTCTATTCCGACCATGAAAAGGACAAAATAGTAAGAAAGGGAAGAGGAAAATAATTAACCACTGATGAACATGTACCCCTACCCCTGTCAGCAAATTAGTAAACATACCTTCCTATATATTAAGCTTATTAGAAAAAAAAATGTATGTATGTATATATATATATATATATATATATATATATATATATATATATATATATATATTATTATATATTTTTATTTATTGTTAGTTATGGTTCAATTGTTAGTCTATTCCATATCCACGAGTAACATTGACATAATTATGAGAACAATATAGTCTCGAAACGTCGCCAAAATAGTTTTTTGTTTACTGACTGAACCTTAAGAACCTTACTTTATATATATATATATATATATATATATATATATATATATATATATATATATATAGATTCATAAATATTTAAATTTTTCCTGTATATATATATATATATATATATATATATATATATATACCATGCTATCAACATGGCGGCAAGTCTATGTCAGTTAGAAAACGCTCTAGAAGTCTTAAATGAAAATAGCAGCGTTCAAAGTGCTCAGGAAAGATCTAAAAGATAAGTTAATTCTTTTAATAGATGAAATCAGACAGACTGTGCACGACACTTCGGATTTTCAAGGAAGTCAGAACGCTCAAAGCCAAGGTAACCTAAATCGTTCTTATTCTGAAACCGTGGTACCTCGTTCCAAAAGAAAATCTACAGCTTCCTATAAACTAATACTTAAAAGCAACAGTAATCAAAACGCAGATGACGTCAAGAAACAGTTCAAAGAAATAATAAAACCCAAGGATCTAAAAATTGGTATTAACAAAATAACCTCAAAAAAAGATTTAGTAATAGTTGAAACTAATTCTGAAGAAGAAAGAGGAATAATCTCTAGAAAACTAGAAGAAAATAACGATTTCTCTATAAAATCATCGAAAAGGAGGAAGCCAAGGCTTATTTTTAAAGACGTCGATGAAGACCTAACAATAGAAAACATAGTAGAACATATTGTGGAACAAAATCACGGACTGCACATTGAGAGTAATTCTTTACGGCCGGTAATCTTATTGAAAAATGCAAGATCCAAAAGGACACATGCTGTAATAGAAACAGACGGAATTACTAGGATCAAACTGCTCAACAACAAGATCAGTTTAGGTTACAACAAACATTGGGCCGAGGACTACCTGAGGATCAGAAGATGCACCAAGTGCTGGAAGTTCCATCACTCCAAGGAGCGGTGCCAGGGTCAAACAACATGCCCCCAATGCTCAGGTAATCACTCCATTAAGGATTGTAACCAGCAGGGTAAACAATGTCCTAACTGTTCTACCTATAACCGACATATCAAACTTGAGCGATTTAAAATTGACAGCAACCATTCGGCTTTTGACAAAAATTGTCCCTCATACATCAGAGAATTAAACAAACTTACTCAAAACACAGACTATTAAATTAAAAAACTACAGACTTACTACATTTCATCATTCATTCATACTCGTATATGGACTTAAAAATATTACAGATAAACACACATCATTCTAAAATTTGTACAGACTACATAAACCACTTTATTCAAGTAAAAAATATTGATATAACCCTCATACAAGAACCTTATACTAGAAACAACATTATTACAGGTTATAATCATCAAATTCAGATCTACCAAACACATGTTTCCAAACCAAGAGCTGCTATATTAATAAACAATAAATACATCGACGCAATCTTACTTACACAACACAGCGACCAGGACTTTTGCACAGTTGAAATTACTATTAAACAATACAAATTCTTATTTATCAGTACTTATTTCGATGAAACCTTAGACATTGACAACGATCTCGCCAAAATTGTGCCCATTATAAATTATTATAGCAACCATTACATTATTCTAGGTATAGACTCCAACAGCAGATCATTCCTCTGGAACGACATCAAAATTAATCCCAGAGGTCGAACCTTGGAATCATTTATCATTACCCAAAATTTGAGCATAATCAATAAACCTTCTGAGCTGACAACATTCGACGGTTCTAGAGGAAAGAGTAACATTGACTTGACTATTTGCAATAACAAAACGACAAGATTACTTAAGAATTGGACGATACTAAATGACTGTAATTTCTCGGATCACAATTCTATTTATTACGAAATTACCTGGCAAAATAACGGACAACACCAAAATTATAACTGTTTACACATGCAACACTACAAAACCAAAAATGTAAACTGGGAAAACTTTGAAAAAAATCTTACCTTTCAACTTAAAAAACAATTCAATATACTCGAAACGGACTCTAATACACTAGATACAGAATCAGAAATCGTCGACATTATCAAAAATTATGAAGTGGACAAAATTATCGAAATTTTTAACAAAGCGATTACTAAAACTTGCAATATGACGTTTAAATTAACTAACACTAAATTTACAAAAAATATACCTCACAGAACAGTACCCTGGTGGAACGACAAACTAACTGAACTGAGGAAACAAACTAACAGACTTAGGAAATCTTACCAAAAAACAAAAACTAACAAAGACATGAGAACACTAAAGAAACAAGTATATTTGGACTGCAAACACAGATACCAGGCACTTATGAAAACATCAAAAATTGATTCTTGGAAAAATTACTGCTCTGAAGAAACTAACCCCTGGAATTGGTCTTACAAATATGCAGCAAATAAATTGAAAAACCAAGACATTCTACGAACTGTACAAACAGACAATAACGAACACACGAAAGATTACAAAGAAACGATTACAAACCTACTAGATAACTTGATTCATGAGGACAATTCGACTGACATTACTCAAGAACAGGTTACAAAAAGGACAAACGCAAATACACCCCCTGCTTCAAACGATGACCATCTCCTTGAACGAAATGAAATCCTACATTGTATCGAGAACTTAAATAAAAAGAAAACACCTGGACATGACAAATTCAATACAGACATTATACAACAAGTCACAAATATTTATCCAGACTTAATTACTAAAATTTATCAACTGATCTGGCTCAAAACACAAATTCCCATAACTTGGAAAAAAGGACTGTTACATATAATACCAAAGAGAGACTCTAACAAGTTACGTCCAATTACAATCCTCCCCAATCATGAGCAAAGTCCTAGACAAAATAATCAACAACCGACTTACCCACTTTTTACTTACAAACGACTTGCTCAACAAAAACCAATTTGGATTCATTCCCCAAAAAAGTACTATCGACGCTCTTTATTATACTAATTCATTTATAGAATCAGCAACAAATAATAAAAAAAATTGTTTAATGCTGAAACTCGACATATCGGGAGCGTTTGATAATGCCTGGGTTCCTGCCATAATGTTTAATCTGAGGAAGTACCAATGCCCAAGAAATTTATTTCAGTTGATACTAAGCTTCTTTCAGGATCGATCTGTTGAAATCAGATCCAATAACTTCCAAATTTCAAAGAAACTAACTATTGGCACTCCCCAAGGTTCTTCTCTCTCACCGACGCTCTGGAATATTCTGATTAATTCTTTATTCGATTTAGTACTTCCAGAGAATGTAGAGATAACCACGTACGCAGACGACATTTTACTTCTCGTCACTGGTAAACGTTTCCCCCAATTACAATTAATCACCAATCAAGCTTTAATTATTTTGGAAAAATGGGCAACAGATAATAAACTCGAATTTAATACTGACAAGACAAAATACATAATTTTTACCAAGAAACGAATTGTTCCAAATTTAAACATTAGACTCTATTCCAAAACACTTGTACAAACTGAAACCATGACATATTTAGGGATAACATTCGACAGGAAACTAAATTGGAAAGCACACACAGACTACGTTGTTAACAAAACAATAAAAACAGTAAACGGACTAACTATCGCTGCAAGAAACACATGGGGCCTAAAGACAGAGGCACTAAAAATTATCTATGAAGGGGCTATCATCCCAAAACTGCTTTACGCCATACCCGTTTGGGAATCGGGAGCAGTCAAACCAATCAAGCTGAAAAAGCTTCAGCGGGTTCAGAGACTGATGGGAATAAGGATAAGCAAAGCATATCGCACTGTCTCTTACGACGCTGCCTGTGTCCTTGCAGGGATAAAACCAACTCACTTAAAAATTAAAGAACTAACGACATTATACAAAATAAAAAAACAAGGACTAAAATACAAGGACATGGAGCCAAGGGACATTGAAAACGAACTAACCACCAAACACTGGATACATCCTGCTATACACGCTAAACTAACACAGTACCTAACAGACACAGGAGCTGCAGACATAGACACAGGAAGTATTGACATTTACACGGATGGAAGCAAAGACGAACAGCACACAGGATGCGCACTAACTCTATATCACAATAACAGCTACTACGATGAACAATACAGACTAGGCCAAAACTGCTCTAATAATCAGGCAGAGAAATTAGCTGTAGTTAAGGCCACAGAATATATTTTAAGACAAACGTACATTCCTCAACACAAATACACCATTTACACGGACAACAAGATATTAATAGACTCAACTAATAACCCCAAATCCAACGACACACTGACACATCGACTCAAGACAAATTTGATTGAACTAATGAACCGTAGAACACCAACTAACTTGATCTGGATCAAAGGCCATAGTGGAATCGAAGGGAACGAGCGAGCAGATTTATTGGCAAAGACAGCTGCTCACGATTCAGAACTAGCTATAGACTACAATCGCATTCCTATTTCATTTATTAAGCAACATATTAAAACAGACTTACTTACTGAATGGGACAAACTTTGGAACAACTCAACAAAAGGACGACCTTGTACAAATACATCCCAAACATCACACTACAAAATCACGATACACCAAAAAGTACACATCACAAATTTACACAACTGCTAACGGAAATGGACAAACTAATCACTACTTGAAACGATTTCACTTGAAAAACACAGATACATGTGAATGCAACGGACAGACTCCACAAACATTTCATCATTTACTATATGACTGCCCCCTTTACGAACACAATAGATACTTACTGATAAAGACAGTTTTGATGAATGGGGACACATGGCCTTATCCAGAAGCGAAACTATATAAAAAATTCAAGAAACCTTAAGTGAAATTTGCTACATCAATTGGACCACACAAGTGAAGAAAGAAGACCACCCTTCATCAAAAACTAAGAAAAAAAAAAAAAAAAAAAAAAAAAAACTTGAAGACACATCAGAAAATCAACATGTCTACTCTTTATAATTTTTTTTTTTTTTTTTTTTTTTTTTTTTTTCTTTCTTCTGTTTTGTTCATGTTTTTTTTTTTTTTTTTTTTTTTTTTTTTTTTTTTTTTTATTTCTTTTCTTATTTTTTCCCGTTTGTTCTAATTTCTATATAGTACTTTTACAACTTGTAATATATCACAATTAAAAATAATATTGCACCTGTGAATTACAGGTAGTATGCAAATGCGCATGGAATCTGTAAAAATATCAAAATAAATGACCTTTCCATAGGGTTACTATGGAAGGGAAACAATAAAAAAAAATATATATATATATATATATATATATATATATATATATATATATATATATATATATATATACAGGAAAAATTTAAATATTTATGAATCTACCGAATATTAAAAACTTATATTATGGTTGAATTATTCTTATATTATTCATTAGTTTTGTATTTGACACATGAAACTTGTATAATGTTGATAATTGTAAAATTATGCCCATATGCACACAAACTCAAATATTTATACATTTTTTTTTTTTTAGTAGGGCAATAGGTCTCCTATAAAAAATTATTACAATTTCTCAAGGTAACTGAGCTAGTGTGAACTTAATGCATGAGTCCGTGGACTGGAATGGAGTTTCAGGGAGCATTTAATCTTTTCCAGCAGAAAAAAAATTATCTTTTTTTTTTTAAAGGAGATTCCATGAGATGAGGGGATAAAAACATCAAATAATAAAGCAAAAAATAGTTTGTGAATAATTTAGTATTCATGTCGTAATACCCAAGTATGTAAAAAAAAAATAATGTATATATTCATATAAAATATTTTGCACTTATTATTATTATATATATAATACTTAATATTAAGCGAAGAAGAGTGGCTCATTTTATAAAAGAGACTGTTACAAACTACATTCCAGAATTGTTTAAAGCGCTAAACTTTAAAAAGAAAATCACATAGTATTCCATTTATTGACATAAACATTTATGCATTTTTGTTTTTTATATAATAAATATATATATATATATATATATATATATATATATATATATATATATATATATATATATATATATATATACATATATATACATATTTTTTTTTTTTATTGTTTCCCTTCCTATTTCTGATATTTTTACAGGTTCCATGCATATTTGCACACTACTTATAATTAACAGATGGAATGTTTATGAAGATTCATAAATATTTAAATTTTTCCTGTATATATATATATATATATATATATATATATATATATATATATATACAGGAAAAATTTAAATATTTATGAATCTACCGAATATTAAAAACTTATATTATGGTTGAATTATTCTTATATTATTCATTAGTTTTGTATTTGACACATGAAACTTGTATAATGTTGATAATTGTAAAATTATGCCCATATGCACACAAACTCAAATATTTATACATTTTTTTTTTTTTTAGTAGGGCAATAGGTCTCCTATAAAAAATTATTACAATTTTTCAAGGTAACTGAGCTAGTGTGAACTTAATGCATGAGTCCGTGGACTGGAATGGAGTTTCAGGGAGCATTTAATCTTTTCCAGCAGAAAAAAAATTATCTTTTTTTTTTTAAAGAAGATTCCATGAGATGAGGGGATAAAAACATCAAATAATAAAGCAAAAAATAGTTTGTGAATAATTTAGTATTCATGTCGTAATACCCAAGTATGTAAAAAAAAAATAATGTATATATTCATATAAAATATTTTGCACCTATTATTATTATTATATATATAATACTTAATATTAAGCGAAGAAGAGTGGCTCATTTTATAAAAGAGACTGTTACAAACTACATTCCAGAATTGTTTAAAGCGCTAAACTTTAAAAAGAAAATCACATAGTATTCCATTTATTGACATAAACATTTATGCATTTTTGTTTTTATATAATATTAAATATATATATATATATATATATATATATATATATATATATATATACATATATATACATATTTTATTTTTTTTATTGTTTCCCTTCCTATTTCTGATATTTTTACAGGTTCCATGCATATTTGCACACTACTTATAATTAACAGATGTAATGTTAATTTACTTTTATGTATTTAAAATTGTAAGTAGGAAAGAAAATGAAGACAACTTGAAATTGGAAGAATAAGGAAAGAAAATATAACGAGTAGACAAGTTGACTTTCTGATGTATAGCCTTTGTACATGTATAGAGTTTTTTTTATTTCTTATTATTATTTACTTGATTTAATCAGCAATATTGTTAGCCACTATTTTTAACAAAATAATATACCAGAAATCTCAACAGCTAAGGTTAAAATGGTGATGACACTAAGGCAGGACAAGTCTCCACGAGGCGGCGGGAACAAATATTTAGTTTCCCCGGCAGACCTCTGCCCCGCAGTCGAGCACTATTGGGCCAGATCATTTCCTTTCAGCCGCCCTCCAGCACGGATTCACAGGATTCTATGGTTTGAAGGGATTCATAGAGTATCATTAAGTATTAAAATATCGAGTTTATTTTAAAAATAATTTTAACCACCTTCAATTTATATACTCTAATTTCGTTTGAGGCATTTTCAACGCTGTTATTAAAAAAAAAAAATATATATATATATATATATATATACAAACAAATTTAAAAATATATATATATATATATATATATATATATATATATATATATATATATATATATATAATGAAATCGTTTGTTAAATATCTTTGTCAATCCATTGTTACAAAGACGAAAAACGATTAGCTAAGCTGTTGCTATACTTGGCTATCCCTTAGACGAAAAATAATTTCTCTTCTTTCGAAATTTTATAATAAGAGACAGAAAGGCTTTGTATACTATTAAGTTATAAATAATTGTATACTTTAACCTTAAATCAGGAGTAACTATCAATAGTTATCTTTGCTACGCACCTAAGGACGTTTTTTCTTCTTACCTTTCTTAGTATTTTGTCCTTTTCATGGCTGGAATTGAACTTCTGTTTATCCGGTAGCTATGGAAGCACAAATTTTTTCTTAGTAGCTTAACACTAGACTACACTCTTACTCCTAGTGGGTCAAACACAATGCTAGGCTCACCTATCCCGTTGGGAAACAAGCTGTCTTTATTTTATATAATTATAAAAGATTTTCCATGGATTTCTAAAGAATTATAACGGATGAATGTAGAAATCCCGTCATTAAAACTTTCAAAAACTTGATTATTCGATTAAGCAGAGGTTAGTGAATCGAGGATTAAATGTACAAAGTTAATTTCATATTTAATTTAGATGATTCTGATGGCAACATACATTATTGCAAGGATTTTAGAAAATATTCTATAAAATTTCCAAAGAGAAAATACTGAAGTCAGCACTCCACTAAAATGGACCCTTCAAAGTACAGAAAGCAATCAAGTAAAATGGACTTTCAAACAAGACAATGCTGCAGTTCACATAGGCTGAGCAATTAAAACTTAGTTCGCATCTCACAACATACATTTCCTGGCTCGCTGGTTCCCCAGACCTCAATCGAATTGAAAATTTAGAGTGTACCAAGTGTAAAATAAAAATTGTCAATACAATAAAGTATCTTACCATGCCTCTAGTAAAACAATCAATGGAATGAAATTTTTCACGAGAAAGAGGAAAAGAAAAATTATGAATAGGAAGAGGTTACTAAAATGAAGTAGTGTTACAGTTCATTTTATTACAACTTAGTGTTACAGATTAAATGTCCATTAGAATGTCGAAACATATGTCTATGTACAAATAGGTTACATTAAGTAAGTATAGGTGGTGTTCATTTTTTGTTTTAGTTGTAGAGTTGAATTTTTGGAGAAAAGTAAATACCTATAATGGTCTTCTTATAAACCTGGCCAAAGTTTTTCATTTTTTCTTGATATATGGATCCCATGCCATTCTTGCGTCAAACTTCAGAGGTAGTATACATAGTCTTTCTGAGGAATCAGTGTGTTGTCAAGGAAAACTGGAAAGTATGTTTCACGTCGAAGAATAAAAGTTGTATGTTGTGATTTGTCGTAAATTATATGGATTTTCCAAAGATTATGTCATGTGTCAATTTTATAATTGACAAGTCTATATAAAAAAATAAAGTAAAAATATATGTATAATAATAATTTGTCAGGTAAGTGTGGACTGGCTGGAAACCGCTTTAGATAAAGGCTAACCAAGACTGATAAGAAGAACATCTGAGAAACTACAGTTGATCTTAGATTAGTGACTTCCTGGAACTATTTCCTCGCAGGGCCTTGGGCCAGCTCCACAATCCCCCCCCCCCCCACCCCTGGATTAGCCTCTTCCATCATCCCAGCCTCTAATCAATTTTCCCTTATTATCTTCTTAAGAGTCAAACCACTAAAATTCAACTGGTCTGATAACCGTTTCGAACAATAAGATCTCCGGCCTATACAGGGTTAGATTTCTGAATTTTAACGGCTTTTGAAACACGAAAAAAATTATGCTATGCTGGCTTTATATTTTCTGTGGTGTTTATCATTTCCTGTATTTAAATATTTAAAATTTAATGTAGCTATACTTTAAATGGTTTAATATATTACTTATTTATATTAGTTTTCTTTTTATTCTTTGCTCATCCTATGTTTTTTTATTTATTTATTTTTGGAAATTTATTGACTATATTTTACTATCTACTATTCTTAAGTGCAATAAGAAATTAGGATAGTAATAAGTCCGCTAATATAATCTTTTACAATAAAAAATGAAATTAAATCTTTCACAATAAAATGTTTAAAATGAAATCAAATAAATTAAGAACAATATAGGAAACAGAGAAACAAGATTAAAAATCATACTTCATATACAATAAATCAACTCACCCAAGAGATCCCCAACCAATACCTTGTCCCTCTACTGTTGGAGGGTCAAGCCAGCCATAAAGAGTCTTAGCTTTTGTCTTAGCTGTCTCTGTGTTATAGCCCAGTGAAGAGCGCTTCAGCTGCCAATGTCATTAGTGAAGAAACAGGCAATTCCAACATAAATACATATATAGAAAATGTCTCGGTGGCAATGTTTTAAATACTTTTAAATCTGCAGTATAAAATTAAATTAAAATATATATATATATATATATTTTTTTTTAGGGCCATTGCTCCTTAAAAGTAATTGCAATGAATTATATAATAGTGGTCAAGCTGCTGTAAGTCAAGTTAAGGATGTAATACTTAGAAAGAAAACTATAATTAAGGTGTAAAATTAATATTACACGTCATATGAAAATAAAATAAATCTTAAGGTAAAAAAAAAAATTAAAACATAGTCTGAAAGAAGAAGAAGAGGAAAGAAAGAAAATAAAAACATGAACATTCAGATTCATTGTGATAAATATTTTCTTATTCTATATAACGGTTGTATTGAATACCAAACAAGGAAAGCAAAGATCGGGATTTAAAGCTAATGAGAGTGGAGGAATGGCAAATTTCGGATGAAAGGGAGTCCCAGAAATTAGATGATCTAGCTAAAAAAGAGAGTTTGAACGATGCTGAGTTTAATGACAATAGGTGATCAGTAGGACGAGATATGGTTTAGCTGGAACTCATTGATGACTTAGAGGAAAGGGATTTGTAAAAGAATGAACCAAGAAAATACTATCGTTGGGAGGAGGATAATAACCACTTTAATTTGGTGTAGTGGCGAAAAATAAGGCAATGGTGTGGTATTGATTGATTCAATTTCAGGCAACAGTTCATTCTTCTTCAACCATACATATTGAGATTCAGAGAGACCTCCGTACACTACACTACCATAATCCAAAGTGCGGAGTATAAGGGAATAAATTAACAGTTGATTGTAGAAGGAAATTACGGGATCCACTTAGGATTCGAGAGGAGGAAAAAGATTAACTTGACTTCGATTTACTTACATTTAGTATCATTTTTTTAGAAGTTACCCAAGAAAATATATTATCAAGGTCTGCTTGAATTTTCGCGGTAGCGTTTTTTAGCTGGTTTGGAAAAAGGAGATGTAAATTCGGGAATCGTCAACGTAAAAGTGAGAGAAACAATGTGTAATCAGGGGATAAATAGTCATTAATTTATGAGCTAAATAGATAAGGGGATATTATTGATGGGTTAATAAGTTGTGAGAAACTGGATAATAATCAAGCCAGATAGTACTTATTTTTAAGTCGGATTGATTTATTAAAAGAAAATATATAAATATTCTTTTGAACCCGTTAATTAAATCCTTCTGATTTGCATTGATTGCATTGAATATACAGAAGAAAAACATTTTTTTTATTTATTTCTATTTTCCAAGTTTTACTCGTAGATCTATTTAAATGAGAGATAAGCCTGATAGGAATCGGATGGTGGTGAATTGGCCCCTTAGGGCCTGGGACTCGATGTAGAGGACCCCCCTCGGGTCTGCTTTATATACTCCCTGAATAGATCAAATAACCTATTTACTTATCCTCCTTTCCTCTCTGTTCATTCCTTAAATCTATTTCCCAATTGAAGAGAAGTTGAGTTTCGTATATAAATAACGATATCAAAAATATAATACTTTTATTCTTTTTTAAGAGTTCTGCATTTTTCCTTGTTTCATACATCGTTAAGGTCACGATTGGATGGTTGGGTAGCCGGCGGCCGATAAATTGCTGAATCAATTCTGGCCAATGGCGAGGGTTGACCATTTTCCTTATTCAGTGAAACCTACAAAAAGGCAAACGTTCACTTTGTACATTCACAAAAAATGAAACGGTTTATAAAATAGATGTTTAGTGCTTATAAAATTAAATAAAAATAATATATATTACCATGCTACTACGAAAGTGCTTATGATGGAACCCTTCATTCCAAATTTCATTATTATTTCTTTAAGAATATTTTCGTTTATATGAATGAATGAAAGAAATTTTTCTGGGACTTATTGTTCTCTAAGAATAATAATAATGCACAATACTGGTTCAATTGTTTTGCTACATAATAAGGATAGCCCAGTCAAATAAGGATTTCACCTCGGAAATGAAACAAACAAAGGTATGTGTACAATTTCAGCTTCATTACTTCTTTTCCAAGCTTGGCTGTAAAACTCCTTATTATATAAAACTCCTTATTTGACTTGGCTATATTTAAAATTCAATGCTTCATCATTTACACTATATATTTTAGACAGGAAAACAATAAATTTTTAAAAATATAATCATGAAAAATGTATAACAAATCTAAATATTTATATATTTGCGGAAGATTGATTGTCTAAAAGATGTTAAAATGAATTTTGTTTAAAAGAAGTAAGGGAACTAGCTTTGCTGATAGGAATGAGTAGGCAAGGAGGTTCCAGAAGGAGGTACCTCTGCGAGGCAGGTCGAAACGTTGGCACTCATTAAAGTATTTCTACTTAGACGTAGTTTCCTCTTTGACTGCATCCCTGATTATCTTCTCTTTTAATTTGGAAAGCTGCGTTTATAAAGAAGGGCTTTTGTAACAACTTATGTGAATTTTAAATTTTTATGTGAGTATAAATCAAAGGTAGGTAAAATAATGAAAATTAATAAATAACGCATGGAACTTGTAATTTGTTTAAAGAAAACAAAACGAGTCTGTGTCTTGATATTGATAAGCACCTTAGGTTTTTGGACTACTTAATGTAAAATAAATAAGAAAAGTGTGATAGAAAAAAAAAGAAGGCAGAACCATTCATTAACAATATCAATCGTATATATTCGTTTAAAGAGAAGCTACAAATGGTGACATCTGAATTTTCTGCATGTCAAACTATTGTTTTGTAATTTAAGGAAATAAAGCTATACACAAATAGTGAAAGATTGGTTATTCTACTATTTTCCTAAATTCATTTATACTACCATTGCCAGTTCCTAATTGAAACATGAGAAAAATCAACGACGATACATTGATTTAAACTCTAGAATTCTTAATGTTCTTGAATCTAAAATTTATCAGAGGCAAGAAGTTTTTAATCAAAAGAAAAACTTGTTTTTTTTTTATGTTCTTATTTTATTTACAGTTACAAATTAAAACCTTTAAGTGGTTTTACTAACCGTTTCGAACTCAACGCTGGAAAAAAAAATCCTATGATTATTATTATTGTCATTTTACTAAAAAAATTGTCGATCTTGAGTAAAAATTATAAATCTGGCTTCAAACTGTTATCTTCAACTGGTTAGGCAACCTGCCACCGGACCTTCTTCCAACCCCTTACCTAATGTTTTTGCCTACTCAGCCTCTGTAAGAAAGTGGATGGTTAGCAATACCTCTTCTTCACAGCAGTGCCACAAATCTTTTTCAGCCTAGTTTCTGTTGTCAGTTTCAATAGCCCGGAATATCAAACAAGAAAATTCTTTTCTTAATTTTTGTCGCTATTGATGAAATATTAATGCGTTATAGATACAAAATTATGGACAATGCAAACTCTAAACTCCCATCTTATAAAACATGAGACGTATTTAAAATCACATTTTTTAGAAAAACAAATGCTATTTCAAGATGCAAATAAATGGGCACCTTAATAGACCCTACGAAATATAGCAAAAATTAAAACAAATCTGTCGTATACCAAAAGCAGACAGCATCGTTGATTGTTTAACAAAACAAATCAGCATCTTGTTGTCGTTACCTCTCAAAAGTTGTTAAACTACTGTAAATCAAAAAACATGGTTTTGACTAAACGCCCATCGAAGATTTTTTCGCTTTATCTACTTTGGTACTGAACTTTTTTTATTAAATAAATCAAAGACTTGAAAATGTCAGTACTTTAATTTACTTATTTGACATAATAATGTCTACAATCAAAGTAGACCAAGCGAAAAGATCTTCGATTGGCGTTTAGTCAAAACCATGTTTTTTAGTTAGTGTAGACACACTGGATGCTGTATATCTGACCATTATGAAGAGTATTTGCTATTTCAGTATTACTTTGCTCTTACATATATTTTTGGCAAAAAAAAAATTACTTTTATCAATATAGATCGTTTCTCGATTGACAACAGCCCACACCTGTTGGTGTCCGATCTATCTGATCAATGGGATTTCTTTTGTTTACGATTTCAGCGTTTTGTTTAAGTTTTCAGCGATTCAATTCTAATTAGTGGCATTTAGATAATTATTAATTTATGTTTATTGTTAACAATACATTTTTTAAAGCTATTATATATAATATAACTTATGCATGGAATGGAACCGAAACTATCCTCACATATACATCTTGGCCACATTCCTTAAGTTCACTAAACTGTTTAGTAATTTTAAAAGATCTGTTAGTAATTTAGGACAACAAGTTTCCAACTTGCTATCCCCGTAATTTTAATTTGATTTATTGAATGAAACCAGTATAATTCAGTACGGATTATAATTCAGAATATAATAAACTATAAATACGTTACCACTTGAATCATGGAGACTAAAAGGTCCATTAATGTATTAATTTATAACCGGATTTATATTTTTTTAACTGTTAATTTTTGGGTAAAAAACTTTCTACAAATCATACTTTCCGATTTTTCGTCCCTAACGTGAAAATTATTTTACAACAGAGAAATAAGAAGTATTGTCAGCATATACATGATTCTTATTTTCCGATGGTATGTTTAGTTGTTATTTTTATTATAATATACAAACATTTATGTTCCTAATTGATAATAGAACTTTCTCGAGAGGTCAAAACAGGAAAGTAGTTTCGATACGATGCGTTTCTAGATTTCCCGAAATCCCTCTCATGGAAAAGTATTCCCTTGAATTCCTCGACCAACGGACCTAGCTCTGAATTGACCCCCTTCTCCCCGGTCCAGATATTCTGGAATGGGTTCCGAGATCTGGTCTCCGGATGTTATTGCTTGTAAATTGGGTTCTCAGTGGTTTCGTGCGGAAGGGTCAGCAGTGAACTTTGCTTGGAAAGCTCGACAACTTTGTAGTTTATCACCTTTCTAACGATATAACCAGATGTAATGAATGTTTTTTGAAAGTATTTTTTAATTTAATCTTTTAAGTATTTAAAGGTAACTTTGACGTTATATAATAAAGTTATGGACATATTTATATGTTCATTTATATCAACGAATAAATGAAGATTTTCCTCGTAGTTTCTTTATTCAAGAAATAAGCTCCTGAATAGTCTTGTTAAATAACGTTCTGTGGAATAACGTTATGGTAAATTCTTAAAGAAATATGAATCGGGGAGGGGGTACTATGTATAAAAATATGCCGGTATGTTCAACCAACGGACGCCTAATTTTTTTTTTCATTTACATTTATTGAAATTTACAACTGTACGGAATATATACATCAAGTAAATGTATTGACAACGATTATACTCGTAATAACATGTTAAAACTTGAAAATAACTACTCATCAGTAGAAATTTATTAAAACTTCTACACTAGAAGGTCTCTAGGCCATCTTCGTTTCACACTCAGAATAATTATCAGGGATGGAATGGGAGGCAAGTTGAGAAACTAACGGATTTGAGAGATTATGGAGTTTAATATGAAAGGATAGATATCTGGTGTGGGCTAAATCAGCAACATATGGAACATTAAGATCTTTATGGATAAGTTTATTGGTAACAAAGTAAGAAGCATTGAGGATTTTACAAAGGATTTTGGATTGTAAGGATTGAATACGAGATGAATTGGATGGTTTAGTGGAGCCCCAAAGCTCAACTCCGTACGCCCAAATAGGTCTAATCACAGTCATGTATATGAGTTTTTGTAATTAATTGGGAGTTTTTCTAGTAAATGTTGAAGTAGTCTGAAACGACGGGCAGTTTCTTGTCGTTTTAGTCTTAAAAATAATTTAAATACAAATATTAATACTAGTCCAAAGTTTCTTGCATTTGAAATCCGGCTAGTTTCCTTATTATTGGGGGTTCAATTTATTTCTAGATGCATTTTTTTTTTTTTTTTTTTTTTCATGAAATATGAAATAATATATTATCAAAACGATAAAAAATGTTGGGTAATCTTCATAATACTAATTGAAAGATTATAAAGCTCAGCTGATGCAATAGAATTATATAATATTTAATTTTCGTTTAAACAGAAAAAAATAGTCCTCTTGAGCGCTAGGTAAAGAGTTCAACATAATTGACAATGTCAATTAATAGAGCAGTGGTAAAGCAGCAATAATAGTGAATTTTTTTTACTTACACCACTTTCATTTACACCGGCTCATTTAGCCAAGGTAAATAATGATTTGGTGAAGACAAAACTATCAGAATTGTATTTTCAACGGTTCTTTATGTTTTTGGGATGCTGAATCTAAATCTGTAGGAACCATCATCTACATAATTGAAAAAAAAAAAAAAAAAACGATTCAGAAATCAAACCATTTTTCGCAAAGCTATGGTCTTGGGCAAAATTTTAAAAATTGTAAATTTGTCCCACTTCGCCGCAAAAACACGGTTGTCGTAGTATGATCAAAAATTACTTTCTTTTTTTAACGTAAAGCTTAAATTTACTATTAGTCTCTATAAATGAAGTTTTGATAAAAATCCGTAAATATCCAGACCAGAACGCTAAAACCCGCGAACTGTTAAAAAAAACCAAGAAATCTTGGCACATTTTTCATTATAAGTACGAAACTATTTTTCCGAGCCAACATTCATTTCATCCATCTCGAAGCTGGTTAAATTTACTATAATAATAATAAAATTTATTGGCATCTATAAAGACAAAAGCCTCTCCCATAGGAGGAACTTAGAAGTCGGCTACAGCCAACGGAACAGAAAATTATATATACAAATCAAAACAAAAACAAATAAAAAACCACAATCAAGCAAACAGAAAACCTACAAATCAGAACAAGAAACTAAATATTGTTGATAAACTTCTTCCACCTGATTCTGTCCCTCGCCACACGCCACCAGTTGTCTCCTACATACTGTGTAATTTCGTCCCTCCACCTAAGATGCGGACGACTCCTTTTCCTGCTGTCTTCTCTCTCGGGATCCACTCGGTACATGCCTTGGACCATCTTTCGTCCTTCTTCCTTGCCAAATGCCCTGCCCAATTCCATTTCAGTCGGTGAGCTTCGACCGTTAAGCTTTTAACATTAGCTTTGCGAAGAATACATGCATTTTTAACGTTATCTTTCTTCGTAATTGCCATTAGACTCCTTAGAGGCTTCATTTGCATGGAATTTAATCTACACTCATGTTTTTTGGTTAATGTCCAAGTTTGGGCCCCGTAGAGAACCGCAGGGAACACACATGTAGTAAGGACCTTGGTTTTAAGTGCTATTGCTAGGTTGCTTTTAAAAATGTTTTTGAGTGACCAATATTTACACCAACCGAGCTTGATTCTTCTATCTATTTCTTTATTTATTTTTTCCTGGAATTTAATAGTTTGTCCTAAATAAATGTACTCTTTTACTTACTCTATCTGGTTATTATTTGAATAAATTGGAATTTCAATGGAATTGGTCATTATTTTTGTTTTTGCTGTGTTTAATACCAGTCCATACTTTTTGCTGGTTTCTACTATGTCTCCTATCATTCTCTTTACAATTGATGTTCGGTGATAGTAGGCATATATCATCAGCAAATCTTAAGTTATTTAACATTTTCCCATTGATTGATATTCCCAGATTCTCCCAATTTAGTTCTTTAAACAATTTATTTAGGACACAATTGAACAGAATTGGTGATAGGGGGCACCCTTGCTTCACTCCTCGTTCAATCTCAAAATAATCGCCTTCCTTGTCTAAAGCTATAAATGCTTTTCCTTTCCTATATAATTCGATTATTATATCAATGTAAGGTTTGTCTACACCGCAAACATGTAGTGCTTCCCAGATGTATTTATGCCTAATAGAGTCAAATGCCTTGGCATAATCGATAAAACATAGGTAGATTTGCCTGTCATACTCTATACTTTTCTCGATGACCTGATTAATACATTGGAGTTGATCTATTGTACTAAATGAGGGACGAAAGCCAGCTTGTTCTATATCATGATCCTGGTAAATAATGTTTATTATTCTGTTTTTTATTATGTTGCAAAATAGTTTGTAATAGCTTTGTGTTAGTGAAGTAGGGCGAAAGTTTTCCAAATTATCTTTTTTTCCTTTTTTATGAAGAATGATTATTTTGCTAACCTTCCACTCACGTGGAACTATCTTTTCATTGATTATTTTGTTAGTTAAATTTACTATTTGTCGGTTAAATTTACTATTAGATATTATCTATGAAATTTCAATCAAGTTCCTTAAAATACACATGCCAGCAGGGTAAAAATCCCGTACTTTTGTGAAATACAGGGTTTTTTAGCACATTTTTTTTCGTAACTCTATTTTGTTAGATTTGTTAGATCCGAAATTTTGTTTTATAAATTTACTATTAGATCATATATATCATATATTTGATTTATATTAAATCCCGTTTAATTTAACTACAGCTAAAAGTGTCATAATTGTCATATTTTGCCAAAACATGCACATTTAGCGTGCTACCTAAATACGTGAGTGTTTTACGGCATTCAATCTAAATTACATTTATATGATATAATAATCAATTTAACCAGTTTTTAGGACGATATGGACGTTAAGAGACCCCCCCCCCCCCCCCCAAAAAAAAAAAAAAAAAAAAAAAAAAAAAAAAAAAAAAAAAAAAAAAAAAAAAAAAAAAACACAGTTTTGAGACGGAAAAAAGAATTTGGGATCAGACAAATATTTGCGGAGAGCAAAAAAAGTGCCAAAATACTTGGATTTCACAACAGTTCGCATGGATATTTGAAGGGATTTAATTAAAACTTCATATATAGAAACTAATAGTCAATTTAATGAGCTGTAAGATGAAATAAAGTAATTTTGGATTGGCTAATAGTTTTGTAATTATAGCAAAAAGAGTACGAAAAACGTGTTTTAGTGAGGTATGGCGTGGTTCATGGCTTCTCAGAATGAGTTTATGTATAAAATGTACATTTAATATGATTGTTTTTCTTATTATATTTTTTATTTAAGTTATTTTAATATATTGTATATTTACAGAATTTCAAAATTGTATTTGATTGTACAATTGTGTAAATTGATGTATTAATAATAAAACGATCTGTCATAAAACTCATAAAAGTTTTAATTATGATGAACTAATCAAAGAAACAGAACAATAAGAAAAAATATAGTAAAAATATACTTGGAATATTAACTATCATATATTTTTGCGATAGTATAATTATCGCAGGAGTAATAATTAAACAGGGAATTACAGTTTAGGTATTTATAATAAAAATTCTGATCCTGAAGGTTCCAAGAAAATATTAATAAAGGTCTATCAGGGAAGAAGGAATATTTGCCAGGGTTATGTTATTAATCCATTTGGTATTTATGCTTCCTCTTCTCAAATACAGTACACATTTTTCTATAAATATAAATATGGGCACCCTCTTTTTTTTTCTTTAAAGTATATATAGCTAAATAAAAGGTTCGCGGGACTGAGTTTTTAAAAAGAGGTTTTTATTGACTGACATACAGTATACAAGAAAAAGCACAATTTACAGCCTAGTACAAGAACTGCGTGTTGAACATCTGTGAGTCCTACGAGTAACTATATCAGAGTGTCATCAGGCGCAGGTGGAGGTGGCCTTTTATACAGTTATCTAGGAGAGAGGATAGTGTACATTTGTTTATTATCCCTTATACCATAGGGTTTCCATAACTTCTCCCCCACCAAATTCCGAGGTCTCCGATGGAACAAATATCCTAGTGTAAATAGGTTGATTCTATACAATAAAAATAAAAGGTTTGAACCTTATACATTTCTCAATACCTTTTACACTAAGTCATTATATTACAATAGATAACATTCTATATCTTGTGCACCAAGTGTAGGATTTGTACTATCTATAGTTTTACATAAATAAAAAGATTAAACTCTGTACTGAAATACAATTATCAACTTCCTATAAACAAAAGGATTAGACTTTGAATTTCCTGTTTACTAAGTCAGGATTTGTTCATTTGAAAAATAAAAAGATTAAACCTTGTACATGTAACGCTAGAATAGGATTTTATACAACTGTCAAAAACAAAAGGATTGGACTTTGAATATCCTGTTTACTAAGTCAGGATCTGTACACTTGAAAAATAAAAAGATTAAACCTTGTCCATCTCTTAATATTAACAATAAGCTTAAACTATGTTTATACATTAAAGAATTCTTTAAATGCTAAAGTACAAAAGATAAAATGATATTTCTTAATACTAAACAATACATTATTTAAACAAAAGGAAAATAAAATAAGAGTCTTTGAATTAGTTTCCTCTATTACAAATAATACTTTTAGATTCAAAATTACTCAATAATAATATTTTAAATCAAAATAATAATTCAAACACTCCTTTACAATAATTACAATAATTACAATTAATAATAATCTCAAAATAAAATACATACTTTTCAATGATCAATCAATAATATCTCAAAATAATATTTCAAGACAAAATAATATTATCCTAATATTTATGATAGTGACTTCAAAATATTAATTACAAAATAAATCGGACAGAATATTACTGTGAAATAAAATAATAATTTGAATGATCTTTTACATTATTAACATTGAATATGATATTTTACAACAAAATACAAAAGTCCGACTTTTTTAAAATAACTACAGCATTGTCAATTTAATACAGATAATTCTTTTAATATAACATAAACATTACTCCTAATACCATTGCATTTATTATATTTAAAATAAAAGATTTTTAAAACATTTTAATATCGTTTAAATAAAATTAAATATTTTTAATCAGAACCATTATCCGAATCATTTGAGTCATAATCATCCGAGACATCCGAAATATTTACGCGAATGGATTCATTGTCGTCGTCCGAAGTAGATTGTTTCTTTTTCCTTTTTTTCCTAGTGGGCCTTTTAATATTGTCAATATAAGTTTTAATTGGTCTTTTGTCTTTTATTAATACATTTACTTTTTTAAATTTGTTCCTACTTTTTATTTTCGCTTGGGTATTTTTCAAATATTCTATGTCTCCTAATTGTTTCTAAATATCTAAAGGGTCTTCTCTATTTTTATTTAATTTTTCAGTCCTTGTTTCTTTTTCTTCATTTATTTTAGATCTAATTAGTTTATGTAATAGTTGTTGGTCCTTATGATATTTTAATACGTATTGTTCTGTCAGGTCGATATTTTCGTCTGATTCTAATCTGGAGGTTCCGAAAGTGATTTCATTGGGCGTTAATTTCAGTTTATTGTTTAATGTGTTATGGTATGCTATTATTGCTAATCTCAATTTTTGCTGCATTGAACATTTATCTTTTTCTTTTCCTATTATTCTTAATAATTCGTTTAGGGTAGAGTGAACTCTGTTTAATAATCCCAAAGAGTTTGAGTGGCTAGCTGAGGTATAATGTAAAATAATATTATTTTCTTCACAAAACTGTTTTACCAAATTATTTTTCATTTCCGTCCCTTGATCTAATGATATTTGTAGAGGTGTGGGAAAGTATGTCATATAGTTAGTCAGTGCGTTACAGATATTAATTGCGTTTTTTGATTGTAAGGTTTGAGCAAATAAATGTTTCGAAAATGTGTCTACTGTTGTGAAAATTATGGCATTGTTAAAATTAAAAATGTCAATAATTAATTCCTGTGACGGTTTTTCTGGTGTAGGTGTAATTTGAAATTTGGTCTTTATCGGTTTACGGTCATATTTTGTAACTTTACAAGTTTCGCATCTATTAATATACTCTGCTATTTTATTTTGCATCCCTGGAAAATAATATTCTTTTTTGAGTTATTCAAACGTTTCATTTATACCCATATGTTTAGTTTTGCCTAAATGGTAATTATCTATAATTTCTATTTGTTCATTAGGATTTTCGACGTCATTTACAATTTGTTTGTATTTTTGCAATTTAACCGATGGATATTGCGTTTCTATTATTTGTTGTATTGTTCTAAAATAATCGTCATATAAATTTTCGGTTATTTCGTTAGGTGATTTACAAATTATCCCGTATGTTTTATTAGGTTCGAGTATTTGTTCTAATAATGAAGCGATATCTGATTTAGCATAAATGTTTAATTCGTATCGGCGTTTTCCAAATGGTTTAGTTAAATTAATTTTTGTATTTCCCCTTTTTATAATTATTTGATTTTTTTCTATATTTATACATTTTTCGGGTTTACAAATTCGTACTTGTTCGTTACTAGATTCCTGGGAATGGATTGTCTCTAAATCATCTTCCGGCGGTACTTCTAAGTCCTCTATTATCGCGTCATACTCGGAATTGTTTTCGTCCGCTATTTCCTGATTTAATAATTGTTCGACATCCATTTCCTCCACGTCGCTATTATGATTCAATTCGTCGCTTCCTCTGGAAAGTGCATCGGCCACGTAATTTGTTTTTCCCTGAATGTGTTTAACGTCGAATTCAAATTCCTGTAATTTCCAAACCCACTTCATTATACGCGTGTTACCATTTTTCATTGAGAAAATCCACGTTAAAGGTTTATGTTCCGTGCATAAAAGAAATTTTGTACCGTATAAATAAGGCTTAAAGTGCTGGGTTGCCCATACTACCGCTAGTAATTCTTTTTCTATTGAACTATAATTTAATTCCGCATTCTGTAATACTCGGGACGCGAATGCTACTGGGTGTTCTATTTCATTTTCGTCTTTTTGTGAGAGCACGGCTCCGATGGCTTTATTACTGGCATCTTTAGTAAATATAAATGGCCGTTCCCAATCCGGGTAATTTAAAATTGGTGTGTTACTCATCATTTCCGTTAGAGTTTGACATGCTTCCTTAATTTCCTTCGTGCCATAAATTTTTGTTTTTTATGAATTAGAAATCGGTCTGGTAATTTTTGCGTAATTTTTAATAAACTTTCTATAGTACCCCGTCATGCCCAAGAATTGTCTCGTCGTCTTTTCATTACGCGGAATGGGGAAATTTAAAATTGCTTCTATCTTTTTCTCGTCTGTTTTTAATCCGTCTGGGGTTACGATGTAGCTTAAAAAGTTCAATTCGGTTTTAAAAAATTCGGTTTTATCTAATTGTATTGATAGGTTATGTTGTTTCAGGGCTTCAAATACTCTTTTTAAATCTTTTAAATGTTCTTTTTCGTTTTTTGAGTAAACTATTATATCGTCGATATAAATCATAGAATTGGAGATATTTTGTATCATCATCGTCATCGCTCTTTGAAATGTTGGGGGTGCATTACACAAGCCAAAAGGCATACGCAAAAACTCAAAATGCCCATTTTCGGTGGAGAACGCGGTTTTAGCTATTGAATCTTTATCCATTTCAATTTGGTGAAATCCCGACGCGAGGTCTATGGTGGAAAATATTTTCGATCCCTTTAGTCTATTTAATAAATCTTCAATATTCGGTAGGGGAAATTTGTCTTTTACTGTAGCCTGATTTAGTTTCCTATAGTCTATGACCATCCTAATTTTTTCTGTCCCGACGCGTCTGATTTTTTTGGTACGATCCAAAGCGGAGAATTATACGGCGATTTGCTAGGTCTTATTATATTGCTTTTTAATAGTTTTTGAACTTCATCATTAATTTGTTTTTTAAATTGTTCCGGGTAACGGTAATTACGCGTATAAATTGGATTTTCATTCGTTCTTATTATTTTATGTTTAATTAATCCCGTTGATTTTAAATTCTCGTCATCCCTTTTTAATACTTCGCCATGTTGGCTAATAATTTCGATTAATTCTTCTTTTATTTCCGGACTAATATGTTCGTGGCGAATTAAGTTTTTAATTTCGTTTTTATCATTAATAAAAAATAAGTCATTCTCTAATTTGAATTTTTTCTTTTTAAATTTTAATTCATTTTTTTCTAAATTTGTTTTTAATTTTAGTTTTTTCATTGTCTCGTAGCCCAATAAAATGTTAAACCTTTCGCTAAACGGAAATATTAAAAATTTGACTTTTTGATTAATTCCTATCAGGGGCATTAGGTCAATTATCACGCTTTGTGATCCTTCCGCCGTTCCCGGTGTTCGTATCGCAAAATCCTCTTTAGAAATTTCCGAGAAATGTGGAATGTGATAGGGGTGTATATAATTTTTTGTGGCACCCGTATCAATTAGCCATTTATTTCCCATACTGTCAATTAAATTTGGTAAGTCGTTATTTAAGTTTAAGTCATGAATTTCTATTTGTTTATCCTGGTTATCGTCAATGGTCTGTTTAGAATTTAAATTATTTATATCCGGTCCGGAGGTCTACTTGTGCTTGGGCCTAATTCTAAAAAATGATCCTGTCTTTTTTCCAAAGATTCAATACGCTCTAACAATAATTTTATTTTTTCATCTTTTTCTTCCTCAATTGTATGTACCCTATTAGAAACAGTTCTCATCGAAACGGTGTTTGAATGTATTTGAGGTTGCTGGTAATTTTGCCTAATATTTCTGGAGGGTGGTTTATTAAAAAACCTATGTTGCGACTGGGGGTCCCACGGTTGATTATAAATCGGAGTCGTATATTCAATAGCTCGCTGTTGTGGCCGGAAGTTATACTGGTTGTTATTGTTATAAGAATTAAAGGTTGGACCTTGTTCATGCTGATACTGTTGTGGTCGGTAGTGTTGAGGATTATTATACGACGCATATTGCTCGCGGTGATACTGATGGGGTCGGTAATTTTGATAATCATGATGGTTGTTAAAATTTGGTCGGTACTCTTTGTTTTTAAAATTATTTTCGAAATTTTTCTTTTTATAATTATTTTGAGCTGGGTTATTTTTATACTGTTTTTTGTCTCCGTAAAGTCTATGTACAATATGAGCCGCGCTGTTTCTTAATATTTCTTCTAGGTCCTCTAATGAGTCAAATTTAATATGATAAATAAAATCTGTTAATGCCGGATGTAAACTATGTACTGCGTGGTAGGATATCTGCTTGTCATACCTATACATTTCGTCCTGTTTGTCTAATATCTCATTGTCAGAGTAAATTCGCGCATATAAATCGCATCTTTTTTGGCCCAGTCGTTCTAAGAAATCGAGTGGGTTTTCATTATGGTAAGTCCGTGTATTTAAAATTTCCGAAATTAATTGTTCCCTAGTTCTCGTGTCCTTGTACTTTTTCTTTAAGAATTTTATTATTTCTTTTACTGTATTAAATTCCTTGTCATATACGGCGACTTTAGCTTTTCTAGTTAGTTTATTTAAGATTGTTAAAACAAGTTTAGCTTGATTTGTATTTTTATGGGTATTATCATCTTTACAATATAAATTATATAAAAATTCGCTATTTCTAATAAAATCAACTAGTTGTAACGGATTTCCGTCATATTCCGGGATTAATGCTAAATCATGATTTTTAATTTCAAGAGCCATATTATTTTCTTTTTTAACTAACGTAGAACCAGTTATTTTTAAGTAGCTTAATTTTTCTTCCAATATATTCATAAAAATGCTAAATTATTATTTTAAATTATTATACTTATTACTAACTTATATTTAAATTACAAAATTACTTAAAATAAAAATAAAAATAAAATTAATTATACTTTTTCTTGATACAACGTTGTCTTCGATGTCTTCTTGATGACGCTCCCTTCAGCTCCTTCCCGTCGATTCTTTAGCAAGAGGTTGTAGGTCCTTTTGGTCAAGGTATTGGAATACCAAAGCGCTCCCAAAGACTTGAAGATCTGCTGATGTACTAATACACAGCTCCCAATCTTCTCATGCCAGTGGAAAGAGGTCTCGCTGTTCTGTACCTGAAATAAGATAGAACTGCCGCGAAGTTACGTTAACGCTTCCAAGAGTCCCTCCGTTCGGGCGCCAGCTAAATAAAAGGTTAACAGGACTGAGTTTTTAAAAAGAGGTTTTTATTGACTGACATACATTATACAAGAAAAAGCACAATTTACAGCCTAGTACAAGAACTACGTGTTGAACATCTGTGAGTCCTACGAGTGACTATATCAGAGTGTCATCGGGCGGAGGTGGAGGTGGCCTTTTATACAGTTATCTAGGAGAGGGGATAGTGTACATTTGTTTATTATCCCTAATACCCTTGGGTTTCCATAACTATATATAATAGATAATGTTCCGAGGCCCGAAGTTCGAGTCAGGATGAAGGAACAAATTTAATTAATTTGATTTTAGCAGTGGTCCAACTTCGGGTTCGGTAAAGTAAATACCCTTAAATTGGCAAGTTGTATTAACGTATAGAAATAACACCTATTTTTTTTCTATTTCTATTTTCTTTTATTTTTTGATATCCACAACTGCGTCGTAGTATGTATACATCTAGTAATTGTAAAGGAAATGATTACAATACACAAGTCAAGAAAAATAACTTATACAAAAATTTATCTGAATTAATTATTCAAATTAAAAAACTTATGTAATACCTCACTGAACACACTGTATATTAATGTCCAATGTGAATTATTCAACGAGATTTGTCAAAGAAATGTAACCAACTAGTGCTGATTAACGTTATTATTATTTTATCAAAATTTAACCTTTAATTAACTTACTAGTTGATTGACCGAAAGAAAGTTATGAAGGATACGTTAAGGAAGTAATCGACTCTGGAACTTTGTTAGGGTTGCATCGGATTTAAAAAAAAGTTAACACTGTCTTCAACATATTTTCTACTTTTACTTCAAGGAACATTGCATTATACGAGTACATATACATACATTATGGTATATAATAAGATAATATATAATGATTCAGGGCCCGTGTTAAAGTCCGGATTAAGGAGTAAATTTAAGTTCCACAATTTTAGCCGTGATTCGAATTTGGGGTCTGTAAAGTGAGCATCCTTAATTCAGCGAGTCATATTATCATATAACAATATTGGAAATATCTTTTTTTCTATAAATTTGTATTTTATTCACAGCTGTTTACAATATATAATTCTATTAAATTTATGGGAAATGAATACAATACACATGCCAAAAAAATTACATCGTAGTGAAAATTCTATCTGAAGTAACAATTCAAATTTTAAATCATAGTATTCCATATGATTTAAAATTTGAATTGTTACTTGAAAACTCGCTGCATGAAAATGTCCAAAATGAATCAATCAACGAGATTTATCAATCATATAATTTATGTAACCAACTAATGTTGATTATTAGTATAAGATTATTTTTATTATCAAGATTGTTTTTGTTTTCTTTAAATTTAACCTAAAATTTTAATACAGTAGTTGATGGCCCGTAAAATGGGTTGTAAATAAACACACAAACAGCCCTGCTTCAACTCTGTTGGAAGAAGTGTGAAAGAATTAGTATTTTTCATTTATACCTCGAAAACTGCCTCTCTCACATAAAAATGTATCCTTTTAAACCAATTGGTCTGTTGGTAATTCTAGTGCTTTATATCCTATAGTAAATATAAAACCCCTCTAGGCAATATAGGTCTATAACTAGACGCTCGTATATTTATAACAATAATTTTCAGCTAGTAGTACTATTAATCTGGTTAAGAAAATCAGTTAAAAAAAAAAAAAGTTAGTATCTCTACACCATTCTTCTTATAGATTTTTCTGTTTTAGGGTACGCCGGGAAACTAAAAGGGTAACTTTGGCAGAAAACAAAATCTTTAAAACGTTTATTTTAAATAGCGAATATATTAAATGTATTTATTTTTGGACTCTTAACATCCAAGGTCTTCAGTGCCTTATTCTATATTTTTTTTTATTAAATTTTTCTGAATAAATTATATTGTTTAAGGAAGATACTTTTATCAATATTGGATTTGATATCTTCAAGCATTGTCGAGGTTTTTCTTTCAAGCCGTTCCTGCTAGAAGTAGGTTTCGTATAATGGGCATTCCTCAAGAATGTTTCTGATTGTTCGGTAAAGCTTATCTTATTACAAGATAGCCACCTAGGTAGATGTAAGGCGAGTATGGTAAATTCTCAATCCTGCGATCACTACTTCTTGTCTTCTGTTTTTTCGGTGGGATATATTAAATTGTTTTCTGTAACTTTGAATATTTTTTAATTTATCATTTCCTTGAGTTTTTTTCCCCTGGATTCAATCTAAGCATTCTTAGCACAATATTTTAAGAAGTTTCATATGTATAAAGAGGTATACGAGTAGATCATTTTTAAATCTAGTGAAGAAATTGCTGCTTCATTTGCGACCTAAGCGGTTCATTCCTTTTTATCCTAACCTGTATTGTTTGTTGATTTTGAACTATCCGTACATGTTGATATTTTTTAAAATTCTGCTACGTATATTATTTATGAGGTGCCAATTACTGGATATTTTTTTAGAGTTAAATCTACTGTTAATAATTTTAGTGTCGACGTTGGATATCTTGATTTTTGAGTTGTAGGTTCCAGCTGCTGCATATCTTCTACATAATTTCCGGCTCTACATATATCGAAATAGCGAATATATCGAAAAAAATTGTGTATGAGTTGAATGGTATATACTGTTGTTTTACTTCTAGGACCTATTCAGAACATTAATCAAAAAATTTTTTCATTATGAATCTATCATATTCTTCTTTTCTTTTTTCTCACAATGGCCAATTGATCACATAATCCCAGTTTTCATATATAATTCCAGTTTTCCACATTGCAGTTACTCTTTTGTGGGTATATATTTCTACGCGTTCCATCTTGCGATATAACGGGTATTCAAATATTTATTCACACAGTTTTTATAATAATACAATTTACGGTAATTGAGTTATGGTGAAACGTTAACAGTAATTAATCGAATGAATTTATAAGTTAAATGATAAGTTGTTTTTTTTTTTTACACTACGTACAGACTACCAAGACAATGAACATGAAAATTACCTACAAGAAACTCTAGAAGCTCCCCTTCAATTGACATTACCACCACTGTCATTCACTCCTTCTGATGTATTGCAAGTAATCAGAAAGCTATCACCAAAAAAGCTCCAGGGTTTGACTTAATCCATCATTTCACTCAACAGTTCATCAACTACACCGTGTAACGGATTTCATATCAATCTCACTCGAGAAAAGACTATATTCTACTGGGGCATTTCTGGATGTAGCTCAAGCATTTGACAGGGTTTGGCATGACGGACTTCTTTTTAAATTGAAAAATCTTCTTCCTTTTACCTATTACCTGATCATTCAATCTTTTCTCTCTGATAGATTTTCTTCTGTCCGACAAGGTTCAGAAATCTCCTCTATTTATCCAGTAAAAGCCGGAGTACCACAGGGGTCAATACTAGCTCCACTGTTATATATTCTTTGCACTCACGATATGCCACTTAGCCCTCAAACATTGACAGCAACATACGCTGATGATACAGCAATATTAACTAGACATAAAGACCCCACAATTGCATCATTAACTCTTCAACACCACTTAACAATAAAAAAAGACTGGTTCAAACAATGGAAAATAAAACTAAACTAAACCAAATAACAGCACATAACCTTTACACTCAGACAAGACTCTTGTCCACTTTTCTTCATCGACAATCAACCCATACCACAAACAAACGAAATTCATTACTTAGGACTTACATTTGATAGAAAAATGGCCTGGGGCCCACACGTAAAACAAAAACGTCTAAGTCTAACCAAGAGAATAAAACTTCTGTATCCAATGCTTCACAAACGGTCGACATTAAAACTTCGACAACGACTGAATACATACACTTACTTACTTAAACCCAGATGGACATACGCCACACAAATATACGGGACTGCAAAAAATACACACCTTTAAAAAATACAAATATTCCAATCAAAATTAGTAAGACTAATCACGAAATCACCTTGGTACGTTTCAAACCACACACTTCACACTGATTTAGAATTACCCACAGTAAAGGACCATATACATGACCTTTATAGACGATTTCATGACAGACTTCATGGACATAACAACATACTCATTAATGACATGGCCACGACTGACATACCTGGAAATACTCTCAGAAGGCTTAAAAGAAGCTGGATGAGAGATTTTCTCAAATAAATCTCTTTAATTCATGCCAGGAGGAGGTACTATTGAGTATTAGGCTCCCACACGCATACAAGGCCTGTAGTATTCAATTTCATCACATTCACTTATTGTTACCCTGATAACAGGTGTGAATTAAAATCTGAAAGAGAAAAAAAAATGATAAGTATAACAAAGATTTAAAAGAAAAAATGAACAAAACAAAAAAAATAATAATAAATTAAAAAAATATAGGAAAATAGAAGAAGAAAAAAAAATTATGTTCAAATAGAATGAGGTAGAATTGATTGACGTTTGATAGTTGAGCTCAAAGAAATCCACAAACTCACCAAACTCCTCGAAATATGCGATCTGTCTAAGCGTGTCTATGCGATCCCTTTTTCAAGGAGCCGATCAGTAGGACTTCGCCTCTCAGTTTGTGTATGAATCTTACCAATTTTGTACAATTATAAATAAGATGGTGATATGTTTGTTCCGAGTTTCCGTCGCAGCTATATTTGTATAATTATATGCTTAAAATACTTAGGAATAATATGGAAATATTTGAGCATAGATAAATGGGGTATTTCTCTCTGTACCAAGCTTACAAACTTAGCTATATAGATAGACTTAAACGAAAGTTCAATAAAGACATTTAATTAAAAAGATTGCTATTGCTAACCCCATTTATTTTAAATTGAAAGTTAGAAATATTTTCGTTGATACGCAGCATTAATAATTATCAAGCAGGATTAATAAAACTTTCGGTAGAAAAATCGGGTCTAAAGCGAAATCAATTTTTTGGGGCACACTTTTTCGAAGGAGGAGGTGAGACCGGACAAAGGAAAGGTGGAGGCTATCGCGAAAATGGCGATCCCACGTGACGTTAAAGGAATCCGGCGGTTGATGGGGTCCCTTAATAATTAGTGTCGATTCTTACCCGAAATGGCGCGGTTTTTAGTTCCCATCAATAACTTATTGAAGAAGGGGTGAACAATTTGTATTTCTCCAGAGATGGGGAATAATATTCGGAAGTGTATGGAGGAATTACAGAAGGAGCCGATACTCGCGTTTCTGGATTTTGAGAAGATGTTCACCATAACAACCGACGCCAGTGAATACGCGCTAGGGGCAGTTCTGTCGCAAGAGGGCGAGAAGGGAGATAGGCCCGTAGCGTATGCTAGCAGACGGCGCGTTGGAACGTGAGCTACTCGGGATTGTGTGGGCTGTGGATCACTTTCGGCCGTACGTTTTCGGGAGGAGGTTTCGAGTGCCTACTGATCATAGGCCCCTACAGTGGGTAGGGAAGTTGAAGGAAACCTCTGCGTGAGTGACGAGGTGGAAGGAGTTCCTCATCCAATACAACCTCGAGGTAGTTTATAAACCGGGCAAGGATAACGCAGTGGCCGATTGGTTGTCGCGCGCGGTTATGGTGAATGCGGTAGAAGAAAACGAGCCGGGGCCGTCAGGGGGTATCCGGCAGTTTGTAAGAGAATGGACTCCGGAGGGCGAGGGTGAAGAGGATACACAGAGTGCAAATAATGAGCCCCAAGATGAACGCGAGGAGCCCCAAGAAGAGTGAAATGAGTCCCAAGAAGATGAAAGTTCCGCGGATGAGAGACCCTTATGACAAGAAGAAACAGATCATCTGGAAAACCAGGACTGAGGGTCTCCCGAAGGCGGACTTTTCAAAGTATGGGAAAAGTAGCAAAATAACGATATGGACGGAACCAGGGATTAGGGAGGAGTCCATGGTGAAATTATTAAATGGGGTGACTAAGCCGAGAAAGACGTACCACTTATATATAAGAAACGTTACCATATGGGATAGGGTAAAGCGAATGTGGAGAGAGGAGAAGATAGGGATCGATAGAACGCTCATCAAATGCGCGAGGTCGGTAGAGGTGATTCAAGATGGTGAACGTCAGAAAGAGGTAACCCTTTCATATCATCAGGGGAAGACCAATCACCGGGGTACACAAGAAACTCTTAGGGCGCTGAAACGGAGGTATTTCCGGTGGGGCATCAAGCGGACGATCCAAGAGGTCATTGGGTCGTGCGAGGTATGCCTCAATACGAAATACGACCGGCATCCCCCAGGGTGGGTTCAAGAGGAGACGCCCACGGTAGCATTCTCATTAACGGGCCTTCAGGTAGACACGTTTACGTGCAGAGGTTATAGGTAGGTTACCATTCTTGACGTGTTTAGCAAAATCGCGCAAGCCCAATTAGTGCAGAATAAGTCGGCGGAGTCAGTGTTAGGAGCGTTACGGTCGTGGTTCAAGGTTTATGGGATTCCGGATAGAATTACGTCGGACGGGGGTCTCGAGTTCGATAATGCACAGGTTAGGGCAGAAGCCAAGGAACTCGAGATCAGGTGGCATATAAATACCCCAGGGCATCCCAAGGGCAGAGGGGGTATCAAAAGACTGCACGGAACCCTTAGCGAACATCTACGGATCTATCAAGTGGATAAGGGTTTAGAGCCGGATGTCGCGATGGAGAAGGCGATCGCCGCGTATAACAATTCTATCCACACTGTAACAGGATATTCGCCGGTAGAAATTGTGTTCGGGCTCCGAGAGCGAAGGCGCGATTTTTGGGTCACGGTAGTGGGGGAAAAAATGGTGAATTTTATCGCCATTGGGCATTCGGGAAATTGTGGGAAAAGGCGCGTGGGCGCATAGTCCGAGAAAAACAAAAGCGAGTTGAGCGAGAGAATGTTAGGGTGCGCGATATCACAGGTAGAATTAAAATCGGGATGGTGGTGTATCGGAAAAAGAGTAGCAACCGCGGCAAGGAGATCTGTCGCTACGAGGGGCCATTCCGAGTGATAGCTCTAAGAGAGTACAACGTGCTCACGTTGGAAAGTATTAAGGAGCCGCGAAAGCGGAGAAATGTACATATAGAACAAATTAAGCTGCCAATTGAGGAGCAACTTATTAAAAAATTTGGAGTGTCCCGTTGTGAGGAACGGGAAATAAAAGTGTTTTTTCGTATATTTTTTGATTTTATTTTTTTTTTGAGAACAAAAGAATATTTTTTTTTTATTTCAGTGTTAATTGTTTTGTACTAGAGAAATGGAGAGGAAGAATTTTGTTTTGTTCAAAGGGTGTAATTTTTTTTTTTTTTTTCATTTTTAGCGTGTATATAAAGTAGAAGTAGTGTATATAGAGAATAGTAGTTTTATTTATGTAGATATTAGTATAAGAAGATTTTTTTTTTTATTTTTTAGTTTTAATTTTGTAAGTGTATGCTATTCTATTGTATAAAGGTCATTTTTATATTACTTTGTAGGATCAGGAATTAGTGTAAAAGTTTGTATTTAAGATTATCTGTTGTACTTTGTACCAAATAGGATTAGTGAATCCTGTACCAAGATAGGATTATAGTGTTTATTTAGTGTTACCTGTGTGTTTCGGCTTTTGACCAAATGGGAATTAGACTCTGAACTCCTAAATACCCAATTGGTATTAAGCGACCATTGTATAAAGTTTATGAGAATTAGTCATAAACTGGAGAGGGGCAGTCAAGTTCCGAAGCCATACAGTATTAAGTTAATCCTTAGTAACATAAATAAGCAATGTCAAACTGTATATAAGCAGCCGCATAAGAGCAATAAGGTTAGTTGTTTTCCAACAGTCATTGCGTGTCTTTATTGAGCCCTTTTTATTATTTTTTTTTTTTTTTTTTTAGTTTTATTTTTCATTCAATTTAACTTTATATATATATATATATATATATATATATATATATATATATATATATATATATATATATATATGTTTAGTAAGGTTCTTGAGGTTCAGTCATAAAATAAAAAAACAACTATTTTGGCGACGTTTCGAGACTATATTGTTCTCATAATCATGCCGATGTTACTGGTGGATATCAATAGACTAACAATTGTAGTATAAGAGTTGTGTACTAGTCTATTTATATATATATATATATATATATATATATATATATATATATATATATATATATATATATATATATATATATAAACACAGAAACACGGAAATTTATTCTACCTTTAGGTTTATCATGAGAATACCACCAGTTTTGGAAATACCAACCCTATCAACCTTTTTTGCAAATTCCCTTGTTCAGTTGTGTACTAACATTGTTATAATTTAGTAGTAGATGCCAATAGCATATTCACCAGTAACATTGGCATGATTATGAGAACAATATAGTCTCGAAACATCGCCAAAATGATTTGTTTTTGTTGATATATTGACTGAATGAACCTCAAGAACCTTATTAAACATCTATAGTACCATCAAGAAATGTATATATATATATATATATATATATATATATATATATACATAATTAATTATATATATATATATATATATATATATATATATATATATATATATATATATATATATATATATATATATAATTAATAGTGCTCTTGTCTAAAAAAGTTCATCCTCTAAAATAAGCATTGAGATGGAATTCGAAGAAAAACTAACGAAACATTATTCGAAGCCAATTACAATTTCTCCATTTTAATATTTGCTTTTAGTAAATCAAAAGACATGCTTCCTTGAAGTAAATACAATATATTAAAATTTCCTCTCGAAATGTTTCAGATGAAAAGCAAATATGAGATTTTCTAGCCATTTAGATCCACAAACAAAACCGAAAATATACTTAATTCTGGAAGTTGGCACATTTAACTTTGTGACTGATTTCGGTCAATAGTAATATGAAGTTTGAAAATATTTATACAGACTTTTGCGATATGAAATGAGTTTTATATCGTTCTCAAAATTTAAATTTAGTTTTATGGAAACGTTGGCTTGCCACTTTATTTCATATCTGGAATTTTAGAGTGGTCTCGGTTGAAACATAAATCAAATTCTTATTTTGTCTCCTCCGCATTGGAGCGAGGAATGTACTGCACGGGAGCCTTTCTCGATGTAGAACAAGCTTTTGACCGAGTCTGGCACCCGGGACTGCTTTACAAACTCCGTAAATTCCTACCTCCTACATACTTCCTTATCATCCGTTCATATCTTAGCGATAGAACATTCAAAGTTAATCATAACTTTTCCTACTCCTCTCTCTTTACCCAATCTGCAGGTGTTCCTCAAGGAAGTATCCTTGGTCCAATCCTCTACACGGTGTATACAGCTGACATCCCGACGCATCCTAGCACCATCCTCACCACGTATGCTGATGACACGTGTGTGTTATCAGTAAACAATGATCCCTTTATTGCCTCCCAGACACTCCAATCCCATATCATAAAACTTCAAGAATGGTGTGAAAAATGGAGAATCAAGATAAATCCAAATGAATCCCATCAAATAACCTTCACCCTCCGTCGTAAACCCACGACCTCCTGTCCTACAATATCCTTTAACGATGTTCCACTGATCCCCGTTGAACAGATCCGCTACTTAGGACTCCATCTGGACAAACGTCTTACTTGGAATCCACATACAAGACTAAAACGACAAGAAACTGCCCGTCGTTTTCGACTACTTCAATTTACTTGACAAACGTTCCAACCTTTCAATTAATTACAAAAGACTCATTTACATAACAAAAATTAGACCAATTTGGACATACGGAGTTGAGCTTTGGGGCTCCACTAAACCATCCAATTCATCCCGTATCCAATCCTTACAATCCAAAATCCTTAGAAAAATCCTAAATGCTCCTTACTTCGTCACAAACAAACTTATCCACAAAGACCTTAATATACCTTACGTTTCTGACTTAGCTCAAACCAGATATCAATCCTTTCATAGCAAACTCCACAACCATTCAAATCCATTAGTATCACAACTTGCTTCTTATTCCATTCCAGATAATCCTCCGAGGCGCCTGAAAAGAAGATGGCCTCGGGACCTTCTAATATAAAACTTCATAATAAAGAACCTTTATAAGTGCTACCAATGGGTAGGTGCTTCAAAAACAAGACTTGTCATTTTTATCATTGTCATCACATTTACTAGATGTATCATATTTTATATTGTATACAGTTGTAAATTTCAATAAATACATAATAAAAAAAAAAAAAAAAAAAAAATTCTTATTTAAAAATACTTTGATTGTTGTTGTTAGTTTGTTTTTTAGGGCTTAACGTCGTTATGTACTCCAACTAAAGCAGAAACGACGAATTGGGATTTAGAACGTCCAAGAAGCGGAAAAACTTAATAACTTTTAAAAAATGATCGCATCGACTTGCGGATTGTCTAATCGAGGTACCTACAATCAAAAAACAATATTAAAAATAACTTGATTAGTAATAAGTTATTCAGATATAAAAAAAAAAATAAATAAATAAATTAACTTTGAAAAAACTCATGCAGACTGTGATAGATGGTGAAAATTTTATATTTGAATTGTAGATCTGAATATGAATTTTCAATCTACATAAGTAACATTGCGGAGGTAGACGGATCAAAAAAAACAAAAAAAAACTGTGATTTTTAAAACAATTCGCTATTCTTAAAAATTCTAATTTTACCTATTTTTGTTCTATCCTTTGTCGAAATATGATATAAAACTTTTCTAAGAAAAAATAAATCCATATGCTGGCATGTAAAAATTTCGCATATATAAATTAGTACGAATTTTTTGGCTTTAGCTTTCGGTTTTAGAAGAAAAAAAAAAGTAACGAACAGCCCATATCAGATAAATATCACACCCCAAAAAACAGGTTAACCTGATTTTTTGAGGGTTTTTCCGCCCTTCAACCACCGTTGGACGAATTATCCTACACGTTACCAATCTACCAAGTGGAAAGGTCAAGATTCATTCAAATAAATTTTAACCCACCCAGGTGGGATTCAAATCTACGACCTTCTGACTCGAGCGCGTTGAGACCCTCGAAAATCAAGCAATGTGACTCATAAAAAACAAAACAAAAAACAACAGAATCTTGTTAAACTTTATTTTAACAATATAAATATGAATTGATGGTTGATCTGCCTCCTGCCAAGCCACTTTTTTTATTTTTTAACAATGGATACCAATTATATTATTTCAGATTCCGTTTAATTATTATATATTCCGTTATTACAAAAGAAAAACCCTACTTTATCAGAGAAAAAATAAAATATTTGATTCAGTCGTTTTCGGACGTATATTCCACACCCTTATCTACTAAACATTATTACTTGGAAGCTGCAATATATTTCTTTCTCATTGGTAACACAACGCTTTGTGCTGTATTCTTGGTGAGCAATGATTAATTGTCTTCACAAAAGGGTAGACCTCCTTTGTTGCGGTTTGGTCCAGAAACAAGTTGCTCTCTTCCAGCCCCCGCAGGATAGAGCTAACTTCAGAGTTTATGCCTCTGCATGAGCAGCATTTGTGAGTGTTGCTTATTTGTAATTGACTGCTGATAATTAAATTATATATTTTTATTATTTTTCATTTAACTATAATGTTACAGTGATTTAAATCAATTCGATATTATAAACAATTCTGTGATTTTTTAGTTAGTAAAATTACTTCAATTAGACTATAAAAATACTCGCTCTTCTTGTAGAAAAATGAATGACAAGATAAAATTAGGTGGTTCTGAATGACTCCTGCCATTTACCTACACAGCTTAAGGCTTATTTAACATTTTATAATGCTGATATAGATCTTGTCTTTTTCGACACCATCATCCCACCTTTTGGTGTCTGATCAATCTTATCTTTCTTTTTATTTTTTATTTATTTTTTTTTAATTTTTTTTTTTTCCTAACCTCCGACTTTATTATAAATACATACAAAGGAAATTAGGGTATTGGATCTTTTATTGCCTTTCGGCATTTTAAGATTTATTTGTAGCTCTGCCACACCTCTCTGGAGGGTCTCAGTCTGCTGGAGGCAATCCGTCTACATGTCGAGTGCGGAGGATACACTTTGCCGGCGATGATGGGTCATATCGGGTCAGTCCGTATGGTCTGAACCCCTTCCCTCGGCGAGTACGTGCGCTAAGGGGATCGAACCTTGCCACCTCCCAGGCCTAGGAGACGGGGCTATGTCCCTGAAGAGAGGTTTGGCACAGTAGCTCAGCCCGTCAAAAAATTTGACGTGCTGGCGACTGATAAAGGCTGGGATCGTGGGCATCCTCAGCTCCTCGAGGATCCGGGTGTGTTTGGCCCTCTCAAGGCTGGTGCCGCGGACGATTCGCCGAAGGACGGTGTTCTGGAACGTCTGGAGGGCGCGTAGTGTAGTTTCGTACATATGATGCAGCAGTGGAGCACCGTGGAGGAGGGCGGGTCTGATGATGGACTTATAAATCTGGAGTTTCAGCTTCAGGGATATCTGGGGTGAGATAAGAAGGTGATGGAGGCGGTATGTCCGCGCCCGGGCCAGCTTGATTCTGCTTTTAACATGCGTCGAAAAGGTGAGGTGCCTGTCGATACTGACGCCAAGGTATACGATGGAGCTGGAGATGGTCTACTCGATGCCATCCACTGTAAAACTCTTCGGCAGTTTTTGATATTTGCCGCGCTTACTGAAGGACATCACTATGGCGTCAGTCTTTCTAGAGTTCACCTTTATGCCACATGTCTTAAGCGCCTCGACGATGGTGGAGGTCGCCCTCTCAGTCATCTTGAGGGCCCGGCCGGGGTTGAGGCTGGACGCGTATACCGCGATGTCGTCAGCGTATGCAGCCACTACCACCTCAGGGTGCTTTATGGATACGACTGGTGCCGTGAAGATGTTGAACAAGATTGGGCCCAGCACTGACCCCTGAGGTACACCACAGGTGGTGGGGACTGGTGAAGACAGGCTCCCACCGACCCGCACAATGAATGATCTTCCGCTGAGGTAGCTTCTGATCAGTCGGCAAAGGGCGACGGGAAACCGATCTATCTGATCTATCGAACTTATTTTCTAAACGTTATTGCCTTTACTAATTCTATTATAACGAGTAGCTATTAAAATATTCTTAATTTATCATTATCGTAAGGATATTTTTTTATTCGCACTATAATATTGTCTATAAAAGATTTTAGTAATACATAATTTTTAAAGTAATAGTACATTGGATATACGATAATGAATTCACTTAATTGCAAGCATAGAATTTACATTATAAAAAATATTACTTACTGTTCGATGCATTGTAGTTATCTTAAATGTTAAGAGTTGGGGCAAAGCTGTGCTGGGTACAGGTCTCTGCGACATATCCATAAGCTAAACTGCTCCATCTTGCTGGTCTGCCAACATCCTCTCCACTTCTCTCTCACCTCGCTCTACACCATTGTTTTTATCTTACATTGGTATAAGCGTGATAATTATTGTATATATAACATATCTACACATCAGCGCAATACCCTTTACTTGGTTAACTTCTTCGGTGGTATTCTAGTAAATCTTGTACTCATATTATTAGTCAGTTAGCAATATACAGGTACTTTCTCAGCTTCCCTTAAAATTTTTACGATATAATATTAATTAAATGTTTTTTGTTAATTGGCTATGAGCCAAATATATTACATTTTTATTCTCCTTTTTTAGTTGCACTATGGTCCTCGCAGGATCTCAGCCTCATCAACAAATCGCTCTCATTTATCTCTCACCAATGCAACACGTCCCCATCTAACCACTTTTTTTTATCTTTCCCTCTTCCCTGCATCTCCAGATTTCCCTTCCAAAAAGTTTCTTGGGGATATTTTCCCAACCTCACAACGTGCCCTGACAATCTCATCTTCCCTCTCTTTAACTAACCAACCAAATCTTGTTTCCCATTTTCCTTATTCTATACCTATCAACTTCCTTTAGTGGACCAGAGATTGTACGTAGGATCATTCTTTCCCAGGTTTTTTTTTTTCATATTTTTCGGAGATCAATCATGTCTCTCGCGTATATCACAATAGGCCTTAGTATGGTTTTTTACACTGTCAGTTTTTCCTTTCTTGACAGCTCTCTAAACCTGATCACACTTTTCTGCATCCAGAAACGCTAATTATTATTGATGATACCAATAAATTACATAGGTACTATTTGTAATTTATATAAACAAATAATGCCCTTGTAGGGTCTAGTTTAGATTATCTGGTAGATTCCTAGATTATAAATAATACAAATTTATCTCTTAATGGGGGGGGAACTTTCAAATTAAAAAAAAAACTAAAAAAAAAAAACTTGGGTCTTTCAAATAACTCAATAAACAACGTATTCTCATTTCGCCAATGCAACTATCATTAGTTAGAACATTTCTATGAATTTTTATACAATACAGATAGAGTTGGCATTCTTCTTATAAATATTTCAATACATCCTTGTTTTTTTTAGAAAAAATAAAAATCAGAGTATTATCCTTAAAATATAATTTAGCATAACTGTGGGTTCGGGTGCTCCTGGCAGGATGAGATGTACTAATGAAGCGGGTGATGACCTGTGGCCAGCGAACCAACTTCATTGCTATACGATCGCTGATCAAAGCAACCATGAATAATGGAGTAGTGATCTCTTGGAGAGCTGCATCCTAGATACTTGCTACACCTGTAGCTACATTGCAGATTTTATATTTCATAACAGATCTTTATCAACCATCCATTTGGGTTTAGCTGGGGTTCGGGCAGTTTCAACTTATACACTTACAAATATTTAAAGCAGAGCTACAGTTGTTATTCTTATTAATATTTGCAAATGTATCTATCAATCATGAACCTCAAGAATTGCTTATTGCAGAAATGATTCTTTTGGCTTAAAATAAAATAAAATTTCATGTATATTTATATGTTTAGATCCAATAGATATTATTAAATAGTAAGGATTAAACTGTTTTATTTTGATGTATAGTTAATTTTCTTTCAGATTAAGAAAGTGCTAGTCATAGTCGCCCAGACTAGATTCACATTAAACAGATCCATTATAACTTTATAAGTGCCAGCTGTACGTGCTCTTATTCTTCCCGAAATCCTTTTCAGAAGCCAAAAGTATGATGTTTGATATTCAAATGTTTAACGCTAATGATTTTTTATTTGATGTCTTTTTTACAACAATATGTTATATATCTTCATCAAAAATAAGTTGGTTCCTTTTCCTTCTATCTAACCTGTCTCCCTCTCACATTCCCCTATTCATCATTCCATCTATTACGCCCTCAACCCAACGTCTTCTAGGGCGTCCTTTCTTCCGTCTTCTTTCCGGCCTCCATTCAAATATTCTTTTTGGCCAACGCTCTTCTTCCATCCTCAAAACACGCCCAAACCAATTTAGTCTCATAGTCTCAATGGTGTAGAGGGTCCTATCCATTTGTTCCGCTCTCTGTCTAATTTCTGCGCAGGATCGTCTCCAATAATCCATTTCTAGGGCTAAAAGTCTTTTAGCCTGGCTCTCCTTAAGAGGTCAGGACTTGCCTGAATAAAGTGTTACACTTTCCAGGATGGATCCAGTACACCGACTTACTTCATAGTACGGAAGTTAAAATTTTAATTATTATTCTACCATTGTGAATGTTTCTTTCAATGTACTTGTCAACAACGTATTGATGTTGTTCAGAAAAAAACATATAGGTTAAAATAAAAAAACAAAATAATTTTGTCCTGACTAGGAAAAACAATAGATCATGGACATATCTACTCTTTTTATATCTTCTGCTTCTGATAAGGAAACTATCAGTTTCTTTATTATAAGTATCCTTATAATTTTCGATCGACAGAGCTAGAGGGCTAGAGGGCTTAGTTAAAAAAGCTCCAACCCTTGAAGATGTTGAGAGATCGCTACTTCAAACCAATATAGCTCCAAAACAGTACGGCCTAGCGACATATTTTATAAAACAGTAGATAATCTATGAAATCTATTAAATTTCTTATTAAAAAAAATGTCGTCAAATTTTTTATCCGAACATCAGCTGGGCTAGAGCATGTCAAAAGGTTACATTTTTGAGTGTGAAATAACGTTACCCATTTTGAGGTTGAAAAAATATTACACAAGACAACTAATAAACCCTATTTCAAAAGAAATATTCATTTCAGAAATAAAAACAGTTCGTCTGAAGCAGTAGGAAAAACGAAATGTATAAACATATTGCTGTTTGTAACGAGCATTAAGGAATGTTCTATTGCCTTCAGTCGTAACTTTAAAAGGATATAAAAGACAGCTTTAGGGTAATGTGCTTGGAAGCCTTTAACATGTGGATTTTTCGGGTCCAGAAAAAAAAAGAAAAGTGATGAGATTGTAGTGTGATTATTGTAAAATACTTATACTTGAAACGACTGTTTTCAATAATCTATTTTTTTTTCCTATCTTATATTATTATATTTGTTTCATAACCCCTATATCAAAGTGTACTTTCATTACTAGTGTAATAACTACGATCCGTCCCAATCAAGTGTTGGATTAGCTGTCCAACATTCTGCCATCCTTTTAATCGAGGAAAGTAACTGGATACCATGGTAAGAAACTGAATACCATGAGCGTTTTGATATGTAATACATAGAAAAAAGTAAAAAAATATATCCCAAACCATTCAATCATGTAGTAATATCCCAAACCATTCCGATAATCAAAATTCGTTTTAAAAACTTGTATGTGTAAACACCATCTTCCAAAAGTTTCTTTTTTCAAAGTTTTACGACTCAAACTGCGCGTCTCATGGTAAAGATTATGGGGTACCTGATGATTGATTTAGAATTATTTTTGATGCCCGTTGTTATTGATTTTCTTCCTCCGAAATCGATAGCTAATGTCTGACCCGATTAACTTTTTTTTAGCCACTTAATTATTATTATGTGATGCAGTCATAAATAAGATGGTCGTAAGTTTGCTAAATGTTTCCGTCGCAGTTACAAATTGGTGTAAGTTTAAATCTGTGTAAGTAGTTTTTTACTCCACCATGTTCTGTTAAAAATTGGGTTGTTTTGAAGTCAATTTTTTAATTCTTTCTTCAAATATTTTATTCTTCAAACTTAAAATCATTTTTTCTTAGTGAATTCGTGTGTATGTCTATATTTTATTGAATTAGTCCATCGTCGGTTCTAAGTTTCTCTAGTTGTTCCTTTCAAAACATTCTTGACTGCACTAATTGGTGCATTATCGAATACAATTAGAAGGGTCGTTTCATTTGCCGCATTTTTAGCCTTTGCATCTGACCGCTCATTTCCTGGTAAGCCTGCATTTGCTTTAATCCATTTGAAGGAAATTTATATTCCTCGATTGTAACAAGATATTAATGCACTACTGATTTCTTCTACGAGATGTATGTTTTCAATCCTGAAAAGGCTGATTTGACTATCTGTGTGTATACAATAATCATAACCAATACCACGGCCTTAATTAAATGATATAGCTTGAAGTTCTGAGAATAATTCGGCTTGATTATTGGAACAATAAGGTCCTATCCTAAATTTCCCAATATAGAATAATTCACCTGTTTCAATTAAAACGAAAGCAGCACCACCCACACTGTTTCGCTCTTTCCTGGCATCTGTGTAAATATTAATTGTAGATATTCGGCTACTATTCATTACATTTGGAATATGAGGTCGTTTAGGTGTAACCATGTTTTATAGTTTGGTATTTGATTTAATTAGATATGCTCTGAAACAACGTAATATTTTCTCAGTGTTATTTAACTATATTTCTTAACAATTTTTATATGTAATAGAGAAATGGGAATGGTATAGTTTACATGGTTTGTCATAATCTATTGTTTTGTATCCATACATAACTTTTATTGCAATGATACTTTGAACGGATTATAATTTTTCTTTACATTTCTCTTATATTTTAGATGTTTTTCCCAAACCTCTATAGCATAAGTCGTAGCAGGTTAAATGGCAGTCTTGTATATTGATTGTACTTCCGAATTCAAACCGCATGTCCATGATGCCGTTTTTGAAAGCCCATGAACAATTTTTAAAAGTCTATTGTTTTAATTGGTAATATGTTTAGACCAATTTAACTTCCTGTCTATAGTTAAATTTAGGTACTTTATTTCAACAACTCGAGAAATTTAGTATAAACTGCAACTTCTAATTGGATTTGGATTCTCAGGTTTATTAAATATTTTTTAATTACTACATAAATGTTTGTAGGGCATGATCAATCATGCAAAAATTTCAAAATCACTGACCACCATATATTATCAAATGCTCCTTTGATGTCTAATGACACAGCCAATAATTTTAAGTTTTGTGAAAATGCGGTTTAAACGAATTAATTAATTTGTGCAATGCACCAACAATATTTTTTTGTGGAATTAATCCGAACAAATTTTCATTAAAAAGAAAATTTCTAGCAAGATGTAGTAATAAACAAGAAGAAATAAGTTTTTCCATAATCTTCCCAGCCATCAAAGCATTGCAGCAATCCAGCATCAAAGATATTGGGCTATTTTTTTTATTTAAAAGTCCTTTCGAGATAGGGATTGTTTTGAACTACCGTTTATGACGGAAATATACATTTAATGAAGTAAATCTTATATAGTGTATATGTACATTTTGGAAAAATATCGAAAATATTTTAATATATTATTGGTAATATTTCATCAAACAAAGCTGCTTTGATATTATTTAAATTATTTGAATTAGCGATCGATCTTATATGTTTGTGATATTCAGTCTCTTCGTACTGGTTAATATTTTGTAATATTTTTCCAATTCATATTATTAGACATATATTATTACTATTAGTTTAACCAATATTACATTTTATATTATTATGCCTATTATAATTATATGTAGTATACAATTATATGTAGTATACATTGTTACCTTGTTTTGCGTTAAAATAATTTAATAAAAATGTTTATTTGATATAACTAGTGGTTAATGATTTTGTGCATTCCCTCCACTACTATGAGACGTTTCTGTCTACTGTGTCTTTTCTAATCTTTTTTAAAATTCACTTTTTTGTTTTATATTTTCGTTTTTTTCTTTTTACACTTGATGAAGGCTTGTATTGCAGCTGAAACGTCGGCACAATAAATCAATATTTTAATTGTATTTTCATAACTGTACACCCCAACTACCTACAGTATCGTTAGTTCGACAGTAAAAAAAAAAAAAAAAAAAAAAAAATAAAAAAAAATAACATCAGTATATTAATATACTAGGACTTCTAGTAGAACTCTAGAACTGCATACACTTCATCTTCAATAGATTTTACAAATTTTGAAGTAGAATTGATAAAACTATATGGGCTTGTCAGTGAGTGATAATTTGTAGACCTTAATCGATAAAAGGACTGGAAAGGATCATCCCACGATCCATGGATTACCCTATGGACCACGGCCACTGCTAGAGATGGATGACATTTTCAATAATTCTCCAATCGACATAATGGCCCTTTGGAGCGACCAAGGTTGTAATGAGCTCCAATGGTGGGGGAATTGTTCAACGTCATTGCTTCGTTGATACTGCCACCGTACATCACCGCATTTCCGCCCTCAGACAACTGGCATTGGACGGAAAATGGACGGCGGTTGAGATACACTCCATCATTACGGTTCGACAACTTGTGTTAGCACGCTAAGTAACCCGTATATGATAATTAAACCCGTATGTGTCTTATTTACAGTGTTTACAAAAATTTTTTAAACATGCTTGTTATCCACTTTTTCAGAAATCACAAATTAAATTTAATTAACAAAAATACATTGATTATTGTTTACAAAACTGTAGATAAAGTTTACTCTGATAAAATCGAAATTCCGAGAAAGAAAGAGAAAATATGCAGTTTAACCTGTGCTATAAAGAAACACAACTATTTGTTACGTTTTGCAAATGGTATTTTTAAAAGAGTATTAAATAGAGAAGTTTTTAAAACAATTTGGATTTGGCTGTTGCGCTTACTTTTTTTTTTATTGAACCTAAACTTGAAGTGCATAATTTTTATTTTTGCCTTTGACAAGATTTAAGGATCTCCCGTTTTTTTGTTATTTGTTTTTTGCACCATATCTTTTTTATTTTACATAGAAAATGTAATAGTAATTACAGGAGAAAAAATGGCGTTGATATATCAGTAAACAACGGAGTTATAAGGCATAAATGATTGGATTTGGCCATTTTTACAAAAAAATTCATAAAAAAAAAAAACGTAAAACTTTGTATATAGGCAAGTGACCTTAAATAGGTTTAAAATGAACCTCCCTACCCGAGATAATTTTTTGGCCAACGATCTTCCGAACACCCCTATATATATATATATATATATACGAGGTGTGATCAAAAAGTTCCAGGACTTTTTATATACTATGGGAATGCAATGGCTCACAGCGATGCGGTTGGCAGCATTGTATTGCCTGACTCAACAGGAAACACAGCTGTGTTTGCAGATCAATCATAACATCACTGACAGTAACATTAGCACAGTTTGTTTGAGGTTAGTTTTATAGAGTTTGGCTATTTTCTTCTTGGCTATTACTTCTTTAAAAGGCAAATGACGACGAAAGCTTCTTGAAACATGTCATTACGGGAGACGAGACATGGGTTTTTGGTTACGATGTGGAAACAAAAACCCAATCATCACAATGGACATCAAAAGGTTCTCCAAGACCCAAGAAAGCACGCCAAGTCAAATCAAATGTGAAGGCCATGCTTACGGTTTTCTTTGACTGTAAAGATGTTGTCTACTATGAGTTTCTTCCACAAGGTCAAACAATTAATCGTTTTGTTTATCTTGAAACCCTCAGAAAATTTGGTAATGCTCTGTGAGAAGAAAGAGACCTGAGCTTTGGCAAAGTGGTGATTGGGTCCTTCACCATGACAATGCTCCTGTTCACTCTGCATTTGTTATCCGTAACTTTTGTGTAAAAAATGCAATGACTGTCATTCCTCAGCCCCCTACTCACCTGATCTGGCTCCAGCTGACTTTTTTCTTTTCCCAAAGCTCAAGAGACACCTAAAAGGACGAAGATTTCAAACAGTTGACGAAATTAAAGAAAAAACAACGGAGCTGCTAAACACCTTTACAAAAGAAGAGTTTTCTGGGGCCTTTGATCAGTGGAAACACCGGTGGGAAAAGTGTGTAGCTTCCCAAGGGGAGTACTTCGAAAGAGAAAAATTTGAATAACCTGTATGTTGTATGAATAAATGTATAAAAATTCTGTCCTGGAACTTTTTGATCACACCTCGTGTATATATATATATATATATATATATATATATATATATATATATATATATATATATATATATATATTTTTTTTTTTTTTTTTTTTTTTTTTTTAATTGTTTCCCTTCCATAGTAACCCTATGGAAAGGTCGTTTATTTTGATATTTTTTACAGGTTCCATGCATATTTGCATACTACCTGTAATTAACAGGTGTGATATTATTTTTAATTAAGATTAATTACAATTGTAAAAGTTCTATATAGAAATTAGAACAAACGGGGAAAAATAAAAAAGGAAATAAAATAAAAAAAAGAGAAAAAAAAAAATCATGAACAAAAAGAACTATTAATAGGCATAATTAAAAATAAATAAATAAATAAATCTAAGACAATAGAAAAAAGAGAAAAGAAAAAAAAAGAAGGAAGAAAAAAAAACCGAGTAGACAAATTGATTTTCTGATGTGTCTTCAGGTATTTTTCTTAGATTTTGATGAGGGGTGGTCTTCTTTCTTCATGAATGAGGTCCAATTGATGTAGCGAATTTCACTAAACGTTTCTTATATTTTTTATATAGCTTTGCTTCCTGAGAAAGCCATGTGTCCCCATTCATCAGTACTGTCTTTATCAGTAAATATCTGTTGTGTTCGTAAAGGGTGCAGTTGTATAGTAAATGATGAAATGTTTGTGGAGTCTGTCCGTCGCATTCACATGTGTCTGTGTTTTTGATGTGAAATAGTTTCAAGTAATGATTAGTTTGTCCATTTTCTGTTAGCAGTTGTGTAAATTTGTGATGTGTACTTTTTGGTGTATCGTGATTTTGTAGTGTGATGTTTGGGATGAATTTGTACAAGGGTCGTCCTTTTGTCGAGTTGTTCCAAAGTTTGTCCCATTCAGTAAGTGAGTCTGTTTTAATATGTTGCTTAATAAATGAAATAGGAATGCGATTGTAGTCTATAGCTAGTTCTGAATCGTGAGCAGCTGTCTTTGCCAGTAAATCTGCTCGCTCGTTCCCTTCGATTCCACTATGGCCTTTGACCCAGATCAATTTAGTTGGTGTTCCACGGTTCATTAGTTCAATCAAATTTGTCTTGAGTTGATGTGTCAGTGGGACGTTGGATTTGGGGTTATTAGTTGAGTCTATTAATGTCTTGTTGTCCGTGTAAATGGTGTATTTGTGTTGAGCAACGTACGTTTGTCTTAGAATATATTCTGTGGCCTTAACTACAGCTAATTTCTCTGCCTGATTATTAGAGCAGTTATGGCCTAGTCTGTATTGTTCATCGTAGTAGCAGTTGTTGTGAAATAGAGTTAGTGCGCATCCTGTGTGCTGTTCGTCTTTGCTTCCATCCGTGTAAATGTCAATACTTCTTGTGTCTGTGTCTGTAGCTCCTGTGTCTGTTATGTGATGTGTTAGTTTAGCGTGTATAGCAGGATGTATCCAGTATTTGGTAGTTAGTTCGTCTTCAATGTCCCTTCGCTCCATGTCCTTGTACTTTAGCCCTTGTTTTCTTATTTTATATAATGTCGTTAGTTCTGTAATTTTTAAGTGAATTGGTTTTTAAATTTGTTTCAATTTTAATTATTTGTTTCCCTAATAATAGCTTCTTTTACTTATTTTCAACCTACTTCAAAAAAGAGGAGGTTCTCAACTCGTCTGTATTTTTTTTTGTGTGTGTATGTTACATGATTACTCCGTCAATTCTGAATCAATTTTGATGATTATTTTTTAGATCGGCAGGGCATTCTTTAGAGGTGGTCCCATAAAAAATATTTTGAAATCAACGCAGCACTTTTTAAGAAAAATGAAAAAAACAGTTAATAAAATCACTTATTAGTTGAGAACCTCCGTCAATTCTTAATTAATTTTGATGATTCTTTTTTAGACCGGTAGGGCATACTTCAGAGTTAGTCCCATAAAAAACATTTTGAAATCAACGCAGCACTTTTTAAGAAAAATCGAAAAACCAGTTAATAAAAATCACTGTTATATAACCTTACATTTTAAACCTATTTATGATTATGATTATCTAAAATCTCCATGGTAACTAAATCTGAATTATTAACAAAAATAATTTACATATACAGTCAACTCTCGATGTGTTGAACTTCGATAAGCTAAATTCTTAAATAAGTCGAACAAAATCTGCGGTCGGAAGTACATTACACTTAAATTTCACCTCAATGAGACGATTTCAGACATAGAACGTGAAAAATTGTGTCGAAAATAAGTAGAACTTATACGTAGAAAATAGGGTTCAAAAGAGAACTTCTAGGACCACCTCTATAAAACGAACTATTAGAAGTCATCGCCTCTATAACTCGAACTCAAATTAAAAGAATTTCATGTGTAATTTGTTTTCTTGTTTTCTGTTATTGTTTGTCTTTTCATTTCATAGTTACACCAGTCACTTTTCATTAGTTATACACTCGAAGGGTTTTACAGTGGCAATTGAAAACTCTTTCAATTAATGAAAAATTAAAATTGATTTGCAAAGTGCAGAAAGGAGAAAGAAGTTGGGCGTTTGTGGCTAGTGAATTCCGAATTCCGCGTAGTTCTCTTTCAACCGTCCTAAAGAATAAAGAAAAGATCGCCACTGGTGGAAGGAGGTAAGTCTACTTTTAGGCACCCTCAGAAAAAAGCGCAATTCAGTTGAAAGTTATATGATAAATTGGTACCAGGTATTTAATTTTCTGTATCAATGATTTTATATGTACGTACAAACAACATACACATACCCATTAATGGAAAATATACGTAATGATTTCAACTCCCATTTTGTGTTCAATTTTCCCAATTACATGAAGGCAAGTGGAATAATAACCTGGATAAGTCTTTGTTCAGTAACTCGAACTATTTTTCAGGGTTCAGCGCCGAAATATTTTGGCAATTGACTATATAAACAAAAATACACTCACCACTAAAAAGTGAAAAATAAAAATAATTTTTAGAGAAAAAAACAAAACCGACTTCAAGATTAAACCTACATACACAAACTTAACTAAAAAATAAAAAATAACATTTTAATTGCTTCAAAACAAAAACCATTAAATTAAAATCAATGAAATTATCGATACTTATATACCTATTCACAATTTACGATCAGCTATTTTTGGAGTCGGTGCCAACCAAAACAAACAGAATTTGAAAAGAAATTGTAATCGTAAAGATCCTCCCACTGTTTCATCACCGCCACACCGTTGTCTCCGGCCTTTCGAAAGTTTATTGTAAAGACAGGATTAAACTGCCCTTCTTGGCTGGCACCGACTCCAAAGATAAGTGGTCATAAATTGTTAATAGGTATATAAGTATCGATAATTTCATTGATTTTCATTTAATGGTTTCTGTTTTGAAGCAATTAAAATATTATTTTTTAGTTAAGTTCGGGTATGTAGGTTTAATCTTGAAGGCGGTTTTGTTTTTTTCTCTAAAAATTATTTTTATCTTATATAAGTATGCATATATGCCATTGTATAGATTAATAGGTATGTACATGTGTGTATATGTGTTTCTATGTAATATTAAATATTTTTTTATAATTAACATTCAAGTAGTTCTAAATTCTTTTGTCTATGTTTCATTTTCTTTTTATTCATTATTTTAATCATTTATTTTCTACACATTTCTTTTTACTTAACAAATTGTAATTATTATATTAGTATATAATTATTTTATCAACATATTGTAATTATTATTATTTTCGTTTTAAATTAATACACGACCTCCTATCCGTTTTCAGTAGCTGTCGAAAATATTTTCCTCAAATAGTGTCTTAAAATACTTTCTTTTTTTTTTTTGTAAGATTGTTTTTAAAATTGAGACTTCTTAAGGAATTATGATATTGCTTCATTAATCTTTATTTTTTGGGTCATGTAACTTTTCATTAGGATAGAATTATAGGTTTCATACTAGATCCATTATGTTAGACTATCTGGTTTTAATAACAATATTTGAACAGACCATAACCGGTTTATACAAATACAAGATGTGAGTTATGGTCACCTCTGTCCGTTTCAATTGCTCTGTTACAAAAACGTTAGTTCATAAAAAACATTCATTTTGTGAAAAATAAAAAAATAAAATTTTCTTCGTGAGACTATGTTATTTTAAAAATTAAATAATACATCCTTTTCTAGTAATAGTCATGCTTGACCCACTGTCTCATCAGTGACCATTACTAGTTAATATAGTTGTATTGTTTACTTCGCGGATGGCCCCTGCTGTTAAAAATAAACAAAAAATTAAAAATATTGGAAAAAGATAATTCACAAAAATTACATTTAAATTTCTTATGATTTATTCACTTGTTGATCCCTACTAAAAAGTAAATAAAATATAATAAATCGGTATACTAGAAGTACGGTTGTAACGAAAATGGTTGTTTTCATTTCAATTCATTTTCAACTATCATTTTATGACGGTTTATATCATTTTATTTCCCTTAACCAATAACTAACTACAAAGTTTGTGAATGAGTGCATCGTACTCATCATCATCATCTTACAAACTGCATCAACTGAATTTCCTTTTAAATTCACCAGTACCCTTACCTAAGACCATAAAAAGTGATTTACCTTAAACGTCTAGTAAAATCACTCATGAAATAGTAGAATTGATTCAGAATCGAAATAGAGATAGGATAATTTTTTTTTTGTCTTTTTTTGTTACTTCTTTTACTTTTAGTATTATTCGTAAAGATTTACGGAACCCTTTAAAGCAGCCTTCAGCAGATTGAGGACACAGTAAGCTTAATATGTGAGCACCAGGCCGAGGGACCCCAACCTATCTCTGTTGTCTTATCTTCAGGACAATTAGTCCCATCTTCTTCTTTGTCACCGGGTCATCTCTGGAGAAGAAGATAAGGAAGATTACCAGGAAGTGACTCCTCCTTAAGGGCTCTCTGGAACAAAAAGAAAGGATACTTTTTGATAGAGGAGATGATGAAGGATCAAGAGGATTGTAATGATCGCGTTCCGTCTGAGCCGTGGGGTCATTCTCTTTAACTTCATTTAATCTGTTAGAACCCTGAAATTAGATCTATAATATTTAGCTCAAATTGGTAAATAACATGTTTATATTGTAAATAAAAAGAATAATAACTTTATATTAAATTCTATTTTTGATTTTTAACAGGATAAGTAATTAATTATTTTTTTGTTTATAATTCAAAATATATCAGTGGTTCTCAAGATGAAATGAATCAGTAACATTCCTCTTTAAACTATTCAACTAATTAGCTACAAAATGAGGCGCAGCTTGGTGAGGTGATGAACAATGTTCCACGATGATTTTCTCTGAAACCAAGAAATTATTTATATATATATATTTTCTTAGTTGTTTTCCCTTCTATAGCAACCCTATGGAAGAGGCGTGTATTTGATAAATAATACATCAGGCTCCATGCATTTTGCATACTACCTGAAAAAAACTAAGAAATTATACGAACCCCACAAGTTAGACCGCGGTATAACATGAGGCAGTATTCACGGTACTTGCGTACCATATATTTCATACTGCAGTTTTCTCAATTTATCGCCGTGAGTTTTGTGAAAATTTAAGAGAAATCAATTAAAGCTATGCGAAACCGTCACAGATTTTATAATTACACGAAAGCAAAAGTGAAGGGATGATGGATTCCCCAAGGAAATGGGATGAAGCGGCAATGAAAAGCGATATTGAGATCAATGAAATTTAAATTTAAAATAATTTTAAAATGTTTTTTATTTATTAACTTGAATTTATAATATATAATTGAAAAATAATTTTAATCTGAGGCAATATACCTTAAGAATAACAAATAAGTACAGAAATAAATAGAGTTAGTTACAGCTGGTCAGAGACATGAAAAAATGAAAAAAATATATATATTTAAAAATGATTATATAAAAATAATAATATATACATCGATAATAATTAAATTTATAAAGTGGAAGAGAACACTACAAAAAAAAAAAAAAAAAAAAAAATCATTTTGGTACAAAGCTCTGTACTTTATAAATATAAGAAGTACCTAAATGTTATATTCAGAGAAGGAAAAATTTATATTAAGTGGAATATATTACTCATTATTGAATGTCTCCTATTACAATTAAAAATAACTAAATAATAAGTCACCAGATTTTTCCGACTAATAGCAGACCACAGAAGTAAGCCAATTATTCGACTTTCCCGACTAGTTGGCCCGTCTGTAGTGCCTATGCTATTGCCCTTGAGGTTTTGGACTGAAAAGTTTGAATTTTTATGAGTTTCTAATATTTCACTTTAATTTATTTTAAATTTCGTTTAGCATCTCTGCAGTATTTTCATAACTATGCATAATAATGTTTTTAAGCGAATAAAAAGTAACGAGAGTATCCTTATAGTTGCCCAGGAGTCTGTCTCTTGTAGTAGAACTAGCCATAGTAGCAATCCTTTATAGTTCCATTTTCCAACAAGTTTATTGTCACTAACCATTCGAATATCAATATTTTGCTAATGAACTTCGAAATATGATAATTAAAATGGACTTTAAAGGTCACTAATCCATTCCGTTTGGACTATATAAACTGAAATATCCATTTCAAATAACAAAAGTTTCAGGAATTGTTTGACAAACTGTGTAAACAAAAATTCAAACTCTGGCTGGATAATATAAAATAGATGATATTTACAGGATCCTAGAGAAACCAGTGCCGTCTGATATAATTCTAAAAGTCATGTAATATCATGTAAAAATCGTCTATAAAACTATATATGAAACTCTGCTATATTTAAAATCAATACATGACATCAAGTTATTATTATCCAATCTTAACATTATCCATACACATTCCATAAACTTAAAATAACCACACCGTGGTTTAGTTATCTACTCACCATTCCGCAGCATTTGAAATATCTTTCCATATTTACATCTCTCAGAAATTCCATTCTTCGGTAATTTCTATGAATATTGATAATTTTGAAATAATTTCATGAACATTCTGTACAGCAGTACAGTGAAACTGCGATTATCCGGACTAAGTGGGGCCGAAACTGATCCGGATATCCGAAAATCCGGATAATCAGATTTACTATTGAATTAGGGTCTTGAAATAAAAAAGCAGACATATGTCATGTTTTAACTATGTATTTTATTGAATAATTATAAAACCGATGTAGGACGGGCGGATGTATGCTTCTAGAAATTCGCGAAGTGCGTTTACTCAGAAGTTGACTGTTATGAAGTGTGTGGGCTCCGCTACTAATTTTAAGATGCACTTCTGGTAGATGCCGCTTGGTTTATTTAATTTTACGTTTTTATGGTGTCATGACAACGAATAAAACGGGACCTATCACATTTTACGTGAACTCCGAACCAAGGCCTATTAATAAACTATTAAAAATAAAATTGTATGTAATAATAATAATAATATATATATATATATATATATATATATATATATATATATATATATATATAAGTTAAGGTGTATAGGGGAACAATATACAGCTTAATCCCTAAACTTAATCCTAAACAACCACCAAATGTATATAAAGAGGATTTCAGGACAATAAAGGCAGTCTATTACCAGTACCTGTGTGTGTTATTACGTTCCTAAGTTTCCTTTTTTTTTGTCGTTTTTATTTGAAGGAACTTAACTGGTGCCGAAACCCGGGATCATTCAAGCATACGACTGGGTAAGCAATTTATTTTTTATCTCCCCGTCCAACGTTTCGTATCCATCTCATTCATCGTAGTTCTGTTTGGAACCCCCGGAATTTTTCATATTTTCATTTTTTAATTTTGAAAAATACAAAATGGAAGGCAATAACATTTTGAAACCTCCATCGTTTGAAGTACAGCCCGAAATGCAACCTTTACCACCAGAAACGCTGGCGGCAGCCCACGCGAATTTGGCAGCGGCGCGGGCAAACGCGCTAGAATTACTAAAGATTAAGACGGCAATGTCGCAAGATCTGCGGAGAGCAATTGCAGACATAGAAAGATATGATGGAGAAGTAGGGGAATTAAACCATTTCCTGAAGGGAGGAGATAGAGTTATGGCACGGATAGAAGCAAAAGCGGCAGAAAGTCTTTTGGATCCAGTGGACGCTTGCGCATTGAGAGCGGCTTTGGTATGTCGTGTCAAGCGTGGAGTATTAAACGTGATTCAGGCGGACGAAGATACGCCCTGGGTGGTAGTGAAAGACCGATTGAAGAAGGCATTCGGAGGCGGTCGGTGGACTCCAGAAGAAGATATCTTCCGCATGTTCCGCGAGGTGAGGAGACCGAATCAATCCAGCGGGCAGTACGCAGGATCGTTGTTGGCCCATTTCAACAAAATAACAGAAAAAATGAGGGAGACAACAGAAGCTGCGGAAGTAGAAGCGAGGATGGCCTTTTTGTCAACTATTCTAAAGGTCCAGTTGGCCAAGGAGACGGGAAAAAGGATGGCCTCCCGAGAGATAAAACCTTTTTGGAGTGCGCAAGAGAGATGGTGGACTCTAGCGCTAGGGATGAGGAAGGCCGGAAGGAAGATGGATGGAGCAAGGTCACCTATAGACGCCCTGATGGCGGAAGACACGCTCAGCCTCGAGGTGATACGTGGAGAAGACGAGATACAGAGTTTGGAACCCGAGAACGGCCATCGGGACGGGATAAGAGGCCAGGGACAGAGAAGAGGAGCTGGAAGAAAGAGGATAGGAAATGCCATGGGTGCGGGAAGGTGGGTCATCTGGTAGCTCAGTGCCCCCGCACGCGGTGTTTTGAATGTGGTTCAGAGGGACACATTGCCCATATATGAGCAGACGCAGAGTAGCCAACCAAGGGGAGCCTATGGAGGTAAACGCCCAGCGGGTATGGAAGAGAAGTAGGCGACCTTCGGATTCGACAAGATCCTCAGACATTTCAGAGACGGAAGAAGAAGAAGGCGAACCAGGAGCAGGAGGACGGGCGGCAGGGAGGTGTGACCAGAGAAGCAGTCCGAGGAGCGGAGAACGTCGAGTTGGGATGGAAAGGAGAGAGCGGGACGAGGAATGAGGAGTGTGGAAGAAGAGGGGCGACCACATAGTTGTAAATAGTGTTGAGAGTGGATGTGGTAGGTTGCCCATAATTAGAGTGGGGAGTGGGGTGCGATGCCTGGTGGACACAGGCAGTTCTAACACGATAATGTGTCGCGAAACAATGAGAGCGTGCTGTAAAGGAGAGAGGATACCTCGGGTACAATCGTGTGGATGTAAATTAGTCACCCGGAGCGGTCCGTGTGGGGTAGAGGGGGAGGCGGAGATCTCATTAGGTAAATGGGGGATCGAGGGTGGTAAGTTAAAGGTACACATCGTGGAAAAAATGCCACGGGAATATGGGGGCATAATAGGTTGTGATCTGTTGGCCAAAGTTGGGACAAAGATAAAGAATAGTGGGAAACGATGGTCAATCCGGATAGGAGAGAGAGAATATCAGTGCGAAAGAGTCAGAAAGGAAAATTTGGCTATGGTCGGAGCTATAACTCGGAAGGGAGATTGGCGTCGGATATTGAAACAAGAATTCTCGGATGTATTCTTCAAGGAAGGGGAGGCGCTGAGTGTCACGGGGGAAACGGTGCATGAAATTCCGCTGAAGCAAGAGCGCGTAATTTACGTGAAGGAACGGAGGTACCCCCAGGCGTTGCGCCAGCACATACGGGAGGAACTTGACAGTCTGAAGAGACAGGGGATCATCGTTAATAGTACATCACCGTACAACAGTCCTCTGTGGGCGGTTAAAAAGAAAAGTGAGGATGGGACATCGCGGGAAAAATATCGAGTGGTCGTAGATTTTCGAAAGTTAAACGAGCACACGGTAGATGAGAAATACCCAATACCCCGGTTCGAAGACATACTAGATAGGTTAGGAGGGGCAACCGTGTTTAGCACTTTAGATTTGAAGGCGGGATACCATCAAATAAAGATGCACCCCAAAGATCAACATAAGACGGCGTTTACTTTTGAAAGAGGCCACTACGAGTTTACAAGGATGCCATTTGGTTTAAAAAACGCACCGATAACTTTCCAGAGACTGATGGACGAGTTTTTAAGAGGACTGGACGAAGGGACATGCCAAGTTTACATGGACGACTTACTGATATTCAGCAAGGACGAGACGAGACACATTGAGGACTTGAGACAGGTATTCAACAGACTCAGACAGTTCGGTTTGAAATTGTCCGAAGAAAAGTCGACCCTGGGGCAGGATCAAATCAACTTTCTGGGACACACGATTTCAAGGGAGGGAGTAAGGCCGGACGTAAAAAAGGTAGAGGCCATACGGAGGATGGCCATTCCGTCGGATGTGAAAGGGATACGGAGGCTCCTGGGGACATTGAACTACTACCGGCGGTTCGTCCCGGAGATGGCGAGGCATCTCGTACCCCTAAACGATCTGCTGAAGAAGGGGCGACAAATCGTAATTACCCCTGAAATCGAAAGCAACATCCGGAAGTGCATGGCGAGACTCCAAGAGGAACCGGTTCTCACATTTCCTGACTTCACTAAAGCCTTCACAATTACGACGGACGCTAGCGAGTATGCTTTGGGGGCCGTGTTATCCCAAGAGGGGGAGAAAGGAGAGCAACCCGTAGCATACGCGAGTAGACGTCAGACGGAGACCGAGTCACGTTACAGCGCGTTAGAACGCGAATTGTTAGGCGTAGTGTGGGCGGTCGAACACTTTAGACCGTACGTGTTTGGTCGGATTTTTAAGGTATTATGTGGTTATGATGTGGGTAGGGAAGTTGAAGGAATCGTCGGCGAGGGTCACCCGTTGGAAAGAGATATTGAGTCAATATAATATGGAAGTCATATATAAGCCAGGGAAGGAGAATATCGTAGCTGACTGGCTATCTAGGGCTTTGCAGATAAATGCGATAGAGCGGGAAGAAGGGGAATACTCGGGAGGGATTCAGAGGTTCTTAAGGGAGTGGACACCGGAAGGAGAGGGGGAGCGAGAATCGGAAGAGGTAGAACAAGAATCGGAAGAGAGGGAGGATGGGCTGGAAGTATCAAGGGAGGAGAGTTCAGTGGGCGAACGGGCTGGGGAAATGGAGGAAAGGGAAGACATTATAAATGGGAGAAAATAAAGCGCTTGTGGCGAACGGAGAGGATTGGGTTGGACCGAACTTTTATCCGGTGTAAGCTCATGGTGGAGACAATAACTGAAACGGATAGGCAAAAGGAAATCACGATAGCTTACCATCAGGGTAAAACTAATCACCGTGGGGTGCAAGAAACATTACAAGCACTAAAACGAAAGTACTTTTGGGTAAAGATGCGCAATTCGATTGAGGAGGTGATTGGAGCGTGCGAAATTTGCAACGCTGCCAAGTACGACCGGCATCCCCCAACTGGGAGGCAGGAGGAAACGGTAACACCCATCGGGCCGTTGAGTGATTTGGAAGTGGACACTTTCACCTGGAAGGGCTATAAATGGGTCACAGTGATAGACGTTTTCAGTAAGTTGGCGATGGCGTACCCGGTGCAGGAAAGGTCGGCGGAGGCAGTGATCGCAACATTAAGGGCATGGTTCCAAGTGTATGGGGTACCGGATAGAATAGTATCGGATGGTGGGCGGGAGTTTGATAACGCCAGTCTAAGGAGGGAGATGCAGGAGGTGGGTGTAACCTGGCATATTAATACTCCGGGACATCCGAAAGGTCGGGGAGGGATCGAAAGGTTACATAGCACCCTGGGGGATCATCTCCGAGTGTATCATATCGATAAGGGTTTGAATGCGGGGATGGCAATGCCAAAGGCGATATCCGCGTATAACCATTCTATTCACATGTCGACGGGATTCTCTCCATTTGAGGTCATTTTCGGGCTTCGAGAAAGGCGAAGGGACGGTAGGGTCACGGCAGTGGATGATGAATTAGCAGAACGGTTAGCGGTGAACAAAGTAGCTCTTATCGATAGGTGGGGAAGGGTCCGGCGGAAGATAATGGCGGAGAAGAGCAGAAGGGTGGCGCTTGAAAATCTCAGGGTTCGAGACGGGATGGAGAACATCAAGATTGGTACAGTAGTATACCGAAGGGTGGGGTCAAATAGGAATAAAGAAGTTGTACGGTATGAAGGACCCTTCAAAGTAATAGCCATCCGTGAACATAACGTCGTTACGATCCAACACATTCACGATCCCCAGAGGCGTAGAAACGCTCACATAGAACAATTGAAAATTCCGATGAGTTAAATTTAATCTTTTAATTGTTTTTTTTTTCGTCTTCTCTCGCATATTGCTCGTTTTCGTTTTCGTTTTCATCACTATCGTATCGTTCGTTTTCGTTTTCATCATTTTCGGAGTGATCGTTTTCATATTGCTCGTTTTCGTTGGGATCGTTTGCGTATTACTTGTTGTCGTGTCATTCGTTTTTTTTTTTCGTTTTCAATAGGTATCCTCTTTTCTACACAATAACATGTAGTGTGAGTAGTATACTATGGAATGTATTATCAGGTAACATGAGAAGTGTAATATTTGTTTTGTTTTTTTTCTTCTTTGTAGTCTTATTACAGAAGGAAATTTGTAAAGCATCTGTGAAAATTTTGAGTTATGTTCAGGAGTATTTTTATTTTTATTTGTGTTAATATTGATTTTTCTTATTTTATGTCAGATATGGTTGTTTGGGAACCTCTGTTAGGAGTTTATGAGGATTGTTCATAAACTGGTGGGGGGGAGTTAAGGTGTATAGGGGAACAATATACAGCTTAATCCCTAAACTTAATCCTAAACAACCACCAAATGTATATAAAGAGGATTTCAGGACAATAAAGGCAGTCTATTACCAGTACCTGTGTGTGTTATTACGTTCCTAAGTTTCCTTTTTTTTTGTCGTTTTTATTTGAAGGAACTTAACTTATATATATATATATATATATATATATATATATGTGTGTGTGTGTGTGTTTAATAAAGTTCTTGAGGTTTAGTCAATAAATAAAAACAACTATTTTGGCAACGTTAAAAGACTATATTGTTCTCATAATCATGCCCTATGAAAACATGTTACAATAAAATTATATAAGTTATACAAGTTATTTCAAAACATAAAGTTAGGTACAATATAAGTATATAACAACATGTGTTAGAATAATAAAAATATACATAATTACAGAATATAAAGGAGAATGAAACTACTTACGATGTTAACATGTAATCATTATATTGTAGCTAACTTTATATTTTGAAATAACTTATATAATTTTATTCTTAACTGTTTCTTCTTTCACTGTAAGGCCTGATTATGAGAACAATATAGTCCCGAAAAGTCTCCAAAATAGTTGTTTTTATTTATTTACTGAACCTCAAGAACCTTACTAAACACACACACACACACACACACACACATATATATATTTTCCCTTCAAATTAATTCGGATAATTGAAGTCAGGTTAATAGTAGTTTCACTGTATTTTTTTCTTTTTGATAGAAGGTTATGTATTATTATTCTATCATTATATTTTTTATTGTGTATTCATTTAAATTTATTATTTCAATATTTTTTACTCCAAAGCTGCGCCTTTCTCTTAGTTAGCGTGGTATTATTATACAGTGACTTGTACTGGTATATAAAAATGTTTTTTAAGTATATAATATCATTATTATAAGTATAGTTAACACTAATTTTATAGGATTAGTACTTGAAATTCATATATTTTATACATAAATTTTAAATAAATATTTGTATTTAATTTAAACTTTTTTTTTAATTTAAAAAATACATCAATAGGTAATTATTTATAACATATCTCATTTAAATTAAAAAGAATTTTTATAGGTTTAATCTCCACGTGAGGGATAATTTTTTCTCAGTCTGGTGACTCTGCACACTCTCCAACGCCCTCACTGTGAAATATTGTGGTTATTAAGCAAAATATATCCTCTTAATATTTTCTATATCATTATTCTTTTATATTTTAATTTGTAAATATTTTATATTAGTTTATTCCTATGACATCCACATTATTCAATAATATTTTTTTTCCCCAATATGTTATATTCCTCAAACATCATTATTTTAACTCCCAATTTATAACTTGAGATATTTATTTTCTTTTACATGTATATTTTATGTATAGTATATATCAAGAGACTATTTTAAATTTCTTGTTCAACTTGGTTTAAATAATGTTAAATAGAATACTAATATTTTTAAGAAATCATATTATATATTAATAAAGTTTTTATAAAGTAATTGTTGACATTGTTAACTGAGTAATACTCTTAATAAGCTTGTCTTTCTAGAATTCTCCTCCAGACTTCTCGATCCATGTTCTTCCTTCATGCATCTTCGCATTAGGAACCCTTCCACTACATCCTTCACTCTTACTTTGGGTCTTCTTTTATCTGCCTTCTTCTACATCTATCTCCATTAGTATCTTCAGCAACCTTTCAATTTGCATTCTTCTAACATATCCAAATAGTTTTTATCCCAATGTTGTTGACAGAATGTTCTTTTTTACCTCCATCCTTTCTCGAACTCATCCATCAGGATTTTGTGGATTTCTCGTTTGATCCTTTTCGCAAGACACTTAAGTATACCATTTTGAGATCTACCAGGATATAACGATTTTTAACGCTGACAGGATATTCTGCCATTGTCGTATTTTTGGAAAATTATTAAATATTTTCGTTTTTCAAAAGGAAAGTATATTCAGTCGTTTTGCTGTCCTGTGAACCCTGTGAAGAATTAAACAGGAAGAGATAATGTCCTTCTAAAAATTAACATAATTTAATTAATTTTCAAATGGACGAAATTTAAATTGTCAAGAAGGACAGTGACCAAGGGAGTTGCTTTTTGTATTATTGTACAGTCGTAAATATCAATAAATAAAAAAAAAAAAAAAAAACCTTAAGTTTGTTCAGTTTGTTGTTTAAACAAATAATTTAATATTTATTCTAATAATGGGAAGAAGGATTTCCCTGGGTGCTTGAGACGAGGGGGGTGAAGTTTCCTTATTTATAAACCCTTGGAAACCTTCGGGTCCATTTACTTTAGCGATATCTGATCGATTCGTTTATATTGGCTGCAAACTCTTCTTCTGCAAAGGAACTTAGTCCACGCTAAGTGGTCCCAACAAGGACTCTCGTAAAACTCAATCCTTTTCGTTCGGAACAAACAAAAAAACCAAAAAAAAAAAACCTTTTTTCCGAAACGATGAATATGATTTATTTAAATCTTTTCAACAATATATGCCATGTAAGTTCATTTTATGTTTGATTAAGGTCACAATTAAGGAGATACAGTTTTTCCCTAGTTGGATCAGGTTGGTTTTGGTGTTTACCATTTTGTTTTGTTTTATTTATTTTATTTTTACTTTTATGTTTTTTTACGTAGGAAAAATTAAAAATACAGTGTCTCATGTATAAAACATTACTAAAATCAGGTATTTATAGCAATATAGATTTTTATTAAAATAATTCTAATAACTTAATCCAAGGTGGTTATAAAATCCTAAAGTATAGAGTTGAAATGTGATTGGTCTGTAACCGCTATGAACAAAATTATAGCTCTATAGAGTATAGTTTTCATAATCGAAAAATATAAGTTTTCTGATGACAATAATCCAGCTTACTGAGGTCCCATATTTAAAATTTAAAAAAAAAAATGAATAATTGTCAAAATAATAACAAAGTTTTTAATAGAAAATTATTTTTGTTTTTTAAAATATATACAGATTTACAGCGGATTTAATTGTAATTTTGTCATTTTTTAAGAGATTTTGAGCACCCTTAAGCCCGGGTCTTTTCTCGAGCATAACGAAAGTGCTTTTTTTAATTAGCTTACAAGACTACAATTTAACGTGAAAGAATCATTTCTCTGAGAGCTGAGAAAAAAAATAAAACGTGATATTCATATTTCATTTTTTTTAGCTTCCAAGGCTCATTGGTGGTTATAAATAGTTTTACACTATTAAAGGTCCCTACTACCTACAAAAAAATTGGCATTCAGATCTGTGAGTTACAAGTCAAAACGTCCCCTTGTAAGTTCTTTACTTATGAGATCCAGCGAAGCCGCAAAAGTGGATGATGTATTTCGACCCAGTAGCTTCATATATAAAAAGATTGGGTTATCCCTGAACGGTTAAACCAGTTCTCGAATGAAGAAAGGTAATGGAAGATCTACAGAGAAGCAGTCTGAGTAAAGTGAAGGGGGATGGGGACGGGCTAAAGGAAGGAGGCGGCTCGAAATGGGAGAGTGACTTATAGGATACAATTCTTGTAAGCTTTTAATTCCTCTTTCTTCTTTAAGCTCTCCGCTTAGAAGGCCAAATTACTGTGCACTCAAGAAAGTTTAATTTATACCGCAAATTAATCATTGCAAATACATAAATTGTGCTTTTATTATTTTGAAACTCTCCTGATAATTACCCTGCACCAATGGTTAGTTTATTTCAGATATATATCATCTCATAGCATCTAAATTCTTTACATTTATTACATGTCCTATATAACAGTAAAAGTAAAAGTATATGTAGAAAAGTAAAAGTTCTATATAGAAATTAGAACAAACGGGAAAAATAAGAAAAGAAAATAAAAAAAAAAAAAAAAAAAAAAAAAAAAAAAAAAAAAAAAAAAAAAAAAAAAAAAAAAAAAAAAAAAATCATGAACAAAACAGAAAGAGAAAAAAAAAGAAAAAAAAAAAAAAAGTATAAAGAGTAGACATGTTGATTTTCTGATGTGTCTTCAAGTTTTTTTTTGTTTTTTTTTTCTTAGTTTTTGATGAAGGGTGGTCTTCTTTCTTCACTTGTGTGGTCCAATTGATGTAGCAAATTTCACTAAAGGTTTCTTGAATTTTTTATATAGTTTCGCTTCTGGATAAGGCCATGTGTCCCCATTCATCAATACTGTCTTTATCAGTAAGTATCTATTGTGTTCGTAAAGGGGGCAGTCATATAGTAAATGATGAAATGTTTGTGGAGTCTGTCCGTTGCATTCACATGTATCTGTGTTTTTCAAGTGAAATCGTTTCAAGTAGTGATTAGTTTGTCCATGTTCTGTTAGCAGTTGTGTAAATTTGTGATGTGTACTTTTTGGTGTATCGTGATTTTGTAGTGTGATGTTTGGGATGTATTTGTGCAAAGGTCGTCCTTTTGTTGAGTTATTCCAAAGTTTGTCCCATTCAGTAAGTAAGTCTGTTTTAATATGTTGCTTAATAAATGAGATAGGAATGCGGTTGTAGTCTATAGCTAGTTCTGAATCGTGAGCAGCTGTCTTGGCCAATAAATCTGCTCGCTAGTTCCCTTCGATTCCACTATGGCCTTTGATCCAGATCAAGTTAGTTGGTGTTCCACGGTTCATTAGTTCAATCAAATTTGTCTTGAGTCGATGTGTCAGTGGGTCGTTGGATTTGGGGTGATTAGTTGAGTCTATTAATATCTTGTTGTCCGTGTAAATGGTGTATTTGTGTTGAGGAACGTACGTTTGTCTTAAAATATATTCTGTGGCCTTAACTACAGCTAATTTCTCTGCCTGATTATTAGAGCAGTTTTGGCCTAGTCTGTATTGTTCATCGTAGTAGCAGTTATTGTGATAAAGAGTTAGTGCGCATTCTGTGTGCTGTTCGTCTTTGCTTCCATCCGTGTAAATGTCAATACTTCCTGTGTATATGTCTGCAGCTCCTGTTTCTGTTAGGTACTGTGTTAGTTTAGTGTGTATAGCAGGATGTATCCAGTGTTTGGTGGTTAGTTCGTTTTCAATGTCCCTTGGCTCCATGTCCTTGTATTTTAGTCCTTGTTTTTTTATTTTGTATAATGTCGTTAGTTCTTTAATTTTTTAGTGAGTTGGTTTTATCCCTGCAAGGACACAGGCAGCGTCGTAAGAGATAGTGCAAAATGCTTTGCTTATCCTTATTCCCATCAGTCTCTGAACCCGCTGAAGCTTTTTCAGATTGATTGGTTTGATTGCTCCCGATTCCCAAACGGGTATGGCGTAAAGCAGTTTTGGGATGATAGCCCCTTCATAGATAATTTTTAGTGCCTCTGTCTTTAGGCCCCATGTGTTTCTTGCAGCGATAGTTAGTCCGTTTACTGTTTTTATTGTTTTGTTAACAACGTAGTCTGTGTGTGCTTTCCAATTTAGTTTCCTGTCGAATGTTATCCCTAAATATGTCAAGGTTTCAGTTTGTACAAGTGTTTTGGAATAGAGTCTAATGTTTAAATTTGGAACAATTCGTTTCTTGGTAAAAATTATGTATTTTGTCTTGTCAGTATTAAATTCGAGTTTATTATCTGTTGCCCATTTTTCCAAAATAATTAAAGCTTGATTGGTGATTAATTGTAATCTCTCTCTCTCTCTCTCTCTCTCTTTATATATATATATATATATATATATATATATATATATATATATATATTCATTATTTTTTTCTATTATTTCGGTCACTTAAAGGCATATCATTTTTGATATGGATATGTCTTTTGGCTAGGGGTCTACACTTTATTCGTGTAAAGTTTTTTCAACATTCATTCTGACACGCTCTGTCTCTGTCCGTGTTGCCCGGATCGAAACTTTGCCGACAGTTCCCTTATCAAAAGTAGTAGATGATTATGATCTATTGGTTTTCCAGTCATGGAGTAATTGACATTTTGCACTATTAGAGGAAAAGGTGTAAAAATGGGCACTGTTGTAAATATAGGCACCCCTCCCTACTAGATAAGAGAGATATTGAAAACTGACGGCGAGGAATGCCTAGGAGTTATTTGCAAATATAAGATAGCAAATAGATGTGAAATCGTTTTATTTGCATGTTTATATTTTTATTTACAAATAATATGTTGCTGATTAAGCTCAAACCAGATACCTATCCTTCCATAGTGAGCTCCATAACCACTCTAATCTACTAGTCTCCCAACTTGCTTCCTATTCTATTCCTGATAATCCTCCCTGGCGTCTGAAAAGAAGATAGCCTAGAAACATTTTAGTGTAGAGTTTATTGAAGTGCTACTAGTGAATAGTTCTTCACATGTTATTTACATGCCATTGTATTCACTTTCAACAAATTTACTTGTTGTATATATTTTATACAGTTGTAAATTTCAATAAATTTATAGAAAAAAAAAGCTTATTAGAAAAAAAATCACAGTGATTTCTGGAAATCGGAGATCTTACGCTGCTTTTTGAAGTGTGCCTTTTACCATTACTTGAGATAGTGGCCATCTTTCCTTGGTCGAGTTGGTGTAAATATGAGCAACCTTTCATAGTGTAAATATTGACCTCCATTTTCTTGAAAACTTCAACTAAAATTTTTCCGCTCGTCAGATCTCCAGCATTAGGAATAGAAACACTAGGCGTGGACGCAAAGCAGCAAGGCATCATCACCGTATCACCATACTGTACAGGAAACAATGATCAGTTGATCAAGTCGCTTGACAAACGTGTTTTCAAGATGAATTTTTTTTTTTTTTTCTCATTTATAGATATTTACAACTGTACAAAACAATATACATTTAGTAAATGTGATGATAGTGAATACATTTGCATGTAAATAACTTGTGAAGAACTACTCACTAGTAGCACATCAATAATATCTACACTAAAAGGTCTCTAGGCCATCTTCTTTTCAGATGCCTCGGAGGATTATCGGGAATGGAGTGGGAAGCAAGTTGGGAGACTAGTGGATTTGAGTGGTTATGGAGCTTACTATGGAAGGATACGTATCTGATTTGGGCTAAATCAGCAACATATGGAACATTAGGATCTTTATAGATAAGTTTATTGGTCACAAAATAAGGAGCATTGAGGATTCTTCGAAGGATTTGGATTGTAAGGATTGGATACGAGATGAATTGGATGGTTTAGTGGAGCCCCAAAGCTGAACTCCGTATGTCCAAATACGTCTTATCACAGTCATGTAAATGAGTCTTTTGTAATCTATTGGAAGCTTAGAACGGTTGTCTGTTCTGTTGAAGTAGTCTGTAACGACGAGCAGTTTCTTGTTGTTTTAGTCTTCTATGTGGATTCCAAGTAAGACGTTTGTCCAAGTGGAGTCCTAGGTAGCGGATCTGTTCAACAGGGATTAGTGGAATATCATTAAAGGATACTGTAGGGCAGGATGTCGTAGGTTTACGACGAAGCGTAAAAGTTATTTGATGGGATTTGTTTGGATTTATTTTTATTCTCCAATTTCGACACCATTCTTGAATGTTAGTAATATGAGATTGTAGTGATTGGGATGCAATAAAAGGATTATTATTTACTGATAACACACAAGTGTCATCGGCGTAAGTGGTGAAGATAAGATTAAATATATTTATATTTTTTTGGTTTGTGCTGTTTATTAAGGGCGTAAAACATCTATGGTCATCTACGCTCTTTATATTTATTTGTTTTACTAAGCGCGTTTGAAAATCTGAATTTTATATTCGCTTCACTAAGTGTAGAAAGCTGTTAGTTGGAAGTTCCCTTCGCTTAGTGTAAATATTGATAATACGAATGGCTGTTTGGAATATATATTATTTCCAAACGTTTTATTTATTTAGAATAAAGATGATTATTTCAAATTCTACATCGTATGTAAATATGTATTCAATATGCCGCATACCAAATTTATTTAGACTCACTTTTTTCCTCTGGTACGTATAAATAATATTTAAAAAAAAAAAACTAGGTTTATTGCTTCTCAAGATATTTTCTATCTTCAACTCTGTTTGGAATTTTTAGTATTCGAATTTTAAAACTCAAACAATCGATTCCAGGACCATCTCATAATCACCGTTATTTTTTTATTGCTTTCATACAAAAGTTAATTTGATATTTGGTTCGCTTCTCATTAAGAATTTAATCGATAAAAGCTGTCCAATGAATCAAAAGTCCTAAGGTTTTTATTATAAATTTTAGTACACGGTCGCAAAAGATCCTATAAATTCGAAATTAATTTGTGAGAGGCTGACTTTAGTGCATTATCTAAAAAATTTAAATAGTCTTTGACTTGAGATCGAGAGAGGATAGATCACCTCGCTGAAGATCAGAAAGCTCTCTTAAAATAAGAAATGTTTAACTTAGTGGCGATTCTCAGCTGTATGAAGCTAATGCTTATGTAAATTCCATTGCAAAGAAAAAATGAAATCAAATTTAAAAGGACAGTTAATACCCTAAAAAAAAATTAGCAATAATTTATAAAATGGCAAAAACCTAATCCATTTAGTCTATCCACATGAGAGATCAATTGGGTTCCTGTTAAATAAAATATATATATTTTTAATAATATCTATTAATATCTTTCTTTTTTTTATTGTACGGTGGTTCAATTGAAAATAATTGGTAAGGAAAGTTAAAATCTTATTACAAGGTTACATTTATATGATTTCTATAAAATGAAAAAGTTAAATACAATTTTATAATTATCAATATATCAACCCCTTACAAACTAGGATACCTTTTATTTCTCCATACTTGAATATTCATATAAAAAATCCATTGTTTGACAACTTGTTAACTTTTTTGTGATTGGTTTTTTGGTTGGTGTGAATGGTTTTTTGTGATTTTTAATCTATAAACAATATTTTCAGCACTAAAGGGCTCTAAACTTCAGAGGAAAACCTAAATCATCTTTAAAAAATTAATTTCTAAAAATTTACTAGAAACTTCCGGACAGGACTTTTCAACGATAGAAGTAACGTATATGCTCTCCTCTGCCTTGAATCACAACCTTTATTATTAGAGGAATGTATATGACGTTGAATAGCCTTATACAAAAATAGAAAATAAAAAAAAAACAACTCAAATTTACTAATTTACTAAATTTACTACCCTCTATTAGTCAAATCATCGAAGTCAGTTTTGTTAATAGATTTAATAAGATGTCTTTTTTAATAGTCTTGATGTCTTTTTGGAATACATGTCCAGTCTCAGTACAAAATCTTTGTTGAGGTATGGTATTTATTATTATACTATATTTACTCTTGAGTTAGGTATTAGTGTACAAAGTAAATTATTTGTGTTTCGTAAATTTTTAAAATGCTGTAAAATTTTTCTCACATTGTATTTTGAATCGTGCTCTGTTTTATGCTATTATACTTACAATTAGTGATTATTTGCGGAATCCTGAAATCCGTCCTGTGACAGTTAATTTTATATATTTTTTAAGAGCTAAGCCGTAGCATTAAGAAAACAAAATTGTTATATATTTCTGGACTTAGCCGATAGTAGGTAATTTTTCCATTAAGGATATTTTCGGAGAGTTTGCTCAAAGATCCTTAGTAATACGTGGCTAGAATTGGGTCCCGTAGCCAGATAAATCGGACCCAATATTTGAGAATTTTTCTAAATTTTGCTAATATACACTGCATTAAGTAATCAAATTTCACTAGTTTACATATTTGCACACATACACAACTAGTTCTACAGTATACAGTTTCATATACAATAGAACCTCACTAATCCGACCCCTAAAGGACCAAGGGGTAGTGTGGAACAGCCAAAAGGTCTAATTTATAGAAGATTTCAATGAAACATGTTTTTTTTAATGGTTAAAAGTGCATTATAATTATATTAAAAGTTATATAATAACATTTTAAAAAATAAAGGAAACATAAACGTACGTTTTTATACACTAATATAATAATATATTTGCATAGTTATATTTTAGCCGGCTACTTATATATAGAAGCATTGAACATAGTAACACTATATTTTGTTAGATTTATTAAATTAACTCGTCATTTAAATCGTTCATCACTAAGTATGCTCTAAACGTATAAGGGCGTATTGATCAAAACCGATTTCCGTCCCTTTTTAAGGCATTAAAAAAAAATTGAAGCATCAGAGTCTCCGTTCAAGCTACAGAATTATTTTTTGATGCAATTGCAGAAAATTTAGTTAAGTCTAATTTTGAATATAAAAAGGTTTTCTTTAGAACAAACTGTGCAGCAGATATTTTAGTGAAACGTAGAAAAAGTCGATTGTTCTGACGCTTTGACGCTACCAGTTAATGAGCGGCAGCGCTTTAAGGTCAACAATTTGGATTTTAGCACACAAGCGCTAACAATAATAAATAAATCAAAACTACCTGCCCTTTTGCTCTCCAAAAAGTACAATTTTGCTGGACTGTTAGGGATCCCGCATAAATATTGTTAACCCAACGGGACTCCGTGTATGGGCAGGATTACCCGGAGAGTTAGTCTAGCGTCGTTCTATTGTACATGTATGGAGTTATCACCTTTATCATTATGGACAATAAGTTGTAAACTATGAATAATCTACGGACAAACATGAATTCTTTGCTTGCTTAGATGTAACGATATTTTTACTCCGGCAAAATGGGTATCATCTATCAATCAATTCAATAAGCTTTTCTTGTTGTCATCCTCTTAGCTTATAGGCAGTAAATTTTGTAAAAATAAAATTAATAATTAAAATAATATAATAAAAAAGTTTTTAGCTGGCGTTCTAATTGTGATTGTTCAGAAAAGGCTGACAGAGAAGGGAGCATAAAAATATCTTTACCTCGCCTGTTCAACTGTTTGCTTATGCGGACGATATTGACATCACAGAGCGCTTACTTTAGGCTTTGACTGAGGCTTTTCAGGCTTCGGTGGAACCAGCCAATAGACTTGGATTGGGAGTTAATCGGTCTAAAACCAAGTAGGTGCTGACAGAGGAGGTTCCTAAGTCAGGTGAAAGTGTGACTATGGGGACCTGCAATTTTAAAAAGGTACAGAAGTAAAGTAATTAGGTCCTGTAGCCACCCTGGATAATAACCTCAATATAAGAAGAAAGGTTACTAAGCAACTAAGCAGGTTTATTTGTTTATTTGGGCTAACGTCTTTATGTACTCCAACTAGCGCAGGAATTATCCTATAGGTAAACAACCTATTCTAGCCAGGGTGGGAAGGTAAAGATTTATTCGTGGGTTCGCCACGAATCAGATTTGAACCCGCCTAGGTGGAATTTGAACCCTTACCGAAGCAAGCTGAGACCCTCACCCCAACTCATTCGGCCATCGAGCCCCCAGCTAAGCAGGTGAATACTCTCTATAAAGTCCTTGTTCATAACTTACTTCTGAAGGACTAAATTATCTGCTCAGTTCACCGAACCTCTTGCTACACCTCAAATTTATAAATGTTTGCTAAGACCAGCTCTCGTTTATGGAGCTCCGATATTAACAAACATATCCCACTCAACATTAAAAAAAACAGTTTATACGGAACGTATTATTGAGAACACGTTCTATATACAATTATTACAAATGACTAAAATTGACATACTACATAAAACACTGGACTTAAGAAAGAAAACAAAAAACATTACAAGCAACCATATCAAAGTCTTTAATAGCCTTAAACACGCAACTAATCCACTGAAAAGCCACTGAAAAAGGTGGAAAAAATATGTCAAAAACTTAGATTTGAACAAGTTGACTCATTACACCCTCTTTTTCAAACGTCTAGTGACCCATCACTAAATCAAGATTTGAATAAAAACCATATTAAAAACTGTTACTTTATACAGAACACCCATAAAATGCACCATTTGGTAGAGGGTGCACACCCATAAAAAGAAGCGGTTAGAGTTTAGCTGTTTTTCTTTATTTTAGTTTTTTTGGTATCTTAAATCATTAAAAGTGAAAAATTAGGGGGTTAAGAAAAAAAATTAATAAAAAATACTTTAGTATGATCGAAATGTTGAAAGTTATCTAAAGTTGCTGGAAAAAGAACTTATGATTTTCACAAGAAAAGCCCTTCACGGATTTCTTGGTTATTGTTGGAGAAAAATGAAAGTGACGCCCTAACCACATGCTATATATCGTCTTTGTAGAGGCCGATGTCAGAGAAACGGAGTTAAGGTGTTCGCGATATGCAGGACACATTGGCAGAAGAAATGATAAGATTGTTTACAGATCTAAGATAAGGAACAAGGAACAGAGGAAAGCCAAAGTTAAGATGGTCAGATGGTGCAGGATTCTAAATACATTTTGAGAGTCAAGAAATGGAAAGTGTCGGCACAAAACCGTGGTGATCGGGGAAAAATAATAGTTTTCATTAAAAACAAATTTTATATAATTCCATTATTTGTATTCAAATGTATCCCATGAATATGCCCGTGGTTTTTATTTAGAGCACTTTGAATTTTAATTAAAATATTTTTGGTTATCGTGAAGAAGTGAATGTGTCATTTATAGAAGAAAATGAATTAACTATTAACCTTCAAACAGAACTTTTAAACTCTGAGTTATAAAAAATTGTTTCAGTTGTGCTTCCTAATGAGGTCTTGAAGTACCTATTTTAGTTCAAATATGTTTTTCTAGTGTGATTATAGGGTTTAGGAAAACGATTGAAATTACACAACTGAAAAATGCACACATACACAACTTCTTGTTCTTGAGTTATCCACTTCACGGCAGCTAGGGATATATTCCAGAAGTTTATGCTATATAAAGGAATATATTTACGATATACTTACTATTAATTTTATCCTTAGAATTCCTCTTTTCAGAGAACAAAAAAAATTATTTATACACTATAAATAAACTAAGTTTAGCTTTTATTTGAACATTGTTATCTAAACCTAGCCAGGAAGGCTCCCCATTGGTATGCTGTTAATGTTGCTTCTACTGCCAAGGAATTACCAGCTGTCAGGGAGAGAGGAGGTCAAATGTCAGCTTGATATTACCTGACATGACATGCACAATATCCGCAGGCATCTAGTGGTTGACATTCCACCTTCAGTCATCACAATTTTCCGTGTATATTAGGAAATCAATAGAATCTATACAGAATTTACTTTATTCTGGACAACTTCACTCATAATTTTATGAAAAATAAAATTATGATTATTGAATTGTTTTCCACTTTTATCGCCATTTTTTATTCGAAGGTTAGTTTTGAATGTTATACATTCATTATCAGATCTAAAAATATATAAAAATTCAAAACAACAACAATTCGATAGCGTATTATGCATTTATTAATGTTTGAAGAAGATGGTCAGAGATTAAAAAAAAAAACTGAATAATGGAGTAACGTTCCTATATGTCGTGCAAGTCTTCGTCAGAGCTAAAATTACCAAAAAATTGGATGTGACCAAAATGATATAAAAATGAATAAACAAAGTTTAATTAATTAATTTACAAAAGAAAACCGAAAGAGTTATTATCATAATTGAAACAATATCTAAAGTGTTAATTGTATAAATGAATATGAAATATTATCAAGGATCAGTTGAAAGATACAATCGGTAATTGAATTATTTTTTGTTGAATGATACAATTAATAAAAAAAAAATATTTATTAAAAATTGTATCATTAGATTAGTTCACTCTATTGAAAATTGCAATTCATAAAACCTTTCTGAATCCATGACCATCTTTTTCAACTATTTTGGTATACAGTCAAACATAATTTTTTTAAATATATATTTATTGATTTTCGTTTAAACAAAGACTTGTTTAAACTCTTATCTCTTACTTATTTATCTTGATTTACAAAAATTAATTCAAATACTTTGTTTAGTATTAGGGAAAATTAAATTATGAATAATCCATTTGAATATAGGTATATAATCGATGTTTTTATATTCATTTTTCCGAATCTAGCCAATACGCTTATTTTTGTATTTATTTTTGGTATCAAAATATAGTAACTTCAAACTAGATAATATTTTTTTGACCCATTACTGTGGAAGATAATCATAATATTTTTTTTTAATATATATATTATTTATTATAAAATTTATAATTTTGTATTTTAGTTTTATAATTATCCTGGAAAAATCACGTATCCGAAATTTCCCGCCGCATTATCCATATCCTATAACGTCTCAATTACGTTCGCCACCTTGTTCCTTTTGAAACCCGCAGAATACTAGTTACCTCTCTCATCTCCCCCTTCTTCGACTACTGCTGTGCTGTGTATGGGGGTGCTTCAGAATCATAAGATTATTTAACTGCCTTATCCGTTTTTTTTTGTTTTTTTTCAGGATCCCGAGAATCACCCACATTTCGCAGTTTTATGCGGAGTCAAAGTGGATAATTCCTTCCTACCGTCGCCAGTATTTTCTGGCATCATTTCTTTTTCAAACCGCTCATTCCCGTCAACCACCTTACATTTCCAAACTCCTTCAACTCAAATCCTCAACTCCCAAACCCGATCCCGTCAATCAGATTTGCATACTCCTGGTCATTGCTCAGCCACTTTCGACCAATAACCTATTTACTTTCAAATACCACTTCTTTAACCACCTACTATCCAGCCACATACTGTCCTCCGAAAACTGTCAACAGCCACTTTTTAATTGTTATAAACTATAAACTATAATTATAAACATTTTATATTCAAGAAATCTTTTTGTTTTTGTAAAAAATTATTATAAATTTTCTGTTACTTTTTATTAATATCTTTTTCTGCTCTTTTTTTATTATTATTATTATCTGGTACTTTGTTACGAAAATATTATTTTATTTTAAGGCTCTGAAGGCCCTTGATTGTACATTATTTTTTATTATTAAGGAACTTAATGTCCCAGAATATATGAAGAACTTAATCATTATCATATCATATTTATAGCTTATGATTTTTATTTTTATAGCTTATGATTTTTATAATTATGTATATTCGCAAAAAAAAAAAAAAAACTTTTCTCTAGAGAAGGGGAGAAAGGAAATTGTGTAAGAGGCCTTGTAAGGCCCCCTTGGAACGGGATGACCCTGTTTGCCTGATTTGCTCCCTAGAGAGAATGAAGCAAACACACAAACAAGCTGGCATACGCACGATTGAAGTATAGCATTTGATCATAGTATGATTATTATTCATGTAAACTTATATAGTTTCTAAACAGTAGGTCATAGCGACAAATGTTTTATATGAAAAATATCCTACATTAACTATCTGATAAGGAACCAGTTCGTAAGTTTTCGTTCCGAGCAACACCAACAGAGCTAGAGCGTGTCAAAAAGCCCTGATACTCAAAAAAATTTAGGCGAACGTGGCTTTTTTTATTCAAACCAATATTGCTTTTAAATGTTATGTAACAAAAATATCATCCATTAAATTTTTGATGAGAAAACTGTCGTTAAATTTTCAATCTGAGCAATATTTACACAGCTAGAGCGTATTTTGTGGGAAAAATAACAAATAATGTTCAACTGGCGAACTAAACAGTACACGATGAAAACTTCTTATGGTTGCATATAATACAAAACGCTATCTGGAATACTTTCTAAGAGACTCACTTGAAACCCACATATTAGATTCCAAAGGCAAGAAATACTAAAAAAGACATCTTAATTTTCTGTTGACAACAAAGTTCTCATATAATTGACTATCTAAACCATCCCATCGAATATCCTATTTATCGAACCCTTTTGTTAATTCTCCATTCAATGTCTTTAATAAAACCCTACCTTTTGTCTTTAGCCTCATATCCGTTTGATATCAGAAATTTCATCAAAATCTCTCTGAACATCACAGCCTTCTGCTTTAGTCAGTATCCCATTAAATACACAGCAATAGTCTACCTGGCGTATCAAAACGGTGAAACACCTTGAAGAAGATGAATTATGTTATATTATGTGGTGTTAGGTCTTGAGTTGTTTATAATGTCCTATTGTCTCTGGCTAAAGCGCCCTCGCTTAGCCTCCATCGGACTTGAATTCCTGTGATGCATCTGAGATAGCCGAAATAGGATCTCTTTGTTCCTTATCTGCCCTCAGGAATCAGAGGGACAGGTTTATTCTGTGTTCCTCAGGCCTAGTGCTTTAAACATTGTATATTATGTATATTTGTTAATTATCTTTATTTGTTTTATTTTATACTAAGTCCTATAACAACTTTAAAAATAATAATGCTCTACATTATACTAAATTATTTAATACCTTGTGCTGGCTTTATATAATCAGCAGTATTACTTATCTCTGTTACAGCTTCTGCTACTTTCCACACCTTTCTTTTTTTACTTTACTTTTCTCGAACTTCGTGCCAACATTTCAAGCATGAAATGTTAATAATTCAACTCTCCATAAGGAGTAACATCTCAACTTTTTTGGAGATGGTTATGTCAATTATCATCATTAACTTTTGCAATTATATAAATTTCAGTATTTTTCTTTCGTTGCTTTGGATTAATCCTCCTTCGACATAGATATAATATTAACTTTACCCCTTATTACACGATTTACCGATTTGATCAGGTTATATCTTCCTTCAAAAAAAAAAAAAAAAAAAAAAAAAATTAAAAGCAGAACCTTTGAGGAGAACAAATTGCATAATATAAGAGGTGATATTGTTGTCTTTAAGTGCCCAGCAATATCATGTCATAGATAGTTAAGATATAAATGCTTGTTGAACACATGAAGAAAGGCACTAAATTTAGCCGAATGAGATCGCTAGAGATTCAATCAGAAAAGGCTTAGAAGTAATACTAGTTTATCCACTCTATCGCTTTGGAGCAAATAGTTTAATCAGAAATGAAACCGTCCAATAATGGGACTAGAATGTCTTAGTAAGGAACATATAATGGATGTAAGCTCTAATCCACTTCCATCTGATTTTTCCGATAATCATACGTTTTACTAACTGACCCTTTGTTTCAGCAATATGAGAATTTATTTTCTAGTTAATTTGATATAAGACAAAGGATTTTTAAACAGAATATTATTATTTTGTTTCGTAAATATAAAACTTCAGATGTTTTACGAAATTTTATATTAAAGTACTTACATCTAAAATATAAAGTTTAATTAATGACACGAAATGAATTTTATAATTTCAGGTATACATGATGTTATCATTTAACATTGTCATGGTCTGTTTATTTTTAATGCAAATGTTAAGATACCACGACAATGTTAGAAAATTCGTTTTTAAATAATTTAAAGAAAACTATGGCCAAAATTGAGTGTGATATTGATATTGAACGTGAATTGATGCGATATTTGCAGTGATAATATTTAAATTATGTGATGAAAAAATACTCTAACGTAATAAAGCAGGAATGTTTTATGGTTTTAATTATTTTTTACTATGGAACCTTAAACTACTAAGATAACTTTTTCATATTGTCATGTATAAAGTCATATTGGTGGGGGGGGGAGGGGGAGTGAATTCACATTGGTATGGGGGCATTCACATTGTCATGGGTTAAAATTATAAACTGAAAGTGAAAAAATAAAAATAAAGTGATTTGTGTGTTGCTGCACTCACAGCTAGGCGTCTAGAAAGTATCATATGTTTGCAGCAAGATTTATCAACATTTAAATTTAGAATTTTTGTAGCTAGAAATTTGCCTGTCGCTGACTTGACCGAAACCGAATACATATCTTTCCATGGTGTTTCATACATACTAGAATCCACTATTCTCTTAACTTACTTCCTGATAAACCTTCGAGGAGTCTAATGAGTATATTTTTTTACAACTTATTGATGTGTCATTTTAATCATATTTAAAAACATTTACTAGTATATATTGTTAATATCATTTTACAGTTGTAAATATTTTTAAAAACAAATATTAAAGCGTAACACAGTTTTGATTGCAAAAACATGTTCTTTTAGCAAAAAATCAATATGACGATTAATTGATGTATTTCTTAATATTAAATATAATTTGTTTAAAGATGAGGACAGGTGGAGGAACCACTTGAATCGGGGAGCCCAGTCAAGAGTTCTATTTCTCCCAGGGCGACCTTCCCGCCCCGACCTTATTCAACTAACCTCCAATCTGGAATTCGTTAGGCACCACTCTGCTTTTACATAATTGGGTTTGCATTGGAAATAAGTTTTTAACCACTCACTGACTAGAAGACAAAAAAAAAAATCGAAAATAAAAAAATATTTAGGCAGAACGTTATATTCAGAAGAAATCGAAGTAAATAAGCAAGAATCTCATATCGTTTTGTAACGTATCGTTTGTTATTTAACATACTCATATCGTTTGTTATTTAACTATTAACCCATATTACGATCAGTTAATTATCACATCCAAAGTAACGTAAAATTAATTATCGATCCGAATATTTAATTGTTACATGTTCCATTCACTCAGCGATATCATAGTTAATTCAAGTAATTTTTTCTCTACTAAATTGAGAATTTTTTTTCTCATACGTATTAAATGAATTAATTATTTTAATCAATAGTTACATTTAGTCTAGATATTGATTATTATTTTTTTTTTCTTCTTAACAACATAATTAAATGCCTATCTTAATTTCATTATTAATATAAATATAACAACACTGATAATATATATGACACTTGTGAATAATCATTTAACTAAACTTTCAACAAAACAATTTTCACAAAACAAGGAAAAACAACTTTTTTTTCAGAAACATTCATAAATAAGTATTCATCTCTGTAATATCCTCACAACTATTTCCATTAGACACAGATAAAGAGAAAAAAAAATCGCTTTCTTGTGATACCCATAATTCAAAATTCACAAAATGCACTAAATCGATTATTCACAAGTGTCTTTTAGAAAAACAAATATGAAAAATTAATTGTCTGCAAGCTAAAATAATTAAAATATTATTTTTTATATTAATTTTCAACTTTTAAGCATAGTAGTCTTTCATTTCAAAACAGGAGTTAAATTCAGGTATTGAATATTTAATGTCTAAGAAATTTCGTGCAGAAAAGCAGGAGAGAAAAGCTCAGTAACACAACCATCAAGTATCTAAAATCTTAGACGGTAGAAGTACCATAGCAGATAATTAGCTAAGACAGATTATTCAATTACTTAAGATGTATTCAAAAATATTAGATGGGAATAAATGCGTGTACATGAAAGACGATTAAAGGAATTTCTATAGTTATCTTAGAGAAATGTGTGTGGTAAGTATTTTAGAAACTTGTGTGGGAGTGGAATAATTATATGATAAAGTCAATAATAAGGGTATTACGTCCAACGTTCATCAAAAATAACCCTATATTGAGTAGTGGTATAGAGGATATGAGTGTGTTGATTGAGTGGTTTATCCTAGTTTTCTTAATAGAGGCATTAATTATACATATATGGAACTAGACGAATAAATAAATTATCTGTTGAGGGTTTCTTATGTGATCAGAATAACTAAAACCGTTTCAACTACAATAATTATTAATATTCTTAAAGGCATAGATCTACTTGGAATGCTTAGGGAAAAAACAGGAATAAGAACTGCGAAAATTGAAGAAAAATTATAAACGATGAAATTTCGATTTTATAGACGGGTTTTCAAAATTTTATTAGTTTTAATTTTTTAAGAAAGCACACATCTTCCCGCTGACATTCTTGTTTTTAATTTCAACCGCTATTTCATTTGTAATTATTTCAGTTGTACATACGTATTTGAAGGATTTTACTGCCTTCAATTCTTGGGTCAAAAGATGGATGGATTGTTTTTCCCTTTCTTTTTTTGTTGAGGTCATCATTTCGTTATTACTTTTCACTTTAGGGGGTTCTAGCCAAAAGTAGTTCTAATGAGACTTCACAATCTCAGGTTTACACTTCTTTCACTCCACCAGAGATAACAAACAACCTATTTTTAAAGATGGATGTAGAAATTAAAATGTCGGACTAGTAGGTACTTCTTGATTACTAATCGCCGACTTGTCTATACACTTAACAAACTAGAAAAGCTTAGAACTCCTGAGAGTATTGGTAACCCAAGCCATTAGTAAGTCTATTTATAATAAAATCGTTACACACGTACGCATGTCAATTTCTTGTTTTTGTTTAAATTTTTATAGAATGATTCAAATTCACATCATAAATTACAGAAATAAAGTTTGTAAACAGTCTGAACATTACTCATGTTTGGTGATTAACACTCGAAGAGTGGTTTTCTACGAATTACACTTCCATATAAAGAACTCTATAAGTAATTCTGGCGAATTTGCGCTGTCAGAAATTTTTAACAATTAATTAATTACTTGTTACTTACTAATTAAGCAATTACTTTTTAATATTTATTATTTAATCTTTCACAATTAAAACAATTTTTAACGCACCTTATGGCTTAACTAATACGTACATAGTATTGGAATTTGCTCCTTTTATTCTGTACGGACTTTAAATATCGATTTATACTTATATTTTAATCACTGTTATTGCCATCGCTTCTATCTCAGACCGTAAGGTTTATTGCTACCTTATTGTTTTTTAGATTCAATCCTTTACCAGCATCCATTAAGATCTTATATTTAAACATCCTACTACTGCTTGGAAAAAAACCCTTAAGAATAGATAAAAGGGTTTTAAAGAGACTTAAAGAAGCAGAAGAAACCTATAACAAATGCCATTACAAGATGTTAGGATGTGAAATGGCTGCAATGGAAAAACAAGAAATGTCTCGATTAGGTGCATAAATAAACAGGAGCTGTAGAAGTTCGCCTTCACTCTTTAAATATTCAAAGGGGATTTTCCGAGCCAGTTGTTCTTCGAAAGCCAGAAAATTCACAAAGGATTCGCTCTTAGCTCGTCACGAACTGGAACGTAGATCTCTTCGGCTGCCTGACGAAGCACTTTTCGCTGAATAAAATCTTAAGATGAAGTGGTTTCTGATTTGAAGGTGTTTTTATAAGTGTGTTTTATCATATATTATGTCCATCCTAATCAACAAAGAAATCGAACAATTAATACTGTATTCTCAGTAATATAGCTCATGAAGGTAATCTATATACATTAATATCGGGTGTAAAACTAGCTTTATATATATATATATGTATTATCTGCTGGCTTCCTTAGGTGGATGGAGCATATATATTAAAATCCCATTCTCATTTATACAATAACTTCGGCTTCGTCCACTCTCGTAATTAAAGATCTTAGACAATATTAACTAATAATCGATATTTTATTTATTTATTAATACAAATCTTGTATTCTAAAAATCAAGCAAAAATAAAACCATATATTCATAAAACATGGTAATAAACTACATTTTGAGTTTCGTCTTCCGATATTATGAGAATGATTGGTTCGTTAAAAATTCTTTTCTTTAAATCCTTACTTATTGTTGACCGTCTGAAAAACATCAAGTCCGAAGATCCACTAGAACGTTTTTTTTTATTGAAAAGGTAGATTAGTTGGAATCATTGGCATTCTAGGAATAAATGCGACTTCTCTTGTCACTGTTCGAGTGAGAATTACAGCCTCAATGATATTTCCACGCATAGTTGCAATTTTTAACCTTATAGCACCATTGCACAGATTAGGTCGTTGGCCACGTGAACATTTTTTTTTTTTACATCTAATTTTCAATTTTAATGTAATAGTTTGTAATCCAGATGGACAGAGATTATTTTCAAACTTCACTGGGATCCACTTGTCGCTCCAAAAATTTAGCACTTTTTAAAGAAAAATTAAGTTGAAAATAAATGAATATTATTGTAAATTTCAAGCTCTGAATAACACCGTACCATCCTTAGCTGTCTTGCAGAACGGTGCTCACCACATATCGGTCGATTTTTAAACTTCAATAGAATCTATATTTATGCATTTTTTTATAACGATTAATTGAAAATCAGTATATTTTATTATTGCTAATCCTTTTAATATATATTATTATATTTATGTATTTATGGATAAAATAGAAGGATCTATAGATTTATTCAAAAAATAATTAGACAAAATATTAACATACTCAATACAATTTTAACATACATTATAATCTGATACTGGTCTTAACTGAACAAGGACGGACCAAATCGTAACTAAAAAAAATGTTTTAATTATTAGTAATATATAACCTTCCGACGGATGTGTGAAAGACAAAGATCAAATCCATTTATCTTTCTTTTTCAAAGGAGAAAATTTGCCAGTGACAGAATATTAATTATGCAACAAATATAGACAATAGCTTCAATATATTTATTTAAAGTTTGAGCTTTCATCAACTAACTAAGAGTTAGGAAGTTCATAACAGATTAAGAATTGCTGCTATCCTTGAAAATAGCAATAAAAAAATAATGCTCAGTCGCATACTTCAATATAAGATTTTCGTCGGTGACAGGTAAAACTTCAATCATTAGTTAAAATTATCTATCTATGTTTTATGCTGAAAGCGAGCGAAGCACGAGTAGAGAAGTTTGGTAATCGATGATTTCTTTATTGGCGTTGAAAAATCATTGTTCTAAAACCATTTTTATTCATTAAATCTTAAAATAATTGAAAACCAAATTATACTCATACTTCTAGATTGATTATATTCCCAAATTATTTCTTATTATAATTATATTAAATAATATCTATTGCAACATCCAACATTTTGGCCAGCCTATAAAGACTATCCCTGAGGTTTTCAATATTCATAAGATACTATTGTAAGTTGCTGTTTGAAAAGCCACCCTTAAGTGACTTTTTTAACAAGTTCGTTCCAATTCTACTATGAATTCAATTCTAACTTATATGAAACGACCTATGGAGACCATTTTTCTCATTAGTGACAACATCCCTCGTAAAATAAGTCGCAATTGTGAAAACACATCTATTAGCCCACTTCAAAAATAGGACTGACCTAGATCTGTAAAGAGAAGAGTGGCGGAGACCACCACCCGGAGTGGGCTGAGTGGTTCTCCTTGTGTCCGCGGTAGGGAGTCTTCTTGTTCTTTGTTGTCATCACACCTTCAACCATCTACTCTTGGACATTTTCTACTTTTCTATTATAATTCAAGTGCAATAAAGTACAAGGAGTATAAGACTTATTTCTACTGTGCTAGCTTATGGTCTACTTATAAATAAAAAAAAGTACACATCCAGTCCTTATTTTACTTAAGTTTTGCTATATTTTATATGAAGTGTGGAATTCCGAAACCTATGAAAAAAAAAGTTCATTTTTCATTTCAAACAACCTATTTTTAAAGATGAATGTAGAAATTAAAATGGCGAACTAGTAGGCACTTCTTGATTTCTATATCGCCGACTAGTCTATACACTTAACAAACTAGAAAAGCTTAGAACTCCTGAGTGTATTGGTAACCCAACATTAGTAAGTCTATTTATAATAAAATGGTTACTCACGTACGCATGTCATTTCTTGTTTTTGTTTAAATTTTTATAGAATGATTCAAATTTAATCATAAATTACAGAAATAAAGTTTGTAAACAGTCTGAACATTACTCATGTTTGGTGATTAACACTCGAAGAGTGGACTTCAGCGAATTACACTTCCATATAAAGAACTCTATAAGTAATTCTGGCGAATTCGCGCTGTCACAAAATTTTTAACAATTAATTAATTAATTGTTACTTACTAATTAAGCAATTAATTTTTAATATTTATTATTTAATCTTTCACAATTAAAACAATTTTTAACGCACCTCATGGCTTACGAAACCTATGAAAAAAAAGTTCATTTTTCATTTCAAACAACCTATTTTTAAAGATGAATGTAGAAATTAAAATGGCGAACTAGTAGGCACTTCTTGATTTCTATACGCCGACTATATATATATATATATATATATATATATATATATATATATATATATATATATATATATATATATATATATATATTAATAAATCCGATTTTTCTGGGTAAGTACATCTTAAGATCTTTTGTACATCTTAATCGTATAATTGAATTTTATGAAATACTAAAGCGTAAATAGAAAAAAAATCCCATTCTGAAACTTAACTGAAGCACATCCCTTGAGATAAGAGGAGTTGCGAAGAGTAAACAAATAATTCATATTTAATTGCCAATAACCGCAGCCATTATTATGCGAAAAATGGGAAAAGAAAATGGGCGTCTGGACGCCTCAAAAACCGTTACGGAAATTGAGGGAGAGGAGTTCAGAGTCGGTGACATTGCAATGAGATTTCTTTTTTAGGAGATTCAATTTTTTATAAAAATTAAGATTTTTTTAAATTTTAATTTATCCATGTATTAAATTAATTTAGTTATAATATATAAAAGAAAAAAAAAACTTTTTCTATTTATAAATAGTCTCCACCTAAAATACCTTAAAATCACAGGAGTAACCTGTGACAACAACTGATATAGTAAACTCTATAAATATGATATGCTTTGTAAATAAAATATATTTATATGATGAAATATAAATACCATTTCATAAATATATGCATATATTTTGTTTTATTATATATAATACAATTTTTTTTACAAAATAAAATTATATTTGAAATAAAGCGGACAGAGCAGGTAATAATCATAAGATATCTATGGTGTGTAAGTAATAGAACACTGCATACATACCTACACATACCCATTGTATTAGACCACATCAAAACCAAATACAGAATTTTTCACGACAAACTCTATGACCATCCCAACAAACTCATTTAAAACATGCCTACAACATGTACATGACAATACGTACTGATGGGCTAAAAAGGAGCTTACTTTAATAACAACCAACATAAAGTTATGAATGGATTATGTACCAACGGGTGCTGATCTCTTATATTTTACATGTCTCATTTAATATTATATTTTTCAATACATTTGCTGATTGTCTTCATCAATTCATTATTGATCAGCAAATCAATAAACAAAGTGAATACATATATACAATAATAAGTGAAGCATCATAACTTTCTAATATTTATTGTCTGTTTTTTGGGACTCAAAGACCTGATTCACACCAACTAGCTCACGAACGTCAGGTTATCTTAAAGGTTACTAACCTATTCCATCCAAAGCTTAAAGTCTGAGATTTATTCAGGACCACAAAGAAATAAATAGTCAGGTGGAAATCGAACCCACGACCATCAGTGTGGAGCGCTCTGAAAACTTCGCCCCATCACGCTTAGCTACACATAGTGGCCCCCTTTTTAGTATTTAAGAAGACAGGAGATATTAAGCACCTTCATAATTTCCATTAAAAAGTAAAATATCTTATATAATATTCATAACTTTTTAATCATATTTACCAATCGAGTTAAATGAGACGTGCAATTCCAAAACCAAAGTCCATGTTTCTGATTTTTTTTATTAAATAGTTTTTCTATTCAACTATCTTTAGGTAAAAGTTATTTCTTGGCACATGAAAAAAATATATATAAATTAATTGAACACAAAAATCAGTTCCTTTTAAATACAATATTTTGTCATGCATTTAAGTACATTTTGTTATTAGAATTTGCTAGATAGAAAAAAGTATGTAAAACTTACCACTTTGGAATTTTTAATATTTATTTGGTATTTTTTACCTAATTGATATCATAACGCTCTATAGTATTTCTTCTCTTTTAACATCAACCAAAATACCAATTTGAACAGTTATTATACCAAAGTAGCTGTCGATAAAAGTCCCTTAATTCGCTCAAGACATATCTCGTCAAGTAAATGATTCCCATATGAAAATGATTAAATTGAACCACTAAATGATTCTTGACTTTCCTACTTTTGCTATAATAGATTAGTTATCTGTAGAATAACTCGCCCTTCCTAGCCTAGTAGGAGTATATAAGGAAGTTGAGCCTAAATAAAATAAGTATTATGCTTTGTTATCTCCGTTTTGAAAATATAATTTAAAAATATTAACATAGACTGCTTGTAAATACCATATTTTTATATTTATGCTTTTCTTTTCACATAAAAAATCTAATTCTCTTCATTAAAGCAGGGTATATTCATGTATTTTGTGATACTCCTGTTGTTCAACAATACTGAGAAAAGTGGGAATTTCACCCTACGTGTTATGTTTTTAAGTAAGGGCATTCGAAGGACAAAGTTCTCTTTCTTTTAATCCCGTTTTTGGAATTGCCTACAGATAATCCCTGCATCCCATGATGGACCTGGAATTGTATACTTGCAACGGAAAATCTGAAGACTCTATGAAAATCAACTTTTTAAGCACCTAAATATTGATTAAATAATAAAATATTTAAAATAAAAATAACTAAGAAGTGATTCATTGCATAAATACCTGCCTAATTACTACCTTATTCGTTACTTAACTAACTACGAACTCATGCCTTACTTAAGTCCTACTCAAATCCCCGAAACAAGCAAAAATCTTATGTCTGTAAGAATTTAAAGTTCGAAATCAAAATTCAACTTATTTAAAGAAATCAATATTAACCATTCAATTAACATGGCAAATATAGTACCATCTTAAGTATACTCAAAAGAAGCAAGTTACAGTTTAAAATTCTCTTCGCTTATGATAAACTTCTGTCCTTAACACTTTAAATTAAATAATTAAATTATTATTTTCTTAATTATTGTATTAACTTACTATTGTTAAATTTTATGTTTTGTTTAAGCACTATTTTTTATGAGGGCTAACAGCTCAAGAATTGTTTAGGAGCTTTTACACACACTCATTTTACAATTATGTTGTAAAGTAAGTTACTTTACATGCTTACATACTGCTTTTGTGTAATTGTTTATATAGCTATTACCAAAAGCTTCAGAGATACTGTTTTAAAAATAAGAGCCACTACTTTATACGAATTTAATTTTATTATTTCTATAATACTCCGGTCATTCTTCAAATCCTGAAAATTCCAATAAATCATCTTCTAATCCTGATTAAATAACTTTATTATCGTCGTCTGGATTAGCACTGATTCATTCACCGCAGTGTCAGGTAATTTGTTTTTGCAGCAAATTTTAAAAGCTTAATTGAATGCTATTTTCAAAACGAACCTGATGCTCTGCATTTACAATTTTGTCTCATACAAAGCATAAAAGATCATCTGTTACTATTGGCACAATATAGGTATTTAGTAAGTTTCTAATATTTATGAATGTATGATAAAATTACTATAAATCCTACTGGCACAATTTGAAGAGCGACTTTTATACATACATTTTCACATAATTCACCTCATCGTAGGTGGAAGCGAACCCAGAATAGTCTCATCAACAAGTAAAGAATATCTAGTAAAATAACTAAATTGGTTTCATGCTTTATTTTAATTTTTAAAAATTGGGTAAATCCGGTAAATACAGGGATTTTAAAAATTCATTTCTAAAAGTTTAGGGACTGCATTACTATCAGAATCCCTTGATAAAATCACCTATTTAAAATTCTACTTTTTTAAAAAATAATTGAAAAAAATCAGACCGCTTTTCGAGAATATCTAAGCGTTATCCTTTCTATTGACTATTACTGTTATAATCATCACTCATCCACATCATCGCTTTCGGATGGCCTATTTTCGGGAAGGACAGTTCCTGGAGGTGCTTAGAAAGTTTAGGGCTCTCAGACAATAGCGGCCTAAGTTTGATGGGCTCCGGGCGACTCCGGTATGGCGGCTTCGGTATGGTCATCTGTATTTTATATTATGGTTCTGACCGATATTCTTCAAGTACTTATCGATCAATTTGGCTATTAAGAAATGCTTATCTTATATCAAGTGCCAGTAAAATTTCTTTATTTTCTTTTAGTAGTGAGTGATTGTGTTGCTGTGATTGTCAAGACTTGGAATAAAATGAATTGAAAAAAAAAAAATAAATAATACAATAGCTCACCTTATCGGAAAATAAAAGTATTTTACTACCTTCGTGCTTTCTATTCTTCCGCCTTTGAGTTGTTTTTTTTATAAAGTTCCTTCTTCACTGTGAATGCCTCAGTACCGTGGGTTATCTTGATTTCTTTGTAAATTTACTGTTAGATGTTTAGTAAGGTTCTTGAGGTTCAGTCTATAAATAAAAACAACTATTTTGGTGACGTTTTGAGTCTATATTGTTCTCATAATCATGCCCTGCATCTAAGTATGAAAATCCTTGTGTTCTTTGAACTCGTCAGTTTTCTGTTCTGTATTATCTGAACCTCATGAACCTTACTAAATATCTAATAGTAACAGTCAAGAAAGATTGATTGAAAATAATCAAAACTTTGATTCACAAAATGCGCACAAGTTGAGCTAATTATAGCTAAATTATTCGAGCTCAGCTATAATTTTGGCACCTCGACCACTTCATAATTTCAAAATTAATAATATAATTCATTATTCAAAATTCCTTGGTAACTTTTTTATTATTTTTTTTTGTTACCCTTTAAATTGCCCAGTCTGCCGGGGTTCTTCAAGGAAGTGTCCTATGTTCCACCTCTATACAGCCGGCATACCAACTCATCCAAGAACCATTCTTACCACGTACGCAGAAAATAATTATCTCTTCAATGCATCTCAAACATTACAATCTCCTATAACAAACCTAATGGTGTCTGCTTTATAGCACAATCAATGAGAACAGAAATAAGAGCTGAAGAGTGCATGAAATATGCGGTAATTCTTGAATTTATAGCTTTGTTAGGCGTAGTTAGAAGGCAAACATACTAAAATTCCTCGCCCCTAAAAAAAAAGTCTGGGGGGGAGGGGAGAAAGTCCCAATTTTGTGTTTTTCGATTATATATCGAAAACGGTTGACTGTAGAAAAATGTGCATGTAATTCGAAATTAAAGCTAATTATTATAAAGCTAATTTCCTATGAAATTGAGTCTATACATATTTGTCGAAATTCCGGAGTTTTCGAGATACACATTATTTAACATCGATAATTATAAAAAAAATAATATATGTTTATCTCACTTTTGGCTAAACATTTTCTTCAAATGCCAGAAACGTAAATATTAAATTAAAGTAAATTTAATGGTCTACAATTTCGATTTCGATATTTGTTCTGAGATACGATCATGTAAGGTATTAGAAGCAAAAGTTTTACAAAAAATGAGGTTTTTTCCCGAAAATCACCGATATTTAGTAACGTCTATTTCAAAAACCGTTGGAATTTCAACAATTTTATATAGAATAAATTTTATAGGAAATTCAATAAGCTCCAATTTAGACACGAAACATATTTTTCTATAGTTCACTGTTCGAGATTTAATCAAAAAACCATAAAATAGGACATTCGCTCCTCCCCCACAACTGTTAGTTAACCCCCCCCCCCCAGGAGCGGCGACTTTTAGTATATTTACCTTCGCACTACTTCTAGCGAAGTTATGACGTAAAAAATCATCGCATATTTTCATGCTCTACAATGTGTTTATTGACTGAACTATTAGAGGATCAAACTAAATCCATACAAATCTCATTAAATAACTATTACCCTTAGTCGTAAACCTACGACTTCCTATCCTTCAGTATCCTTTAGTAATATTTCACTTATCCCTGCAGAACAGATCCGCTACCAAGGACCCCCATTTGGACAAACCTCATACTTGGAATCCACTAGGAAGACTAAAACGACAAGAAACTGCTCGTCATTATAAATTACTTCAACATTTACTTGACAAACGTTCAAAGCTTCCAATAAATTACACAGACAGTTACATGACAGTTATTAGATCTTTCTGGACATCAGAAGTTGAGTTTTGGGCTCCACTAAACCCTCTTATTCTTATGTTATCCAAACCTTAGGCGCAATTCACACAGAACGGACGTAGCGGAGACGTGGCGCGGACGTGGCGCTTTTGTCTCTTCGGACATAAAAACAACTTTGATAAAATTTGATATTGGAGTTACATACATACGCACCAACGATTTAATAGGGGTGAAACATTACCAATTTAATTTTTTTTGGGGGGGTGGCGGGTTTTTCAGGGAAATCTATTGAGTTGTTTTTATGTCCGATTCACCCTCTCCCTCCAAAAAAAAAAATTAAATCAGTGATGTTTCACCCCTATTAATTGTTGGTGTATATGTATGTAACTCCAATATCAAATTTTATTAATGTTCTTTTTATGTCCGATTCACCCCTTATCCAAAAAAAGAAAGCTAATTAAAAAAGAAAAAAGAAAAAAAACTCGTGGCGAGGAAGTGGCGTGCCTCTTCTTGTACGCCACGAGAGACGGCAAAGAGACGTGGCGCGGACTTTTGCCTCTTCCGCGCCACTCCTATTAAACAAACGTTCCAATTCACACAGAACGGACGTGGCGGAGACGTGGCGCGGACTTATTTTAATAGGACAAACCTGGAAGAGACAAAAGCGCCACGTCTCCGCCACGTCCGTTCTGCGTGAATTGGGCCTTACAATTCTAGATAATTTGAGGTCAGAGATTAGGTGGTGTCCAGAGCAAATTACAAAAATCGTAGTTATTGTGTGCCAACGCTTTGGCTTTTTTGATAGGCTTTAAATAGCCCTAAAGAATACTAATTAGCATTAGAGTCATAAAGTTATCTTAATTTATAAAATTTTTAATTATATTTCAATTATGATTTAAATTTTCGGATAAATTTTTTATATTATATTATTTTATAGGTTGGATGAACACCTAGACCCTCTGCAAACCACTCTAATATTTGGTGAGTAGCCGTTGCCTTAATCAATGTAACATTAATTTAGACTGAAACCTAAATAGCAGAAGTATAACCCTATCTAAATCCTAGCGATGTTGCATAGCTGTTGGTGCTAGTTGATATGAATGAAATGTCGGTGTTTATTTCATTATAAGTATTAATTTTTACTTTGTCTATAGTCAGAGAGTCTATCAAAGTCTGTGGTTTCTGTAATGGTGGTGTGAAAACTTTTTTGCTTAAATTATCTTATAATATTTTGTAAAAACTTAATATTTTCTGCGCAAGAAAAAAAATTAATTATTTAAAATTGTGCCATATTGATCCGGACTTGATATACAACGAAAATATGATGAAGTAAAAACGGTTCTCTTTATTTGAGGATAATCTAATCTATCCTTCAGTTGGAAAAACATTTCCATACAGAATACAAATGAATGTTAATTAGTGTCAACATAATATTTATATCAACGAACTCATTTAGATTGTTGGAATATTTATATTTGATTTTCGGTCTTAGGGGTAATTCATTTTTTATTTTGTTTGTCAATTGTTATTAGTAAGAATAATGAGTAATGATAACTCCCAAACTAGTTTATTAATCAAAAATATTAACAATTGTAATATAATATTAATAATTACATATCTGAAGAAAGCTATTAATTTCTAGATACGACATTGAGATATAGTAGTGGAAGTTGGTAAATGTATTATTGGTAGTTCTTTCTCTTTTGGAATTACCTTCTATATTTTCTCTCCGAGAAAGAACTAGGTCGATGAAACAGTAAAATATAAAGTCTTTTAAAACACTTCCTTCCATGAAAAGTTATAAGGAAGAGAGAGGCGTTAAGAAATGGGAGCTATTCTCCTGGTGTGAGGCTACTAAACTAAGCATTACCTTGAAATTTCTCTCTTCGTGAATTTATTTTAAAAAAAATATGAATTTCTCTATGAAGTATTTCTGGATGCAGAATCATATTTTTTTATACATACATTGTATTTTCCCCTTGCTAGCTGGAATCCGGATGCCTAAATAAGGTCTGATAGCAGCGATCAATACATAATTAATTGTATGTTTTTGCAACTAAGGGTGGATATGTAGCATTCGAAACTCTTTTTCAAATTAACTGATAATCATAAGATTGGCATCTCGTCTATCAATTCCTGGTCTAATAACTGGGTTGGTGCAAAAATAATGCTGGTGTTGAATATTCATTTTGTTTAAGCGCAATCGCTTGCCAAGTGAAAATGATAATTAATGTTGCTTTTTCCTCAAAGATTAGTATAGTTTTGTTATATTTTTTATGAGCAAGAACCTCTGAAATTCACCATGTCCGTACATGACTTTCCTGAACTTTATTTACGAGTTCAAACCTGGTTGAAGTGCGGCCTAAACCTTACTTGGTATCAAAAATGGTCGGATTTAAGTAAGCATTTGTGAATACATACAGTGCAGCGATGATTACAAAAATTTCGTCTTGAATATTTTGATCTCGAAAACAAGGAATGTCGCGGTAGACTCTCTAATGCTGATCACTTCTGCTTTAGTAGAATAAACCCCTATAGAGACTACTCCAGAAATGAAGAAAGAAGTTAGTCCTGAGCAATCAACATTATAACCCACAGAAAATCATAATAGTTTTTTTTTTTTTTTCGCATATAGAATCCTGCATTATTTTTGCACCAACTGAATATTACTTAGATACCAGTGACATAGCCGAATGAGAAGCACTGCAATCTTTTTGCGTCTGTATTTCCCTACTATTTATCACACAATATATACAAGCATTCCGGAAACCCAAACAGTAGAACTTACGGGAGGCCAAGTCAGTTTTAAAGAGATCTTAAAGCTACGTTACAATATTCTATAAGAGCTGTAGTTTTATGTCTGAATCGGGAATACCTGGAATTAGTTATTTATTAGTGCTAGTAGAGTTTAACTTTTGTATTGAATAGTACATTCATATTTTTAGTCTACTTTTTAAATTTTATTTTATCTGAATGTATTTATTCTAAATGTTTATGCATCCCAGACACTCTAATCACATATCACCTCCCTTGAAGAATGATGTAACTGGAGAGTTAAGATAACTGCCAGGAAATCTCAGCAAAAAACTTTTACTCTGCTTCGAAAACCTATCTCATTCTTTAACTACGAAAACCTATTGTATCCTTTACCTATTAAATAATATTGAATAAATAATATACCTTGGATTTTATCTAGATAAGAGATTCACATGGAATCCTCAAAAAGACATGAACCTGCACCTTGATTTCGACTGCTACAACACTTATTTGACAAACGTTATATTCTCCCGAATAACTATAATAAACTCATTTATATAACGATTATCATCTTATGGTATTATTGACCTTATTATGGACTTATGATATAGAGCTATTGGGCTCCACCAAACAATCTAATTCTTCCCGCATCCGATTACTTCAATCTAAAATCCTTAATGCTCCTTACTTAGTTATAAATGAACTACCTATCCCTATGTATTCCATATGTCGCTGATTTGGCTCCAACCAGATACCTTTCCTTTCACGACAAACTAAATAATCGCTCAAATAAATTTGTTTCTCAATTTGCTTTCTGACAATCCTCCGAGGCATCGAAGGTGCTACTAATGGGTAGTCCTCCTAGTTTCTGTCATATTATTAGTCTGCATTGTAATTACTACATATGTACTAGATGTATGTTTGTATACAGTTGTCATTTTTTAATAATAAATAAATATTTTATTATGTATAATATGCGTTTAAATGAAACTGATATTCCATATTTAGAAATGTTGAAAGTCGAGCTCCGCAGAGCAAATGATCACTTGTGCCCCCAATTCGGATCCTGAATGTGTTGATGTGATGATGTGCTGATTAGTGCGACCGGAGTTAGGGCCTCCTGGACAAATGTTGATCTTGTCTCGACCCGAGTACATCTGATCAAGCTTCTCTTTCCCCTGATCTACATAAACAGTTCCAGTAATAGTGTTCTGCAAAGTTTAGCTGCTTGATGTTTAGCTGCAAACGGTTTGCAATTGTATTTTTTAGCTTATAGCTTATTCTGGTATTAAATTTTCAATTCTTATTTTAATAATTTAGTTTTAAGGAAGAACTCATTTTATTTAAATAATTTTCATTGATTTATTTATTTTTTTTGCACTTATCTTTTTGAAATCGACACCTGTAAAATACAAAACTGACAATCAGGGAATAATAATCATGATGATTTAAAAAAAAAAAACTTTTTATTGTTATTTACAACTAGATACATTATATACAACAAGAAAATGTTTACAATAACATGTCAAGAACTGATCACAAGTACCACTTCAATAGTTCTACATTAGAGGGTCTCTTGGCCATCTCCTTTTCAGACACCTCGGAGGATTATCGATAATTGAGTGTGAGACTATTCGGGAGGCTAGTGGATTCGAGTGGGTATGGAGTTTATTGTGGATAGTTTTCTGCATTGGGCCAATCCAGTAACATATAAAACATTTAAATTTTTATGGATTAGTTTGTTTGTGTCTTAAAAAAGGAACATTGAGGATTTTACAAAGGATTTTGGATTGTAAAAACTGGATACGGGACGGATAGGAAGGCTTAGTGTAGCCTTAAATCTCTACTCCGTATGTCCAAAAATGTCTGATTACTATTATGTAAATAAGTCTTTGGTAATTTATTGGGAGCTTTGAACGCTTGTCTAAGTAAATGTTAGAGTATTCGGAAACATTGATGTTTCTTAAAATAAAAAAATATTATTTATTAATACTTTAGAATTACGCTTGTCTATTAATTCTTCATATACTATCTAGTATACATTTTTCCAAACGACCAACTTGCACTTTTCCTCATAACCACTTTAATTTTTCAGGCTATATATTTTATCAAATATTTTTTATTTATCGATTTTTTGTTTTCTAATCCATTAAAATCTTCGGCGCAATTTTCTCATAACTGTTTTTTTATCATAATGATATATTTAAAAAATGGCTATCAAATAGCAGTGGTTGTAGTATTTTGTATATTGAAAGTGAATTAATTATTAGCCTAGTATCTGCGTTACAAAAGACTGGTTAGGTCGTGTTTCCTAGCAAGGCCTGATAGTATCTATTTTGGCGCGATTGGAATTTTAGAGCAATTACAGGGCTCAGCACAACGATAAAAAAAAAAAAAAGCCTTACTGAAAAGTGCACAATTATTTATCCTCTTCTTCATGGCAGCTAGGGATTCATTGATTGAATATTCATAAATGAATGAATAGATTTGATTTATATGAATGCCACTATATCTAATTAAATGCAAAGTGACCCAGATAAACAATAATATTATTTCTCAGAGACACTATCGCTAACAGAGTTATTCGGATTAATTCTCTAGTATATATCACCCGAATCTAGTCTATAGGTCTAGTTCTATTGTATCTAAGGTACAATCATTTGTAAAGTTATCGAATCAGTTTCTGTCAGGTATCGGGCATCTTCGGGGAGGATATTAAATGCACTTCCAACTCCCAATCATGGATATAAGTTCCTTAGGCTTGGATTATACAATTAGTTATTATTTTAATTTGATCCAATCTATAATATTATTTATCGCCTTTTTAGTAATGGATAACAAAAGAACATCGAATTTGTTTCAATCGTTATTAATTATTTTTAAATTAATTAGGATCACAGAAAAAGTAGTTTCTTTTGGTCCTTTTACACATTTAAAATGAAATTTTATTTTTTAAAATTATATTAGTTAAATTTTCAAAATGTGTTTTTATACTATGTTATCGTTGACCTTTACATCAAACTGAAAAAGTGACATACTTAGGACTTACGCTTGACAGAAGACTGACATGGGGCCCACACGTCAAGACAAAAAAAACAGACGTTACAGTTAAGACTGCGACTTCTATACTCAGTACTTCTCAAACGCTCAAAATTACCTTTAAAACAGAAACTTCACATTTACAGTTACTTGCTAAAACACATCTGGACGTATACATCGCAAATTTATGGACCGGCCAAAAGAACACATATTCAGATAATACAAACATTTCAATCGAAATTCCTAAGACTGATAACAGATTCCCCTCCATAAGTGTCAAACGATACCCTACATGCAGACCCATATCCATAAACTTTATCGACAACTTCATGAAAAACTACTGGACACACTGACAAACAGATACATAATATGGCAACAGTACAAATTCCTGACGTAACTAACAGGAGGCTGAAAAGGAAGTGGATGAGGGATCTCCTAGTTTAATTCCTAATACTTTAGTTTAACGCCTAGAGATTGTACCACTGGGTTCTGACTCCCTCATGCCTGATCATGTCTGTTGTTTCATTGTAACTTCACATTCACTGGTTGTTCATTGTGTACAATTGTGAATAAAGTTATTATGTTAAAAAGAAAAAAAAATGTTATTGTTGTAATTTGTTAAAAGCAGTAGCTATAAAAACATATGTTTGTGATATCATATTGCTACAAACGAAATCAGCTTGGATCCAGATCTCTATGAATGTGCACATGGGTAATAACCACTTATTCCAATGGTGAAAAAAATCGCACCGCACGATTTCGAGTATCGAAGACAAGTTAAGGAGATCACACATCTGGACTTTGATTCAAGTCGCATTGTTTTGCTGTAAAATCGGAATCTGATACATCAATTGGATGAAGTATGTATTAGATTCCGATTCGAAACGATCTCTCACTTCACTTCTTTTTATTTTAAATTATTTTATTAATTAAATTTTATTCGGAAATTTCACCTTAAAGATCTTAACCTCCTTCCGGTCGGTTAACTCTCTGAGACACGAGCGGTCGTACAACTTCCTGTTTTATTATCCGTTTTTGTCTGAATTTTATATTAAATCGATTCAATAAATTATTTTAATCATTTTACATTTAAAATAGAATATATGTACCAATAGTATTTTTATTAACTGAAAAAACAATTTTATGAACATAAATGGTAATATGTTTATGATAGAAATAATATAAAACGAATTTATAAAAAAATACCTAATTGTTGATTTATTTCTTACTTTACGCCCACATTGGAGCAGTTAAATCAATCCATATACACTACAGCCTTTACAATATTAGCTGCGATGTTCCCTCAACCTCTTCCTCATTCTTTGCGACTTGGCCGCCCTCTCCTCATCCGTAATGGTGTATTGTTTTAGTTTGACTGTTTTTATTGTAATTACAGTCTTATATCTCCACTTCTCAGAATCCTCTTCTCTTTTCTTTCTAAAATTTGTTTCATAATTATATTAAGCTCTTTAAAATCATTGTGGACCTCAATTAACCAGTTGTTCTTGGTTTTACTTTTCCAAAAGTGATTAAATAATTATTACAGTAGTAAGGTCTCTGGTAGTCTTAATATTTGGGCCAAAAAGACAATTCATATTTTTCACATTGTTTTCGTAATTGATCCATTTTCCCGATAGACTATTTCATTAGATAGCAACCTCCATTGTCCATCTACTTGATGTTCTTTATTGATGATTGTCCTGATGATCCTTCTGTCTATTTTTTTGCATTTTACCCGTTGTTGCTTTGGTATTCAACTTAAACAAAGTTTCAGTTGCATAAGTTAATCCAGGTGTAACTACTGAACTAATATGTTAAAATTTTGCGTTCATCAAGAGAGATTTCTTCTAATCTGTTGGCCGTGTAATTCGTAGTGCTTGTCTTAGTTTTCTTGTTCTGTATTCTATTGAGGCTTTCTCATTTAACCTACCTGTTTATTTACAATATTAGTCAAAAATCATTTGCATGTCGAAAGTAGGTGGTTTTGCAATTATTGCAGAAAAAGTTTTGAGGAACTAATTTTACATATAGTATATAGAAATCCCAAGAATCTCTCCCCTCTGCGTTATCTAAATCACTACCCTCACAATCGATAAATGCATAATGATCTAGCACATTTTACATTTCTTCATCATTCAAATCCGAATCACTCTCCTCGAAGTTTTGAATGCCAAGTTCTTTTTTCTTCCCCGACTAGCTCCTGCAAAATTTGGGGAATATCCTATAATTCAGTACTCATAAAGGGACGTGAAAAAAATCAAAACAAGAGTGGTCGCATATTTTATTCGGAACAAAACTGTGGAAAATCACTGATAAAATGTTTTGAATGTAGGAAACTATTCAACCTTTCAAAGTGGAAAATCACTGACGGTAAACAGAGGATTACCTCGAGAAATAGCTAAAGAAATTTTTCGGGGAAGTTAACAGGAAGCGATAGATAGGGAAAAGCCGGGTATACTAAATACAACGAAGCGACCAGTGGAAAGGTTAATGTACCCTATGTTGTTAATTTAGCCCTAACCAGGTACCTACTCTTTCATAGCAAACTCCATATCCATCAAATTCATTAATATCACATTCACATTCTATTCAAGAGCCTGAAAATAAGATGGCCTCGGGACCTTCTAATATAGAACTTTTGAAGCCGGTTGACATGTTATTGTTAGTATTATCTTGATATTTACTTGATGTATAGGGTAACTCAGTTGTAGGATTTATAAGAAATTATGGTTTTATTTTTTTATTAATAATAAGTTAATAACTGTATGATTTACCCTTTTTTAGTTTATATTGTATACATTTGTAAATTTCAATAGCAGAATATAAAAATTTAAAAAAGTGGACTTTTTACTTTACTGTTAATTGTTCAGTTTCTTTTTTAATTTAATATTTTCAATTTATTTTTTTTAAATATATAATTTAATTATTTGTGTGTTAGGTATAAGCTGGAAAGAATGTTTTCTTTAATTATTTTTTTTTTTAGTGATTATATCCTTCTGACTTTCTTTTCTTCTCTAATTATTTTAATATGTCGCATCGGGATGGAGGTAGGTTGGCAATTTAGGTAAGCCCCTATCTTATACTTTATTATATATGTTATTATATCAGCATCAATTATTCAAAATATAAATTGAATTTCGATTGATTAATGTAATTTAATATAAGTGCAGATAATTCATGAAAGAAGAGAAGAGCTGAGTTAGAGTAGCCATCTTATAGGCTACCTGTGCAGTCCCGCCATGTATACAAGAAGCAGTGGGATTGTCGATGGGGCATTCAACGAGCCGATATTGGCAACACCCTTTATTGCCAATCCTCCCAAAGACCCTAAGCAAAGAAATCCCGATAAGCTCTCTGTCCTAAACTTCCTTCTTATTCCAGGATCCCTTTTCACTTCTTTTAGAAGATTCTCTTAGCCATAAAAAACAGAGGTCGGCTGCTCCACCATCTTTCTGACTCAAAAGAAAAGCTATCGATATTATCTTTTTATCCATTAGGGTTTGGTAAAATCCCCTATAATGTTTGAATATAATGTAATAAGTTTAAATAAAATATTAAATACCCAACATTTTAATAATTTAATGAACTAATGAGTACAGACAATGGGGATAATAAAATAAATTAATCATTTCTAGCAAAATTTATAGAGTCCTGGATAACATATACGCCTAGCATAGAAATGAAATAGGGGATGATTTCTATGTGGTTCGATCTATATGTATTTACCGATGGTTACGTTCTTGTTGGCCTAGATGCCACTTCTTGTTGGAAGCTAGAGTTGAGAGCTTAAGTCAGTTAAAAACATATAGTTGACTTTCAGCAGTTTTCACCTATTAGAATGTGACTCAAAATAATGCCGAAAACACTGCAAAAGTTATCTATGAAGACAAATATACAGTAAGGTCATTGCTGAAATTTCTAAAGAATATTTGGTTTTAAAGATAATTTTAGTTTAAGCTATTGAAATTTACAAGTGTAAAAAAATATAATAAAATACATCTAGTAAATGTAAGATAATAGATAATTACATGTCAATTACACAAATAGCAACTACCCATTTTGAAATAGATAAAAAATAAAATATCTACCTACTTTAAAAAAAAAAAATTCTTGAAAATAAAATGAAATTCATAAACTAGATGGATATATTTGTTTAATTTATCATGTAAAAGGATACTTGTGAATAGTAGATTGATCAATAAATTAGAATAATAATAGTTTATGGTTTTAAAATAAAATTATAAAACGCATTAATAGAAAATGAATTTTATTAATTTAAATACATTTTTGGAAATTCTTGGGTAGATTTCCTATTTTCTTTGAATAGATTTAAAATTTTGACCAATAAAAAATTGTAAAAACGCAGTTTCTAGATTTAATATTTGTACCCATTAAGGTCCTTTATTCCATAATATACATTTTTTATAAAAATAATTTATTGATATTTACCACTGTATACAGTATATTCCACAAGTGAATTTGAAGATAATCATTACAATGACATGTCAACAATTTGTAAAGAACTACTCACTATTACCACTAAAAGTGTTTTTGTTTGCGACATAATAAGGAGCATTGAGGGATTCTTTAAGGATTGTAGATTGTAAGGATTCGACTCGAGACGAATTGGGTGGTTTAGGGGAGTCCAAAGCACAACACCATTTGTACAAATAGGTTTAAATACTGCAATTATAAATAATGAGACTCTTGTAATTACTGTGATTGTTTGGAAGTGAAACGAAAGCCAATTTCTTAACATTTTATTCGATATGTATAGACGAATATAATTCAAAATTGAAGATAAACTGTTAATGGAACCAAGATACAAATCAAATAATAAAATAAGCCTTTTTTTTTCTTTTTTTTTAATGGAATAATAGCTTATGTTAAAATAATTTATAGTTCAGACAAACATCATACATCTGTTCTAAATGTCGTGTGGTTCTGTAACGAGTGGATATATATCTTCCTTCCTTTTTCCCCCATCAGAGCAGATAGTAAGCCCTTGGAAGGTCTTTCTTCAACTGCTATTTTCCAGATCAAAGGTTTTTAGGGCGTTCTGTTCCTTTATTGGTATTGGGCTTTCTGCTATCATTTAGAAGGGATTCAATTTAATTTGAGACTCAAAGATTTTTATGGCCCTCGTTAAAAAGAAGAAATATATCACTTATTATTTTTTTTGTTGTTTTTTAATATTACATTTTTTTTTCTTTTCAATTATTTACTAATATTCATAGCTGTATACAATATATACAGCAAGTGATAGTGTGTTATATGATTACAATAATATTTCAATAACTTGTAAAGAGCTACTTACTAGTAGCACTACAATAAACGTTTTACATTTGAAAGTCTCTTGGCCATCTAATTGGCATTTCCTCCTCCCCCCCTCACTCTCTCTTTCTCTCTCTCTCTCTCTCTCACACACACACACACACACTCTTGCTCTCTCATTCTCTGTCCCTTTCTTTCTATTTCTCTCCAGAATCCATTTAAAATATTTACCTCTACTATCCGAATAATAATTTTTTTATATTTTACTGTTTTATGATGTTACTTCTGGAAGAAGATATGATAAAGTGAAATTGCTTCTGAACCACAAAGACATTCTTTAGACGCTTTAAAGTATTTTATTGTCGAAAGTTAAAGTTGCTGCTTAAAAACTGAAACTTCTAACTTCGTAACCTTAAGTTATGCATCTCCTCCTCCCCCTCTTTCGTAAGAGTTTATAATTTTTCTCAATGAAATTATCGAAAGTTGATGAACATCCCGCTCTTTTCCAATTAAGAAATAAGAGTTTCAGAATATCATCAATTGTTTAATAAAATGCTTTTCAACCCCTTTTTCAACGTAAGAGTTCAGAATAAATAAATATATAATAGTTGAGTATTTTCCTTTGAAATCTTTGTTTGCTAAAATTCCCATAATTTAGTCAATGTGAATGTTGGTGTTTAACGAAGATTTGAAATATGTTAAGTCCATTTTTCTCTTATCATAATGATGTACTCAATTAATTAGTTAATTAGTCAGTTGTAATAGTTATCCTTATTTATCGGGTTGTATCAAGAAGGCTCACTAAAAACATTTATTATCCCTTACTTCAAGACAAAAAAAATTAAAAATATTTTTAAAAATAATAATAAAATAATTGTTAGTAAGGAAACGTTTTTCCAGGAAGTTCTTGTCTATCTATTTTAGTAACTCCTAATTGCCGCTATGCATGGAGTTGAAGTTCTGACCGATCTATCCATCTTAATATTATATATTCCATCCATTATGGTGCATCCTCTTGCTGTCCAAAATTTTTAAATATAGTCAGTGTACATATTTCTGGGACTGCCACGAGATCGTCTGCCTTTCGGTGTATCTTCAAAGAACCTGAATAAAATATCGTATCTCTTAAAAACAGGTATCTTATCTATATACGTAATTTAATAAGTCGGAAGGGTTACGTTACGTAATATGGTGTAATTTAAATCCACGGCACATTTTTTTTGGATTGTAAATGATTTGTTTTATTTTCAAAAATATTATTTGTAAATAATCTAATTCGAAAGGATCTTGAAAAACATTAATATAATTTTAGAAGAAAAATAAAAATTAATCTAATATTTTCCTATATTTTTGTAATATATCGATACGGTTTGAGAAAAACTTTCACCTAAAGATATTTTAGTAGAAAAACTTATAAAATAAAAAATAATCTGGTAATCAGGCTTTGATTTTGGAGTTCTATGGCTCATATATATATATAATATATATATGGTATAATACTGGAACCATAGTTCCCTGAAAACTGGAAAAACGCTTCAATCCAGTTGGTCATCATCTAGTCCAGACCTGACCTTAATTTACCATCCAGAATATGATTTGTCAAGATCAGTAAAGAGATTTCTATTTTTACCGGATTCGCTTCAGGAGTTTTTCCTTACTGAAGAATACAAAAATATCTTTTCATAATTTATTTAAAGGCGGTAATCCCACCAAATGCAAGCGGTGACAGGATCAAGAGGCTCATTCTCTAGGTATCGGATCCTTAGTGCGAAACCTTGAGATTGGGGGTGAATGTTGACTGTTTTGTGACACCCTTGTCAGTACATGCAACATCAAGACGTTCGAATGTTTTAAATTTTTTTTTCTAGTTATGAAATATTTTTAAACAAATTGTTACTTATTATATTGCTAAAAATGATAAAAAAGAATCATTTGCCAGATTAATTAATTTGTTAATAATTTTCCATCGAGTTACGAGTCATATTGCTCCGTAGGAGTACTTAAGAATCTAACTGCAAGGCGTTTCTTGGCTGCAAGCCCGCTGTACTTTTCAGTCTTACCGGCAGGATATAAACTAGCGCCCGCAAGTTAGGTATTGTTTTTCCAGAGCATTAATATTCATCCCTCATTATGCTTTGTAATATTAATAATGCGATAATTATTATTTAAATAGTTAATTAATTTTATATATGATAAAGTTTGTAGGTAATTCTAATGTTGTCATTACATTCATAAAAGAATTAAGTTATTATAAAAAATCAATACAATAAATAAATATAAAATGTAATGTGGCTATGGGAAATTTAAGATGATTGTGAAACCTTAATAGAAAATTAAAACCATTGCTTAGTTAATTTAAAATTAATATTTTTAAATGAAAAATTAAACTAAGTTTGCCGTATTTTATATGTATTATTTTTAAGCATTAAAATGTTATGTATATTATTTTTCATTGAGTTCTCAACTTAAATTTCCTTATTGTTTTTTATATTGAAAAAATTCTTTATAACTAGGCTGTTATTTGTTTATCACTAAAAAAGAAGAACTCACCCAGCGAGACCACATGATTCAACTTAATTTGAGTAATTACACGTCTCATCTATGGCTTATTAAACTTCCTACATTCATACGTTCGAATGTTTTAAATTTTTTTTTCTAGTTATGAAATATTTTTAAACAAATTGTTACTTATTATATTGCTAAAAATGATAAAAAAGAATCATTTGCCAGATTAATTAATTTGTTAATAATTTTCCATCGAGTTACGAGTCATATTGCTCCGTAGGAGTACTTAAGAATCTAACTGCAAGGCGTTTCTTGGCTGCAAGCCCGCTGTACTTTTCAGTCTTACCGGCAGGATATAAACTAGCGCCCGCAAGTTAGGTATTGTTTTTCCAGAGCATTAATATTCATCCCTCATTATGCTTTGTAATATTAATAATGCGATAATTATTATTTAAATAGTTAATTAATTTTATATATGATAAAGTTTGTAGGTAATTCTAATGTTGTCATTACATTCATAAAAGAATTAAGTTATTATAAAAAATCAATACAATAAATAAATATAAAATGTAATGTGGCTATGGGAAATTTAAGATGATTGTGAAACCTTAATAGAAAATTAAAACCATTGCTTAGTTAATTTAAAATTAATATTTTTAAATGAAAAATTAAACTAAGTTTGCCGTATTTTATATGTATTATTTTTAAGCATTAAAATGTTATGTATATTATTTTTCATTGAGTTCTCAACTTAAATTTCCTTATTGTTTTTTATATTGAAAAAATTCTTTATAACTAGGCTGTTATTTGTTTATCACTAAAAAAGAAGAACTCACCCAGCGAGACCACATGATTCAACTTAATTTGAGTAATTACACGTCTCATCTATGGCTTATTAAACTTCCTACATTGCGCCTATATATCGATGAAATTCCTTATCCGATGAAATTATCGGTGACAAGATTTCACAAAAAATAGAGAGAATATTCTTTAAAGAGAAGTAGGCACGTCTGGGCAATTCGCACACTTTCATCGGACTTTTATCCGCTGGTCCCAACCAGTCTTCTTAGATCCATTATCTTTTACAATTGGATTTCTTATTTCAGTAAAAGTTTAGGAAATCGTTTGATTCAAGTTTTAAACTGTCTCAGAATTTGGCTTTCATCCCTCTTTCCGCTTGCAGTTGTATTGTCTTAATTTTTCCACGAAGTCCATTGGCCATTTTTTCTTTTTATTCAGTTTGTATATTTTATTTTATTTATTTTTTTGGACCACTCTTTCACCTTTCGTAACAACAAATGATATTATTTTTGACCCTGAAATTTTGTGAACAATGCTTAACACTAAACCTACCATGACGGGTCAAATAAGTCCGAAAAGGTTTTTTTGGTAGAAGTTCTTACATCCATTACTTTACTTTTTGACTTCTCTACAATTATGAAAAATATTTGTTGGGAAGAAGGTATCTTTAGTATTTAAACAAAATATATAACATTAATAAAAACATAATAAAATTAGAATGCCCATTTAATGCGGAGTTTAAGTTATTGGTCAGTAGTCTAGTACAATCTAGCCCACGATGGTAGGCCTCCAATTTAATTATAAATACTGTTATAATTATCAGAACAATTGTTTATTTTCCCGTATTTAAGATAAAATTTATTTTTTAACACTAAGTCTACTAACATATCATGTGTACATATTTTTATCAAACTATGTCGGTAAAAATAAATAATAAGAGGGGATTGGATATTGAAAAAATCTTGAAATATTTTTTAATAATAGTAAAAAAGACAAAAAATAACTTAATGAATGTTGTTTCCAAGAACTGCAAAAAAAATCCGAAAAGGCTCATTTGATTCTTCATCGTAGATTTAGTGTTAATTTATGTTTTAATTATTCATCATACAATCCTCACGTTTTTACAATTTTTTCTTTTCAGATTGTAAACTGAAATAATTTTGATGTTATTTTTTATTTATTCATTTGTTCTTTTTGTGTACCTTATATTTTCATATTAAAAAATGATGGTTTATAAAAGACTATTGCTGATGTCCGATTTAATTTTTATCTGAAAATTTATTGATGTAATTTAGATAATACTAGGCAACATTTACGTAAATATTTTCTCATATCCTAGAAGCTTACCCCTTCCCAATTCTTAGTAAAATAATTATTGATTAGAAGCCCCTCGCTACTGGCTTTGCTGTTGTGCCCCGCTAGACTTCCTCAATCAACCTTAGTCCGACCAATTTCATCGCCTATCAGTGGAGAAGTAGACCGTGAGAGTAATATGGGCTTGAGTGGCTATCAGAGCAATACTTTCCTTATTGTGTGTCGTTTATTTTCCTCTTATTCGTTATTTTTTTTTTTTTTTATGTATTAGTTAATTCAAACCCCTTAACGATAATATGATAACTAAGATTTATTTCTGTTTTCCAGTAATTTCGCATGCGAGTTTAAATCTTAGCTGACCTTTGACAAAGCTAATGGTTTTTTTAGATCTTAAAAACTCAAAAATAAAGGTATTTGTTTCTTTTAGAAAAACGCCTCTTATACAGTTAAGTTGAAATAATAGAGATGTAAAAATAATAGAAATAAGAACCCTCTCAGACAGGAATAAAACGTTTAGCAAGTGGGTTGAGGTTTTAATTACGACATTGTTGACTTTTCATTTGAAAAGGAAATAAAAGCTGTCAGGCTTTGTCAAACGCTTTAGCTAAATCCTTAAAAGAAACAGACAGTTAATACGTATGTTGTTTTAAACATTTTTTTTTAAATACGTGCTATATGTAATAATTTTATGTTTCTATATTAAAGATTACTAGGTAATTTTGTATTTATTTTCATCCATAACCCATCTTTTCTTGTTTTGTTTTTTTTCCTTTTATTTTTACATTTTTTTACTATAATTTTAATATTTAAATAAAATAAGCAGTTATCGGTAATATATTCCTTCTTTTTTTTTTTTCCAAGTAACGTGCTTCAGGATTCCAGCATTCCATCATCAGGCTCCCTTTATCTTGATATGTATATAATTTATTTAAATAACATTCTACTGTTATTTAGCACTATATAAGTCTTAAAATAAAACTCTTTATGTTGCTAAGAAGCAGTCTTTATATTTGATTACTCAACTCTTTATATTAGATTAAACAAAAAAAAAAAAAAAAAAATAAAATAAAAAAAGTGGGGCTATGAAAAAATGAAACAAAATTAATTTATTGAAATCCACAGTAACATTTAAATCTGATAACATACATAACGTAAGGTTTATTCTTTTTTCTTGTTGTTATTCTGAAACTTGTTTTTCCCTTTTTTTTTTTTTACAAGTTATAATATTTATATAATATAATACTTATATAATATTTATAAGTTATTTTTTAATTCGTTTAATAAGGACATTATGCTAAGAATTTTTAGTTTCGAAAATATAAAGTTAGTTAATTACCTGATGGGGTTCATACTCTTTTAGAATAGATACAACATAAAAACTAAAAACATTTTAATAAAAATAAAATAACGTAACAATTATATACATACATACATATCCTCCTCTGATCTAGATAGTGAGTCTGGATGTTCACTAAGTCTCTCCAACGAGGACGATCTTCCCATATATCTTCTCGTACTGTCCGCCACTGTATTCTTCGCCTTTCTACTCGTACATCTCCTCTCTCATCATCAGTCCATTGTCTTCTTGGTTCCTCTTGGTCTTCCTTTGATTAAAATTAATTCTTGTATTTTCCTAGGTAGCCTATCCTCCCCAATTTTTTTTTTTACATGGTCATACCACCTTAGCCTCCGCTTATCTAAACTTAATCTCACAACGGGACGTGTGAAGTTGTAACTAACAGATTTGAATACCGATTTGTGTGTGGGTATTAGGAACCTATAATAGTCCAAAACTAGAGTTATAGCCGTCAATGAGCATTAAGAGCCGACAAAAAATGAGAAAACCTCCGGATTTGGGCTATACTACTCACACGGGGAGGACACACTCAGTCTCTCACGGATCTTGTTGGCAATTTTTTTGGAGGTTCCTGGTCAAAGAATATTAGACACATATTTTGCCGTTCCGACCAATGGGCCCTAGAAGCCGAGAAAAAAAATAAAATAGCATTAAACTAATTTATTTTTTATCTCGAGTTTAAAAAATGATATCGACATGATTCTTGCACCAAGATTTTCAGTTTTGATTGCGAATTAAAGGAAAAATACAGTCGCTCCATAGATTTTGGTTTAGGTTAATTAAATTCTAAAAGAATGATTAGTTTTTTAAGCAAACTACCTCTATAGATTTTTTCACACAAAAATTGAGGTCAGATTCTCATTCAGCACCCTCAAAAACAATAAAAAACGGTTATTCAACAAAATCAAAAAATATCATTTTTTCACCCTCTTCCAGGAAAATGAAATTTTAAAACCGATTATTGGTTACATACCTTTAAATCGTCATTACTTTGTCATGCAATACACTGGTTGGTATCGCTGGAAAGAGGAGGGTCTCAGCTTTCTTTTGATGTATATAAATGTAAAATTCGATGAACAAAAACCTATTAAAAAAATTGGAAAATCCGAAAAACATTTTGATTTTTAACTTGAGTTTGAAACCAGATAGGATGATGAAACCAAATACATTTCAAGCGTATTACCACCCTATATTTTGTGTAAAAAAAAAAGTTGATACGTAAAACCGTCTAAGCGTAATTCACGTTTTTATCAATTTAAACAAAAGTTGCCTACCATTTGGTCAGGCAAACTTTGAAGCTTACAAACTTTTATTTTTCTATTTGGATGAAATTTCGTATTTAAGGGTTCTCTTGAATGCTGAATTCGAATCCGATATCGGTTCTTGTGAAAAAATTATATTGAATATACTTCACTTAAAAAATTTTAGCTTTTACACTGTAAAATGTGATATAAAATTCTTTTAGCCCTAGAATTCCATCTCAACACCCTCAAAACTCAGGAAACGTATGTATATATATAGATATCAATAAAAAAAAAAAAAAAATATATATATATATATATATATATATACTTATTGGGAGAAATAATTTGTTACTTTAATTATTATTATAATAATTATAATTATTAATTATTTATTGTAATGATAACTTATTACAAATTAATATTTACATTATATAGAGACAGAACCACATATTAGATTTGATTGTTAAGTATTTACAATTTTTATTTTATTTTGCAGTTGAACATGTTAAAATATGATTGTGATAGGCAACTTTTGTTTAAATTGATAAAAACGTGAATTACGCTTAGACGGTTTTACGTATCAACTTTATTTTTTTACACAAAATATAGGGTGGTAATACGCTTGAAATGTATTTGGTTTCATCATCCTATCTGGTTTCAAACTCAAGTTAAAAATCAAAATGTTTTTCGGATTTTCCAATTTTTTTAATAGGTTTTTGTTCATCGAATTTTACATTTATGTACATCAAAAGAAAGCTGAGACCCTCCTCTTTCCAGCGATACCAACCAGTGAATTGCATGACAAAGTAATGACGATTTAAAGGTATGTAACCAATAATCGGTTTTAAAATTTCATTTTCCTGGAAGAGGGTGAAAAAAAAATGATATTTTTTGATTTTGTTGAATAACCGTTTTTTAATGTTTTTGAGGGTGCTGAATTAGAATCTGACCTCAATTTTTGTGTGAAAAAATCTATAGAGGTAGTTTGCTTAAAAAACTAATCATTTTTTTAGAATTTAATTAACCTAAACCAAAATCTATGGAGCGACTGTATTTTCCCTTTAATTCGGAATCAAAACTGAAAATCTTGGTGCAAGAATCATGTTGATATCATTTTTTAAACTCGAGATAAAAAATAAATTAGTTTAATGCTATTTTTTTTTTTTTCTCGGCTTCTAGGGCCCATTGGTCGGAACGGCAAAATATGTGTCTAATATTTTTTGACCAGGAACCTCCAAAAAAATTGCCAACAAGATCCGTGAGAGACTGAGTGTGTCCTCCCCTTTTCAGTGTTACGGCTTCTAAATGACCTTAAAATTTGGTTTTAATCGGTGGCGAAATGTGTCAGATAGCGCAAATTATTTCTTTGTTTCAGAAATTGACAGCATCTTGCCTTCTAAAATCATACAAAATTACGGCGGCTATAACTCCAGTTTTGCACTTTTATAGGTCCCTACTACCCACACACAATTCGGCATTTAAATCTCTGAGTTACAACTCCAAACGTCCCCTTGTCAGACTATTCTCAATAATATCCCTTCTTAACTCCTCATTCCCTGTTCTATCTCTCCTCGTTAATTGCTCTTATAAATCTCATATCACTGGCTTTGCTTTCTGTAAATAATATATGGAAATTATCTCCTATTAGGCCAGTCAAATAAGACATGAACATCGGAAAAAATGAAGAAGTTCTGATTTTTTGATATGTTGTTAGGATACATGAGAGTAATGTAAAACCAAGTTTGCAACTTTCAAAGACCTGTGCTAGCTCCGTGGTGGTCAAAAAACCTCGATTTTTTTTCCAACTTTTTCAGAATTTCGTAAATATCTCGAGAGCAATGCATCGTACGAAAAATATTGTTTACTTCTTTTTTAAAGTAGATAAAATTACCTACAATTTGAGTCTAAGATCTGCTCTGTAGCTCTAATAAATTCGGAGATTCAGCTCGTCAAAGATCGGGTATTTTTTCCAAAAAATTTCCAAGTCCACTTAAAGTCATCTGTTCAATAGAATATCGGCTTCTATACTTATCCTAGGGCATTTTTTTCTATTATAACTCTGTTGTAGAGAAATTATTACATTTTATTTATGCACTTAGATGAAAGGCCAATAGCTCTATCATTTTCAAAAACCTAAATTGGCAAATTCTGAAATTTTGCAACTTGAGAGTCTGATAATTAGCATGACTCATATTATTTCTATAGAAAGAGAGAAAAAAAAAGACAAAAGAAAACACAAAAGATTTCCAATGTAAGTTTATTATTAATTTCGGAAAAGATTATCATTGTGATAGAAAGAAATAATAATAAATTAAAATAAAAAAATAATAAAATTGTGTATCATGATTGAAGCTAATTGTGAAATAATATCTAATACAAAAAATATTAACATTGAAAAAAAAATTAAATACGTATATGTTTAGGCGCAGGCCTGTGTTCTAGTCCTCATTGTCGGATTCCTCGATATCTACTGTAGGAGTATTAAAGCACGTCTTTCCCATACAAAAGCTGCATAAAGCAGAACATTTCAGCCCTGCTTTCTTGCAGCTGCAGCCTCCTCCAGAGCATTGCTTACGACACTTACACGAGATAAATTTCAGCAAACTTTGTGAAGCAGGCTCTTTTGTTGTTGTGACGGGTAGCAGACACTGCTGGCTTCTGGTCCATCCCCACAAGGTGGGATCCTTATCCACTCTTAGCCATTTTTGAATTTGGTGGTACGTCCGATAGGAGCATATGAGCGGCAGCCTCTTCAGTTGGGGGCAGACGAGCCAGGTTGACCTTTGCATTGGCAGCTGCATGCACAAACAGCTTGTACCGCAAAGAGTGCAGAGTGTCGTAGGTGTCTCCTCCATACAGTGCTACAAGGCACTTGATGCCAGCAGCAGCTACCTGTTCTTGAGTTACGTCAGGCTTTAGGAACACGTCTATCTCGTCCACTAGACGTTGATTTTTCTCCAGAGTAGCCAGCATCTTTGTTTTTCCTTGCCAGAATATAGCCGATGTGGTGTCACAACCGCTAAATGCGTGGAGGAACAGGACGAAAGAGGGGGGGGGAAGAACAGATCTCCATATCTGAACGATGTGGATGAAAATTGCTGGCAACCTGATCTGCTACTTTTCTGGAAGATGACGTTTTCTCTTTCTGACCCTAATCCATTCAGGAGAACCAACAAGTCGACATCCTCTCCAATTATCAATACATTTTCAAAGAAAGAGCTCTTATCGATTGCAGTTCTTACGATGGTGGAGTCTGCGTCCTCTTCTGCCTGTCTTGTTTCTATGCCCACGTTTTCTAAACCGGACCGGAGGAAACTGATTAGGCGTCGTTTGTTACTTTCATTTGTCAAAAACTTCTCCTGGGGCACCACTATTTGAGTCACCTCTTCAAAAATAATGTCGCTGCAGGATGAGGCAGCACGACGTAAACGCTCCGCCGATTTGGTGCTTCGTTTTGAATCATCCTCAGGGTAGCAATCGAAAACAACGGTTGCATTTCTTCCATAATTATTGGATGTGTAATTTACGTAAGACGCTACTATTTGACTTATTGTATTTTTGGGGTGCCAAATTACTCGATGTAGCAAGTAGCCACCATCTAGCACCGCAAATGAATTTGCTCCTATGACGATATTTTCAGGGCTGAATAAAATGTTGACTTGGTGCCTCTGCGCATTCCTTCTTCACTAAATAGTGACATCGGATAGGGAGCTAGTTCATACTCAAAGTGCTTTTTCAGATCATCGTCGGATTGCTTTGTAACACAAAGCCTTTGAAAAATGGTGATTGGATCAATATTAACTGTCTTTGCGTTTAGTTTAATGGTTGTTGTCGCCAAAGTCCGTACCTTTTCATTTCTTTTGATACCTACTTTCCCTAAGATTGTCCACTGATGTTTCTAACCCCTTGAAGCCCCAATTCTTGTGCCATGTGCCATAACAGAGTGTGCCATGTCTATAATGCCATGTCTATAACAGAGTTATAATAGAAAAATGTCCTAGGATGAGTATAGAAGCCGATATTCTATTGAACAGATGACTTTAAGTGGACTTGGAAATTTTTTGGAAAAAATAGCCGATTTTTGACGAGCTGAATCTCCGAACTTATTAGAGCTACAGAGCAGATCTTAGGCTCAAATTGTAGGTAATTTTATCTACTTTAAAAAAAAGTAAATAATATTTTTCGTACGATGCATGGCTCTCGAAATATTTACGAAATTCTGAAAAAGTTGGAAAAAAATCTAGGTTTTTTGACCACCACGGAGCTAGCACAGGTCTTTGGAAGTTGCAAACTTTGTTTTACACTACCCCCATGTATCCTAACAAAATATTTAAAAAAATCAGAACTTCTTCATTTTTTCCGATGTTTGCCTTTTTTCTTGTCTTATTTGACTGGCCTATATATATATATATATATATATATATATATATATATATATATATATATATATATATATATATATATATATATATATATATATATAAATAACTTTTTTCAAAGCTGTATACACATGTTCCAAACGATTTGTTCTTATTGCTTTATACATAATAAGTAAATATTTATAATTTAAAAAGTTATGTAATAACTATATCCACTTCCAATTTCATATTAGAGACGAAGCGAAAAAGGAGATTTGGGATTATCTATAATTTGATTTCATTTTAAATCTGATTTTTCATTTCATTCATTGGAAGAACTGTTCCAGGTTCATAGCCTCAGGATAAATATTATAAATTCGTTCAAGTATGTTGTAATAAATTGTTTTTTAAATATTATTTTCATACAACGTAATATCTATTTAATATAATTTTATAATGACATATATATATATATATACATACGTATATAGTATTATTGTCTTAATTGTAAATGAATGTGTACGTTATATCTATCAACACTAATTATTGCTCTTCAGTAAGGTAGATCAGTTAAGTTATAAAATTAAAGGGTATTAGGCTAGAAGGGGGAATGTCCAGAAAGAATGGAGATTTCATCACCAACGTAGTTTGTCCCATGTACTCCCATCACTTAAGGTGGTCTCGTGGAGGCTGGAAAGAAAGTTTTCATATGTTTTGGAGTTTAAAGATTCGTTCCCAATGAGAAAGAATACATACTTTGTAATTTTCATTTGCAATTTATTCGGAACTATGGTTACTGTAACTGGTTACTAAATCCTAAAAACATAAAATTTTAAGAATAAAATTTAATAAAAGGGAAGTAACACTTTATGGTAGCAAGGGGTACTATGTATTTGTAACTCTCAATACAATGCTAGCAACTCAATGAAGGTTCAGATAAGCACTTCATAAGGGATCGCTTTAACTAAACCCTCTAACAGTGTATATTGTGAAAACAAAGTCTGCAAGAGATTTTTATATAGCGCTTATCTTCTCTTCCCCATCTCTATAACAAGAGTTACACTCTGGGTAAGCAGAGAGAGTGTAAATTATCTGCCATACCTTATGTTTATAGAAAAAAAAACTAACCACTGATTACTGATCCTATACACCTATTCAGCAAGTGTTCCTTTTCGTATTTATCTTCAAACAACATTATGTTTTTTTTTTAAAGGTGAACAGATAGCTGAGTAAGATTATTTAAATATTAGAATTATACAGAAGGTTCTGATTTTATTTAGGGGATTCAGAGAGATAATAACTGTATATGTTAATTTACTTGATGTAATTTCCTTAAAATAAAAATATGGTTAGTTATGGTAAAGCAAAAATAAGCTTGCTATTAATTGTTAAATGAAATGTTCTGTAGCTCAGTAGGTAAGGCTTTCTCCTTGACTCCTGGACTTCTAATACTCGGGCCTGTATTCGAATCCGGTGGTTGGCAAAAAAAATACTGTTTTAGCTGTGGTCTATACTTTTTTAGTGTAACGTTTTTCATCCTTAAAAATGTAACATTTTTGCAAGCTTTAAGAGTAAGCTTAGATCGAAAATGTGATGTAGCATATTGGTTGTCATATAACATATGTCACTAGGGCCTACCGTTTAGGAGCTATATTGGTTTGAATAGAAAAACTTACGTTTGAAACCTTCTCTTAAGTTTGTTCATTTTGAATAATCATTCATTTTTAATTTAATTTAATTATTATTTTTAATAATTTGATCCTTTAATTCTAAAATGTATATTGGGAAAAGCCGTACATTATTGATAGACATATTCATTAACTATTTTTTTTCTAGTCAGTTAGAAATTGTATTCTTTTTCTTGGCTCAACATTGGTGTTGGAGGAAACTTCTGGGGCACACGTGGCCTCCGTTATAGACAGGGACACCTACTGGGGGGAATACGTGGTGGTTGAGTATGATTTCGGTCAAATCGTCTCCATTCACAATGTTGACCTGCTAGCAGCACATCCATACAAAATCCTAAACTATTTATGAGTTGTAGTAGTGAATGTTTTTTTTATTTTTTTTTAATTGTTACATTAAATGGTACCTATAATATTTGTAGTATAACAATACGACCATAACCCACTGACTTATAGAGACTAACCTTATAACTTGTGAATATTTGATCAGGCAAGTAAATTTTACTTTATTTATAATCCTTAATGCTCCTTACATTGACGAAAATGTACTCGTAAATCTGAAAATAAGATGGCCTCGTGACTTTGTTTTTGAATATATAATTCCATTTTATATCCTATTTTTTATATTATATAAATTTCCATCATAGGATAAATTAAAAAAATATATATAATTAACTCTTTTTACAGAGCTTAAGTTGCTTATTTTTTTTATTTATATAGAGTTTGTATGAACTTTGTGGAGTAAATTTTGAAGAAAACTAATTACTTTAGAATTTGTTAAAAAAAAATTTTCTCAATCATATATTTTATTGAAATAAGTGTACAATCTGCCTAAGTAAAGGGCAATAGGTACAGAGATAAATGTATTCATTCATACCATATTTACAAATACACACACACACACACACACACACACACACACACACACACACACACACACACACACACACACACAACTAATAATAATAAAAAATAAAATAAAATAAATATCTTCATAAAAATAAAACTAATAATTATTTACAATAATCAAAGATAAAACAAAATTTTTATTTTATTATTTATTTTTATTTTTTAAGAAAACAAAACAAAATTAAATTAAAATTAAAATACACAAATTATTAATCATTCATTCTTTATATACATGTGAATATTTAAAAAAAAACTATTAGTTTACATTATTTCTGATAACCATTGAGTGTTTACTGCTTCGTATAGTATTAGTATAATCTAACTAATCATCTTCAGATTTGGAATATAATTTGTCAGATAATAAAGTTATCAATAATATCATCACTCATATAACAAATGTAATATGTATTCACTATTCTTTTAAAAAAAAATATAATAATATTAATAATAAACATTTATTCTGCTAAGACTTTCAATTTATAATATATATAAATAAAAGAAACAGATATTAACATTAACTCTGACCCATATATTATTATAAAAGTACTCGACTCTTTTATAAAATCTATACACAGAAAACTATAGAAAAGGGAAAAACATATTCTAGGAGCAGTTCTATCTGAATCCTCAAGGTGTACATCGAAAATGTAGAAGCTGTCAAACGGTTTCAGCTTCATGATTGGTTTCTTTTTGTAATCATATTATTGAATCAAGTTACCTTACCTGTTTCATTCAGATATTAAGGTTTAATAATCTTGAGTATAATAATTAACGACATAATAGCTGTGCCAATTAAAGCATTATGTAATAACCTCATTATTATAGAAAAATATATGTAAATATTAAAAAAAAAAAAAAAAAAAAAATAGTTCTGAGGAAACTACATATGCTGGATGAAATTAGCTCATCTGTATGCATTTCAGAGCTATTGGAGTATGAGGCGGCATTAATTTAACGATGCAATAAGAGGTCATTAAGCAGCTTCATGGCCATGTTGGGAAAATGAAGCAGTCACTTTACCCATCACGATCCAACAACCAAAAAGTGCCATGATAGATTACGAAGAAAAGGAGTGCCTGCATCTTCAAGAGAATTTGGTAATAATGCTCACAGAGAAAAGAAGGAGGAAAAAAAAAGAATAATATTTAATAAATTTTATTCACAAATGGCAGACATGAGAATGACTGTGGCTTCAAAATTGAAGGTGAGCTATAATAAACATTACAGAGAACATCATTCCAGAAAGTTCTCTCGAAAAGTAACAAATGAAGATGTTTTTCATCTTATGGTGACTTCTGATCCCGTGATTAGTAATGACTGGATAATGAAAAAAAAAAAAAAAGTTGCCACTAAATGATACAAGATTCTCAGTTACTGTTATAGAAAAAAGGAACAATTCCAAATACTTTATTTCTTTACTCTTTTAGTTAATATCTTTTATTTTTTTCCTATATCAATATAACGAGTGAATATAATCTTTTTTTTTTATTTTTCATATAATTTTTTTTTTTGTTATTCTTAGTTCATTATGTGTTATATTGAAAAATATGAAGATCAAACGTCTTTGTTAATTGTAATCTTTTTTAAAGATTACTAATTGTAAATAACTGCCCAGTCCAATTCAATAGAGTTCAACTGAAATTACTTTGTAAAACTTATTACGTAACATTATATACATCAAATTATATTAAAAAACTTAATAATGAATTTTAACCTAATTCAAGGAATCTTGGGTCTCTAATAGATGTATATTGTAAATTTCATTCAATTTAGCACCTAAAAAACTTACAAAATAATAATAAACTGAAAACATGGCTCGATGATGATGATCACATTGCTCTGGTTATAGTTTTATTCTATTCAGCAGCTTAGATAGCATATAAATATACCCCAAACTTGCTTCACTAATTTTTTTTCTTTTACTTTTCGTTCTCAAATTTTCACCCTTTCTGATTATCTGGTGAAGCTGATTATGACTGCATTCAATTCAGCACCTCATGAAATATATAATTTCAAAATTTCAAGCTTATAGCACGATTCGTTTAGAAAATATGAGGTTTTTACCCATTTTGGGCCGTTTTGCCCCACTGTGCGGTCTATGGTAAATGGTGTGACGCCACCAGAATGTACGTTGCTATGGATTCCGCCTTAGCGAAACACTAAATTAAAGATTTTACAACGGACTCAGAAAACCAAAATTCAAGAAAAAAATATACAGCCACCAAGGATGTCTAAGTCCTTCTATTGAAAACGAATCCCATATTTACAAAAACTATCTCGACCTGCGGATTTAAACTGTGCATAACAGCCTGGGAAATTAAAGCGCTTTCAATCCTTCCTTAGCTGAGTCCTCCGATTTATCATTCGTGTTCCAAGACAAGAATTCTATAAAAAAAAATCTGTAAACTATTAATGTAATTACATTCATTACTTTTAAGTCCTAAATAATAATATATTTAATATTTAATATACAAATTGTTACCTCATTCCTTTGAAAATTTTGAAAGTCTATGAAAACTAAACTTATATAATTACTTCGAGCTCGATTATTAACCAATTTTAATTGTCATTTAAATCGCTATTGAACTCGAATAAGAGGCCTCCTTCTGAGACCATAACGTTAAAGAATAAATTTTGTATTAATCTTTTTATTTTTAATTTGTATATTATTGTTTTATTTATTTTAATATTGAAAACATTTTTTTATATATTACTAATTTATGTATATGGGAAAAGTGAAACTCATATTTTTCTATTATTTAAGGCCGCCATGTAGAAGATAATAGTATCTTTCAAATTAAAACAAATATAGAGACAGTTTTAAGAAAACATAGATAGAAGCTAGTAAAGGACACCAGGAAGAATGCCAAAGAAAAAGGAACTATATTTGATTTTTTTATTTTTAAGTAATGATATTAAAACTGAAATAAATTAACTAAAATTAAAGTTTGTAAAGTGGCTGTCAAATTCCAGTTAATACATAGTTTGTTTCCTAAGTATGGCAAATAAAACATAAATAAATAAAATTTTTGAGAATAAAAGTAATAACTCTTACATAAAGGGGGTTCCCCTTAATACTTGAGGAAATCCGTCCGTTGACAATGGAAAAAGAAGAACTAGAGCTCCGAAGGTGGAAAATATCAGTGACATACTTCAAAGAATCGTCAACTCGGAGGAACCAATAACAAGGTCTCTCGGAGTCGGCAAATCATTGCTCAACGTTATTAGGGCGGGAGAATATACGGTGACCTTACTTCTTACTTTCCTCTTACAAAATATTTTATTTCAGTAAACATACAAATCCTTCATCCTTAACTGCCATGAAATGTAAACCTTTCCCTGATTTCCTTATTAAAGTATGTTATGTTTTAATATCCTAGATTTTTATATAATCTTAATACAGAAAATAAATAAAAATGAAACTTATTTATCTATACTATTATATAAAAGGACATGCCATTTTTCTTTTGTGATCACTAACCGCAAAAACTACTGAACCAATCTATACCAACTTTTAACTACATCATCTCTATAGTTCGAGGTAGGTTTATCAATAATAAAATTTACATAACTTCAATTAAATGGTTTAAAAAGCGACAGGTATGTGATGCGCAGTGAAGTTTAAATATTGAAAGATTGGAGGCGAGCGCCATTCGTGGGAGGTTAATAATAAAATTTGATTAATTCAACTAAATTGTTATTAAAAAAAGCTACGAATATGTGGTTTGAGGTGTGGATTCCAGTGAAGCTTATAAATGGAATGCCATTTCTCAACAGAGTTTAAGTGAAAACCTAAATAAGCCATATTTTAACTACACCATATTCATAGTAGGAAGATTAACGATAGTAAAGTATAGCAATATTAAAAATTTTAAATTGCAATTTTGAGTGGTAGAAGCTAGGATTTATGAGCGTTGAAGGAAGAAGTAGTATTATGGTTAACTAAAAGACTCAAATCAGCGGAGTATATAATTTGCTGTTAGCATTATCCAGGGTTCTTATATGGTTTCATTTAATGAAGTCTCTAAAACTCATAAAAATATTAATAACTAGCAGCCTGGATTCAGTACGTTATTTCCATAAAATACTAGGTCTCTGTTAAATATAACAAGCTTATTTCATTAAAAGTTTGCACTCAACTAACTATTAATGCTGAAATATCAGCTGAGCAGTAAAAATAAATTATTTTATTTTTTTCAAAGTACCAATTTTAGAATAGTGACCGCATTAGCCTTATTCGTGTTTCAATATAATAATTTTATAATAGAACTATAAAATAGGGTAATGCCTCAGCTATAAACTGTTTTAAAATTACTTTCTGTAGTCGTCACATTTTATCATCTCCGCATATGAGAGGCTGATACCTTTATTATCTATCAAACGGAATTCGTAACTATAAAAATTAACTTCCTATACTATTATATCCAAAATAATGCTTTCTTTTTTTTTCTACAAGTCGACAACCCCCTTGTCTGATCGAATTAGCTTGTACATCTATATTCATGATCATCTTACACTTCGTTCCTCCATCCACCTCTTAAATACAAGAACCCAACCATCAACCTGTAAACTCCGGCACCGAACTGCATCTTTCGAAAAATCCTATATTATCCGGGATGCCTCTTTATGGAATTCATTGCCTCTCAATTCAAAAAAGCTCCACTCTAACTTCCTACTTCCTTTAAACATCATATATTTCTTTACCTCCTGACTTTTCAATCTTCGGAGCAAATGTAAAACATGAATATTTATGTAATATAAATTATATTAGTATACAAAAGATGTATCCTTATACAAGATTTCCCATGTATTTTGTAACGTATAATTTAATTATTAACAAATTTTTATTATTATTTACTATTATCATTTATCATAGCAAGTTCTTTGTATTGTACTCTTATGTTGTTCTTAAAGGAGAAGCTGTCTCAGAATATTTTTTTTTCTTTTTCTTCTTCTACATTATTTTTACAGAAACATCCTGTCGATGTCATTTCAGTTGATCTAACTAGCTTTTTTGGTATACCAAGAGTAACAGGTGTGAATTAAAAAAAAAAATACTAAATAAAAAAATGATAAGAAATTACAAAGAATCTTATTACTTTGCAATTTATATGCTATGAAATAATGGAACTTTTTGTCTAATTCAACTTAAGCAAAATGTGAATTATTTTAAACAGTTCATTTCTGTTAACACTCACGTAACTTGCTTAAAATCAGCATAAAGATTATAAAGATCTACATTGTATTCAAAACTGCTTTCGACAGTAGCTTGACGGAAGAAATTTGAAATATATTAGGTCCATACCTTCCAAGTATACATTCGGACCACACATGAAACCTTTTATTTAGGAGTGTAGAAAATGTCTGACACTATCCTAATGTTTCATTATTTCTTAAAAGCTTAGTTTTATTTTATTTTACCTTCATGTAACGAATATCATATATATAAGAACAAATTTCTTGACTGTTATTATTAAATGTTTAGTAAGATTCCTGAGGTTCAGTCAATGAATAAAAACAACTGTTTTGGCGACGCTTCGAGACTATACTGGTCTCATAATCATGCCCTACAGTGAAAAAACAGGTTACAATAAAATTATATAAGTTATAAAATTATTTCAAAACATAAAGTTAGCTACAATAAAAGTATATAACAACATGTATTATAATAATAAAAATATATATAATTACTGAATATAGAGGACTATGAAACTACTTACAATGTTACTGGTGGATATGGTATCGACTAACTAATTTAATCTAATTGAGTTAGTTATTAGGTTACCTCAAAAACCTTACTAAACTTATATATATAAATATATATATATATATATATATATATATATATATATATATGTGTGTGTGTGTGTGTGTGTGTGTGTGTGTGTGTGTGTGTGTGTGTGTGTGTGTGTGTGTGTATTTTTGGAAACACAATTGACTTTATTCTTCTAATTGCTTTGTATTTAAACATTTGGTTTATATCTAGACATACATATATATTCTACCCACACTTATTTATCCGTTTATTATTAAATGTTTTCATTGTACATAATATATAAATCAATTCTTGTTCATAAATATTACTTATTATGAAACAGTTCATTCTAAAAAAAAAAAAAAAAAAATTCATATTTTTTTTATTAGTAAAGGTAGATTTCGGTTCCGAATAACATGAAAAACAAAACAAAAAAAAATATTCGTTAGTTAAACAAAAATCATTCAAATTTTGTCCAAGTCTGAATCAACTGTAACGTTGTTTGAAAATAAATCAGATATTCATAGCAAATTCGTGGACCAGGAAAGCTATATTTTTTGTTTTCTTATCAGCTTTTATTGAGAAAATATGACAATATATGGATGGTTATTAATCCTTTTCATAAATATGTACTTTAAGAAAAAAAATGAAAGATATATAAAAACATAAGATAAAATTAGTATTCGGAAAATATATAAAAATAAGTAAAATAAATTAAAAACAGTAATATAGAAGTTATATAACCAAAAAATTATCGTTTACTTTTTTTTTTTTTTTTTTTTTTTTTTAAGTTTCATCTCTTCATCATTAATTGTTTCCTAAAATATTTTACTGGAAAATTGTTAATACACCTGTTTCATTGTAAATTTCCCCACCTACAGTTTTAAATAAATACATCTGTTATTTTTACTCCATTCTAATAAGCGTGTGCCAATAAATAGCCAATCCTATATAAATTGTACAAATCAGATCCAACCGATTCGATTGTCTTTTTATCTCCTATTTCAATGGGCACTAAATCCTTATTGGGATCTAACTCTCCTTTACTTTTTCGGCCCTTGGACTTTTTTTTTTTTTTTAAGTTTTCTTTTTTTAGAGAACGATATTTTGGAATGCGCTGTCATTTTAAAATATTGTGAAAATTCATTCATTTAATCACTGCCGTTGTTTCGGTTTTCATCAGGACTTCAAAAAAAATAATAATAATAATAATAATAAAGAATGAAAGGTAAGATATAAATAGGATAAATTCACGATTTTGCCTTGTCATACAACTATTAGAGAATGTTGATAATAAAATTGCACGTTTTATTAGTTAACAATCATATAAAATTGATAACTGACCGAATCCAAAGAATCTATTCTCGATTCTCAGTACCGATATCTAAATTTAAAAATAAATTTCCATGGTAAAATATAATCCATCTGATCTAATTTATAAAAAAAAAAAAAAAAAAAAAAAAAAAAAGAAAAAGATAAAAAATAAATCAGTAAACAGTAAATAGTTAATATTTATTTCTTATATTATGTTTATTATAATGTTACCGAAATTAAAAAAAAATAAATAAAAAACGAATAAAATATGGCATTTTATAAATTCTTATGTCAGAAGATAAACATTTTAAAAGAACATTTTACTAACCTTATTCAGGGGTAACAAAAATCTCCAAACCAAAAAAGAACAATAACAATGAATAATAAAATATTAGCTGTGATTTTGATGCCTAGTGACATTAATTCCGTTAGTGATCCGGCTTCCGTAGTTTTAAATTGTGATTCTATTTCTTCATTTACCACTAGGGAACACACATCTTCAATCAATCGAAATTTGACTTACAGAATTTTCACTATTGAAGAAGATTGTTATAAACTCTTTACCAAGCAATGAAAATCTGAAACATTAAAAATTTCATCTTATAAATGATAAAAAATTATAAATTTGGACGTCAAAATGATGTAAATCAATTGTATAATAAGGTTTTGGGCTATCACCTGTCAGTGGAATCGAGAGTTCCTAGGAATCGAGTTTGTGGTATCAATTATTGATTCCGATTCTTTTATCAAAAATTGATAGAATCGAAAATTGACACAGCCCTAATAAATAAGAAACCATTAGAAACAATTTTTGTCGATATTATTTTCGGTAATAGAAAATTTAGGAAAAATAGCTTCAAAATATTTGAATTCAATCATATTATAATTTTTTGTAAATAATAGATTTTTTAAACTAAAAAACATGACGAATAATATACCCGTTTATCACCATAAAATTAAAATATTCTAAAAAAGCCTGGAAAAAAAACTATAACAGATCGATATATGAAACAGTAAAACCGGCTAGATAAGCCTAGAACGTAGAAGGCATGAAGCTCTTAACTTATTTTTGCTTTGTTTTTCTTTAAAGTCCCTTTTATTTTTGCACTCGTATGATTCTATCCAAGTATTCTACATTTACTGTTTGTTATGCATTTTTATTGCTCCTTTAACCAATATCTAAAAGACGATCATCTAGTCAACATATTTATAACCTTATTTATGATTTTCTTTACTAACTTCTTTTGCCTTATCATAGCCATTTTACTTGCATAAATGCATTTTAAAAGTTCCTAGTCTAGATTAAACTCTTCAGCTGCTGACCTGAAAAATTCATTCCTAGTCATGCTCAAATCACCTTTGGCCACCATCCCATCATTATATACAAAATATCCTATAACCTTATTTAATAGTCCTATTTCCTTATTTAAACCACTTTTTTGGTATAATTATATAATACTCTGTTTTCTTTTTTTGTATTCATGCATTTATTGAAATTTACAACTGTACGAAATATATACATCAAGTAAATGTATTAATATCGGAAATACTAACTTGTTAAAACTTGAAAAGACCTACTCATCAGTAGCACTTTTTTAAAAATTCTACACCAGAAGGTCTCTAGGCCATCTTCGTTTCAGACGCCTCGGAGGATTATCAGGAATGGAGTGGGGAGCAAGTTGAGAAACTAACAGATTAGAGTGATTATGGAGCTTACTATGAAAGGATAGGTATCTGGTGTGGGCTAAATCAGCAACATATGGAACTTTAAGATCTTTACGGATAAGTTTATTGGTGACAAAGTGAGGAGCGTTGAGGACTTTTCGAAGGGTTTTTGATTGTAAGGATTGAATACGAGATGAATTAGATGGTTTAGTGGAGCCCAAAAGCTCAACTCCGTTCGTCCAAATAGCTCTAATCACTGTCATGTAAATGAGTCTTTTGTAATTAATTGTAAGTTTTGAACGTTTGTCTAGTAAATGTTGAAATAGCCTAACGACGGGCAGTTTCTTGTCGTTTAAGTCTTGTATGTGGATTCCAAGTTAGACGTTTGTCCGAGTGGAGTCCTAGGTAGCGGATCTGTTCAACAGGGATTAGTGGAATATCATTGAAGGATACTGTAGGACAGGAAGTCGTAGGCTTACGACGTAGGATAAACGTTATTTGGTGGGATTTGTTTGGATTTCTTTTGATTCTCCATTTTTCACACCATTCTTGAAGGTTTTGGATATAGGATTGGTGTGTTTGAGAGGCAATAAAGGGATCATTGTTTACTGATAACACGCATGTGTCATCAGCCTAAGTGTTGAGAATAGTGGTAGAACGAGTTGGGGTGTCAGCTGTATACACTGTGTAGAGGATAGGGCCTAGGACACTACCTTTACACTACCTTTACCGGCAGATTGGGTAAAGAGAGAAGATTGGGAAAAGTTATGATTAACTTTGAAGGTTATATTGCTAAGATAGGAACTGTTAAACTTAAAATAGTAAGGAGTATTACATTTCTTGCTCATCATAATCGTAATAGGAAAACACTCCTGTAATTTTGATGAATTTCTTATTGAAGCTAACTATAATTAAATAACTAAGCACCTTATTTTAAGTATACTTTTACTACTTAGTTTTATTTTGTATTTATTAATTATCTCTGTAGAAGGCCTTGGGAGAAAATTACGTTAGTCCAACCCTGCCAATTTCAAAATAAGTTTGAGTGGTCTTTTAGTCTCAAAAAGAGCGAATTAGTTACTGACGAAATATTCTTGATAAGCCTTTACCTCCTTATAAAAACTCCCCTTTTATGTTCTAGAAAACAAAATATTACTAGGAATTCAATATTGATAGGAAAAATTTCTTTTTTTTTTTTTTTTTTTTTTTTTTATTATTATTCTATTTTTTTTTTTTATGGACGTTAGGAACAACACAAAGACAGTTACTTTTTCTTTTCTTTGAGCTTTTTAATGATATTTAAAACTGTATAAAATGAAATAAAAACGAATCTAGTAAATGTGAAAATAGTGCTCATAATAGGATGCAAATTGCTTATAAAGCAGCACCCATTGTGCTTCAATAAAAGTTCTGTATAAAAATGTTCCTAAGCTTCTTCTTTTAAGACATCTCGCAGAGTTATTTGTATAAAATATAAATAAATAATATAAAATGAGAAGTAAGTTGAGATACTTGTGGATTTGAAAGGATATGGAGTTTACAATGAGAGTATAAGAACCTGGTTTAGGCTAAATTACACATCAAAAACTTTATTTATAAGTTTGTTTGTGACGTAATAAGGAGCATTTAGGAATTGACGAAGGGTTTAGATTTTTTAGGATTGTAAGGTTTAGTGGGGACCCAAAGATAAACTCCATATTGTCATGTAAATAAGTCTTATGTAGTTTACTGGGAACTTTGAACGCTTGTCTTTTATATCTGGTATGTGAATTTAAAATTTATTACAATTAGAATCAAACTCGGGCTCCGGAACTGGGAGTTCAGTACCAAACCAACTACTACCTATTCAATGATTACAAGCCAGTGAAAAATCATGAACTTAAGATGAGATACTGAAACAAATATAGATATTGATTGTTGATAGTTGTTGGAAGAGGAGTGTTGTTCCTAAGGTAGTAGAATAGTTGATCAAGGCTCACTTTAGTAGGGAGGTGGTCTATTTCAGCTATAATTGGCTATTATTTGGATGTCCATTTAGTTTCTACAGCGTAAATGGAGTCATAATATCAATCTCAGTTGGTAATGTATAACAATACTGTTATGGCTGAAATTGCTGTTAGCTTCTTGACTGTAGTCGAGTAAATACTGGGGGAAAAGTTGTTTTAAATTATATAACCTATACTAGGTAAGAAAGTAAAATGAATGCAATATAATAAAAAAATTGAATCAATATTTCCTTTTGGAAATCCTCAGTTACAAGATCGCGCGGATGACTATAGTCATCCACTACGTTTTCTGGTGTTATAGCAATAGGCATATTTTTTAATCCCTTTAATTTTCAAAAATACATTACAAAGGCTAAGAGAAATAAATTATTTACTCAAAATAATGAAATATGAAGAAAGTACATTGACAAACGAAATAATGCACATAAATAGCACAGTACTTCAAACATATCAGTAGAAGACATTAAATGTAACTATAACAAACTCTCATTGTATTAATTTTGCTAATGTAGACAAAAAAAAAATACAAAACTAAAAATAAGTAGTTAGCCAACCAAAACAAATGGGAATTACAGGTCGGGAACATCAAATAGCTACTAATAGAGGTACTGAGACTATTCCCCTAGCCTATCTTTGCAGACTCTAGGTTTATCATATTCAACCATGCCAAAACTAATACACAGTAGAGATGTTTGGAGCACTGTAGGACTATTGTCATTCACGCGACCATTCGAGGGTTAATTAATTAGTAGAAGAGATGGTGTAAATATGGACACGCCTTCTTACTGGCTGTAAGGGAGATATTGAAGACTGGCGGCGAGGACTGTCTATGGAGTCATTTACTAATATAAGTTAGCAGTGAGCAGTTGTAACCATTCTTTCAACTAGTGTGGATGGAGCTATGGTGCTAATTGGTGTTCATTCTGGACTTTAAACGTTTAAGAGACACATGAAATCGTTTTCGTGTCATGTTTTTATGTTTATCAAAAAAATAATTTCACAATGATCTCAAGCTACTTTTTGAACCACACATTTAGTCACGCAGGCTTTTAGGTTACATGTGATAGTGGTCATCTTTCTTAGGAGAGTAAATATGAGCACCCTTTCTTGGTGTAAGTATGGAGCCCCATTTCCCCGGGAAATTCGGCATATCTCTCGTTAGAGATCTCAACTAAATTGAGATCTCAGCTGATTGAAAATTTTCAGAAGACACTCGAGGGGTCTATAAGAAGATAGTAATTGCATTTTGTTTCATATTTTCTGTATATTAAATTGTTGTTGCGCTTATGCAGAAAGGATGGTAATTGAAGCTGAGGTTTCCTTGGTATAAATTTAATAATTCCGTGAATCGTTAAGCAGGAAAAAGGCGGTATAGCTTTTCTTAGTCAGAAATTTAGAGTAGTAGATTCTTTAGTGTATATTAAGATTTATTTTCAGAAGTAAAAAATAATATTTCAAACAAGAGGAGTTAGATGTACGATTGTTGTAAACGTTCAAAAAGACATTGTATGATTCAAATAATATAAAATCATTGCTATTCTTGTATACTCTTATAATTTTAATTTTTTTTTTTCAACCAATACTCAAAATCCTTTTTTTTGAAATGTGACGCAAGCAAATAATATTTATCTATTTGAAAATATTTGTGACTGGTTCACATCCATCGAATATTACTAATGACTATTGTATGGTTAGTAAACAAGTTTGTAGTTGTCATCACGCAAAAATAAAAATAAATACAAAAATATTAATTAGATTGTCTTAGTTCTATATAACTGAGACAGACTGTATTCAATAAAGAGTAACAGAGCTCAAATTATTTATTTCAGTAAGAATTAATATTAGGTTAAAATATTTTGTTATTATTGTATATTACATTCTCTTTGCCAAACAGGTCTGAATAATTTAATGACGCAGATGAAATATCTAGTAGAATAGATAAAGAACAAATATATTTATGTAGGTATACTCCTGTATGTTTATTTTCCCTTCTTAAATCACACTCTCTGATCATAAACTAAAAATGGAAGTATATTGGCCCCTGTATATATATATATATATATATATATATATATATATATATATATATATATATATATCTATATATATATATATATAAACTGAAAACCCCAAATCCAAATATGGACCTATTCAGTTTCAAAATCTCTTTTATTTTCCTTTATTCTTATTTAATATTTTTTTAAAATGCTTTTATTGAGTAGATGTTGCAATTTCCCTCGATCAAAGGGAATAAGTTATATTAAATGTTATAAAGTACATTCTTACAATATCTGTAATAGAATAATTTTAAAATGTATACATTAATCCTTTACTGGTCGCGCAGTTGTATTTTGTACAACACTCGACTTGTTTTCTCTCTATCTCGCTTCCGGTGAGCTTAACGGGGACATCTACATTTTATTTGTAAAATTATCAAAAAAATTTGTTTAAAAATCTTGATCATAAAAATAACCATTTTAAACCTGTAAATAATTATATTTGACTATAATATTGTAAATAAAAATGTTTCTAGTTATAAATTTGTTTTTTATTATTTTCAGTTATAAACATATTTTAAAATATTTTTATTTTAGGTAATATTTTGTACATATATTCTACTTTAAATGAAGAATGGTCAAAATATTTTATTTTATAGATTTAATACAAAATTTTGACAAAACCGGATAAAAAGCAGGGTGTTGTGCATTGTACAACGCGTGACTGCTTGTGTTACGGAAATTAGCGCAACCGGTGGAAGGTTAAAAAGTAATTATTTAATTATTATTTGTAGATTTAACATAAAAATATGTTTAAATGTCATTGTCTGTCTACAATTCAAATATTTGTCAGTTGATCTAAAATAATTTCTTGTATCTCAAGATAATGAAAAGGGATAATATTTGTTCGCGCCAATCGGCGCTCCTGTGAAAAAGGGAAAAGAGAAAAAAAAAAATATATTGTACATTGCGGCTCTCTACCGAACCAGACTCGCCTTCTATGCCCAGGGCCCTATGGTCTTCCTTTGTCTGTTACAGCCCAAGGCTAAAACTAGCCTTCCAAAGTTTTCCTTAAAAGTGTTTCTTTATGTTATTTACCAAAGACATTATTTTCCCTTGCGAATGAGTGGTGAACTAAGCAGATTTCTCAACCGATTATCTCAGCATACAGGAACAAATCAGCCACCGGCGATTCTCTTAGGGGCCCCACGGAGATATAGCTGCGGCCGCCTCATCACTTGGGTGAGTGATTTACATTTATATCATTGGTTTAGATATCTTCTATTAAAGGTTTCCCCAAAGTTGCGAGCATTCGTTTTAATAAATTTACATACAGTCCATTCCTCAGAGGCTGCTGCGATTTCTGAGGAAGTTACCCTTCCTTTAAAGTCGCATCAGAAAATTTTACGATCATTGATCAAACAATATTTGATTTTTATAATTTCTCGCCTCGAGTGCAGATAGTTAAACTTCTAGAGGGAACGAAACCAAATAACCAAATGTTTAGGATTGGAAAGGCGTATGTCAGTTTTGGCCAAACATCGGTAATATGAATAAAATAAATAATTAAAACGAAAGCTGTTTCCCTCTTGATTTATTAGTTTGGAGTTTGACAAAACATTGGAACGCTGTTTTCTCAAGTTTTATAATTTCGGACGTAAACCACTGTTCTCAACAGGCGATATACATGTCTGTTTGTCTGTAATATATCTACATAAACATGTATATAATCAAATAGTGCTAATACTTCACACTAATTCTTGGAATTCCGTATATTCCTTTTCATTTTCAAAGCATCAAAGATGAACCGATTAGCATTTTAAGGGAACACAAGTAGACTAAGAAACATTGCTGCCCCCTACCCCCACTCCACCCCCAGCCCCAGGTGGAAAGCAATCGGATTATCCCCGGAGCCTAATAAACGAATAGGATTAACAAGTTCAATCGCGTCTATCTGATTTTTCTCCTCTGCTTTAACGTAATTCTGTTAGAGACCTATTTTGGTTTCATCTCTTAGGGCTTAATCTGAGGTTTATTATTTTATTTTTATTATTTTTTTTCCATTTCTGACTGAACTGGCTTAAACATTAGAGTAAATATAAGTTAGTTGATTTTTTATTTATGAATTGAATTTTATTTACAATTAGTGAATGCGATATACATTCGGAACTCGATTCTATTTTTTTTTTTACTTGAGGTACGCATGATGATATAGAAGGATCAATACAATTAGGATTGATGAATTAAGTGCCACTTCTATTGAGATTATTTTATTTGAAAACTAGTTTCAAATGCTAAACATTCATCTTCAGTTCTAAAACATACAAAATTTTTTCAACACATCAGTACTATGTTACATAGATTATATATCCTAAAGTTTTTTAAAAAGATAAGACAAGAAATCAAGCATAGGCATTCACCTTCGAGGTAACTAAAACACGGAATTTGTGAGAAGTAAAAGGGGGCAGGTAGGTTAACTTTTAGATTTACAACGGGGTTTCCCTAATGACTCATTGGGTTTTTCTGTTCCTATGGGAAACAAATTTAAAATGGGGCTATTGGATATGTTAATCTGATCATTTAAACAAAAATCTGGATCGGTTTTAAACGATTTTATTATTTCTAGTGATTCAAAAGAATTTAATTTTAGGCTATTTTCTACTTGATGTAATATTTTTACTCCCGAGTCTTTATTAAATTTGTGGTTATTTTCATTTAAATGGATAGCGAAATTGAAATGTTAGCAAAGACACATGTCGTGGAATACTGTAACATATTCTAAAATTTTAATATTAAGTTTTTTTTACACCAAATCATTCAAAATATCCTTATATCATATAAAATGTAATAAGTTTAGTTGTTCAGATGGCTATGAAGGGGCCGAATTTACATTTCGAAAGTGGGGAATCAACTATGATGTGGTACAAATCACACGCTGTCTATCAGTGCATCGTAAATATTGCTTCGGCTGCATCTAGATCAGAAAATATTTTTTATTAAAAAATTAATATACAATATTAAAAAAGGCAAACTAAAAAATGTAAAAACTTGTAATCGCCCTTCCCAAGCGTTGAGATTTTCGAAATTTTAGAGTATTCCACGTCAGGTGCGATATCTGGAAGGCAGAACTGATGCAACATCGTTCGATTTGATGGTTTTTAAGTAATAGAAAGATAGTGCGACGCCAAAAAGAATGTCGCTATATAAACAGAAAAGAAAATTACTGATTTTTTTGAAACAATAATCTTTTTGTTTAGCAAATTAAATAATTTTACTTATGTATATTGTTGTTGCTTGCTAAAATTATCATGAACATTAAGAAATAATGTCGCAATTAAAAAATACTGAAGACGGTATGTCAAAAATATTAAATTTAATAGAAGGATGTTTTGATTAATGGACATTTTAACTAATACTATTATATTTAATAATCATATTTGTTATTATATTTGCATATTAGTTCTTTTTTATTTTTAGTTACATTAGTTAATTTAGTACCAAGGGTATTTCATTTTTATCTTGAACTAAAAAAATGATAAAATAAAAACCAAAATGAATAAAAGTAAATCGATTAAGAGAACTTGTGCCTACATTTACTTTTAAGCCTACACATAAAAGTTCCCGGGTGAAATAAACAAAAGAATACAAATACATGTGAATTAGGATGTTGTATGAAAACGATTGTATTTTATGTTTATACGACGTAAATATGTAAATAAAAAAGATATATGTATATTCTCAGTTAGACGCAATATAACTGGTTTATTCATATTATTATAATTACCAAAAAAAACGGTTTTTTGTTGTTATTTATAGAAGAAAAGAATGAGAGATTTACTTTCAATATGACATGAAAAACAATTTAGTTGTAGGTATGGAAAAAGTATCCCATTCATCGTATGTGGGCAAGAATGGCTACGGCAGTACTCACCTGGAAAATATTGACTAGCTCACATAAAAAAGTATTATTTGTTTAAATATTACTGATTGAGCTTTGGCGCTCTATTAAATCATCTCCTTAATCTCTTACCTATCCTTACAATCCAAAATCCTTCGAAAAATTCTTAATGCTCCTTACTTTGTCAGAAATAAACTTATCCATTAGGACTTAATGTTCCATTTTTTAGCCCAAACCAGATACCTATCCTTTCACAGAGGACTCTATAACTATTCAATCCTTTCTTTCAACTTGCTTTTCATTCTATTCCTGACAACTGAAAAGAAGATACCTCGGTACCTTCTTGTTATTGCCACACAGTGGTTAGTGCTTTACAAGCGATTGTCATGTCATTATGTACGTTAACATCTCAATTACTGGATGTATGTTTTATTTTATAAACAGTTGTAAATTTCAATACATAGATAAAAAAAAACAATAAAAATTAGCGATTTGTTTAATTAGTATGAACAAGATATTCAACCAATATTCCAAGTTATAATTTTCTGTTAAAAGTGTAAACTTGTGTATCTGAAATTAACAAAGTTTCATGATTCTATTATAATTAATTAGTTATAGCTTCCAGTTTGGGATATGGCGCAGGGGCCTGGAAGGAATCATCAAATTTAATTTAAGTTTATCAAAGCGGTTTTTCAGGATCCTTTGTCCCGTGAGGAGCGAACGTTAGGCAGAAACTTGATCTCTGGGCTAATTTGTTTGTATTGAGCTCTGTCTCCTCCAAGTCTTCCACTGCAGGTAATTGCTTGGCCTCTTAGCCAACAACCGCATTCAGTCTATAAATATCACATTTTTACAATAGTTTGGCAAATCTTATTTATATCTTGGTTTAAAGTTTTTTTGTTTACTCGTAATGATCTAGGAAAATGCAGTGTATTTTTTAATAGAAAATTAATAAATCATATTAATAGCTTTTATATATTTAAAGTTCAAGGAGAAGCGGCACCTTAGGGTATACTTATATATACTTAGAGCATTAAAAGCTTAAGTGTGAGTGGCACCTTCGGAAACTAACTTTCGGAAGGATACCCGGTTAGGGTTCACTTATCGCTGGTAGGACTAGCCCAGGCCTACTTTGGTTCGGTGCCTGTTTGGGATGAAGGTAATCCGCACCCACTTGCTTTTCAGAATAAGATATTATAATATAATATTATAATATGTTACTGAAGGGCCGGAGGGTATCTTTTGTCACTCTTTTCAAACTAAATAATTATCGTCCTTTTGAAAATTGATTTAATTGTTTCGTTGTTTAAAAAAAAAAAAAAAAAACTTTCTTCCTTGCTAATCCTTTTAAAGGAAAACCTCAAACAGCCCTCTGTAGCATACACTTAGCTTTTTATGTTGCCCATAAGAGTTAATTTGCAGTTGTCATGGACCTGTCTGGACAATGATTCACATCCTATGAGGTACAGTTGGTTTAACCATTCCGTACAGCGGTCGATAATGTGGAGCAGCACCATCGTGTTGGAAAATTATGTTTTCCTGTACTTCAGGAGTATCGTGAAGAACTTGTGGGATAAGAATTACAAAGAATAAATTCTTACCATTCAACCTTTTAGGCAAAAAATGTGACCCAATGAGTCGGTCCCATGCTATCCTACCCCACTGTAAACGATGCTGAAATGATACTTGTTGAGTCGTGTGGGAGTTTTCAGTTTCCCTGTGGTGCAGGTTGTGGACATTGAAGGTGTGAAGTAACTTTCATAATTTTTGATTAATTAGAGGTCTCTCACTCAACCTCCACTCGGTATTTTTACACGGGTTACGCAGCTGAGAGAGAAGAGCTGGGACTTCTCTGTGCCTGGCTTGTTTCTTCATAAGTGGAGGGACGGGTCTGGCTGGGGGATCCCTAGGATGAATGTGTATTGTAAATAAAGTATGATTGTGTTTTTAACTTTTAATTTAATTTTGTTTTATTTTTTATTATTACTACTAGTATTTATTATATTTTTTTAGTTTTTAATTTATTATTATATTTTTTTACTATTTCATTTTTTTATTAATTTATATGTATATTGTTTTTAATTTATTATTATTTTTTTTTACTATTTCATTTTATTTATATGTATATTGTATACTTTATATATATATATATATATATATATATTTTTTTATTTTTTTTTTTTTTTTTTTTTTTTGTAGAGCAAGTTATTTTCTGTTCTCTTTTTTTTTTTCTTTTATATACTTTTTTTATTTATTTTATTTTTTATATTTTCACTCATGGTACATAATGTGCGAATGTAATCATACACTATCTATATTATCTATTGCCCACATTTTTGGCAGATTGTAATAATTACTTTTTAAAAAATATATGAAATATCAGTGTAGAATACAAAAATAGGATTGGTTTTGAACAATTTTATTTCTAATGATCCATAAATATTTAACTTAATTAAATATTTATGAATTTATCAGTGAGCTATCTAATCTAATGTATCAGCGACCGTGCTTAGGGAAATCTTTGGAAGCATTGATCATTATTCTATGTTAAATACACAAATACAATCTTTTCTCGAGATAGAAGCTACGCAGTATTGAAATATTTGATGCATCCCTATAAATTATTATTGAAAAAAAATATTCCACCCTATCTTTGTTATTTAAAATTATTTTTTATAAAGAATATTTTTCTGGCGTGACCTCCCTAAAAATGGAATTATCCAACTAAAAAAAAAAAATTAAGAAATATAAATAAATTAATTAGTATCCCAAGAAATACTTTCTGTAATGTTTATTGTTTACACAAAATTACATTTCTAATTTAAAAAAAAAATGATTATGTTTGACCGTTGGGTCAATAATGGAGTAATTTTGGAGGGCTTAGTCAGTTAATAAACTAATTAACACAGCTAACTTACTTGACTTTATTCATTTATGTTAACGTTTCAGTTAAAACACTGTAGGTCAATATCAAGGCAGTAAATAACAAATTGTTTATTTTTAAATAATTAGTTCACACAATAAAGGAAGTGGGAGTAAAACAGCAGCAGAGGAATGACGGGAGAGTGGGTGACTCTCAACCAATTGTTGGCGTACAAACTGTTTGTACAGAGTATGCTAAACAAAAAAAGAGGAAAAAAGGTCAAAGCATGGTGGAATTATATTCTCATTCGAACTTAATTAATACGTTCCATGAATTTTAGTGTGTCGGTTGTATAATTTATATATTCTGTATTACGCTATTTTTATGCATATTTATTTTAATCTTTTGTATATTTTCTATCAACATCATATTTGTCAATTTTATATATGTATATATATATATATATATATATATATATATATATATGTATATATATAGTTGTTATTATATTTAAAATCTGCAATTTTTTTTTCACTTTCTTATGTTTCTGATGGCATCTGACACTATTTATGGAATTGAACTTTTATCTGCCCTCTATTTAAATATTTTTAAAAACAATAAATTTTACTTTAAATAATAATTTGATTTCTAAGCCTATATTCAAAGAATTCCTCTATAGTTATCTTAACCTTTATTTCCGAACTTTACTTAAGTTCGTTTCGAAATAAGGCTTAACGAATGTTAATACTAGTCAAGTTCTCGAATGTTAAATTAAAATTTATGAACTGAGTTCAACTCTCCGATTTCGAGAACAGAAAGCAATTTAGCTAGTACCAACTTTGGGAAACTCGTTTAAGGTTTCACGTATGAAAATTTGAAAATTGCCTTTAACCGGTTTTAGTAGCTCAAAGGATTATTTCCATAGTGATAGAGAATAATTTGAATTATAGCAACGAATACATCGGGATTGAGAATGCACCTTTTTGTCCCTACGCTGTTGTTCACCTACACTTTCGATAGAGAAAATCAGACAGTTATTGACACCCTATCTCAAAAAGTAGAAAAAAAAAAAAAAATATATAAAATTACTTTTGAATCCTACAACTCAACTGTACAAAAGTATTTTCCATTCTGTCTGTATTTTAAAAGATATCCATAGAAAGTCAATAACTAATTTTACCTTATTTTTTGTCACTATCTTTTAAAATTAATTCCAGGTTTAATATTTTATGTAAACTTTCTTGCAGCCTACGTCGATAGTCACTTATACTAATGATTAATCTGTTTCATATGTCGCACTTTCCGTGGAATACTGCAATATCTCCGAAAAATTCGATTTTGAGTTTTTACACCAAATCATTTAAAAATTAGTTATCTTTATGCGGTATAAGCTTTAACAAGTTAATGATCCGTATCATTAAGCGGGAACCGTATCCGTAAGAAGCGGGAGTTACATTTCGTGAGTTAATAAACGGAAGCCGTTCCGTAGAAACTGTGATACATCACTGTCTGTCAGTGCATCGTAAATGTTCCTCTTGTTTCATTTGATTAAAAAAACAAAACAGAAAATAATAATTTTAAAAGACAAACTGAAAGCAGTAAAATGATTAAACGCCACAACAATATGTTTAGTTTTCGGGGTGTTACAGTATTCCACGGAAGGTGTGATATCATTTATTTTATAAGACGACCAAAATTAATGGCAAATGCTGAATCAGGCTGTTATTTTTTTTTTTACGTATAACGAGGAGTCCTATCGACTTTTACTGTTTATTCCAGGGGTCACCTGTGTGGGTTACACCGTTCTTGCCCATTCTCCTGCATACAGTGGGAGGGGGAGGAATGGTGAGTACATTTTTAGCAAAAATGAACCGTTTTAGTCCCGGCACCACATAAATGATGAAACAATGATCCAAAGTGAGCGTAACGATTCTCCTGCTTGGGAAATGACAAAATATGGCTCTTAATGAGCTCAGTAACTTCATCGCTTACTTTGTTCGGACAATCATTGTGAGTTCACAGTATAACACATTTCGTCTTTTCCCTTTATTACGGTTTTTTTTTTTTTCCACAAGATGACAGCCTTAATTTAGCGACGGGAGCCATGACCGAAGGTTACTACCTTGTTGTGGAGAGCTATCGTCTGGGAAGTGAAAAGAAGTATTCCTCAACTTGCAGCTTGAGGATTAAATTTTGCATAAAAATCATTGTTGAGGTGACCTATTCATTTATTATAAATATTTCATATTATGTTACATTTATTGGCATTAGTTATTTGGATAAAGTATCACATTAATCAGCTGAATTTGATTGAATCATGTTTTTATTATTTAATGAATTAAAAAAATAAATACATCTTTGTAATTATTGTCATGTATTGTAGGTGTATGGAAGGCCATGTAAAGTCTATGTTTATTTTTTTTTTAACGACATGCATAAAACTATCGCATTTATGCATATATAACAAGGGTTTTGAATAAAATTCACATAAACTAAAACGACTGCTAAAATTAACCATATACTAGGAGAAAGGTCTCAAACGGATCCCTAGAGATAAAGGGATTAAAAAGAAGCAATGTCCTTAGGGATTCGTCCTCATGTTACAAAGCTCGTACCTTAATTCGTCCTTAATCCCTGGTGACCTTTGTTACAAATTAGCATACCCTATGTTCATGTAATGAATGTTTGTCTGTATTTAATTAGAATCGATTCCATAATTATGTTCTTTTTATTAATAATATCCTTTTTATTGTTTAATGCTTTGGTAATTAAATAAAGTAATTAGTTCTTTTCTTATTCTGGGACCTTAAGTCCTTTAAGAATAAAAAATGATGTACAGCCAAGAGCCTTCAAAGCCTTAAAACGAAATAATATTTTTAGAACAAAATAACAAATACAATTTTTTAAAAAATGTTAATAAAAAGTATCAGAAAAACAAATTAATTAAAAAAATAAAATAAAATAAAATTTCATGAATATAAACTGTTCATATTTGATACAACTAAAAAGTGGCTATTAGTTTTTTTGGACAAAGTGGATAAGCTGGTTAAAGAAGTGGTATTTGAAAGTGGAAAGGGTAATTGAATGATGAATGTTGAGAGGGATGGAGTTCATAGAGAAGAGGATCGGAATTATGAAAGATCTGTCGAAAACGGCTGAGCAATGAGCATGTGAATACAAATCAAATTGACTGGAACGGGTTTGGCTGTAACAACTGAATTGGTACAAAAACGTATTTAATCCTTAACGAGCGGATGACAATAGTCATCCAATAAGTTTTCTGGTGTTATAGCAATAGGCATCTTTTTTAATCCCTTTAATTTAAAAATAATTTATAAAGGATTAAAAAAAAAGAAGTATTTACTCAAAATAATAAAATATAATGAAAGTACGTAGATCATTATCAACACATACCAAGTTGGAAGTGATAATTACGGGGAAGGTCGCGAAATAGTTCACTTAAATACGTCAAAAATATCAGTAGAGGACATTTAATGTAATTTTAACAAAGTCACATTGTATTGATTTAGCTAATGTAGGCGAAAAAATACAAAACTAAAAATAAGTAATTGAAAGGTCAGGTGGAGGACAATTGCTACCCAACGAAAACAGATGGGAATTACAGGACGAGAATATCAAATAGCAACTAACATAGGTACTGAGACTATTCCCCTAGCCTCTCTTTGCAGACTCTAAGCTCGTCCTATTAAGTGTGCTAAAACAAATACACAGTAGCGATGTTAAGAGCAGTGGAGGTCTATTGTCATCCGCGCGTATTTCATTATAACGTCAAAAATGATTAAAGATGTCTTTAATGTTTCTAACTATAAAAAATTAATATTATAAACAAACATACATATATATGTGTGCGTCTATAGATATTTACAATTGTATAATAATGCAATGCGTAAAATTAAGGGAACTGAGAATTCATTGGCATGTAAATCACTTTTAATGCACGATTTATTAGTAGCACTTCAATGGAGCAAATATAATTCAAAAATGTTGTTTCGTGAATAGTAAATACATTTAAAAAAAAAACGGAGCGTTGATTACCTAGGCGTTTTACGCTCTAAAACTCTAATGAACGTAAAATAACACTAATGTCATACATAACTAACAAATCGTTAAGAAAGATAGATCTAAAGAACCACCAACTTTTTTTTAAAATTATAAAATAACTCTGGTACATTATTTATTTACAACTATTGCAATTGTATATTATTACAATTCATGTATTATTATATATATGTACGCCTCCCACAGTTGCTTCAAGTGCAAATTTTTTGCAAGATGTTTGAAATGCTTCATTAAAGTAGTCAAATGTTCAGATATTCACCAAAATATTGTTCGAACTGATAAAGTAAATCCAGATAATTCAAATAAAAAAATAAAATTTGAATATCAATTTTGGAACTGTTGAAACAGTTGAATACTGTAAAATGTTATTTTCTATACTTGACACATCTGTGAGCTAATTCATCGATATTTGTTTTGTTTTTTATTATATTTATTTGTTAATATATATTTTTGAATTGTAAAGATTTAACCGTAATACGAAGTAAAACCGAAATACGAGGACAAAAGTGAAAAAAAAAAAAAAGTAGAAGAGAGTAATGATGATTTATGATTAGTATTTTTTATGACTACCCGGAAAGGATTTAATATCTTTGAAAAAAAAAATTAAACGATTAGTATTGGTTTGTATTAATGGCAACAATAATATTTTTGAAATATTTCAAGTTTTAATAATTGTAAATAATATACTTTTTTCAAGTTTTAAACAACACTTAATTAATCAAAACAGGCTTTATTACAACATATACACCTCTTACAACGAGTTAAAAGCTTTTTCATGTCCTCGGGATTGAAATTGTCTCTAGAAGTTTTAGATGTAAGTAATTTATTTCCTAAATCTTTTCGGTAAATGGATTTTTTCGCATTAGAGATTTTAATGCCTAAAATAAATAATGTTTATTTTATATCCATATCCACTTCACGTCTATGATTAGACCAAAACATACTTTGAAAAGAAAAAAAAATCTGAAAATTTGCTTATACGAGAAATCGTTGATTACAATAAATAATCTCTCAAAATGTTTCATTTAAGGAGATTAATAACATAAAATTGGTACAAACTATGCTAAATTAATAGATAGACTGAAAATATAAATAGTCCATAAAAAGAATGAAATCATTAATAAATAAAAGTAATAAAAATGTAAATAGTAGTGACAATACAACTAATAGAATGGAAATGGAATGGTAAAATAGGAACTAAGTGAATAGGCCAGAAGCTGACAATAAATAAACAAAACAATAATTGAACATTGCCCAGTGGTGTCAGTGTAGAAGAGATGACCAGTGAGAATATCACAGTGTTAGGTAATAAAAACCAAAAATGTTAAGTGATGTATTAATATAGTGAAGAATTGTAAAATAACATAACATAATGATTGTAGAACCTGAAGATGGAGCAACATGACAAGCTCTGAAACATGTAGTTAAATGAATAAAGCAAATGGGGAGTTATGCCTTTTTAATATAATAATCTCTCAAAAGATTAAATCAAAAAAGAACGAAACATGCATTCCTAACATAACAGTTTACACGTCTCTTGTCACTTATATATCAGATTTGTTATTTAATATACACATTAGTTATTTTTATTTTATTATATTTGTTTTCTAAACACTTATTAGTTATTATTATTTTAATTTTTTTGTTATTCGGGTTTTTTTCTGATGTTTAGATATCAACTTTAAATTGTAAAAGCTATTAATTATTGAATACAACTGTAGTATTCATCTAGAGGATGTTAGCCAGAACATGTATACTTAAATGAAATTTTGTATTGTAAATATGTTAATAAAGTTATATTGAATAAATGAAAAAAAGTATAGCTTTTCAATAAGAATAAAAACATTAAAAAAATTAAAATTAAATTAAAGAAAAACAACCGTAGTGGCTGATCATGCTTACGAATGTACTATCATCACCTTATAGTAATATACTATAGCACTTTAATCCTTTAACAATATTTATTGTTCATTATCAAACTTCTTTCATTATATACATAGATACATACATAGATGACTTTACATCCCACGTGAGGACGAGGCCTCCAGCAGTTTTAACCATCAATCTTCCCATCTATTTGCAGGTGCTCTTCAATTCTGGATGTGTACGATGGTCTGAGCCTCTGCCGCCACCCCGTAAATCTCTCGGTCAACTAACACTTCTCGAGCTAAATAATTGTTCATCTTTTTTACTATTTCATTGATCCAATACGTGCCATCTTTCCAGCCCAATGGAGTCTTTTTATCTTTATCCACCTTACTATATCTATATCTTTATGCAGGCTCATAACATCGACATTGAATCGTTGTCTTCACAAGTTATTGTAAAGTACTGCTCCAAATATTCTCCGTTCAAATATCATTAGGGCGAGTTCTTGTTTTTTATTTTTCATAGGCTAATACTCTGAGGCGTATGTTAGAAAGGGCCATATCAGAGTTTTATACAGTCTTATTTTTGCTGTATGGGACTGAAATGTTTTTGCAACCCGTAGAAACTAATGAATTGATTCATCTTTTGGGTCGACAAGCGGTCTCAAGTATCTTGCCGATACAATGAGCTCCTCGGCACTTTCCTCTTGCAATCATCAAAACTTAAATCTTGACCTACTTACTTTGTGCTCCTCCATTCACCTCCTGAATACAAGATCCCAACCTTTCAACCTATATACCGCATTACATAGAGCTGCCTCCTTTGAAAAATCCTTCGTCCTTCGTGCTACCGCTTTTAGGAATTCCTTACCTATCCTTATTCGCAAAGCCTCTTCCTTAACTTATTTTAAACATCTTTTATTTATCCATCTCCTCGATCTTCAATCTTCCACAAAAATGTAAATAATATGTAAATGTACATAAGTGTGTTAAAATTTTTTATTGTTGATTGTTTTTTATTTTATTTTATTTTAATTTTTTTCTCTCTTCTTTTTTTCTCATAATTAAATTTGTGATACTGATGTGTTGATTTTTAATTAATCTCAGCCAGAAAATTGTACCTCTTATTGTGCACTTTAATTATTTTTAGGGGACAGTCTGTCCCAGAATAAAGTTTATTTAAAAAAAAAAAAACATCCATTTGCCACCATTTATATTCTTTGGATTTCCGGTTACATTTCATTGTTCATATTCACGTGAAAACCAAAATAAATTAATTCATTGACGTTTTGAAAGGTGAAATTCCTTACTTTGTTCTCATATATTTTGTATTGGACTCAAGGACAATGATTCCAGTTTTTGCTGCTGCACCAGCTAAAGCCAGCTTTCATTCGACAAGAATATCATTATATACAATAATTAATGTTTGAAAAATGATTAGTTGACTCTCATATACAGACATTATTCATTAAACATAAATTTATAAGTTTATGTGATGTGTTGGAATAAGCAAATCCTATATTTTTGTTAAGCGATTTGTAGGCACTCAATGAATTCTGACAGCACTACTTCCAGACATAACATTTTATAAATATATCTCTTGACGGAAATGGATGTTTTATTTTTATAAAATATTGCTATTAGGAAATTATGTTTAAAAATAAGTCCATTTGCCTGTACGAGGGGCGAGTTTACTGCAGAGGACTGCAAAAAGATGAAGCCTACCCCTGTGAATGTCAGCCCCCAGAGCATACATACGTCACCTGCAGGTCAGCACTGGGCAGCAAAACCTTAATTTGTGCCATTATCGTCCTGGCATAGCTCCCAGGCTTCATGAATCTGATTTATCGTTCAGGCCTGGCTTCCAATTTACTCAGAACAAATCGGGTTAAATTTTAATCAGTATAAAAGCTTAAAATTGATAGATAGATGGTTCAAATCCGGAAAATGTTCTCTGATATAATATATTTCCGCATTTATTACATCATTTAGTACTGGCCGCAATACCAGCAGCATTGGGAAGAAAATTAAATATAATAGAAAAATAATTTTATTCCGGGACCAAGTCCCTTAAGAATAACAAATTAGTACAGAAATAAATAAGTTACATCTGGTCGGAGACATGATAAAATGACAAAATTAAGGAAATAATAATGTGAACATAGGTACATTAAATATTTAAGGAAAATAATAGAAAAATCTGAAATGAAATGACTAATAAATTCTATTGGTAGTATTCGACAGTTTTATTATATATATATATATATATATATATATATATATATATATATATATACTTTTAATTTATTTTATTTTCTGATTAGTAAGTCTTTCCTGGATACTTTAACAATATTAATAATATTTTAACAATAGGAGGACTATGGGTATAGTCTCATGCAAGAGACAACCATAGTAGATTAGTGTGTTAAAAGTTTCAATATAATTGTTACAATAAAATAATTATATTTCAATAAAAAATAATAACTATATACTTGTACGATCGTCATAGAATATAAGAAAAAAAAATGCTGAAGAATCACAATGTTTATTTAAAAAATTCTAAAAATTAACACCGCAAAAACGAATACAAAACGTAAAATTATAAATAAATTGGAAAACAATATATTAAAAATATTATGTAATAGTAATAAGAACAATTATTTTTGTAGTAAGAAATAAATAAATAATGAATAAAATAAAAATGGTGCTCACATAGAATATTTCAATCTGTAAAATGTTGTTTGACCTCCTATATTGAAAGTTACTGCACCTTTAATGAAAATGAAATGAAAAATGAAAAATAAACTTTATTCTGGGACAGACTGTCCCCTAAGAATAATTAAAGTGCACAATAATAGGTACAATTGTCTGGCTGAGATTAGTTAAAACTCAGCCCATCGGTGTTAAAAATTAAATTATGAGAAAAAAAAAGCTAAAAGAAAAGAAAAGAGAAGAAAAAATAAAATTAAAAATTAAAGTCGAATAAAAAAAAAAAAAAGTAAAAAACAATCAACAGTAAAAATTTTAGCACTCTTATGTACTAATTTTTGTGGGCACATTTTAGTGAAAGATTGAAGATCGAGGAGATGGATAAATAAAAGATGTTTAAAAGAAATTTAGGAAGAGGCTTTCCGAATATGAATAGGTGAGGAATTCCAAAAAGAGGTAGCACGGATGACAAAGGATTTTTCAAAGGAGGCAGTTCTATGTGAGGGGGTATATAGGTTGGAAGGTTGGGATCTTGTATTTAGGTGATGAATGGAGGAACGCAGAATAAGTAGGTCTAGGACATAGGAAGGTTTATTGGTTTTTAATGACTGGAATAGGAAAGTGCCGAGGAAGTATTGCCGTCGAAAATCGGTGAAAAGCTAGCCTAGCTCATTGTACCGGCAAGATACGTGAGACCGTCTTTAGATACCAAAGATAAATCTTAAGAAGCAATTCTTTAGTCTCCTTAGCCTCATCTCTAGCTCAACAGACAGCCCTCCCCCCTACCCCCCCATACACCAAGCACCCGTAATCAAAGTGGGGAAAAATGAGAGAGGATACCAGAAGTTGCCGGTAACTTCGGGGAAAGGAGTCACGATGTCTTTAGAGCAGTTTGAGGATCATGATGGATTGTCTGGTGATTTGGGAAATATGGTTATTCCAGGATAAGTGCGGATCAAAGGAGATCCCATGGTTTTTGATGAAAATTTGAAATTGAATTGTACGGTTATTGAGGAAAAGTAATTGATAGTAAGGGAGGGAATTAAGGGTAGGTTTTGAACCGATAAGGATAGCCTTGCTTTTCTCTGGATTCAGACGTAACTTTTTTTTCACTGCCCATCCGCTGATGTGCTCAATATCGTCCTGAATCTTACGAGATACTTCGTACATGTCTGAAGGATGGCAGGATATGTAAATTTGGAGGTAGTCAGCATACAAATGATACTGGGAGTGGCGTATAACATGGGGTAGGTCATTAATATAAGCAGAGAAGAGAATTGGTAACAGGGAGAATCCTTGAGGAACACCTCGTGTTAAAGGTAGTGAGGATGAGGGAGGTTTGTTGGGAATGATAACTGTTTGGGAATGGTGAGACAAGAAGGAGCGGAACCAGCTTAAAGCGCTGTTGGATAGGGAAATATTATGTAATTTGGAGAGGAGAATTGTATGATCGACGCAATCAAATTCTTTTTAAAAATCGAATAGGACAAGGATTGTAATTTGCTGTTGGTCCATTGAGGAATGGAGGTCTTGTGTTATCTTTAATAGGGCCGATTGAGTGGAGTATCCTGAACGGAAGCCTGATAGGAAAGGAGTGAGGAGATCTTTGTGCTCGAGGTAGGTGGAGAGTTGTGAATGGACTAACCTTTCCAGTGGTTTAATCGTTTGTAACTGGCAATAAAACTTAAAGCGTTTTTTTTGGTGGAATCGTCGATTGATTCTATTTCTAATTTACGATTTAGCCGACTATTCTTTATAAACCAGGTTGCATTATTATTTTTTTCTAAATAATGGGTTACAGTATTCAGAATTCAACTAATTTCCTGGAATCAATTATCTAATTTAATCAGGATAAATCTAAAAATTGTTGACCGAAGAATATTCCGCCATTGTTGTCCTTTCAAAAATTGACTAAATTGTCACTTTTTAAAAGTACAATCGCTAACCCGTTCAAAATTTTTCAAAGGACACTAAAGGTTAGTAATTGCTTATTTATTATATTATTTCAGAAATAACGCATAGATGTATTATTTTTAGACCTATTAACTATAGCAGATTGTCATATTTTTCAAAATAAATGTTGTTTTTTTTTGTTGTTTTTTTAAATACCAGTGTAAGAAATGTTTTTAGGATTTACTAAATGTGTCTAACATGAATGATTTAAAGACATTTCCAGGAATACCCTTTGATTATTTCTACTCAAGGCCTGACCTTAAAGCCGAAGGATCCTTGTTAGGCTTGTCTAATAAAGCTATTAGTTGGCTAATTACAGTTAGCGGTCCCCTCCCCAACCACATTTATTGATATTAACCAACTCCCTACTCTCTGATATTAACAACGCCTCAAATTACTTGTAGCAATTTAATAATTAAACAAGAAAGTAGCAACTATTAGTCTGTTATTATTGGTCTAAGTTTACTTAATGACATTGTAAATCTATACCTTACTTACCAGTAGGCTAAATCTTTGATCTTTAATTAATTTTCGATCTGTTATTTGATCCTTTTATTCTCTTGAAATCACCACTAGGTTGAAATCACCAATAGGTTTCAATATACATACCTGTATGCGTGTACAATAAATATATATATATATATATATATATATATATATATATATATATATATATATATATATATATATATATATTGTAATAATTCTATTTAATACAAAAATTAAAAATGTTAAATATTAAATAGTAAATTATATTTAGATAGATATCTAAAAAAAACAAACTTTTTTTGGTTATGTTGGTATATGAAATATCTAAGATATGTTTATGAACTGTTACATATATGGATGATAAGTAAAAGGAAAACATCTACATTCAGTGTACAACAAAATATTTCCATATTATTTTATTACATATAATTGTTTTGTTTTTTACTTTATATATTTAATCACAACTGTCAATTAAAATTCGACAAGCAATGAATTTGCTGAAAGAATTTAAATGGCTTGAAAGGCATGAGGGGAAGCAGAACCCAGCGGCACCTTCAGTCTATATTTTTATTTTATTTTAGTCTAGGAGGTCTCTCATCCAGCTCCTTTTTAGTTTTCTCTGTGTGTTGTGGGGAATATGTATTGTGGCCATGTCGTTAGTTAATGAATTAGGATGTTTATGTAATTTTTCGTAGAATCGTTTGTAGTAGGTTTATATTTTTTCTTTAATTGTTGGTATGCGTAGGTCAGTATATAAAGTTATGTTATGTATTTTATGATGATTTATAAAATGAGATTTTGAGTTTGTTAACATGTGTCTTTTTAGCTGTCCCGTACATTGAGAAGCGTATGTCCAAATAGGTTTCAGTAAGAAAATATAAGTGTTAATTTTTTGTTTAAATTGTAGAGTTAAATGTTTGTAGTGGAGTGAATATAAAAATCTTAGTATTTGGTTAAGCGTTAGACCAAGGTAGCGTATAGTGTCTGTTTGAGGAATCGGTGTATTGTCAAGAAAAACTGGTGGGCATGTTTCACGTCGAAGTGTAAACGTAACGTGTTGCGATTTGTCTTAATTTATATAAACTATCCAGATATTAAGCCAATAATGTAATTTTGACAAGTAATGCTGTAGAGATTGTGAAGCACGAGTTGGATTAAAAATATTTATATCTAAGCACGAATTCAATATATTAAAATAAATAAATAAATTACAACTACTATTACAATAAAGTTTTAATACTAATAAGATTATATTTAAAGGTAACACACTCATTTGATAATTAAATAAATTTAACCCAATTTATGTTCTTTTAAATTATTAGTTCATGAACTAAATATAACATTATTGTACAACATTCAAATTTCTTCCTTTGTACAACTGTTCGTCACTCTGCCTTAAATTCAGATATGTAATTTCACTTTTATATTAATTTGTTTCATTATTTTCAAATAAATCACTCTTAAAGTTGCCTTGGATCCAAGATGTGATGTATGACTCGATCCTCAATTCCAACTGAATAACTAAACATGTAGGGACTTCCTCTCTCGAATACTACTTTTCCAAATTCTTCACTGCCATCTTGATCAGCACCTTCTCTTTTGTTATAATTATGTATGGAAACATTTTCATAATTATATGAGGAATGTGCACTTCATTTGTTATTGAAACAGTTTATATTGAAATATGTAAACTATTCTACTACCTCTTAAAGTAATGTTTGAAAATACAATTATTAATTTCAAACTGTAAATTTAAATTTCTTTGACCCAGTAAAACTTTTCAATCTTTAAAAAAAAAAAAAAATTGAGTGCAAGAATTAGGTATATTAAAATTGTTGTAATTTTAATTGTCTACTCAAATTGTACCTATCTGTTGCAACAAATAAAATAAACATTTAACTGGTTTAATCAGTTACATATTCCCTCTAATAAAATTAATATATTATTATTTTTTTATTATTTTAATTCTGGAACCTTTGTTTAGCCCATATCATTACTATTCAATTACTATATATATATATATATATATATATATATATATATATATATATATATATATATTTATGAAATGATATTATAAAATATATAAAAGATTTTTAAAAAGATATAATAGAATGGTGTTTAATGTATACATATTCCTGGTTTGAAATTTAATGGTATTTGGAACTCAAATTGTTGTATTTAAAAAAAAAAAAAAAAAAAAAAAAATATTCACTACTTATATAAGCGTCATAGTTTCATTTTAAAATTAGAAATTTATCCGTGGAAAAATAAATTTATATAAAATCATTACTATCGTGGTAGTTATGTTCAATTAATTATTATTGATGATAAAAATTATAATATATAAAATATTACACCATGAAAAACTAAGCTGCTTCAACTTTTTACCAGACCATAAAAAAAGAAAATCAAAAGGAGTTATAAAAAAAAAAAAATGACAAATCAAATTTCTACGTAATTTTCTGTAATCTCCTAGTATTAGAGTAGAAGAGGCTTTGGAAGCCAGACAAAATACAATTTAACTAAACGGAACGGAATTCAATTACTTTTGCAATGATTTTTTTGTCCAGGCCTTTTTACAACGCAATACCAGTATATAATATATGATAGAGAAGGTGCAGTAGCTATGTAAGCAGAGCATTAGACTTCTAGCCCAGATTCGAATCCGGCTGAAAGACAGTTTTTTTTTTGTTTTTTTTATGTATGAACAAAAATCGAATTGGGAAGACCTCCTTGAGGCATACCCAGCTTCTATTATGAGTATGGTGGAAAAACCTTTCGGTGCTTCCTAGATTTCAGTCGGTTTTCCATGATGTGTTTTGTAAGACTATTTTTCTTTATTTATTTGACCGTTGAAATTTTCTAAATATCCTTATAATTCGTAATATGTAGTCCATTTCTGGATCAGACAGAAAATTAAAAATATTTTGATATTAATCTCTTTAATCAAAAAATTTTAAGAAACAGTGATTGAAAGAAAGACTGAAATATATGTTTTTAATGTTTTAAATGTATTAGTTTATTCAATACAATTTACTTAATAATTTTAAGAAAATAATGATTTTTCCTTTATAATATTGTTGTAGAGTCATATATATTTAAAAAAATATTAGTAACTGATTCAAGATATTTCATTTTCGCCCAATGTACTTCCAGTGAGAATTCAGTATTTCTGTATGTAAGATCAATAACCGCTTGGTTTTTTGGATATATGAATATGACTAACCGCATAGATTTGGCATAGTATACCCGATGTAAATAGTCGAATTTCTATCAGGTTGAATAGTTCTCCCAATGGGCCAACACCGATTCCGAAGCAGTCACCGTAACATTTTCCGAACGAACAACCTTCAGAAAAGATTTTATTTCCCTGTGCTTTTCAGTGAGTGTGGGAAACAGTATCGTTTTCCCCTCTATGTGTGGGCAGGGAATAGCGATGGTGACCTTTGCTTCTGAATACAAAACACTTGTGAGTGACTTGTCAAACGAAATTGACATGGCTCGTATAGACACACGGGTCTATGTCAGTTCTTGGATGGGATATAGGAGTATAAATATACAAAGTAAGAAATTTCTTCATATTTTAGTTTATATGAGGCGTATAATTCCAAAACCAGTGAGGTCGAATTTTGAAAATTCTTCACGAGTAGAGAAACTATTAAAAAAAAAAAAAATCTGGATATTGGACTTGGTTCCACACCACATAAGTAACATATTAATGTTAATTTTTTAAAACAATCTCAGAGATAATCTGATGTTAATAGTAAAAATTGACGTAAATAGTCAATAAAAAATTCTGAAAATGTTCTCTACTTTTAATAAAAAACAAATCAAAGCCCTAATCCATACTGAATTATATTTACAACTTCTCTAAGTACAACTTTTTATGCTGATTGAAACTAAATTATATTTTAAAAAAGCATAGTTTGCGACATTCATTGGAATTCTTAGGAAAAAACCCCTAAAACCTTATATATCTAAAAGAAGCAAGCAAAGATTGTTGTTTTTATTTACATATACTGTCCGAATTGTTATATTTTGTAGATAATAACTCGTAATAAAGCCGTTTACTAATTAATTTTTCAAAAATGATTCTTTTTTGTTTTGTTTTTTTAGTAAATTCAGTTAATTTCATTTTAGCTTTCAAACTGATTTCGTTTTTTGTTTAGTAAGGTTCTTGAGGTACAGTCAATAAATAAAATCAATTTCGGCGACGTTTCGAGACTATATTGTTCTCATAATCTAACCAATGTTACTGGTTGATATGCTATTAGTATATACTACTCTCTCTCTCTCTCTCTCTCTCTCTCTCTATATATATATATATATATATATATATATATATAATATATATATATATATATAAAATATTTCATTGATTTCAGATTTTAATATACTATATAGTGTTAAGCGAATGAAGTTACAAGAAAAATATAATAAATAATTAATATATTTTTTTATAAAAAATGAAAAAAATTATTTTGGAAAGAACAAGGATAAAGAAGAATATAAAAATTATGGTATAACGTAGCCAAGAAAAAAGGTTCTATTCATTAGCAAAATTTTAATTTTAAATTCGCCTCCCATTTTCCTCGTGACGTTGAGAGGATCCCCTTTCTATTGAAAAATAGCCGAGAACATTCCAGACACTTTCAGAGCTTCTATGGAGAAAATTGAATGTTTTGAATAGTTTATCTTAATTTTCAGTTATTTAAAAAAAAAAAAAAATTATTAGAAATTAAGTTTTCAACATAAGCTGTATTTACATTACATTAACAAAAAAAAAAAAAAAAAAAAAAAAAAAAAAAAAAATTACATCTTCACAAATGATCTTGTTGCCTTTTAATGTTATTTTGAGTATCATCTACTCATATTTTTCACATCTTATCACCAGAAGTGCGTTTAGATAAAGAGTTAGCGAAAATCGCAGGTCGTATATCATATCCAGAAGATAAGAATGAATAGGATATGAAAACTCTTTTAGATCTCTAGATATCATAAAATTATACTATATTATTCAAAAAATGTATATTTTTAAGGTATATATATATATATATATATATATATATATATATATATATATATTGTGTGTGTGTTGTGGTTGTGGTATATAACTATGTACGTTGTTTTAGACGATACTTTGAGGTAGAAGACTGGCCACCGCTTGGTCAAAGTGCTTTTAGCAAAATAGGATTCCCTGCAATAAAAAGCCTCTCACACAGAAGAAGAGCACAAAAAGGATTGGACATCCAGGAACAATCCTTCACAACTGGATTTTATTTTATTCTGAATCTTAGTAAATCTTAAAAGGTTATTCATGGGATATACAATATATATACAAGCTATTTACATATATATTTTTAAAAATTGAGTTCAAAACTTTAAGTAACAAGATTACTATATCGATCACAGACATTTGGAATATAAATTATAATAATATAAATATAAATTATTAAATTGGAATATTATTATGCAAGTAAACAATTAGGTATAGATATAATATAAAAAAATAAAATTTGAAATACACATTTGTTTTGTTTCATTTTTTTTTAATTTAAATTACTAAAAAAATTAAATATATATATAAAAATAATTATAATACGATTTTATAATACATAAACTTAGGGTTGAAAAAAAAACAACAAAAAACGAATACGACAAAGAAAAACGTTGATTTTGGGACTGGACGTTCTTCTTTACACCAACTTGGGCAGAACGACGAGTTATCTTACAGGTAACTAATCTAACCAAGGTTGGAGGGAGAAGATTCATTCTATAGGTCTACGGACAAATATATTTCAAACCACTCTGGTGGGATTCGAATCCAGGTACTTTAGTTCGGAGCGTGTCGGATATCGATTCCCTATGAAAAGTTTTATTTATCTCTAGTTTACGAGGTATACATTAGATAAAATGATTTATTACGAGTATTAAGGATTTAGAGAAAGCTGTAACTATTATTGAGACTTTCAAAAAACATTAAACAGTAAAAGGGTATCTTATCAATGCTTGATATTTAATGACTAGCTTAAAAATAGGTTAATTGAAATAAAAACATCGCCTTTATTGATTATATTTTTTATTTAGAATCATCTTTGTTTGTTATGTAATCCTCGAATAGGAACGGTTTTTATTTTGTAATCAGTTATCGAACTTGAAAAAAAAGCTAACGATATTGAAAAAAATAAATAAATTAGATAACTTCTACAACACTGAATAAAAAACGTAACGTAACCTACTATTTTTTTATTATTACATTTTTTGTTTGGTGAAACAACTCTATAAATATTAATTTTAAATGAAATGAGAGAGAGAAAGAGAGAGAGAGAGAGAGAGAGAGAGAGAGAGAGAGAGAGAGAGAGAGAGAGAGAGAGAGAGAGAGAGAGAGAGAGAGAGAGAGAGAGAGAGAGAGAGAGAGAGAGAGAGAGAGAGAGAGAGAGAGAGAGAGAGAGAGAGAGAGAGAGAGAGAGAGAGAGAGCGAGAGATCGAATGAGAGATTGCATAACTCGATATATTTTGTGCCATGATTAGATTTCAAATTTTACTATTAACTATCTAAGTAAAGTAAATTTCTGACTTTTGTTTTATTTATCTATGAAACAAAAAATACTCACACGCAATATAGCATAAACAAAGACCTGCAACTACATGTATTGACGGTTATAAAGTTATAAAAGAAGCAACTCAACCTTTGCCGATGTCACCCGAATTCAAACTGAAGCAAAATGATCGGCTAGGCCAACCGTCAGTCAGCCCATCCTATTATTTATCTATAGTGTTAAAAAATTAAAACTATAAAAATTGCTTGATGTTCATCGTCAATAAATGATTTCCAATTAACCATGTATGGAATAGCAAAATTTGTTCTATATCAATTAAAGGGTTCGGTGGATGAAGGGGTTATGTAAAAAAACACGATTTTTAGTGATTTAAGTATAATAGTTGTTTTCTACAATTTCCTTTAGTAGGAAAATTTTAGATAGCCCCACCATATTCTTCGTATTTCTTTTTCTAGTTGTTTCGTAATATTTAGATTTTCTTTCATAGTATTTCTGTACATGAATTCTTCATCTAGTAAACAAAGATGAAATTTAGAAAAATGTGACATAACCCCTTTATCTACTAAACTCTTAAATTTTAAGATTTAATTTATATTTAATGTGGCGCATTGGATATTAACCTATGCTGATACAGGACGTATAATGTATTCAATTCAAAATTAATAATATCTGGATTCCGTGCCTACCTCGGGTGTCTCCACCTCTCTACCTTTAATATGAAAGTTGATTGGATCTGCATCATCTTCTTGATTAAGTTCGGTTATTGCTTTTCCAACTTGTGGAGCAAATTAAAGGCTACAATCTCAGGCAAGGTCAACCATCCAAGGATAAACTTCTGACTTTCTTATATCAGCTTCTTCATATATGTAGTATTTAGGTTACTAATGAAAGCATTGAATGTATTGTTTGTATTATGTACATTACAATATATTCTGCATATCTAATTTCTGGAACTCCTTCCCATCAAAGAAATGCCCCATATTTCTTGACTCTCAACATTTTTTAATTCCGACACTTCATTTATTTATTACTTATTCAATCCAAGTATCTCACAGAAGAAGACAATATTTATAATGGGATATGATCATCATATTGTAATTCTTTTTAATTTATTTTATTTTTAGTAGATTACGTTTCGCAGTTACAGAGATAAATATTCCATTGTAAATCAATAAGAAAAAAAAATCCAAACCTTCTATTGAGTTTTCTTCTAAAATGCAATTTTTGTTTTCTAAAAGGCCCTATTTACAGGTTATTATATGAGATTATTCAAAGATTTTTTTGTCATCTAATTATTGTTCCTTCACTAGTTTCCCATTTCATAAATGTTAATATATTTTCCTCCCTACTTTAAGATATTTAATTATAAATAAGGCAGCAAGGACGCCATTGTATTATACACTATAATTATTCTTGTGACCTAAGAATAAAAGTTAATTCTATTTCATTACAGTGATCGAACCTCAAGGTGGTGCTTTTATTAACTTCACCTGTATGTTGCGGAATATTGCATCATAATTTTCACCAATTTCCAGCTATCTGATTATTTTAAAAATTTGCACAAATTCAAGGACAAATGACTATATAATATTCGCACGACTTTGTTTTAGTGTTCTTACTTAGTCCATTCTAAATTCCTGCAAAAAGGGGATCTGCCTTGCAAAAGGTGAAGTAGTAGGTTTTATGATTCCGTATGGCCCAGATGGGTCCTGAAAATAAAATATCAAAAATTTAACTATACTTAATTAGGGAAAACTGTTTTTAAGGAAAAAACCCAAAATGTTGGCACTTTTTTCATATTTTCGCAAAAAGCATATAAAAAATGCTTTAAATTGAAAAATGTGTTTTTTACAAAACTAAATTTTATTAAATTATTAAAGACATCTCTTAAGCTGAATTTGATTTAGGCGTTTAGCCACAATCGATAGTCAAATATCGATAAATTTCGCCTACTTTCTCAAAATGTTAGTTCATGGTAAGAGTCTATAACAAAAAAATGGTTAATCCAATAAAAAAAAAATGTTATATACTAATAGTTTCAGGTCTATAGATTTTGTCTATTTTGATAGGTTCAGTTCGGTTTGCTATTAAAACGTGTTTTTTTAGTTTTGTTAAACTATAATTTACTTTATTCAATATTTTATAAATTGTTGTTCAGAACCTATTATCGTACTGCATTTTTCATTTTTTTTATTATTTATTTGTCTCTTTCTTTTTTTTGTTTTTTTCTTGAAAATAATACGTAATTCATATTAATTTCAATTATCCCAGTTTTAACTTCTATTATAATTATATATCATCAGCATTACCTTCTTAATTATGAATACGGTGCACATTATTCCGAACCTGCTGTCGGATTATAATAATCTGCTGATTATTTTTTTTTAATATAAAATTTTGATTTAAAAAACGTTTTTTGTGTTAATATCTTTAAGAATAACTCGAAACGTTGATTTTTTTTTAGTGGATAACGAAGGGTAATTGATAAAAAAAGCTTCTATTGAAGATAAAATTACTTTTCCGTATTCCTTGGAATAATTATTGTGTGCCTCAGTGTATCTCACATCACAAACCGGTACAAAATATATTCCACGCAGTGAACAATTTCCTATACAGATGCATTTATGTACCGTGGAAAAAATCGATAATTGAGGATGTTATATTTTTTTTAGAGGCACTAACTAATGTATTCATTATTCAGGAACATGATATTAACTTTAAAACTTCAGCTAAATTTAACAACATTTTTTAAAAGTAAGATTCCGCCCTTTGGAAACTTATTGTAAACTATTAAAACATACTTCGTAAAGACTTTGAATTAGCCTACAGAATTAGCAAGATTTCGTATAATAGATAATATCCTAGATAGATCCATGGAAATAATTTAAGAGGGGCTAAGAACATGGATTTGTGATGAATAAAGACAAGCTTCTTTATTCAAATGTTTCTCATCCAAACAGGATGTATTCCTCCATTTCAGATTTACTCCTTTGCAGATTACTAAACCTCTCATTCCCCAAGCTTTAACGGTAAGCTCCTTAAAGTCATTAAAAGGACTTCAAATACGTATCGTCAGGTACCTTATTTTTTGGTATATGGTATAGCAACGAATTGCAATATTAATGTTTATTATTCTTTAATGTAGATTAATATTATATTATTTTTTTCTGCTTTCTTTCATACTAAATATCCATCATATTTTAACGTAATACTGACTTGTTGTTGAAAAAATGGTTAAAAAAAAGTATGATAAAATATGTATGCATACATGATGCATTCATATTAATGGTAAGAATAGCATTATTCTTGTATATGATAGTACGATTTGTCCAACCATTGTTCTTAAACTTTGGAAAAAAAAGATTAAATTTTTTTAAGATAGAATAACTGTAACAATTGTAAACGGCTCAATAATATAAAGATCAAAAACTTCAAACCAACGAAAGGCATTATAACTTTCAAAATGTTATTAAGCGAGGTGCCAAAAAATGGGTATTTTACCCTATTTGCGTATGTTTTCCATTTTCTTTGTTAATATTTTCATTTTTTTTTAAGTGTTTACCTCCCGAGGTGGTCGGAAAAGGCACAAAACAGCAAAAAAACAAACAAAAAAAAACAACAGGAAACGACCACTTTTGGATTTTGGACCCTCCAAGTCGATCTAGATTATAGCCAAGCTTTTACGAAAAACCGTTATAAAGTTATGGAATTTACTTCGGCATCACTTCAGGTAAGCTTGCTGGTATCAATATAATTAAGATGGAATAATATAAATAGAAAGGATGAATTAATTGCCACTTCTATTGGAATTATTTTATTAGAAAACTAGTTTTTAATGCTAAACAATCATATTCAGTTCTGAAACATGCTTTATTTCCAACACAAAAATGTAAGACAATATTTGATTTCTTGTCTTACATTTTTGAAAACTTTAGTATATATGAGGCGTCCAATAGCAAATTGTAGCAAAACCAGATTTTCTAAATTTTTCACCAGAAGCCAAAAACCATATCAATATGATGCCCAATTGATATGAATGTAATTTTTCTTGTATAATTAGCAGAAAAATAGATAGTTTTAGTTGGGCAAGCGTAATAAGGGCCCCGTTGACCAGTTTTTGTTTTTGTTTTTTTTTTAATTGATTTTTTTTCTTTACTTACTCCGTTTTGCATCAGTTTGAGACATACTCCTTTTTGATAATAAAATAAATACAAGTGTTGAGTTGATTTACAGAATTGAAATGATGAATTAAAAAAATTATTTTACGTTCAAAAATGTTATTTATTAGCTTGGTGAACAATAAAAACGGATAATAATGTAATAAATGATATACATACATGGACTAGTCCATGTTATCACAATACACATTTTCCTAAACAAATTAATATTCTTCCTCATCTTACTTCTAGACGGAATTTTAGTAAAACGACTTTGAAAATGGTTAAAAAACAATTTATGATTAAAAAATATTTGTATACTTAAATGCGATTATTGAGAGTATTGAGGAACAAAATAAAAAACAATAAAAAATTTAACTACGTAGTAGTATCAAAATATTACTGACCGTGTTTTTTACTAGATAACTTAAAATTCAAAACAAACAGGTAACTATCTAAAAACTTTTTTTATAATGTTTAAAAACATCTATTAGTTTAGTTTAACAAAAAATAATCAAATATAATTTAAAAAATGGACTAGACAATCATAATAACAGGTAACTTTTCTGAACTGCTAATTGTGTTTCATATACAACAAATAATTATTATCTCCATTTATCCATCCAGATTTTCTTAGCAGCCAAATGAGAAAGTTATTTTTTTCTGATTCAAGAGGTTTTTAAAATGCATCCGTACGTTTTTTGTTGACTTTTAGGGCTGTTTGCAAATTATCTTTTTCCTGTAAGCACTTTACTAATTGTGTTTTTTTTCTTTTTTGCATGTTGGACAGGCTTAAGTCGCTAATTTAGTGTTAAAATATACCTAATCTATTGACAAGATAAAACAAAAACTAAAACATATGTACCTAGACTTTTTTTTGTTTCTCCCGCTTCCATGTGTGGGGTTGAGCGATTTTTTTTCTTCCTTTTCCAAGCGGAACACGCTGCACGAAATCGTCCTCCATTTAGATCGTGATTCGGAAGGCAATTCTAAATGTGTTGTAATGTATTTTAACAATGAATTTTATGTTTAAACGTTAAAAATACCTTAGAATTGAAGGGAAGAAATACTTCTGTCACAGCAACACTTGGTCGACTAAACTTTTATTGTTTAATAACGTTTATAACCCTATAAAGAAGGAGGGGTCTTTTAGCGGCAATTTCACAGTTTAGCCAACTTAAATGAAATGGTTTAGAGGGAAATTTGATATTTAATCTAATAAAAAAAAAAAGAAAGATTAAGGAAAAAATAGACCAAGGGCTTGCTCCGTTCTGCTACAGAATTAAGAATAATGGCAGCCATATTGTGAAATACTTCCTTTTGGTACTTTGATAGGCATGTTTTTACTCCCTTTTGCAACAGTGCGTGATTTTTATTTGTAAATTTGAACAACTGTTCCTTCGTTTTTAAACCTAAAACCTAGTCAGTCTTCTGCGTGGCAAGGAGCTGGTTCGAACGGTATATAAAACTTAATTTTCATTTTTGGTGGATTTTCTACGTTTTGCAATTAGGCGCCTCATATAATCTATGTATTACAGTGCTGATTTATTGAAAATTCTGTATGTTTTAGAACCGAAGATGCTTAGCAATCGAAACTAGTTTTCTAATAAAATAATTCCAATAAAAGGGGCAATTAATTCATCCATCCGAAATGTATTTACTTCAGTGTTATTCTCTCTTCCTCCAATCTATTTCCAATTACTCCCATGTTATCTTTTTATTGGTGTCAATCAATCGTCTTCTCCAATTTTACATACATCTTGGGGTATGCTTAAAACTAACCGATCCGTATCTGAGCTTCGCAGCTGTCCAGGAAGCCGAGTTATAGAAGCTTAAATATAAGTTTATTTTATTATGCAAATCTGGTGAAGCATGTTTAGGGGGGGAGAGGGAGAAACGTGCCTGAGAGCAAAGGAAATATAATAACCAAAAATAGTTTAAATAATTCCATAATTATATATAACTATATAATTATTGCTATAACAATCTAATATAAAAATAAATCATTTTTGAAAACTGGTAAAGGTAGGATTATTTAAATTTAAAAGATTTCTATAGTCATCATAAAGTTCTAATTTAACTTCTGTTGGATGATGTTTGAAAAATTTGCTTGACAGTATTAAACCAGTGTAATTCTTAACAAACCCGCTACATTCACTGACTAGCTCAAAGTCGGGGTTTTTGCTCCTCCCATACCACTCCATACCACTCCATGAGCCCCTGTGTTATTTAACCAGGGCATATTAAACATATTACGATTACTAAAAGGATTATTTAAATAAAAGAAAAGAGTAGTTAAAATAAACAAAATTACAAATGTTTCAATTAATAAGAATTATTACATTTTTACATTTGATGGGGCACATCTCTAAAGTAATTATTATAAAATCTAATTAAAACCATTGAATGCAAGACGTAATAAACCTAAAGGGCGGTTATAAATCCACCCCTTGGGTTTGAATTTAATATAAATGTAAATTTAGTTTTGCTATGTATTTTTGTTTAAAAAGTACTGCTTGCTTTCATTTAATTAATCTTAATACGTTTCGTATGGTATATAGCACGTTAACCTAAAAAAAGAATAAAACATAGAGCCAAGATTATGTAAAAATCAATCGGGTAGAAATTTTACACTATACATAAATATATATATATATATATATAATATATAGATATATATATATATGTATGTATGTATATATTAACAAGAATATATATATATATATATATATATATATATATATATATATATATATATTTATATATATAATAAAAAACAGTGATGAATAATGAAATGAAGATGTCACTATAATACTACCGTTTCTTTTTTTTAGAGTTATATTCTTCTTTTTTTTTTTTCTGAGAGAGAGAGAGAGAGACAGAGAGAGAGAGAGAGAGAGAGAGAGAGAGAGAGAGAGAGAGAGAGAGAGAGAGAGAGAGAGAGAGAAGAGAGAGAGAGAGAGAGAGAGAGAGAGAGAGGAGAGAGAGAGAGAGAGGAAATTGACCAAGAGAGAGTGAGATTGAGAGAGAGGAGAGAGGGAGAGAAAGAGCCAAGTGGCAGTAGGACTTGATACGAAGTTTTCTTCTCTTGAAAATTTTGTGATTTGTTTTAAATTGAGGGAAGATTGAAACGTGAAACTACTTCTCGTTTTAGTGAGAAAAGGCCATGATTTTATTTTCTTTTGTTTATATCTATGTATATTAAATAAAGCTTTGAAATTTGCAGATAACTTTCCTCTGTTGCACATTTATCAATTATTTAATTCCTAAATTCGTAATTTTAATCTAAGGAATGAATATAGAAAAATAATTTATTCTCTTATAGATATATTCATAATTTTGTACGAACATCCATTACAATCAAATAACCATATATTATTATTTTTATTATTAAACAAATTTTACAAAAATGCTTTCAAATGGAGAAACTTAATATTTCGTTTGCGATTCTTATAGTTAATTCATTATTACAAATGCCAAAAACTTTGTTATTTACATTTAATAAATACATTTTTCAATTAAAAAAAAAACAATACTGCTGCACACAATGCTATATTTTTCTTTTTCGTTAATAGACAACTATCAAGGTTTAAAATTATATAAATGTGTTGCATTTAGCAGCAGGGAGAGAACTGGTTTAAGTATTTTGCTCTTTTTTATCAATTTTCTGTAAATATTTTAATGAGTATTTATCATATAACATAAATAATAATATAATATTAATAATAATTAGTTCCATACTAGGTATTTATTTTAAAGCGCATAAGCCCAAGTAATAAGCGGAAACACGAGAAGCAATTTATATATATATATATATGAGGAGTAAGACGAGATGAACAGCTTAGGGTGCTGACACACAGATCCCACCCGACGTATCTGAGATTTTCTGATTAATGGTCTTATATATCTTCACGAGGATCCTATATCTGTACTAGAGGGAATCTGTACATCATTGCTCTGTCACCCAGCATATCTCAGCGAATTCTAAAATAAAAGTATCGTATACTAGTTAATATAATTTATATTTGTACAATACCCCCCATAAATGGAAAAAAAAAAAAAAAATAAAACAAATATAATTTTTAAAGATTTTTCAGATTTAGTACTAAATTCCTTTGGAGGATTTCAAATTAGTACAAAGAAAAATGTTTTGGGGAGAGAGGTTTTCGGGGACGACACCCACAGCGTCGTCCTTAAAATAATTATGGAAAAAATAATATAAAAAGGAAGAGTATAAATAAATAAAACAAATATTTAAAGAAAAAAAACATTTCCAGATCAGGATACAAAGTTGATTTACAAATTTAAACAAAACAAACAGAATAATATAATTAAAAATATAACATTAAAAAAAAAAAAAAAAAAAAATGAACAAGGAGGTTTATGCTATAGGTTACTAACCTATTCTAGCCAAGGTGGAAATGTCAACATTACTTTAGTGGGCCCGCTACGAAATAAATTTTAACCCGTCTATTTAAAGGTGGTATTCGAACCCACGACGGCTCTAAAAACATTTTTAAAATAAACAGTAATAGGTACAATTTTAAGCTTAAAAGTACAATATTGTTTTTTCTCTTCATAACTGGAATGGAAGTAGATACTGTAATTATATCAAACTACAATATTAGATAAGTATATAATACATGCCTAAACAATATGTTTATATTGTATAAACATATATTATTTTTCTATTCCATACTAAACCCTATGAAAGAGTCATTTATTCAAAAAATGAGATAATGCCATCCATGAAAGCACATTAGGTGATTACAAAATATAGATATTTAATGAATTACATCTTAATTAACCACACCAAAATTACAATTAAAATGTATAGAAAACAAACTAAAAGAAAAAGGACCCAAAAAAATAAAGATACACAAAAATTCCATGTCCAATAAATGCAATGCTGTGTAATCTTATTGTTAAAGTTCATCACCTTGAATATCAATTTCTTGATACAAAAATTTTTTCAGTACAAAAATATAGTTTCTGAACAATTTATTATCTTAAATATGCCATTTTTTATTACGTAACATAATTTTCTTAATTAACTAAAAGATTCCCATGTCAGAAAGTGAGCAGTTATATAATATATGATTAAATGTATTTGTTGTTGCTTTCTTTTGTAGCATTGCACGTTTCCTTGTCTAAGATGTGAAAACCTTTAAAATACTACTTGGTAGTTCCATCCTCTGTCTGAAATTGTGTTAGTCGGTGCTCTTTTCGGTCTGCTTAATGTCAAAAAGATTAATATTTCAGATGTGTACCCAAATGCTTAATACAAGCATTATAAAATTTCTATTCACATTAATTCGCACTTATTTATTTATTTATTTCATATTTTTGTTCTTACGTGCTAAAATGGTTTTGACAGAACCCGTTACCCATCAGACGTTGCCTCTTCTTAACGTAAATAAGAAATACTGTATTAAATCTTAGATACAAATTTCTTATTAACTATTTTATGTATGTTAGGAAAAACTTAATTGCTCCCTGACTGGAATAAACAACAGATTATAAATATGTCTATCTATAGTTTACTGATTTTATATCTACTGATTCTGAGGATAAGGAAACTGTTGAGCAAATTTTTATAGGAGCAACATCAACAGAGCTGTATCGTGTCAAGATGTTACATTTTTGAATTTGAAAAAAGTTACACATTTTGAGGATGGAAAAACGTAACACATTTGGAGGATTAAAAAACCTTACAAAAGAAAACAACAGACCAACGCCCAAAATGCATATCCATGTAGAAACTATATTTTTTGCATACTACTTTATATTTTTTTAAAAATTTATTTTGTAAATAATTACGGTCTACTTAATATTATTTCTCGACATGTTTAACAAATTAAGCTTATTGATGTTTGTAAACAAGATTATTTTTCCAATTTTTTTTTTTTCAATGTGGAAAGACTGTTGAAATAAATTCATTTATAGTTGATCAAGAACATATATTAATTTTTAGAAAATTATATCAGCGTCCATCAAAGTTTAAAATCATATTTAATATATTTTCTTGCTTTTGAGCGATCTTGATGTTGACTCCTTATTAACAAATCAAAATCATATCGATATAAGCTACTTTGCTTTATTAAATTTATCTATATCAAGTTCATAAGTATTTCAAGCCTTTTTCCAGCTTCCTGCGATGGTAGAACAAACATTACTTTAATAGCTAAGGTCCCTAAGCGACTGCTGGAATTTCCCGGTTGAATAATCCACTGATGGACTGTTCCAAGCTGCTACATATTTTCCCCATCTTGCCTTTATGTCGTGGGATACAGACTGTCAGCTTTCTTCTTGATTCTTCCTTCTCTGCTGTTTTAATTCCCCATTCTTAGCTGTTTCGATCCTAATGGGACATTTTTCTCCTCAAGCCACTCAGTCTTATTTTTTGAGATACTCTGCCCTAGACTGACAATATTCTAGAACGGGATTTATCATGATATTGTATAAATACGTTTTAGTTTCATAGGAGATTATTGAGTTTCAGTTTCATGGAAGGAGTGCTGTCATATTCGAGTTTTTTGTTGCTTTGAAGGTTTTTTTTTTTTTTTTTTTTTTTAATATGCATTTATTGAAATTTACAACTGTACAGAATGTATACATCAAGTAAATGTATTGACAACGATTATAATAATATGTTAAAACTTGGAAAGAACTACTAATCAGTAGCTCTTTATTAAAACTTCTACACTAGAAGGTCTCTAGGCCATCGTTCCTCTTCGTTTCAGACGCCTCGGAGGATTATCAGGAATGGAGTGGGAAGCAAGTTGAGAAACTAACGGAATTGAGTGATTATGGAGCTTACTATGAAAGGATAGGTATCTGGTGTGGGCTAAATCAGCAACATATGGAACATTAAGATCTTTATGGATACGTTTATTGGTGAAAAAGTAAGGAGAATTGAGGATTTTACGATGGATTTTGGATTGTAAGGATTGAATACGAGATGAATCGGATGGTTTAGTGGAGCCCCAAAGCTCAACTCCGTACGTCCAAACAGGTCTAATCACAGTCATGTATATGAGTATTTTGTAATGAATTGGGAGCTTTGAACGTTTGTCTAGTAAATGTTGAAGTAGTCTGAAACGACGGGCAGTTTCTTGTCGTTTTAGTCTTGTATGTGGATTCCAAGTTAGTCTTTTGTCCAAGTGGATTCCTAGGTAGCGTATCTGTTTAACAGGGATTAGTGGAATACCTTTAAAGGATACTGATATATGAGGTACACGTATATGAGGTTTACGACGAAGGGTAAAGGGTTATTTGGTGGGATTTGTTTGGATTTATTTTGATTCTCCATTTTTGACACTATTCTTGAAGGTTTATGATATGGGATTTGAGTGTTTGAGAGACAATGAAGTGATCATTGTTTAGTGATAACACACATGTGTCATCAGCGTAAGTAGTGAGGACAGTGGTAGAATGAGTTGGGATGTCAGCTGTATACACTGTGTAGAGGATAGGACCTAGGATACTACCTTGAGGAACACCGGCAGATTGGGTAAAGAGAGAAGAATAGAAAAAGTTATGATTCACTTTGAAGGTTCTATCGCTAAGATAGGAACGGATAATTAGGAAGTATGTTGAAGGAAGGAATCTACGGAGTTTGTAAAGTAGTCCTGGGTGCCAAACTCGGTCAAAAGCTTGGTCCACGCCGAGAAAAGCCCCCGTACAGTACATTCCGCGCTCCAATGCAGAGGAGACAACGTCCACCACACGATGACATGCTGGATTGTGGAGTGTGATGTTCGGAATCCAAACTGGTGGTCTGGGATTACATGATGGAAATCTTGGATAGGATACAAACGTTTTAAAATTAGTTTTTCAAGGATTTTACCCATGATTGGCAATAGTGAAATAGGACGGTATGAGGATGGGAACTCAGGTGGCTTTTTGGGTTTTGGGATAATCTTAACTATAGATAATTTCCAGGAGTCAGGAAAATATTTGGTACGGAGGACAGCATTGTATATGTATGTTAGGAATAGGATGGCTTTTCGAGAAAGGAGTTTTAGAATATGGGATGTAATTAGGTCATGTCCAGGGGCTTTGCTTGAAGGTAATCTATGAATGATGTTTGATATTTCTGAAGGATGGAATGCTTTAGAAGGAGAGGACATTGGAAGTGGGATATTAAGTTCTGTTTCAATATATTCTAAATGAGTAGGATTAAGGATAACAGGATGCGGGTTAAAAGTTTGGAAAAGGTGCCGGCCAAAAATGAGTGATTTTTCATCATCAGATTTTGACCAGGTTTTGGCTTCGGTAAGTAGGGGATGATTATAGTTTCTGTAGTTCAGTTGTTTTTTAGTGGTATTCCACAAAGATTTGTCTGCTTCATTGTTAAGTTTTTCTGTGTAGTCTTGTAATTTTTGAAGTTTGTATTTCTTAATTTCTGTCTTGAGTTTGTTTGTAAGTTTGCAGTAATTATTTTTATCTGATGTATACCTAGCCCTGTACCACTTCGCTCTTGCTCTACGTTTTTCTTTTAACAAGACGCAAATATGTTGTGGTAAGTTAGTCTGAAGAGAATTATTTTTTTTCCTGTGTGATGTGTTTTCGTTAATAGTGCTTATATTGAAATGGTGAGTTTATCTATGGCAGTATCGATATCATGTTTTGTTTTTAGTGGAATTTTTAAGTCTAGCTTATTTTTTAAGTCATAACGAAATTTGTCCCAGTCTACTCGTCCTGTGATTAGTCTAGGAGTTGAGGGTCTTGGGACGGGGTTTGAATGCAAGAGAAGCAGAACAGGGCTATGGTCTGATGAAAGGTCATCCAGGGATTTGACAGAGGTATGAGAGGTGGAAATTTGGGAAGAAATGAATATATCGAGGATGTCTGGACTTTTTTTGATAGATGTAGGCCAATAAGTCGGATTTAAGGGAGAAAGGATAGAATAACAGTTGGAGGATGAAACACGGGATAAAATGCTGCCACGGAAATTGGATGTTCTACAACCCCATCGCTGATGTTTGGCGTTGTAGTCTCCTCCAGCAATAAAGCGCGGACCGAGGGATCGGAATAAGGAATCAAGATGGTTATAAGAGAGGGAATTTCCAGTAGGACAGTATACAGCTGAAAACGTTACATTGAAAGGACGAGTGGAAACGGATACTGAAGTGGATTGAATGGTGTCAGCTGGAGTAGAAGGGACAAGAAAATGAGATATTGATTTATAGATAAGGATGCAAGAACTGGCATGGGCTGTGTTTTCTCGGTGGTCTGATCTGTACGTGATGTAGTCACGTATATGAAAATACGATCGTTTCCGTCAGTATGGCTATATCTATGTGATTGTCATGTAAAAATATGTCAAGTTCGTCTCGATGGTTATGAAGGCCATTTGCATTCCACAAAATGACAGCTAGGGGCTTATTGCTCATTTTGGATTGTTGATTGGAACTTCAGAAAGGACTCTGGTGAGAAGGGAAATGAGTGGTCTTATTGTTTCTTTCAGTTCGGTTAAGAATGATGAGAGGATGGTGTTTATATCAGCTGGATTATGGTTGATTTGGTTGGGAATAGAATGTGAAGGATTTGTGTGCCCGGGAGTGTTGGCTGGGGAGGGAGCCCACCTTGGGGTGTTAGGAGTTGTTAGGAGACCATTCTGTTGAGGTTGAAGGGTAGTCTGGAAAGGAAGTTTGGGGAGGGACTCGATGTTGGATCTCAGGAGGTAGTTTGACCCGTAGGGTGATGGGATGGTGCTGCCTTGGAGGCTGATGGGAAGGTTGAGATTTGGGTTGGGATTTGGAAATCAGAGGCTGAGGTTGGGATATTTGAGGCGTCTGATTTCGAGGTTGTTGAGGTCGTTGCTGCTGCGGACGTGTGGTGATGTTTGAGTACGATGCACTGCGAGGTGCATCAGTGACTGCTGAAGTTGAGGGTTGATTTACTAGGATAGGATTTTGGGTCTCTTCGTACTGAATTTTCGTAGAGTCCTGTTTTGGACTTTCTTGACTAACTGTCTTTTGATGTTGATTTTTAAAGGCTGCATTAAGTTTTTTTTGCCTTTGTGTGTTTTTTTATACTAAGCAGCCTTTGTAATTTGCAGGATGATCATAATTGCATAAGACACATTCTGCAGGAGTATCACGAGTTTTCAGACACGTTTCTGTGGCATGTGGACCTGCACATTTTACGCACCTTGGCGGGTGACAACAATATGCCTTTGTGTGTCCAAGATTTTGGCATTTAGTGCATTGCTGGTCTCTGTCTAGGTTGTTCAAATCGGACGACTGAATAGACCAGCCTGGTGATTTCGAATACTTCAATGTTATTTTTGGCTGGCTCCAAATCAACAAAAAATAACGGAAGTGGATACTTCTCTGTAGGATGGAGAACATTTGAAATATTTCTTACGATGTGACCGATTTCTTCTATATCCCTCTTTATTGCCTGGGTCGAGGTGCTGTTATGGAGGCCTCTCAATACAACGCGGTATGCCTTTTCCTCTGATTCAGCTCCTGATGAATTATCTAGATCCATTTTAAAATAAGAAGGTCTAAAATACAAATTTTAATCTAAAGGTAATAAAAAAATAAACGTAATAAACACTTATAAACTAGGCTATTTGCAGTAATATATACAGAAAAAAATAACAACAAAAATACATTATTGAATGTAATAATAAATAAAATATTAATCAAAATTGAAAAAAAGAAAAAAAAGAATTACTTATGTATGTCCTTTAGGAAAAATAAAAGTAATAATAAAACAGTTTATCAACAGAACAGACCTAGACCTTGGGAGATAGGGGAGTACAGGTAGCGCCCCTATCGGCTGACAGCAGAGCTATTCAACTGAGAACTGTCTTTATTTTTAATTGTCTTTAATTAACAATAAACGAACTCACCTCACTAATCTGATTGTCTAAGTAATCCATTACATATACTATAACTGTTTACAGAGTCTGGCAACAGGATTTTCACTAATACTGTTGTTAATAATGTCACAAGCACTGAGCATACGACAGCGTAATGTTAATAGCGGCCATGACACTTGAGACTTACTTTGAAGGTTTAAATCAATACAAATTTATAGTAAAGTATATAAGTATTCAAATAAAAATAATAAAGTTCTTTTATACAAAACCATAATTCTCTCAGAGCTATTCCTTGATTGCTTTGAAAGTATGTGAATACGTTATGTATTTTAGTTATAGCCAAATATCAAGTAATATTAACAAGAATCATATATTAAAATCCAAAGCGATTGTAGACCCTTAGAGCTAGCAATTCAAATAGAAGAAGTTTTTTGGGCAAAGGATATGTAAGTTGGATGAGACAGAATCTCGTTTGCAAGCTCAAAAAAAAAACAACGTTCAGATAGCCAGTTAATGCATGAGTTAACCAAGTTTCGGGATTTTTTTTGCCTTCCGATTGACTTGAGAACAGCGGCGTTAAATTTGTTGATTAAGTTTTCGAATAGTTGTTTTGTTTCAAAACTTTTCGAAACATCTTCATGATGAGACGAAGTACATCCACGACCTTTTTTGTCTAAAAGATTAAATCTCCCTCCAGATTTATTTTGAAACACCGCTGAACGGCGCAATTACTAAGACTGCACTCGTGCTATTCTTCGTTAATGTTTCTTGGCAAAAATTACCCTTTGACATTATAGTACATATTGAATTATATCCAAGCAGTGATATGCTACAGAGGTAAAGAAGCACTATTTTTGGAACAGGTTTGATACCAAGAAATATTCAGTGAAACGTAGTTTGCTATCTAAATTGATTATTTAATGAAAACATGAAATCCTGCATTAATTTCCGGACGATCGAATCTTTTCCAATAAATATTATTGGTGACTGGAACACACCCTCAACCAAATCAAATTCTTCCTTTGTTTGCAATCATCCTGACCTCCTCTCCTATATCTCCAATTGAGTACCTAAATAAAGATAAATTTGATATTGCTAAGTCATTTAATTCATTCTCATTTCTCATTGAATCGTGAGGTTTATATAATTTGATTAACTACTGGTTACGTTCGATCTTCTATTCGTCTCGCACTCATATAAAACACATAAGACTAAAGGTATTTTCACGAATTGCTTCTCACGCGGATATTATACGCATTCTGTTCTTGAGTCGGCAAATCAGACATTGTACACGCACCGTCTATGAAACAGCAGAACCTATTGAATGGAACACGCAATATCTTTTGTTCCCTTTCTATTCAACCAGGCTGAGCAACAGCAACGCGTGGTTAGACACAACTGGATATAAATAACTGGAAATATATTTTTTAGAAAAATATATATTATAGGTGTTGCACGATAACTTAGAGAGCTGAAGAGGTAAACCATGTTTTCCATAACATCGCCATTTGCTTTGAATTATTCTTGGGAATTTTGACGCTTAGATAATTAATAGGTAATGTGTATTTTAACTTTCTGTTATTATTTATAATCATTATTAATATTTATAATGATGTATTTTCCACTATAACACAAATATTAAGATAGTTAATTAAAACAAGGTATAAGGTTACAAATTAGGTCAGCTTTCACATTGACTAGTGCTCATATTAGATCCCCTAAGCTCCCCTGGAACTCTAACAATTTGCACAAGATCCTAGGTATTGCCTTATTCTCTTCCTTTTGTCTTCTCATAACCTCAAGTTTGATATAGTCTTGTGCTTTAAAGAGCTTAAACTAGCAATTATTTATGTTTTCATGTTATTATCTATTCCATTTTTTTAAACATAATTTTTAACTCAAGTCAATAAATAATTTAGATGGTGGTTTCTTAAAAAATCACATCCGTGTTTTAAAACTATTTTTTTCTTACAGGATTCCATGTGGTGGTCTGATCACTTGTTATTTATTAACATTCAAAACTAGCTGGACGCCTGATGCGAATTGGTCTATTAAATAGTGTCCCGATCAAACAAGAAAAAATAATAACTAACCAATTTTAAAATCCTTTTTACGTACGTCTTTCTTCTTGTCAGTTATTAAAATATTGCGTCACATACTGCTGTAATAAATTTCTTGAGATTTAATATTATGTAGGGATTATATAATCCATGGAATGTGAAGTACAATCTTGATAATCAGACGTATATGGGACCAAAATAGTGACGGATTTCCTAAAATTGTGGATTGCTAGATGTAAAGAAAAAAAGCACACACAATTTTTATACTTATAACAGAATATAATTTTATGAAAAAAAAAAAAAAAAAGGTAAACCGGACAGCTGCTGACACTTTAAGCGATATTCCAATGAAGTTTAAATAAATAGTTATTTTTCCTTAATATTTTACAAGATAGTGACAATAACTAATGTAAAATCAGTTTTTGGCACACTAAGGATATCACATAAAATGCGGTCAGAATTGAGTAGTTTAATTTCAATTATTTACACAGTTGAGTTGTAGAATTTAAAAGAAATTTTATTGAATCGTTTTTTGTTGTTGTTTTTTTTTAGAATCGAAGTCAGGATATCAATAATCTGAGGCGCCAGTAATGTTAGAGACATAGCTGTTTGGTTAACTCTATTTTTAAATATAACCTGAATAATAATAAGAACTTCATAAAATTCATATTTATGTTTGTACAAATTTAGGAAGACGATTTAAAACAAAGTTTTCATAAAATTATATATTTTAAGCTAAACTAATTATCATAAAAAAACACGTATGCAAAAGGTATATGTATGTACAAACGTAAACTTCAAACTCAGCAATATTATTTCGAACAAAACTCTTTAATTTTTGTTTGCTTTTGTTTGATTTTTCATTATGTTCTATAGATTCTCCTTTAATTATCATATCATTATATCGCTAACATCACAATTGATGGATATGGTGGATGAAGGTGTTATGTAACAAAACACAAATTTGATTAATTAATATTTAATATTTTGTTTTTTTTACATTTTCCTTTAGCAGGACGTTACATAGTCCCTTCATCTTCTTATCTTTTTTCCTGGTTTGTTTTAAAATACTCAGATTATGCTACCTAACACTTCTGTACATAAATCTTTCATCCAATGAACTATATTCCATTTAAAAAAAAAAAAAAATGTCATGACCCGTTTATCCACTCAACGTTTTTATTATTTACTTATTATTAATTAATTTCTCTCCTCACGATAAGTTTATCTAGTGAAGTGCTTACTTCTCCGTGTTTTACCATCTAATTGGTTTTGACTTCTTGAATCTTCATCCCATGGTGGGTTCGGTGATAGAACCGGAATATTGGGAGTCCCGGACTACTAAACAGCCGGATTATCGAGATAGTTCTGTATTCTGCAATATACTTTATAATACCTGGCTTTAATCCAATTAATCTTTGAATATGATTAAATTTAACTGTTATTGTTTGTAACTCTTATCAGTTTCTTCTAGGCTGTTATTTCAGTTCATAATGAGTCAGTTTTAAAATAGTTTATTATCTGTTTAGCAAGCTTTACTTATAATGCTTTCGGTAGTGCTTCATATTGAGTTTGAAACTAGATTAAAACTAAATAATTATTTTAAACTGATTAGAAAACTTGTCAACTAGTGGTGAACTACGCAGGCTAGAACTGGGTAAGGTGCAGCTCGGTCCTGCGATTAAAGGCTTAGTGGAGCAGAATTAATGCCTCGGTGACCTCTCGGCTCAGGACTCAGGGCGACCTCGACCTGCTATGCAGCGGCCCAGCTTATCACGATACATATCTAAGCCTATCTGTGGATAAGTGATTGCGTTCAGAAATTCGTTAAAATAAATTAAATTATAGTTTAAAAAAAAAAACATTAAAAACACGCTTTAATAGCGCAAACCGAACTATACAGGAGAAAATAAATTTTACTTCTTGAAAGTTCGTGTTATAGCGATAGAAAGCCAAATAATCAATTATGACCAATCAGTTTGGAAAAAAAATAAAGAAAAACTTATGTTATCAACAATATAATTAATTTATAGTAAAAAAAACGTGAGTTGTTTGTTGCACCCTTTTATTACGGAAGGACGAGACATTGAGATTTTATTATTAGTATTATTTTATTATTCGCACATTCTTTTGGGGGCTTTCACCAACCGAAAGTTAATAAGTTTAGTGTTTTCCTAAGTATTGCTGTTGTGTCCAAAAGTACTGCTTTTTCATCTTCAATTTTTCCCAGCAATATTCTTTCTTCGTTAAAAGAATTTATTGTAATTTTTGGACTTATTATTACAAGATATTACAACCAGCAAAATTTTGACTTTATCCAGCCTGTAAATAGCCTTTAACTCCTCTGCCAGATACCTGGAAATCTTTGTTATTATTGTCTTTTAGTCATTATCACCTTCAGGTATGACCACTTCAAATATCTTGTGAACGAGTGGATGGTCTGTTAATATTTTCTGATCCCAGTACAGTCTGTATCCACCAGATGCCAATACATTTTTCGGCTTATATTTATAATATTGCACCGTAGTATCAATCCATCCACATATTTTACCAATTTCTTGGTGGATGGTTCCATACTGTCTTGTCTTATTATAAGATTGAGAGCAGTTTAATTGTTATCTATAGAGCAAAGGATTCGGAGTTTTTCTTTTTGGTTATTCCAAAAGTATTGCTTCAGATTGGCTTCCAATCGCCTACACATAAAATGAGCGCTTAGAAGTCCCGTTCCCCTTGTTTCCTTTGTGTGTACAGCCTGCTCACTAAAGATTTGGGACGTCGTTCCTTGTTCTCATCAGTTCTTTCCTTACAAACCTATCCTAGAGTTAGATGTTTTACTGTCTTCCCAATGAGCTAGAGACTTGAAACTTGGAACATATCATAGGGGTGGATGAAAATAATGCGTTATAATAAAAGGAGTGTGGATCAAGTTGCGCAGTGAGCAGCTCTTTGGAGACTCTCGGAAGACGACTTTTGATGTCTTCGTTTCTTCTTTTCCTTATAAATCTTTGTCGGAACGAGACACGATTGTAATAGGTATACCGTTATAAACAGGAAGAACCTTGCTAAATTTCATTTGAACATAATATATATCTAACACTCCTACTTTTTCATACATTTTAATATGAAGTTGGAAATCAAATCTGTGAAACTTTGGATTATTTATTTTCGCAACTGAAATCACTAGCTAAATTATGGGGAGGCCGAAATAAGGCCTGTTCATTCTCATTAAAACGGTATCTCATTAAAATTGTTGCTCATTCCGTTGAGAAGCTATGACGTGAAGAAGAGCGATAGACAAGGAAAGAATTGAATTTTCTAAAAGTTATCCGTTGGCATCGCTCGAGAGTCTTGTATTTTTTGAAATACAAAAACTTTAAAATGTAATGGGATTAAGAATTGATCGAATGTCTGGCCAACCTTCAAAGCTGGGTTTATTTTTAACTGTTTCCGGAGATATTTTTAGAAGCAAGATCTGTCAGGATAACTCGTTAAGGACACAGAATTTATCCCACCATTTAAGCCTAACAACTCATTTTTTTTATTCTATTCTTTTTTCATCGAATTGATCCAAATATTCAATAATCAAGCAAAATAAAAATAATTTAAAATAACAGATTTTTGTTGCTAAATTCACTCCAAAAGAGGTTTACATTTCCAGGGTATGGTCCTAACAACAACCTGTTTTTATTCTTAATGTATTTTTTTTTTATCGTAAACCTACCACTTTCTGTCATACATTATCCTTTTATAAAATTCCACTGATCCCTGTTGAACAGATACGCTACTTAGGACTCTAACTGAACCAACATTCAACTTGGATTCCACATAGTAAATTAAAACGACAAAAAACTTCTCGTCGTTTTACGACTTCTTTAACATTTTATAGACAGACACTGTATGATGCCGATTCATTGAAAAATATTAATTTATATAACAATAGATATATTTAGATTTACGGAGTTGAGATCAGGAACTCCATTAAACCATCTAATTCATCTCGTACCCAACCATTGTTATCAAATCCATCAAAAAATCCTCAAAGCTCCTTAATTTGTCACAAATAAACTTATACCTAAAGATCCTGATGTTCCATATACTGCTAGCGCTATTATATTATCCTAAACCAGATATCTATCCTTTCATAGTAAAATTAAACATCCAAATCATCAAGTCACTGAGTATGCTTACCAGTCTATTCCCGACAACCCTCCGAAACGTCTGAAAAGAGGCCGCAAGACCTTCTCATATAGAACTTTTATTGTAGTCCGACCTGTAGGTAGTGGTAACTCAATACATAGATAAATTAAAAAAATGTTTAGTTTCCAGCCATTGGTCAAAGACAATTTTCCAGAATCGTGCACACTTACTAGGATTAAATCTGTGGACAGCGAGGATAAAGAAAATGGAAGAGATTTCCTCTAAAATAATTCATTTTTTTAGCTATTTATTGAAATTTATAGTTGTATACAATATAATACAAAAATATATCAAGTAAATATGATCAAAATGCTAAAAATTACATGTCAATTGCTTAAAAAAATTATTAGATAATTCAAAAAATACTTTCGTTTTTTAAGAGCTGTGTTTTTAATTTTGATTTTAGCATTTTTTTTTTTATTTAATAAAATTCAAAACTTCTAATACCCATGTAAAAATGAACTTATATAAGTACCTTTTCCAGAAAGATTACATTTTTGTCCATATTTATAGAATAAATTATGGTATAAATAATAGATTCGATGTATAATTGATAGATTCAATAACTTGAAGAATATATAAACCCATCTCTAGATGAATAAATATTTAATACTAATATAAATGGAATATTCCGTTACGATGTGGCTTTAATATTTTAATATTCCAGATACGGTTTGGTAAGGAATTGACAGATTGTTTCCTCACTAGCAAATTTCTTCTGTATTTTGGTTGTTTAATTTTAGTTGGGTTTGTCGTGATATTCAACATAATGGTGTCATGGCGTCTGCTTTATTGCGCCTAATTATTCTTCATAAGTAATTTATTTTTCCATGCATTCATTATTTTTTCATTTATTAGATTCACTGATCGTCATTTTAAATTTATAGTTCTCCAAGACTTGACTCGGCAAGCAGTCAAAGGAACTTGATATTTTTCAATCGTCGCTAAGAGTTGTAAGCCCGGCTCTCAAAAGTTTGGACTTGTGCAACGTGATCTAACTTCTAATCTTCCAACTCTGGGACAATAATGTTCTGAGTTGCGCTGCATGTGACACCGCGGAAGTTGTAATTGGTGGAGTGTACACTCCCTATCAAATTCAGAAAACTTGTGGAGATGCTGGATTGTGCTGATATTGATTTTTTTTTACTTAAAGCTACTCCACTCATTACACTGTCGTATAAATATCTTCTCATATATCAAATGCACTCATATAAGGAACATAATTGTTAAATAGTCAATGGTTAAAATTTAAGAGTTTATCTAATAACGTGGTTTTCTTGTCCTAGGTATGATTTAAATTTTTGTTGTATTTTCGGTCATTGACTAAACTATATTCCGTTGAGATGTTAAATATCCCTCCGGATTCTTTTCTATATTTTAAATATTAAAAGTTATAGCGCTCTCACTTAGCCTCCACTGTTTGGGTTTTTTTACACCAGTGACGCAGCTGAGAGAGGAGAGCTAGGATCTCTCTGTGCCTGGTTTTCCCTTCATAAATGGAGTGACGGGTCTAGTGGGGCGATCCCTAGGATGAGTGTAAATTGTAAATAGAGTATAATTGTATTTTTACCTTCTTTTTTTTTTTTTAATTTTAGTATTTCATTTTGTATATAGTATATTTTATATTGTTTATGTATAGGATAGTTCTTTTCTTTTCTTTTTATCTTTTTCTTACATTAATTATTTACTTTATTTTTTTTTCTCATTGTACACAATGTGTGAAGGTAATCATACGCCATCTATATTACCTATTGCCCACATATGTGGCAGATTGTAATAATTACTCAATATAAGGTTTTTAATAATAAAAAAAAAATAATTTTCATTTACTTTTTTTAAATTTTAAAAACATAATAATGATATATTTAAGTCAATTCGTTGAATACAACATGACAAATGGAATACAATGTGTGGTTTACAATATTTTGGTGTATAATTAATAGCTAATAGATTATAATATGGTTAAATTTTATGTCATAATTTCTTTCTATTTTGAAAAACACTTATTAAAAATCGTTTAAACTTTTTTTAATTTTTTTTTCTTTTTCTGTATTCTATTAATCGCTTTACAAAAATAAAAGTAAATGAATAAAGGGGAAAAAAGCTAAATAGGCTGAATTTATTATGTTTGACTGGAAAAAAATGCAAGATTTTTCCTATTTTAGTAACTGAATTTAAGAAAATGATAAGCAATGATATAGCGGTGTAAAAACGTTTCAATTTTTTTCGTTAAACAGTTTCCTGTATTTCTCAGCTTTACCAGTTTTACGGTATAACGGAAGTTTTAATGGGCAAACAACTATAGAAAAAAAAATATACGAGTCAATTTGACCTCCAGCTTTTATAAAATTAAGAAACCCCCTTCTTAAAGCAGTTGGTATATGGAAAACAGAATATATTTTTCCATGACATTTATTATGCATTATCATTAAATTACATTATTAATATAATAATAATCTGGTTTGTACTAAATCAGCACCATATGGAACATTACGATATTTGTGGGTAATGTTTGTTTGTGAAGGTGTAAGAGGCATTAAAGTTTCGTAATAAATAAGTCCAAACGAGAAGATATTTTTTTATATACTTTTTGGGAATACTCCATTCATGTAATTCCCTAACCACTCAAATCCACTAGTATCTCTAGCTGTTTACTGTAACACTCCGCGTTGTCTGAAAAGAATACGGCCTCAGCATCATCTGATACAGAACGTATTAAGTGCTAACAAACTTTGCTCAGCAATTTATTAACTTGTTACATATTTTAATATTTTTTTATACATTTACTAAATGTATATATTCTATAAAGTCGTAAGTATCAATGAATACATTTAAACAAATCTTACAGTAGATCTTTATTATGGCATAATCTATCTTAATTTTCGTTCAGAAGTAAGGACTTTCAACTTTACATTTATGCTTAGACAGATGTTCAACTCGAAAATTCAGAATATTAATAAACCTTAGCTGAATCGCATGTTAATGACTCCACCGTTCAAAAATTCTTTTACAGTGAATTCAGTAAAGAAGGGAGCGCCCTGAGGCAGTCAGTGACAATAAATCGAAGGCGACTCGAGAAAGCCGAATCGCTATAAAATTCACAAGATTGCGGTGGAACCAGATTCAGATCATTCCCTCAATAAGATTTTAGAGACACCGTTAAATGTCTAAGGGAATTGTTCCTCATAATATCAATTTTTTTTTTTTTTTTTTTTTTATTCGAATTTCTACAAATAAGAAATATATAATCTGGAAATGTTAAATGATAGTGTAGGTTACCATACGTTATTTTATTATTTTCTTTAATAACCTTTGAGTCAGTCAGTCATTAAAATAAATTTATTTATTTATTTGATTACTGTTTTAGGTGCCGTGTACAACAACTCGGGCTAGAGGCACCATTACATTTGTCATTAGACTTCTAGATTAAATAAATAAATTTAGAATTTATTCTAGATTAAATAATAAATTAAAATAAATTTAGGCATTGTTTGATATTAATATATTGCCAACGCCATCATCAGGGCTAAAACAAGAAATAGTCGAATATAGGCTTGAAATAATTAGGGGAAATAATTATTATAAAAACATAAATAAAGAAATAAATAAAACAAATACCTATTAGATTAGGAAGTAAAAACTTGGGAGTAGATTCAAATTAAAAAAATAGCACCTAGATCAATTATGACAAAATGTGGAAAGATCGATAGGGTATATAAATTTAAATATCTTGGAGAGATCATACTAGCTAATGGATTAAAGGTAGAAGCTAATGACTGGAGGAATTATAAAATGAAAAGAGATCTTTGTATAGCTGTTAAAGTCGGCTTTATGCGGGAAAGACATTGACTATGAATAGGAAAGGATATATGAAGGAAATAAAGAAGACCGAGAAAAAAATCATTAGAAAGATATTGGGACGGAATATGATGGACGAACAATATAGGCTAAGGAGCAGACAAGAGTCTGAAGAAATATCAAACATACTTTACATGAAGAAAAGAAGGTTGAGAATCTTTGGACCCATCAAGACGATGTACAACTCACGTCTAACTAAACAGATTATTGAATATACAGAGAAGATCAAGAATATGGGATGGATAACTGAAGTAAAGAAGTATCTTAGGGAAGCTGGAGTAAAAGTGAGAGAAATAACAAATAGAAGACCATTCAGACATAAAGTAGACAAATGGGAAGTCAAATCTCAGGTAGAAAGTAAAATGAAACAAGAACCAAATGGTCGGAAGATTGGAAGAAAGCTCACAATGAAAAAATGAAAGATATATGAATGATCAAGAAGGCTAAAAAAAAAAAGTGAATGATTGCTCCTCAGAGGCTTATTCACATCAAAAAACTAAGAAAGAAAGAAAGATAATGTGTATATGTATATGTGAGTAACTTACATACATGTATGTGTGGGGCTGCAAAACATACGTTACTAAATATAATTATTGATTTATTGAATTCTTGTCCTTAGTGATTATGACCTTAGTGGTTAATTCACAAAAAATTATGAAAACAAAAAATATATAAATGTACAATTCCTCTTCCGACTTTGATTCAATTGATATATATCGTTCTGTCACATTTATAATTTCAACTTCTTTAATTTGATATTAAAATCATTAATACCTAAAATTAACTGGTAAAGATACTAAATTTGAAGGAAATATTTGTATTCCTTGTGGAAAAACCGCAAAGAGGATCGATAGATATGACTACTCAAACGAAGCCCCGCCATAGCTGTCAGGGACAGGGACTCGATATTCCGGGGGAGGTAGGTCCCATGTCCCCGGTCCCTTTGTCTTCATTATGTTCCTCAAGTACTCTCGGCCATCTTTCAACAGGTATTTACTCTACAGCACTGGATTCTATAGTGATGTGTTTTTATAAAAGATCTTTAAAATAAATTTAAAAAATATTGTCCGATTGGCTGCTAGAACCTTAGAAACGTAACCAATGAAATGCAACAGGCGTATTAGCATATTCGTTATCCACGACGTATAAACCGATTAAGTCAATCTGATTATCAGACGAAATTTATTGTTATGAGTCATCGTTAGTAGGTATGTATCGATACCGAAATTCGATTCTTGAGGAAAGAATTTGTATCGAGAATCGATGTTCCAAACGCGATTACTAGAAACCGATTGAAACCTCTAATCTTGGAAATTATGTTGAGCTACCTAATAATGTAATTATTATACATCAGGTTTTTTTTATCTAATAATATATAAATATATATATATATATAAGTTATCTATGTGTAAGATGTAAATAATAACTTATAGGATAAGAGTCTTAGTAGGATTAGTAATACCATCTCTATAAACAAACCAAATGTATATATATCTGTTCAGAAGCCACAATAAAGTCAGTTATCGTTCTATACTTGTGCCGTTCACTCTGTCACCCTAAACCCCCACCTTTTTTTAGTGTGTTCAGTCAGTCTAATCATAACTTATATATATATATATATATATATGTATTTCATTTTTAATAAGAGAGACATATTTTGTTATCTTGATTAACACCTCCTTTGTAATAAATTTAAAACCATTCCGTTTAACGATCAAACATTGCTATTGCAAATGAAACATCAGTCAGTTAAAACTGCAGAAATTTTATATACGTGCTATAGAATTATAGAATAGAATAAAAAGAAAACTTTATTCTGGGAACAAGTCCCTTAAGAATAACATTAAATAATACAAAGTAAGATCATAACTGGCCGAGAGGCTGTTAAAAATAAAATGACATAGATGAAATTGAATACAAATATGTATGAAAAAAATAAAGAGAAAAACTAGAAAAAGAAAAACTTAAAGTAAAAAGAGAGTGATAAAATAAGTATACAAAACAGAGGTTAATATTGTAAACAAAATTGCAGAAGAGAAAAAAAACAATCAGAAACTTATAGAAAAATAAAAGATAGAAAATCAAAAATTATCATTACAAGAAATTAAAAAATTATCATAATCAAACAATAATTTATGCTAATGTTTTATGTCTGACGGTCTTAGTAATTAAATTAGACGATTACTTACATAGAACATACATCCTTATGATTAGAGAGCGTCGGGTTGGAGGGAAAGAAGATGGTGAAAGAATAGTGTTTTGAATGTTCCAAGGGAAGAAGCATTGCGGATACAGGGGGAGGGGGGAGGAAATTCCAAAGAGTAGAGGATCGGACAAGGAAGGAACGTTGGAATGCAGTACTTCTGTGGGATGGAGTATAGAGATCGGAAAGAAGAGATCTTGTATGCAGTGATTTGAAAGCAGACTTGAATTTCAGGTTACTGTAAATAAAGGGAGGGTGACGGGTGTTGATAACTTGGAATAGGTTGGTGCCTAGGAAGTATTTTCTGCGGAAGGAGGGGAAAAGCCAATTTAACTCAGTGTAGAGATGGGAAACATGGTAACGTCTCGAGGTTCCGAAGACAAACCTAATGAAGCAATTCATGATGCATTTTAATCAGTCCTCCAAAACCGTCGAGAGCCCGCCATATATCTCGCAATCATTGTCAAATTGGGGAAAAATAAGGGAAGATACTATAAGTTTGCGTGTGGGTAGGGTAAGGAGGTGACGGGAGCGGTGAAATAGTTTTAGGATACCGATTGACCTTCGAGAGATTTGTGCAATATGGGATTTCCAGGAAGGGGTTTCATCAATGGTTAAGCCTAAATGTTTAACACAGGAATGGAAAGTTATTGGATGACCATTAAGAAACAATGTGGGAAAGTTGGCATTTGAATGGAGAAGGGAATGTGATCCAATTATAATTGCTTGAGTTTTAGCTGCGTTTAACGTTAATTTGTTCAGCTTTGCCCAGGCACAGATTTCGTCTAGGTCTTCCTGAATTTTGGAAAACGCAGCTAACATTTCGGATGGAGGAAAGGAGAGGTAAATTTGGAAGTCATCGGCGTAAAGATGGTGGGAACAATGGTGAATTGAATGGGAAAGATCATTGAAATAGGAATCAAACATTAAAGGGGAAATACTCGAACCTTGAGCTACTCCTAAATGAAGAGTGAGGAAAGAGGATAGGAGATAATTATAATACATAATCATATTAAATATCTTTGTTGATTTTGTGGACTTCATGTCCTAGAATAAATATAATTTTTCATTTATCACATGATTTTGCTGGTTTTCGAAACAAAATTCAAAAGTTAAATAAATCCAGAAGTATCCGTGCATCCTTTCATTTACACACTTTGGTAAATGGTTTAAGAAACATTATCAATTCCTGAATCGATAAATGAAACGCAGAAACTTTATCTTCCTAAATAAGATTTGTAAAATATATTATTTTTTTGTACATTGTCTGAACTGTAATAGACTAATTCATTTTATATGTTTTAACATTTTTTTATTTTTTATTTATCAGTTACTAACGTATGTTTAGAGTTTTATTTAGAAGTTTTTCCTATTTAAGGAAATGAAAAAAAAACATTTTATCTATATGTTCCTAACATGGTAATGTTTTTTTTAGAAATCAACCAGGGTTAGAAATATATTGAAGTGTTTAAATATGAATTTTTGTATCGGTGCCGGTATCGAGGTACAAAATATTTTGGTACCGAAACTTTACTGGTTTAATAATATTTTAAATACTAGACTTTATGTTATAGTTTTAAAAAAAAAATAATATCACTATTCAGTGCAATTTATTTAGTTATATCAAGTGAATCTATTTAATATTCAAAATTTTGTATATCCGAAAATTAAAATATTTGAATTCAAGTTATAGCCAAACTAAATTTAGGTTTCACATTATTATACGTCGAAAATATTATTTTATTACCGTAATTTATTATAATCGCCGATACAGCTTAAAACACCGCGACACAATAAAAAAATGTCAACTATCTTTTATATGGAGTGAGTAGGTTGTGAGGTGGATCAGCTGACCTAAGTAGGATTTGATCCTACATCATTCTTAGCCTGTCACTTAACATTCGCCTTGATAATATCGGCCTTTATGTCCCCAAATCATTTGTTCTTTTATTTATTTATACAATAGTGAACAATCCATTCGATTAATAATAATGAGATGTGCATTGATAAAAACTAACATGCTTATTCCCTATCGATCCTACGAAACTTTTCGCCTTTGGTACAATGTACTGGACCTCTTCGGAACCTGTCCTTCAAAGACGAGTTATGGAAACTTAATTTCCTTTAAGGTTCCTCAAAGTTCAAAGGGAATTTTCCTAAACATATGGTTCAGGGTCTCTTTTGTAGTAGCCATGTGGTGGAGCACATTAGCCAGTGTCCTGAAATTCGATATTCCTCTCAAAGGAAAAGCCTTTCTGCTTGTTATTTGAGTAGTTAACGTGATATCATTATTTGAAAGTTTAAACTATATTCTGAATCAAGAGAAATAAAAAAAAATACAGATGTTCAATTAAAATTATGTTTACATATATGGGACGACTAAAAGCAGTTACATATTTTCTTTCTATTTATCTAGGATTTCAAGAACATACATACAAATTATTATTTGTAATTTTAAACCATATAATGGTGAGAATTCTCATATTAAAGCGATGTCACAACCCAAAACTTGAAAGATAATCTATGAAACATGAACTATTTTAAGTGTTATTAAATAAAATAAGTGTTAAATAATTTTTTTTTTTTTTAACTTTAAAATTTATTTGCACCAGAAATATACGAAAATCAGAAAATGAAACATGAATATACTATAATATTGACAAGGGTTGGCATGAGGTCCACACTCCTGACCATCTAATTTAAAATGTTACTCAATGAGATCTCTCATCCAGCTCCTTTTAAGCCTCCGCTATGCGTCATTGGGGATTTCTGTTGTTGCCATAGCGTGTACTAGTCTGTTATCGTGTCCATTTGATTTTTCATAAAATCGTTTGTAGTTGTGTAGATAGAAAAATATTTTAAAAAAGTAAATAAATATATACAAAGGTTTGAACGCGTTCGGAAATAATTCTCCGGAATACACTGAAGTAATATTATCTTTATGTAGTATTGGGAAGTATGTATTAATTACCCTTCCTTTCTCACAACACTTAATTATATATATACACATTATTAGTATGTACACATACGATTATTGATTATGTGTACATTGACTGATATTATTAATGATATTAATGATTAATGATGAGTATATTAATGATTAGGTTAAAGTTCATGTAAGTTCACACAAGTATCTTGGAAGTACAATAAAGATTACTCAGGTGCGGAGGAAGCTATTTTTGAAGACAAATATTTAATAACTAGTCAGTATTAATAACAGTAAATAAACACATTGTAGAGTGCATGAAATACGCGATAATTTTTTACTTCATAGCTTTGTTAGCAATAGTTGGAAGGTAAACATACTAAAAGTCCCCGCCTCTGGGTGGTGAGTTAACAGTGGGGGAAGGGGAGAAGTTCATTTTTTTTGGTTTTTCGATTATATCTCGAAAACGGTTGACTATAGAAAAATATGTTTCGGTTAAACATTAAAGCTAATTAAATTTACTATAAAATTATATCTTTATAATTGTGTCGTAATTCTTAGTGTTCGTAACTGAGATATTCGTTATTGAAAATCGGTAATTTTCAGGAAAAAACAAATTTTACGTCCGTTTCTGTCAAACGTTTGCTTCTAGTACCTTCCACGATCGTTTCTCAGGAAAAATGACATAATCAAAATTGTAGAGCACTAAATTTACTTCAACCTCATATATACGTTTCTGCTATTTGAAGGAAATGTTTAACAAAAAGTGAGGTACACATATTTTTTAATTTTTAAAATTATCTTTTTTTAATAACGTATATCTCGAAAGCCGTAGGAATTTCGTCAAATATGTTTATAATTAAATTTATAGGAAATTAAAATATTTCAATGTTTATTTGAAACATATTTTTCTGGAGTCCACCGTTTTCGAGATAGATTTTCCCCATTTCCAGGGGCGGGGACTTTTAGAATGTTTACGTTTTAACTATCCCTAACGAAGCTATGAAGTCAAAAATTTTCGCATATTTCATGCACTCTACACCCTTATTTCAGTAATCATTGACTGGACTAAAAAGTTAAATGCTTTGAAAGATATAAGCGAGGTAAATTAAATGATGCCGCATTGAAAATACTTAGGCTGTGAGTTTTCGTTTTCGTGTCCACTCAACGATAACAAGAGGTAAAAACAAATAAGAGGGAAGAGGATTCTCTTTGATAAAAATGTACGAGGCCACCTGAGGGAGGGTCCATATTGCCTCTCTACACCCACCCTACTGCACAAAGACCCTTTGCTTCTACATTTTCTTACTGGGCCTCTTTCTTAAGTGAATTGATCTCATCATGATGGGGAAACTGCTGTGGAAGTTTCCTTAAAGCGTTTTCTTTCCATTCATCAATCTTCTTACGTTATATCTATGTCGTTAAAGATATTAGATAAGGTTTAAAATAGAATTATTTATTGGTTTTTGTAACAGGCATTGTAGACCCTGTGGTTTTATGTCTATAAACCCCAACAAACAAACAATTTATTAATTTTTTATTTATTTATTTTTTTATGGGTGTACAAAATTGACGAAGACATAAAGGTTAAATTAACTTAAAATAAGGGTCACTCTTGTATAATTTGTTTTGAACAAGCAGATGTCTTTGAAAAATCTGCGTCAAACTTTGTTACCTTTTCATTTGTTGATATTTACAACTGTACAAAATACTATACATCAAGTAAATGTGTTGATAGTGAATACAATAGCATATAAATAACATGTGACGGACTACTCACTAATAGCACTTCAATAAAATCTGCACTAAAAGGTCTCTAGCCATCTCCTTTTCAGAGGCTTCGGAGGATTATCAGGAATGGAGTGGGAAGCAAGTTGGGAGACTAGTGGATTGGAGTGGTTATGGTGCTTACTATGGAAAGATAAGGTTTGGGCTAAATCAGCAACAAATGGAACATTAAGTTCTTTATGGATAAGTTTATTGGTGACAATATAAGGAGCATTGACGATTTTTCGAAGGTTTTTGGATTGTAAGGATTGGATACGAGATGAATTGGATGGGTCAGTGGAACTCCAAAGCTCAACTCTGTACTTTCAAATAGGTTTAATCACAGTCATGTAAAATAGTATTTTGTAATTAATTAGTAGCTTTGATTTTTGTCTAGTTAATGTTAAAGTAGTCTATTAGCAGTTTAATGACCAATAGAAAGTTTATTAAATATGAGTTATATTTTCATATTCTTTTCCCTGAACATTCAATATGCAATAATATTAACACTTATGAATCTGTGAAACCGAATTTATAGTTTAACATTAATCAATATATTTCTAAGCCTGGCTAATTTTCTATCCGGGATAGACTTTTCGAAAAAAAAAAAAAAAAAAAAAAAAAAAAATGACTATGCTAGGAACTTATATCATATAATATATATATATATATATATATATATATATATATATATATATATATGTTTTGTTTTTTAATTCCCTTAAACAAAAAAGACTTCTAACTTATAAATAAAAACGTGCAAGCAAATGCCATATTGTCAACTATCTACTAGACAAGAAAAAAATAAGACATAACGAGCGGACCTAACCACAAATAATTGCAGATTAAAAACCTAAAAAAAAAATCACTTTAATAGCCAACCGAAATAAAAAGAAGGAAAAAGTTTTTATTTCATGAAATTTTGTCTTATGGCGTTAGAAAGCCAGATAATCAATTGTGATTAATTAATTTGGAATATAATTAAAGTAAAACTTAAGTTATTAACAATATAATTCGATTTATAGTAAAAAAATCGTAGGGTGCAACAAACTTTTGTTATGGAGGGACGGGTCATCATTGGGATTTGATTATTATTATTATTATTATTATTTTTATGATTATTATTATTGTAAAATACCATTGGACCCCCAACATCATATATGAACTAGTTACAAAAGCTTGTGTGTATGTCAGCGTATTTAAATTTTTATATTTTAATGACTAAAATTTAAATTGAAATACTTTTATAAGTAAAATAAAATCAACAATGTAGATTATAAATTGATCTAAATGTAAATATGATATTCGGTTCCATTTTTCCCCCGTCGTATACGACTCCTGTGAGGACCATTTCCTGTCTACTCACTTTTTCAGACGTTTTCATTTCAGAGCTGTTCTGAATTTGCTTTGAGAGGTTCTAGTGAAAACCTCCCGAGGGGACTTGAATGAGAAAGTCCAATCTAATCTTGTTTATGGAAAATGTTTGTTCAAATCTGTCTGTCCCTCTTCGTAGCCCTTCCGAGTCTACCTGGAAAAATGAAATTTCTCTTAAGTGGAGGGAAAAACATTTCATTAGCCACTCGCAATTTGCTTCAAGACCGTTGAGACCATTCTAAATTTTTCAACTTTCACATTAAGAATCAAAACTCGTTGATAGGTCTTACTGTATTCAGATTGTTAATAACAAATAAGCCATTGGTTAATATTAATCATAAAATGTTAAATTAATTTATCTTTATAATGACATCGATCAAATCATTCAATTGATTATACACTTAATACAATATAAAAAAAACTTTAATTTCCTTAAATCACTAATATTTCATCAATAAAATTATACTACTACACTTCTGTTGTTACTGAAATGTCATTGCGTAGTTTTTGGTGTAGACATCTAGATTTATAAATAAATAAAATAAAAATAAAACATAATTGTTTTATCTACAGAAAATTAATTTAGACTAAACTATACCAAGGTATATAAAAAATCATCAGTCTGGTAATAGTAGGAACTACCCATTTTAATACGAAATCGATATTACGCCTGTCATAAAAACTCCTTTTAAAATGCTCTGCCCATGTTTATTTCTTTTGAAGTCACCGTTACCAATTACCATAAAAAATTAATGTTACAGTCAGCCTTGTTAATTTTTTTTTCATGTTTACTAGTGGATTTAGTGTGGAAAAATATTTTGATGCTAAATAATTTACAATTATTGTGTTTGAGGAGAGTCCGGTATACATCAAAATTTTAAATTTAACGATGTTTACATAGTTTTTCCATTATAAATATATATATGTGGTCTTCATGGGGAAGAGCGAGATTGAAGCGGACCTAAAGACCCTTGGTGTGAAATATTGGAAGGGAGCCGGTCGAGACAGAAATAAATAAAATCGTGGAAGAGACCAATGGACCGCAGCGCCATTTTAGTTGTTATTACACGCACAGATATATAAGGTCGAACTCGATAATCAAATTTAAGGTCAGGTGATTGTGGTCCGTGAGCATATGGAGGCTGTATTACCTAGTATCTTAATTGGTTATCATAAGGTGGTCTTTTAGGAAGCAGCCTGCACGAAATACTCTGCAAATCATCATTGCCTATTAAGCTTTTGTTTTGTTCACTTTAGTTCGAATCTGTTATTTTTTGATCTATTAGCGATTATGATTTATTATTTTTTTTTAAATCCTTTGTTATAAAACAAAACTTCAGTTGCATTAAAACTTTTCAGATAATTAATTACACACTTGGTAAATAGTTAAAGCTTAAAAAACCTATTAATTACACAGAAGGACTGAATGGCGCTAGCGAAACAGCTTTGAACATGAAGTGCTCGCATTAATCAAAACCTTTATCCTTGGTCGACGACCTAGGACAACCTATCTGTAACCTTCTCTTCCAAGGTTAAATAATGAACCATACATACTTGAAGAATGGAACCATTAATTCCCATCCCAAACAGTAGGTTGGGTGGAACTCTCCTACATTAAAACATGGTCTACGATTTCTCCTGCTTCATTCAGTTGACAGCAGCTCTAAATCTAATCTTGAGTGTCCCGAAATATTATTCGGCGTTCAATCTGTAATATATGAGTACTAATATGACAATTAAAAGGTTTAGTGGATAATGGGGTTATGTAACAAAACACAATTTTGAGTAATTTGTTTGAAGTTGGTTTTTGTTTTTAGCAGGGAAATGTTACATAGCCCCATCTACCGAACACATCTGCATGTAAAACCTTCATCCAATTAGCTAAATTGTATTTTTTTAAAAATGTAACATAACTCCTTTATCCGACAAACCTTTCAACTTACTTCATTGTATTTTTCGAAATACTTATTCTCGATGTTCATAATATTACATTATACTGACTGAATCACTTATTATCTGCTTCATTTTTTAAAATATTTTCCTCAGTTTGATATTTCCATCAGCCAATACAAGATATTCTTCTTCATCCTATTATCTCTTTCATTTCCTTCTTCCATTTCATTTTTTTATCTTTTAAGTCTCCTTCCTTCAATCCATGACCGTACATACCTGCACCTGACCTATCCACTTTTTTCTGGGTCTTCCTCTCTTTCTGTTCCCTTCAGCGTTCCAATGGAAAATTAAATTGGGTATCCTTCTTTTTTCCATTCTTCTCAGATGTCTGTACCATTCCAACCTCTTTTCTTCTACAATTTTAAGGAGGCTTTAGTGGGCCTGATTTCTCTTTCTTATTTCCATATTGGTTGTCCTTTCTAATCTGGACACGCTGTATACAGGTATACAGGCTCTTCTCTAAAAGTCCATCTCTGTGGTAAACAATTTCATGCGTCATTTATCTTCCCAGTCTCTGCTGCATAAAGTAACATGCTTTCTATGATTAACATGTAACATAAACATTAACATGATTAACATGAGTAACATGATGATGACTTGTAAATGAACTTTTCCTCAACAATCAAAGTGTTAATAATTAATAATATATAAATGTGCGATCCGTCCAACATTGCTGTATGGGGCACTATTATTTTTAAACATTGGAAAATTACAAACAAAAAACTGCAATCATTTCAAAATGATATGAGAAAAATTGTTAAAGGTACTAGAGCCAAAACGATGGCAGAAATTATTTTAAATATGTGTTAACGCGTATACACATAAAAATACGGTGAGCCTCATCACCCAATCTTTAATTAAACAACATTAGGTGAAAACAAAATTATGTTAAACAAACTATGACTCCTTAAAATGCTAGAAAGCAGCAAGATGAGTATAAGTAAAACATTATATTAGATCCTTCGGTGAAAATTCATTGATATGCATAGATTATCCAGAGGCATACAACGCTGTCTCGCATTGCAGTATAGTCTGCCAACAATTAGTAGATAATCAATGTCCAAAGCAATGATTTTCGATTATACAGTCGTTTCCTAGCCAACGATTTATATTGGTAAAGGTTGAAGAAGCTCCTTCAAAAGAAGTACCTCATACTTATGGTATGGTGTCCTTTTTTTTTTCTTATGATTAAACAAGGTCAGAAATCGCTGAACCCTGTATCTGAATATATAGGGAATCTGATAACCTATAAGGTGCTGAGAAGAGAACTACCCCTTCTAACCAAACAATATTTACAAATAATCTAAAAGTAATTGTAGGCCCTAGCCACTTCACTATGGTTAAAGAAAGACCAAGCTCGCAGAAGGACCCATCAGTAGTCTGTCATTATATTCACATTCCAGCGGACATGATACGAGTATAGTTTTAGTCAAGCCTTACACCTTCCTGTTTACTAACCGCAACTCGAAAAGTACTTATGGGAAAAGGCCATATGTGAATGCAAAAAATAACGTTTAGCTCATGGAGCAGAATTTGGTGGTTTGGAGATGGGGATTCCTAGGCCGTAGGCTATTAAACATATTTCAGATGGGAGTTTAGGGTAGGTTATCCACAATTTTAATTATCGAATCATACATCTGCACGTCTATATTGACTGTGCAATCGTTTAAAACTAAATACAATACTTATTTATATAGATATTATTATATATATATATATATATATATATATATATATATCAATGTTTTTCCAATATTTTTTCTTCGAATAAAAAAATGCATCCAATACCATTTCTTAATAGAAATTATTAAAGAATCCACTCTAGGGACTTAGAGATTTTCTTTTCAAGTTGTGGGGATAAACGGACCAGGAAAAAATCGTAATTAATTTCCAGGTTAAAAATAAATTAATTACCGTAACCTTCTCCCAGGAAATTCTCTTGGCACTCTTCTGTCCTCTGGCTGCAGTATATTCCAGCATTTCTTTTTAATTTTTAAGGTACATTCTTGTTTCATGATACATACTTATCATAATTTTTTGTTAGTATAAATATTTTTTTCCTATAAGTAACAGAAAAAGATTCGTGGTCCAACCAACAAAGGAAAAAGAACAGAAAAAAAAATCTCGCAGTGCTGGATTTTAGTACAGATTTACATTGGACTGTTTTATATAGACTAGAATATTTTGAGATTGATTATAAATAAATATACAATAAATTTAATATCAACTAAAAGCAGTATTATATAATTTATTTTAAAACAAATCATTGGAGGTTGTCAGATGTAGAAATTAAAAAAAAAAAAAAAAAGCATTTAGAGATATAAAACAAAGACACTATAAAATAGAGTTGCTTATCTTCCCGTAGTGCCCTCCCGCCATAAAATTTACGACATCTCTTTAAGTTGTTTATGAAGTTGCCACTGGCAGAACTAGAGCGCTGCTGTATCTTAACAATAATAATAAATTAGGTCTATTTCAAAACATACTTCTTCTGCACTATTTTGTACAAAAATGTTGTAATAAAATTATTACTTATTATACTATGTCTATTGTAAAAACAAGAAACAGTCCGTCCAAGTTTGTTCAGCGCAATGGTCTCAATGCTATCAGAAAAGTTATTTTTACCTACTAGAGTGACTGATGAGATTTTCAGGAATAGAAAAAATGAAAAAACGTATTCCACTGATCCCTATTGAACAGATCCACTACCTTGAACTCCATCTAGGCAAACCACTTATTTGGAATCCACATACCAAACTTAAAAGACAAGAAACTGTTCGTTTTTCCGATTACTTAAACATTCATTAGACACGCTCTCAAAGCTTGGGAGCTAAATTACAAAAGACTTATTTACATGACAATAATTACACCCATTTTTCTCGTGCTCATTCCTCTCAATCCATATATCTAACAATAAGTAAAATCCTCAATACTCCTTCTTATGTCATATGTCATAATCATATATTTAGCCCAAATCAGATACCTATTCGTTCATAGTAAACTCTAGACCCACTCGAATCCATTAGTCTCCCAACTTGTCTCACACTCAGTTCCCGATAATCCTCCGAGGCATTTGAAAAGAAGATCTAATGTATAACATATATTGAAGTGATATTAGAAAGTAGTTCTTAATATGCTAATGACTTGCCATTCTAATAATTTTCCTCAAATTTACTTATTGTATATAAGTATTTAAATATAAATAAATAGTTTGTTTTAAAAATACTTGTAATAGTTCTAAGTTAAGTATTGTGGTTTTCAACATATAACCAGTTTAGAAGCAAAATCTAGCGGAATCACTTTCATATTTTATTTATTTTTTAAAATGTCTGAAACTGGTGCCCTATCACAGTACAAAATTCCTTTTGCCTCCACGAATCGTTTCCTAAGTAAATGTATTTTGAAAAAACATGGTATGTATCGCCTATTATAATACAGTAAAACAGAAACGACATGGAAACTAATACGGTTAACATTCAAACTCACCTTAGTTGGAGATCTATAATTTGTGAAACCATTATCATTACATTCGGTTTGAATAAGGTGCTAAATGTAAACAAACCTTGGATAACAAACAATTGAAAAGCTTTGCGACAAGTTCAGGTTTAATAGTCAGAAATATGCCTACCGTAGCTTGGGCTCATAACTCTTCTCCTTCCACCTTATGAGTTTGGAGTTGTTAGCATGGAAGTACCGCAGTACAAGACATCCATGCCTTCCTGTCCCAAATTGATATTATTTAAATTAGATATTATACCTGTAATATCAACTCAGGATGAGTATAAACTTTATGAATATATAAATTTTGAAACTATTTATTGGTATTTCCTACGGTGTAAAACACACAACATGTAAATTTGAGGATAATGATTACAATGCCATGTAAATACCTTGTGAAGAACTATTGACTAGTAGCACTTCAATAAAAGTTTTAGATTAGAAGGCCATCTCCTTTTCAGACGCCTTGCTGGGTAATCAGGAATTGAGTGTGAAGCAAGTTGGAAGACTAATGGATTCGAATGGGGAATGGAGTTTACTATTAAAGGATTGGTGTCTGGTTTGGGTTAGATCAGCAACATATGGAACATTAAGATCTTTATGGATAAGTTTGTTTGTGGCATGATAAGGAGCATTGAGGATTTTACAAAGGATTTCGGATTGCAAGGTTTGGATAGGAGAAGAATTGGAATATTTAGTGGAAACCAGAAGCTAAACTCCCTAGGTACAAATAGGTCTAATTTCTGTCATGTAGATGAGTCTTTTGTAATTTACTGGAAGCTTTGAACGTTTGTCTAGTAAATGTTGAAGTAGTCAACACGACAAGCAGTTTCATTTGTTTTGTTTTTTAAGTCTGGTAAGTAAATAGGTAATTTTGAATATATTTATTTAATATAAATTATGGGTCTAATTCGAGTGATTAAAGCACATGTTTAAAATCACATTCCAGTAATTAAGACATGACAGGCTCGTAGCAGCTATTACATTAAGCTTTAATTTCAATTAAATCCGCAATTTGGTAAGAGTAAATCAACTCCCAATTTGGCAATCTGTTGCAATGAAGTGGTGCTTTGGGCTGTTCTACATATGGAGATGGAGTTCGCTACGATTATTCTCTGTGCGAAACGATTAATTCCAGGAACCGTAGCATATGAATGAAGGGAGTGTAATTACTATGGATTGTGGAATCACAATTGTAAGTATTGAGTTAGCATATATAGGGCATTGTGTATTCCACGTCTCTACCATCTGCTAAGTCTTTCATGCGACTAATTTAGCAGATGTTCGATGGGTGAAGAGAGCTGGTGTGTATTTGTATAAGTAGTTGTTATACCATCGGCCTAATTCATTCATATCACTTAACCAACTTGCTGAGGTATCGGAATGGGAATGGGTTAAGCTCCTATTTATTTTTTATTGTTTTTTTTATTCATTTAATATTTAATTTTTATTCATTGAATAAAAAACTCATTCATTCAATATCTAAAATTATATGAAATAAAGAAATAAAATAAAAATAAGCAGCCGCTAATTATACAATAAATAAAAAAAATGTATTACATGACAACATAAAATAGCCAATAATAATTAAAATTAAAGAACAAAAATTAAGAAAGAAAAGAAAAGGAATCTTAAATACAATCATACCCTATTTACAATATTTACAAGCGTCCCGGGGAAACCCCGAACCAAGCTTGTCCCCCTCCTTATAGGAGGTCAATCCAGGCTCAAAGAATTCCCAGCACTACTCTTTCAGCTGCGTCACTAGCGAATCCAGTGGAAGCTGTGGGAGAGCGCTATTGCACTGTGGCACAGGACTTCAGTGAAGAAACTGGCCATTGCCTGAACTCGAATGAATATTTACAATAAGTCTTATGGCCACTGCCGTTTTATTCGGCGAGGTGGGTTATAAGGATGCGTTGAACTTGATAATGAATGAGCCAGAGGATTAGGGTGTGTCTTCTCAAAAAAATAAATTAAAAAAAGAAGAAGAAAAAGAACTTTATTCTGGGACAACTTGTCCCCTAAGAATATCATATGATTACTGTACATAGGACAATCATCATTTGATAATGAATAATAATAATAAACATAGATTAATAATTAAATTATGGGTTAAAAAATAAATGAGAAATCTTGTAAAAGGATACATCTTATGTATACTATTATAATGTATATTACATAAATATTCATGTTTTACATTTACTCGGAAGGTTGAAACTTCAAGAGGTAAAGAAATAGATGTTTAAAGAATGTAAGAGTGGAGCTTTTTCGAATTGAGATGGGCAATGAATTCCATAAAGAGGAAGCACGGGTTATAAGGGATTTTTTGAAGGATGCAATTCGGTGCGCAGGATTGTACAGGTTGATGGGATTACAAAAACCAATGGTTTTGTAAATCACAGCTACAGTTTCCATACAATTATCAACAATTCAAAATATCAACTGATAAATATATCAAGTGTTCAAGTAAACAATTATAATAAGAATAAAAAGAAATCCTATCACGAAAACATTTAATAACAATTTTTTATTCTTAAATCTAAACCTACCAAATATAATCATGCCGATCATTAGATGTGCTCAAATATAAATATAAAAGAACCATAATGTTAAGCATGAGGAGTGATGGTATACAGTGGCACCTCTTAACTTACTTTTATTTATATAGGTCTCTCATCCATTTTCTTTACAGTCTCCTTCTGGTATTCTTCGTCATGAGTTGGTAACACCGAATTAAATAGAAAAATTAGAATTTTTATTTTCATTTTCATTCATTGAAGAAAAATATCATAAAAATATAGGAAAGAGAGTCTAATAGATTTACAATTAGTGAACAACAACGAGCGATAGTTCTGAGCGAGGTGAGCGGTATGTTGATTTTCTCCATTTCTTACAGGCTTAAATATGCTTTCGAATTACCTACTTATTCACATAGTGCAGGAGATTTAGAAGATGATCACAGTGCACTTAACTCATTTTGGCCATTTTTCGACTTACCAACTTATTCCCTGTGACTATCAATATAAAGTTTGATATACGTCTGATACTGTCAAGTATGGAAAATATATTATTACCAGAATAACGGGGAAGAGTTTTAGGGTTCTTTGCCAATATTTGCGTAACAAAACTTAGTATTACACGACTAATCCTTACTTATATTCAACTAATAAATCCTCGTTTCTATTACAGACGATGCACTGGTTGTTGACCACCATCCTCTTGGTCAGTTCCTCCTCTGCGGAAGAGCTTCTGCTGGGCTATCTGACAGGCTCCCAGAGGGCACCCGGGGACCAGGAGTACACCAGGCCAGGCCTCACCATATCCGGAGCGATAGCCTTCGCCGTAGACCAGCTCTCGAAGGGTATACTTAAGCAGAAAGGACACAGCCTCAGGTAAACTTATTTTTTTGTCATCTATTGCAGCAGAACCTTACTAATCTCAGCAAATATTGTACCGGCATTAGATTTCCTTAGAGGAATTATTACCCTGACATAGAAACTAGAACAAGGGTTTCCAATAAATTAATTTCGTTGCTCTAACTGATAAAAAATTATCTCTATGATAGTTTTTGAAAGACTAGTTTTATTTATTGGTTTTTCCGAAAATAAATGCAATATTACATAAATTCTTTTAATCGCATCTCTAGATAAAAAATTGTTTATGTTTAACGGATTGTTTCTTAGTATGAATGAAGACGTTTGTTTTCCTCTGATTGGATATATTTTTTTTCGTCATAATATGTCAATGCGTGATTTTCACCTGAGTTCCTTTTATGAGTTTAACGAAGCACAAACGGCGAAAAATATTACCGAAGTGTGAATGACTACACTGTTCAACAGTGGCTTAAATACTTTTCGAAGAAAAATTTCAGATTCGAAGATACGGAAGGTAGTGGAGTTTGCAAAATTTATCGATAATAATAAATAAGTTATTGAATTGTTTGCAGAAATTTATTAGGAATAATGGAGAGTATTTTTATATATTTATATAATTTTTAATATTTTAACCCATATTAATATCCGTCATATATTGATATGGCACGAGTACTACACATTTTTATATCTTTATGAATCGCTGTAGATATACTAATATTTATTAAAAAATAATTAATTGCTAATAAAATACTTTTGCTTTAGATGCATTAAACAGGAAAAATTAATTCTCATAACTTTTTATTTATTTTACCAAAGTAGGGATATTTTTGAGTTTCCATGTATATTGGAAAATGGTTTTAACTTTTTTACGACTAATAATGTCGGTAACAAGAGTTGAAGCCTAAAAACAACCCCAACTGATTTTTAAAGTAAAAGTTGGGGAAAAAATGTTTTTACGGACTTGCAAACAAAGCACTCATAAAAATTTCCTTAGTATATTGGCAACCAGACTTCTCATAATATTTTATGGATTTCCTATTATCATATCTTATTTAAGAATAATGTTATAATTACACATTATAATTATATTACATTACATTACTGTATTGATTACATTACATAGTACAGATTGATTTTCATTTAGTAAATCAACTTCTCACTGTACTCAATTTCGATATGGAACACATTTTACCTACACAACTTAGCTCTCTGAAATCTGAGTCCTAAAACTAGTAAAGGTAAATGTTATACATCGCTATGTTATTAATATTTTATTTGTTTCTGTACTTAACTGTACTTATATTTTAACAAGTTGTATTAACAAATTATTCCTAAAATACAATTCACTCAGCAAATAAAATGGAATTTTACATATATTATTTTAACCAGTAATTTTCATTTTTATTTTGTCTTAAGTTGTTTATTAATTCATTAATAAATTCATTGCTATTATATCTGTTTTTAGCACTAATCGGTTTGTATTAGTTCGAATGATCAGATTTCAGATTTCTTTTGTTTCGAAATTTGACTTTTTTTTCTGCTGGATAACTTTTTGATCGAATTCATTCGGCAAACAATTGTATATACAGTTGAATTTTCATTTATCGAACTTCAAGGTTTCTTGAAAAAAAATTCAATGTATAGAAATTTCAAAAAATAAAAAAGTACCTATGTCATACTAAAAACAATTACTGTTATTACTCTTTTTTTTTTTTTTTTTTTTTTTTTTTTGTATAAAACCTTATTTTGACAAAATATTACGATCTGCCACAGTTAGGGGTTATAAGTAATAGAGCTATATATCCACACCCATGCCTTATTTACGAGAAAATCAAAGTTATAATAAGATTATAATACGGAAATTTTAATAAATAAATAAATGGATACAATTAACAGAAATAAAGATGAATAGTAATAAAAATAAAGTAACAATAACAAAATCATATTAAAAATTAAATAAAAGGAAAAGAAAAAAAAAATTCATACATACACATTTAAACTAAGGCAACGGATCTCTAAGGCAGCTTCTCTCCCAGAGGAGGAGAATCTCATAGCAAGAGGAGAGAATCTGGCCATTACCAGAATTCCATCCTCGAATTTAACTGTAGATCTCGAGACCAGTGCCTTTTTAGGAGAATTGTATGTATGTGTGAAGTTGGATAAGGATAGTGCCAGAATATTTGGATGATTAGAAAGATGCCTATGCTGAAAAAAAAAAGGACTGAAGACGAAAATTAGGACTTATAGCCTTTTAAAATACATTAAAAATAAGTACATTCATTAGATTTCGAGCCGTTTTTTAAATTAATCAAGTGAGAGCGGAATACCTTGGAAGTAGGTAATTCCTTAAGACGCAGAGCATTCAGTTTTTTTTTTTCCTTCGTGGCCCATGTCCTTGAAATGAATGGCCCATGAATTTTTATTACTACTCATTTCAAAACCATTTCATCGGATTTATCAACCTTCAGTTACTAAATTACGGATTTTTCTTACGGCTTGATTTATTTTATCGAATCAGATTATCGTTATAAACTTAGAAAATGAGTTATCCTTATATGGTAGGAAAGAGATTCAGAGGATTTATAATGGCTACACCTTAACTGAAACTATAAGCATAAGAAAATGCACTAAAAAAAACAAAAAAAAAACATCTATCTATTTTTCCCTTTTCCGTCGTACACAAAAGAGCAACAATCAATATAAGAAATAAGGAGGAAATCAAGAAGTTTTCGAGTGCTTTGGAAAAGTATAATGGATAAGGATAAAAATCAAATAAAAGTCAACCAACAATTTTTTAAAACTAAAGAATCCACTGATCCCTGTAAAACAAGTCGATTACCAAGGACTTCAACTGGACGAATGTTTAGCTAAGAATCCACATACCAGACTAAAACGACAGGAAACTTATACTAGACAATCGTTCTAAAATGCTGATTAATTACAAAATACTCATTTACGTGATTAGTAATTTAGAACATTGGAGGTGAAATGTGGGGCACCGCTGAATTATCTAATTCATCCCGCATTGAATCCTTCCAATGCTAAATCCTTCCAAAAATCCTCAATGCTCCTTACTAATTGTAAGTCAAAAATAAACTTACCCATAAGGACCTGAATATTCCATACATTGCAGATTTTGCCCAAACCAGATACCTATCCTTTCATAGTTAGCTACATAGCCATTTTAATCCACTAGTCTCTCAACTAGCTTTCCATTCTTTTCCCGTCTGAAAAGGAGATTGCCTCGAGACCTTCTCCTATAGAAGTTCTACTGATGTGGTGGGTAGTTGATTCAGAATCAATTCCCATGTTATATTATAAACGTTATTATCACATTTACTAGCTGCATGTTTTGTTTTATTTTATTATTTTATACAGTCGTAATTTTCTATTATTTTTTTTTTAATAAAGTTAAAAAAAATCAATAAATAGATAAATAAAAAAAAATAGGACAGTTCAACAAAAAAATATATTATATTGGTAAAGATGTTTATTTTAGTAGTTTTATCTACTTCAGGAGTCGTACAATGCAATCGATTTTCTCAAAAATCTTTTTATTTGTAAAAGGTTTGAGACAGCCACCGTTTATTCATAGACGTCTATCGTATAGTACAGATCACTAAAAGAAATCAGATCCATGAAATTCGAAAGATTGAGGGAAGGCGAGAGATCTCCAATACCACTCAATACAAATATTAGCAACAGACAGGAGTGTTGTGTTACGTTAAGCTAAAATTTATAAGCCAGATTTATGCCACATTGTCTTATTTTTCGATCAATTCTTCATCAAACCCCTTTTGCTCTAGTCGACCAGTCTTTGTACTTTTTGTTACTAGCATAGATTATCTAACTTTGATTGTCTTCTACTTCAGTGCCTTTTATCTGCTACGTTGAACTAAGCTAAGCCATCGGATTAAACTTTCACAAAGTTATCTAGTTTCTTGCTTATAATATATAATGGCAGATTAATTATTTAAATTAATTATTATTGAATAACTGCTTGAGCTAAGATGAATAGAGTGAGGATAATCATCAATAAAAATTAGCCATTCATCTTAATATAAATCAGTAACGACGTCTATTGATAGTAAAGCCAACTTTTTGTGCAACTTGCCGCAGCAGTAGTAAAGCAATAGGATAATGAAATTACCCGATATTTAAATGGAATTGTGACGATTTTGTATTTTGCTTTTTTTTTTTTTTTTTTTTGAATATGATGTTTACAAAAAATTAAGAAAACTATATTTTGAACAACAATTGAAAAAAATAAATTCCTAAAAATGGTTTAGGTAAGTATTTTTTTTTTCAAATAATGAATACAGAAAAAAAATATCTATTTAAACTAAATAATGATACTATTTGTTATTTGTTAGGACTTAATGTTATTATGTATTCCACAAGTTCAGGAAGAACGGTTTATTCTACAGGTTACCAACCTATTCTAGCCAGTGTGTGATTTAAACCCACGACATTCCTAACCGGATCAGCTAAGACTTTCGTCCTAAAGTGTTCGGTCTTAAAAAAAAAATATTATCCGCTCAGAACACGAGAGAGAGTGAGAGAAAGAGAGAAGATGGGAGATTGATTGATTTATTTTTTATTGTCTAATGGCGTGTGGCCATATATTGAAGACAAACATATATTTATATCTTAAAAACTAAAAATGTTAAAATCTTTCTTATAAATAGAAGTTAAACTATAATAAAATATACAAAAAAATGTGTAATCAAACAAAGAAATAGAAAAAAAAATTAAACAGCAAAAACAAAAAAAGAAAAGATACGTGAATAAACTGGGGTAGAGAAGAAGTAAACAAGAATAATATATTAATCTTAATATAATTAATAATTAACCAATTATTAAGACAATTTTAAAATTAAATTCTAGACAAAACTAATTAGCTTAATATTTAAATGTTTTAGCTCCTTTCTTCATATAGTTCATCGAGGGACTGCCCATAAGAACTTATTAAGACTACCCGTAGGATCATGCAGCATTCCCTTCCCCCAAACTATTTTTCCTATTTTATTAAAAGCAAGGAATCCTAAGAGATCGAACCCACCAAAGTTGATAAAACCACAACAGTTAACTCTTCTGGCAAGGGTTAGAATTTACCTCAGGCTAAATTTAGTTTAGTTACCTAACATATCGGACGAGGAAGTTGAACATACCAGGACTAACGATGCTCTCGGTAGGCTTGTTGGTTCCGGTTTTGTTGCTCAGTCTTCTAATATTTGGTTGCCCACTTGGTCCACCGCGATGGAGTTGCAGTAACTCAATAACGCCAGGCCCCATTAAACCACAGATCGAACTTGGTTCTACTGCTAACTTCGTCATGTAACATTACCTGTAAGAAAGCTAATCACTCTCGAAAGTTGGCCTCAAAACTTGTCAACAATTGAAAAATGTTTTAGAATGAATGTGATTGTTCCCAATGTTTGTGATCGTAATATTATTGAGTCCGATTCATACACTTATATACTTTGATAAAGAAAAACTTAAATAACGGTTTGAAGGAAATAACAACGGTATAAAGATGGTAATTTATTTATTTATATTTATCCTAATTACCTTAACATCAATGAAATGTTTTTTTTTCTAATATTTTTCACTATTTTTCTAATATTTCTGAATGTGTTTTGCTATTTCATATTTACCAACAACCTCTATCAAAAGACTTCCCTTGCAATATCAAAATCCCCAGCTGCAATATATCCATCTCTATATTACCAAACCAGCTGAATCCTTCTAGCTGAAAGCTTACATGGGACAAAGCCGGAATCTCTTTTCTGCCATCTGTTCTGCATGACCTAGCCATCGAATCCTTCTCGCCTTTGTTATTGCGATTGCATGCAAGCCTTGAATGATTAGTTTTTGTGTTTTTTTTACTGACCGTTGCTCTTCTGCTCTATATTTATCCCTTACAAATTTTCTTTCCTGTACCCACTATTTCTTATTCACTTTAATTTCCATATTCAATTATATCTCAATGAAGTGGCAGTCAGGTGAAGAATAATCTTCATTTAACGTTATGATTCTAGAACTGTGAATGATTTTACAGTTAATCAATACCTACTTATAGCATGCAAATTATTATTGGTACTTATCTTAAGGTATTACTAATTCCGGGTCTGTTTTAAATGCTTCATTCATGCCTAGGCGTATCCATCTTCCGTGCCGGACACCATCGCTCCAACATCGACTTCTTCCGCGCTCCTCCGAAAGATTTCTGTTTTCCAGAGCGATCTTTCTATTTACCCTTCTCCCTTCCAACTACCATTTGCATTTCTGTTTTTGAATATTTTATCCCTTTTAACAAAAACTTTAAAGGTGCTCGAGATCGTTCTTGCCGACAAAAGACTGAGTTTAGTTACCGTGTGATGATTATTATTTAACTTTATGATTCTAGAACTGTGAATGATTTTACCATTAACCTATTTGAGGAGCTGCACAAAATAATTAATATATGTTGATTACATGCAAATTACGTTGGTACTTATCTTAAGATTTTAAGGTTTTACGGTCAGGCTGGACTCCAGGTATCAGAATAAGCAGGTATCAAGGCTATCCTTAATTGGCTGCCCCGAAGGTTCAGGCATTTGTCCCTGCCTAAGGGGCAACTAATCTTAAAGGCTTTTAATATTTATAATAGAAATAGACACATCATAGGGTGCCGCCCATCTTTCAGCTTTCCGTCTATAGCAATGATCAATGATTCATTGCAGTAATAACATTCTAAACTAAAGTAAAAAAAAAATTATCAAATCAACGTTGAGTTCAGAGTTTACTGCGGTATGATCCTCATCGTTACCTCTTACATAAACGTACTTCAAGGTTCTACTACTTCATCATAAGGTTCTGAACCCAATACTAATAGTTCGTGGAAGTAATCAAACAAACCTTATAACTTATTTCTAAACTGATGTCTAAACTGACCAGGTTAGGAACCTTCAACAACATACAACGTTATTCCATACTAAAGAGATCAGATTCAGGATGTAAGCTAGCGCATCTCTGGAGATGGAATTAAACTAAATAACCGTGAATATAATATTCTGGAACTACATATAAAGTTTCTCCGCGGAAAACAAATTAGCGAATCCAAAAACATACGATGTTGTTCCCGCTATCCATTCATGTTTTTTCTTATGATAAACAAACCATTCATTTTGAAAAAAGAGTTGATCATTGATGAATAGAGCTAATAGGAAATTAGGGCATTCGTACATAATGTACTTCTCGCTTACAATCCAGTTTTATTGCTCAGATTCCAAGTGGCGGAGACTTACGGCCAAGAAGAGGCGAGCATAAGACAGACCGCGGCTCTCTGGACTTACAATGTCTCCGGCTACATCGGCCCTCAGGAGTCCTGTGTCCACGAAGCCAGGATGGCAGCAGCCTTCAACCTCCCCATGATATCCTATGTGAGTAGATAAATACATCTACGATTGTTTTATTTTTTAAAAATAAACAAATTAAAATAGAGTTATGTGCTCAGTTGGGTTGTATTCAATTTATCCTAATGAAAAAATATTTTATTTTTATTTTGTAGTATTGTACACATTATGAAACCAGTGACAAACGACAGTTCCCAACATTCGCAAGAACAAGGCCACCGGACACCCAGATTTCCAAGTCAGTAGCAGCTACACTTTTAGCCTTCAACTGGACCCAGGTAATAACAACAGTGTTCTGAAGGTTACTTAGTTATAAGTGTATCATAAATTGTTCTTAATATTCTATCCATTACATGCTTCAATTCGACAATTATTCCTCTACTACATCACCGCTTTGACTAGGGTTTCATCCCCTTTGAAATAAATGTAAGACTCTTATTTCTCAATGTTTAAGACCTATATTTGAGAAGTTACATAAGTAAGAGATGTAAAATTAACAGATCTTTATAATTGTATTTATTTATTTTTTTCTATTTGTTTCTACGTTAAAACAAGTGGAAGGAGAAGCTAATGGTTTTACAGTCCCTGAACATTAGTCAAGGATATTGGTGAAGGAGGTTGTCAGCAAACAAGCAAGCTGATTCGGTTTTTCTTTCTCTAACTTATGAAAACTTCTACCTAAATAATAAGAACCTATACAGCCTGATCGCGGACATGGCGCACTGATGAGAAGATGCTGAAGACAGACCATCCACGAAGGAGCTGAGCTTGACACATTTTGACAGAGCTTGTTAAGAACTTCATATCGTTGAGAGTTGAGTAAGAGAATTTTGTATTATCAAGAAGTAATGAATGGGCGGCCCACAGTGGAATGAAACCTGACTTAAGGGAGACAAATTCCATGTTTGAATTTGCAACAGTGAACATATACTTATAGTGTGTGTACTGTTGTCTGAAGAGTATAAAAATAATTTGTTTTAATAGGATTTCTTCAACAAATGACGATTAATAATTCAAAGTTCATGTAATGAAGTTAAACAATGATTATTAAGCTAATCATTAATACTCAAATCTATCAAAAGTGGGATTGTTTTGTTTTTTGTTTCTATTATTATTCCGACACGGATACTGAAGGTATGAAGGTGATTTTTATAAAGAGCTCATTGTATATAAATAGTATATGAATTTCCGGTAATCAATTTCGGTTGGTAATTTTTTTATGATGCCACCGCTTGCTTCCGCCTTCATTCTGCCTTTATTAGAAAAATAAAATAGCTTTTTTAAAAAATTGAAGTAGACCACGTAGCACAAAAAGCACATGAGTTTTTTATTTATTTATTTATTTTTTTTTGTTATTTTAGATTTGTTGGTAACAACGATCAGATTATTAAGGAATGAATCAACAATAGGTGACAAGTCATTTTTGTTATAAAATCTAAATACAACTGAGGAACTGCACAGATGTCAGAGAAATAATACAAGTCACTCAGAGAAATAAAAAATAAAGTGGCCTTATTTTTGACAAAAAAACGGAGAAAAACTAAAGTAATATAGACAGTTTTTTTAAAGAGTTATTGTAAAATATGGTGACTGGTTGAGAAAACAAAGCGTTATATTTCACGTAAAAATTTATATAATTGAAATCGTGAAGCCTTCTAGATCAGAAATAGAAAGACCAGCGAAGGATTTTAATTGGGGTTGGAACCTAAAAATATGAATGGCGAGTCACCAACCTGCCTTAAAAACAGTGAGAATTATAGTTTGGGCTTCTCTACTTTACATTGACGGAAAAGGTGTTTTGAGTGTACTTCATATCAGATGTTGACTAGATGTGATAAAATGGAATATTTAAGAGGAAACTGACAAGCTAAGCGTACAAAATTTAACACGGCAACTTTACCATAGCTTATTATTATGGGTACAATATACCAGGTACCCTCCACAGAATTCTTTTACATAGTACCTAGGTCATCAAACCACCTTTAGTAACGATGAGCCATTTATAATAGGAGCCACAAGTTTTTACGTGGAAAAATACAAAAAATAAATTCATACTTCTAACGATTAAAATTTAAAAGTTCTCACAATAGATAATTTTTTTTTTATTATTATTTAAATTTGTCACAAATTATAGCATCCGCTATAAATACTACATGTGTTATTTGGCCTCTACCAGATAACTGTTATTTCACTATGAACTAAACTGTCACTATGAAACTCCGTAATCATAAAAACTAGCCTCTCAAATTGTTTATCTTTCAAACAATTTGCTAAGAGTTTATGATAGAAATATATTCTTGCGTTTTATTTTTATGAAGATGTTTGTAACATCGAAAGTTTCAAATCGCGATAGTTATATGTCTATATGTTCATTTATGACTAGCATCCCGCGTTGCGACTAGGCCCACTCTCAAAACTAACAATTAAAGTTTTATTTGTTTATCGATACAAATCTTGTATTGAAGTAAATAATTGAGCAATATATCTCCAATGGTATTTTCATGCACTTCAGACATTTTTAAACTGATTAATATTACACTTATTAGGTTGTCAAAGATTACATTAACGCATAATTAGATTTTCAATTAATTATAATCATGATTAGGTAATCCAGAAAATAGACGAAATAGATTACTAGAAAACTCTTTGGAATAATGGACTGCATTATCAGTGCTTACAACTAAAGGCCCATGAGTCATATCATTGCACACAATATCAAAAAACAAAGGATTTGGTAGTAATTTCTATTTGGCAGAAATGACTTTATTGTTTCATCTGGTTGGATATTAATTTCTGACCATAAAAGTATATGGAGGTTTGGCAAACCTCGTTTCTATCACTCAGCATTGTACATATACATTGATAGATAAGGTGTTTTGAGTGTACGTCACGTCCGATTCTGACTAGATGTGAGAATATTTAATATTTAAGAGGAAACTGACAAGCTAAGCGTGCCTAAGGAACAAGAGGGCAACTTTACCATAGCTTATTATTCTAGTTACTATAAACTAGTTACCCTCAACATTCATTCATCAGCACCAAGATCATCAAATCTGCAGACCATAAATGTATATGGTAGTTTGGCTAATTTCTATCACTCAGCATTATACATTTGAATTTTAGCTATTGTAAATTATATTATTGCTAAAACTTTATAGAACTGAGAGAATGATTTAGGTCAAATTTGGTGCAGCTGGGTTCAATATTTTTATCATTGTACATTTTATTGCAGAATAGTGCTAAACACAGATCGGTCAATTTTCAAACTCTACTGGTCGCATCCACATGTTGCACCACATATTTATTGTAATAATTTAATTGAATTTAAGTAAATTTTATAATCAATTTTAAAAGCTTTATATAACACCGTGTTGGCTGTTTCTTGCAGGACTATATTGCCGATAAAGTAAAATATAATAGCGTAACATTGCAACCTCTCATGTTGGCCCTGGCCATCAATCGGTCAATTTGAAAATTTTACTGTTATCCACATACTACCACTTTTTTAATAACAAATTATTTAAAAATCAGTAGATTTTATTATTGCTAAAAATTATTAAACTATAAAGATGATGTAGCAAAATTGTGGAACAGATTGGTTCTGTAGTGTTCGTGGTTAGTGATCAAAAACGAAAAATGGCTGGTCCTTTTGTATAACAGTATAAATTGAAAGATATGCATGCATCTGTAAATACTGATGGACAAAACTAAACTCCCCGTCAAAAGTATTGCAACACTTAGAAATATTTGGATTTTATAAAAACGTATTTTTTTTTTCATAATAAAAAAAGGTTCTGAAGTATACAATAAACATTCATAAACTAGACAAAAACATTTTTTATTAAAATAAATTACAATATTTCTTCCAAAAAACAATTTTTTACAATTTTAACTTTAAAATTTAAAATTTATATTTAATATGACATATTGCCCCCTCTGGTTTGAATGACTGCTTTCACTAGTCTTGGCATACTTGTAAATAACAAAAAAAATCTAAAATTCCATTGTTTGTTACTAAAAGGGGAAAACATTGATGTATCTAATCCTTAATGTCTTACGTTTAATAAATAACATTAATAGAAATATAAACCAAGTATGGATTAAGGTAAAAACCAGGAAAATCTCGAGAATTATGGGTGTTGCAATATTTTTGACGGGGAGTTTATTTGGAATTATTCCTAAGAGGTAGTGAGACCCAGATAAAAAAGATATTTCATATTCGAGTGGTGTAAAATAATTTTCTTTTCATGCCGAGAGCACTGTGTCATTACATAGTTAGAAACTCGATAATTCATCATGAGTGGGGGAGAGGGGGTGACGAAATAACGGAAATGAATTACAGAATTTTGCTGGTAAAGTAACAAAAAAGAATTTTAAACTATATAATTGTAATTTTTTTTGCATTTATTGAATTTAAATACGAACAGATGAACATTATACAAATTGGACCTGAGGTGAGATAACCTGGAGCAGAAGTTGCTGAGCCAGGTGCTGATATTTTCGTAGTAAGAGCTTTCCAGTACTAACTGATTCCGGGAATTCCTCAAATGCACTCATACTTCCTTTTATCTGTTACTACAATCAATGGAGGGACGGACTCCGGGCTTGTTCTGTTTTTTTTCTATGAAATGATTTACATAGTGTATAAATATAGGCTTATTTTTTAGTGACAAACCAAATAAGGCGGTTTAAAGATTAAATAAGTAGCAGGGGGGAAAATTAATTAGATACGTATTTAATTTTGTTATTTATAGTCGCCAATATAAAAAAAAATGATATAAACCTGACGAATTACAGAATATGACGAATTATCGAGTGACGAAATAACGAGTTCCCACTGTATATTCTTTTGATTCAAAGAGTAGTTCAAGTAAACTTATTTATAAGTGAATTTCAATAGTAGGTTTTCGGATATTATAAATGTGATTAGTAAAGGAGATGTGGGCCTGGAATAGCCTAGAGAGAGAATAGGCCTTTTGAAATAATTCTAGGAGAGAATTTGGTTAATGGCCGCGGCGCAGGGAGAAAGGAACACGAAGAGTAATGAGCCGATCCCGGGGCCAAAGGCTGGACGTAATGAAATCGTTAATGACGTCGCTCTTACAGGAGCCATAGATTATAACCTCCCCCCCGCACTATAATACCTTCGTGTGATGTTAGCATCAAGGTAATTACCTATTTCTATATACATATAAGTCAAAGGTGCTAAATTCTGTCGAGATATTTGAAATACTTATTATATATCTTAATATGAAACTAGTGAAAAAGTTGATAAGTCAAAATTTTGAAATTTGCAGTAATTTTTTTATACTTTCTGAAAATCCTGTATTTGCTATAAACCGGCCACTGACGATCGTTCCGAATCGAATGGAGTACAGCAGTAAAGTGACGACGAGTTTTGTAGCGGCGGCTAGGGGTTCTTGGTGAACTCAGCCGAAACCTACCACTTTTTTATGAAGCTGGTAGTTTAATATAATATAACCAAATAAACAATTTTCCTGGAACTATATTTCATTATTAACAAAATCAATTCAAATAACATGCAGCCTCCCTTTCTTATTTTATAAACAAGTAAATCTTATAAGCTATAATGACAATATTTAACAATTATAACATAATAATAATTTAACGTTACATGCAATTCTATTTTTTTTTAACACCAAATAACCATTGATACATAATCAAAATAAAGTTCGACAGAGTATGGTTTGACCATGGCTTAACCTTGCGTCCAAATATATAGTAATAAATACCGTTCACAGGCTCGTAGTAAGTAACGAAGCTATATGAGTCCCTTACTATCAAAACTGGAAATGTCGGGCCTTGCGCTCGAAGTGCAAAACATGTAGTGAAAGAGCTTTCTCGTCTGCCATAACCTTATTTCATTGGAGGTATACGCTTGCCTTGACTGTCTTGTGGCACACACTGACGTCTCTAGGCCTTGTAGCACGTCACGTGACTCACGTAATTGCCCGAAGATCAACGAAGTTGCAAGACAGTTTTTATGAGGCCATGTGATTAATACAACAATAAAAATAATTTGAAAAGTTAAGTCTAAACTAAATCTATACTAAATACTAAAGTGTCGGCCTCGACAAGTTTAATGACAAAAGGATCGTAGAACGATCGTTGGAAAATTGGCATTTTATGGAACAGTCTGCCTACAGTAGTTTTTGTAATCACTTATTTCAATAATTTCTGCTATGCGAGAATTCTCTTCACATTTTTTATACATGTATAAATACGTTTCAAGTTTATGAAAAACGACAGACCTAGACAGCCACAACAAATATAAAAGAAAAACCGCAATCTGGAATATTTTAAATTAAAAATAGATTAGGTTGATATTCATAGTTATAATATAATTTTTTCACATAAATTACAAATTCAATACAATATCATATTACATTATTTATTTTGATTATCCGACCGAGGCTCGATCTCGGGTTTTTAGATCTATGTAATTTCATTGTAATTAAAATTTAATAATTGGTAAATAACGTGAAAACATAACCGTTAATTAGGTACATTGAAAATACAATTCTATTTAAATAAAGTATTGGGGTTTTTTCTGTCATCAAAGAATTGATAAAATTTGTCGTATTTTTTAAGACTTGAATCTATTAATACATCATCGCCCACAAGGAGCGGTTTTGTCACCGAACCTTTTTTCTATGTACACAGCAAACATTGTCGGAGCTAAATACCGCAAGGCCAGTGAAACCATTTTTGCTGAACACTTAGCTATCGCAAGTAGTAGTCTCAATGCTACAAGAGCCCTCTGTCAAGCAGAAGAAAAAACTTCCAGTCAGTTTTAGATTAAATAAACATACAAACAAAATTTCTAGTAAATTATTGGATATATCTTGGCATTTACTTTAACAGACATATGACTTTTTCGGCCAATTTTGAAAAGAAACTAAAAACTGTACCAAATCATACAAACTCTTATCACCTATTACTTTCAAGGAGTCTTTCACTAAGGCTGAAGCTCATAATTTCTAAATGCGTTCTTTCTCGGTCAAAGACTATGACTGTACGGTTGGAATCATTCCAAAATGGAATTATATGAAAAATAGTAAACAAAACGGCATTCGAAAAGAAAAAGTCAAAATTAATAAATAAAGAGCTTCAATTACTGACAATAAAAGATATTATAAATCTAAAACATTTAAATTTTTAATCCAAATTACCACTATCTGGGAATAACCTGTTCAATAGAATTATGGAAAATCCAGTTCCCAACGTCGGCAGAAATATGTAACTATGTATAAATAAATTTAAGTTTTTTCGTTTTGGTGTTTGTTCTTAGGTTTAACTATCTCAATATACCACACGTCCTCGACCTCATAGCTCTTTAATTTTCGAAATTCCATCGCAACCTTTCCTATCATCCTGACCCTCTAGCTCAATCTTTATCCAGTTCCTCACATCCTGATAACCCCCCTCTCAGACTAAAACGGCAGTAGCCCCGAGATCTTTAGTAAAACTTATTTATTATGGAGTTCTGGCAATAGCCAGCTTTTCAACTCATGCCCGGTGTGAATGTACTATAGCGCTCTCACTCATCCTCCACTGGGTTTTTTACACCAGTGACGCAGCTGAGAGAGAAGAGCTGGGACCTCTCTAAGCCTGGCTTTTCCCTTTACATAAATAAAGTACGAATGTGTTTTTAAATTTTTGTTTTTTATTCTTTATTATTACTACTTATTTGTTTATTTTTTATTTTTATTTTACTATTTTATTTTATTTATAAGCATATTGTATAATTTATATTGTTCATGTATAGCAAGTTATTTTCTGTTCTCTTGTCATTTATTTGAAGGGTATAGTGAAAAAACCAGACATGTAACTTTTCCCTGTTGCAGAGAAAAACTATTTTGAAAGTTTGAAACGGATTCTCATGTGATTGAAACTAATAAACAAAATTCAATATTAAAAATCATTTTAATTGAAAGTACATAGCATAATGAACAATAGATCCTATTTTAATGAAAACAATATTTTTATAAATTTCACAGGGCTTAAAAAATAATATTTGCACTAATTGATTATAATTATAGGGGAAGGTGCTGTACCCAAAGCACAGTTGTACCAGTGGACATTTTTAATTAAGAGAGAGTGAGAGGAGGGAAATTGAAATTGTTAGATTGGTAGTGCTGCATCTCCCTGCAGTTGTACGTACGTTTTCAAGATTGTCAGATCATCAGTTTAGTAGAAATTATTATTTTAATCTTCCAAATCCTGACCAATCCAACCAGTGATTTTAATTTTTTTAAGACCTACACTTAGAAATTTTCTAGGCAGTAATATTTCATAGGGTTGTCCGATAAATATATCATAACTTCTTATGTTTTCATATCAGTTATCATTTACGGGTTTTGTGAAACAGAGCTATCCGCACAACATGGCGTTAAGTTGTACCTGTGGACACCATTGTCCGCTGAACCTGTGGACAGATGGTTAAAGTGTCCACAAGTTCAGCAGATTTTTCTTTTTGTTTATTAATTCATTATTTCAATTATAAATATTGCGGAAAAGTTTTTAGGCATTCCGTGTGATATAAAATGCCCAAATTTGGATACCTACTATTCGTATAATTTTTTTTTTTTTTTTAAGAAGAGAAAACTCGCCACTCACTATTTATAACTATCTATTCAACTAGTGAAGATAGTGATTTCACAAATGTGATCTTGGCTGATCCATCAAGCGAAGATTGTAATTTTTTGGATGAATTGATGAATGATTATTATAAGGTAAAGAAACTGAAGATGAAGAAATATATGTTGGTAGCTATGTTTTGTGTTGTAAGGCATTTTATAGCTTTGATATAAGAAAAAGTAGACTCGTTCACGTTCAACATTTTCTACTTGAAGAAAATTTCATCAAATAATAGAAGCTGGTTAATATTAATTATACGTACATAAAAGATTTATTTTTGTTAAAAGGTTTAAAAATATGTTAATTTTCTATTTACTTTCATACGCTAAATTTATTGTTGTCACCTTTCTAGCCGTCCTTCTAGTTCAGTAATCAAGTCGACTTTTCTTGTTTAAATATTCCATTTTGTTTAGTACAATTTATAAACAATTATTGCTGAAGTATTTCTCTAACTAGGGGAGGACACACTCAATCTCTCACGGATCTTGTTGGCAATTTTTTTGGAGGTTCCTGGTTCAAAAAATATTAGATACGTATGTTGCCGTTCCGACCAATGGGCCCTAGAAGCCGAGAAAAAAAAAAATAGCATTAAACTAATTTATATTTTATCTCGAGTTTAAAAAATGATATCGACATGATTCTTGCACCATGATTTTCAGTTTTGATTGCAAATTAAAGGAAAAATACAGTCGCTCCATAGATTTTGGTTTAGGTTAATTAAATTCTAAAAAAATTATAAGTTTTTCAAGCAAACTACCTCTATAGATTTTTTCACACAAGAATTGAGGTCAGATTCTAATTCAGCGTCCTCAAAAACATTAAAAAACGGTTATTCAACAAAATCAAAAAATATCATTTTTTTCACCCTCTTCCAGGAAAATGAAATTTTAAAACCGATTATTGGTTACATACCTTTAAATCGTCATTACTTTGTCATGCAATTAACTGGTTGGTATCGCTGAAAAGAGGAGTTTCTCAGCTTTCTTTTGATGTATATAATTGTAAAATTCGATTAACAAAAACCTATTAAAAAAATTGGAAAATCCGAAAAACATTTTGATATTTAACTTGAGTTTGAAACCAGATAGGATGATGAAACCAAATAAATTTCAAGCGTATTACCACCCTATATTTTGTGTAAAAAAATAAAGTTGATACGTTAAAACCGTCTAAGCGTAATTCATGTTTTTATCAATTTAAACAAAAGTTGCCTACCATTTGGTCAGGCAAACTTTGAAGCTTACACAAACTTTTATTTTTCTATTTGGATGAAATTTCGTATTTAAGGGTTCTCTTGAATGCTGAATTCGAATCCGATATCGGTTCTTGTGAAAAATTATATTGAATATACTTCACTTGAAAAATTTGAGCTTTTACACTGTAAAATGTGATAGAAAATTCTTTTAGCCCTAGAATTCCATCTCAGCACCCTCAAAACTCAGGAAACGTAAGTATATACATATATATATAGATATAATATATATAAAATAATATATATATATATATATATATATATATACTAATTGGGAGAAATAATTTGTTCCTTTAACTATTATTAATATAATTATAATTATTAATTATTTATTGTAATGATAACTTATTACAAATTAATATATACATTATATACAGACAGAACCACATATTAGATTTGATTGTCAAGTATTTACAATTTTTATTTTATTTTGTAGTTGAACATGTTAAAATATGATTGTGATAGTTGACATAAAAACATTATAGCAATAACCGCTTCACTTCCGTTGCTGACAGGATTTTGTTGAATATAAGCTTCAGTTATTAGAACCCAGTAAACAGAGATTACAAAACGGGTTAGAGATGTGTTCTGGGTTTGAAGAATAAAATAAAAATTGTAAATACTTGACAATCAAATCTAATATGTGGTTCTGTCTGTATATAATGTAAATATTAATTTGTAATGAGTTATCATTACAATAAATAATTAATAATTATAATTATTTTGATAATAGTTAAAGTAACAAATTATTTCTCCCAATTAGTATATATATAATTTTTTTTTTTTTTTTTATTAATATCTATATATATACATACGTTTCCTGAGTTATGAGGGTGCTGAGATGGAATTCTAGGGCTAAAAGAATTTTCTATCACATTTTACAGTGTAAAAGCTAAAATTTTTCAAGTAAAGTATATTCAATAAAATTTTTTCACAAAAACCGATATCGGATTCGAATTCAGCATTCAAAAGAACCCTTGAATACGAAATTTCATCCAAATAGAAAAATAAAAGTTTGTGTAAGCTTCAAAGTTTGCCTGACCAAATGGTAGGCAACTTTTGTTTAAATTGATAAAAACATGAATTACGCTTAGACGGTTTAACGTATCAACTTTATTTTTTTACACAAAATATAGGGTGGTAATACGCTTGAAATTTATTAGGTTTCATCATCCTATCTGGTTTCAAACTCAAAATAAAAATCAAAATGTTTTTCGGATTTTCCAATTTTTTTAATAGGTTTTTGTTCATCGAATTTTACATTTATATACATCAAAAGAAAGCTGAGACCCTCCTCTTTTCAGCGATACCAACCAGTGAATTGCATGACAAAGTAATGACGATTTAAAGGTATGTAACCAATAATCGGTTTTAAAATTTCATTTTCCTAGAAGAGGGTGAAAAAAATGATATTTTTTGATTTTGTTGAATAACCGTTTTTAATGTTTTTGAGGGTGCTGAATTAGAATGTGACCTCAATTGTTGTGTGAAAAAATCTATAGAGGTAGTATGCTTGAAAAACTTAGAATTTAGAATTTAATTAACCTAAACCAAAATCTATGGAGTGACTGTATTTTCCCTTTAATTCGCAATCAAAACTGAAAATCTTGGTGCAAGAATCATGTCGATACCATTTTTTAAACTCGAGATAAAAAATAAATTAGTTTAATGCCATTTTATTTTTTTTCTCTTCTTCTCTAGCTTCTAGGGCCCATTGGTCGGAACGGCAAAATACATGTCTAATATTTTTTTGACCAGGAACCTCCAAAAAAATTGCCAACAAGATCCGTGAGAGACTGTGTGTCCTCCCCTTGTAAGTATCATTTCAATTATCCCTACAAATCTATGAAGAAATGAATGTCCATCGGTGCAACCACTAGTGTCCACAGGTACAAAGGGGGAAGCTACCTATGGACACTAATCAGTAAGTTACAAAACATTATTTTCTGTAAAAATAAAATTACTTTTCAAAATAAAGACAACAGTGTTCGATAGCCCCTTAAATTTCTTATCTATTGGTAAAAATTTATAAGTGAAAATTGTCCACAGGTACAGCACCTTCCCCTATGCTATTGATAATAAAATCTTTTAAGCGAGATAAAACCATACTCAGTTGGTTTTTTCCCTGTATGAAGTTTTTATAACACTCGTTCTTTATTTCTGAATTAAATGGTATCAAAAACTCATTTTGTGAAAAAAGATAAAAAGTCTTTTTTTTCACTGTACACTTCATTTTATTCTATGTATACATTTTTTGCTTTCTAATTATTTATTTATTTTTTCTCATTGTACATAATATACGAATGTAATCATACGCCTGTAATCATCGAATGTAATCATCTATATTACTTATTGCCCACATTTGTGGCAGATTGTAATAATTACTCAATAAAAGTTATTAAAAAAAATTCTTAGGTTAGGCCGACTCAAAGAAAAGATGAACCCCCATCATCTAATTATAAATAAATGGAATTAAAAAAAATTTCAAATCATAATTTATCACTCATAAATTCCTTAAAATGTAACTCAGTTACAGTACAAGGAGAAAAAGTAAAATAGTAAATAAAACAAAATAAGGGGCATAAAAAATAAATCATTGCTCAACAAAATTTTCATGTTTTGTTGTAGGTTTTACGTTCTTTTTTTTCAAACAATTTTTTTTTTTTATTGTATTTACTTAACAGCAATTGAACTGAATTCTTTTGTGTTATCCGTGTTAAGTGGTAATTTAATATACATGTTATCTGGTAATTGGAAGCCATGATTTTGTAACAGAATGAATAATAAATTTTATATTAATAATAATATTAATATTAATAAAGTACTATTTTTAATATTAAAACGCTTATTAAGCTTTATAAGCACTCCTTAAGAATGAGTGAATCTAAATGGAGTAGCGATCGTCAGTAAGGCCCTGAAATCGCCGTCAATCTACCGTGCCGCTCTAACACTCCAATACTTTATTTGGAACGGTCGTCAGTGATCACCTTAAGATAGGTTACAGAAGGTTAATGCAGGCTTAATATGTAATAAGTAATCATGGATAGCATAATCTATGATCGGACATCAAAAAACCTCGTATTTAGTGTATATTTTATTGAGCAAGATTGAGCTTTGTTAAGCAGTTCTTAAGACTCTCCAGTTTATTATTTTATGTTTTAACATTTTTTACTAATTATTAATTTTAATTTGGTGAGTACCTATGGAGTGATGGGCGGAAATCAGGAATAAAGGACAATTACTAATTTAATTCGATAATGACGATTATTGTATTTTTTTTCCCCACAAGGCATTCAATCTAAGATAACTTCTCTGCGGTAGAAAGAAATGCCAACAGCATCATTGACTACTTTCTTTATAGTCGCGATATAAGGCGATGTTTCACAGATGTGAAGGTTATCAGAGGGGCAGAGATTGGGAGTGATCACATGCTACTTGTAGCGGACACAAAGGTAATTAAGGAGCGCAAGGTACAGAAAAAGCGTATGAGAGGATAGAAGTAAAAAAGTTACAGGATCCCGAGAAAAGAGCCCAATATGAAGAATTACTACGTATGAAGCTCCAAGAACTGGATGCAGACTCAAGCCTAGACAATGTATGGAAGAATATCAAGAATAGCATCCTGGAGTCGGCATCTATGGTGTGCGGATTGAAACGAATATCGACAAAGGACAAGCGTACTTCTTGGTGGAATGAAGAACTGAGAGTCATCGTTAGAGAGAAAAAAATAGCGTGGAAGAACTACTATCGGGCCAAAACCCCAGATAATTGGCAGGCCTATGTTACGAAACGAAACAGAGCCAAAGAAGCAGTCAGAAAGCTAAACAAAAGTCTTGGGAAGAGTTTGGTGAGGAACTGGACAAGGACCACCAAGAGAATATTAAACTCTTCTGGAGGAAAATAAAGACTCTTAGAGGCAGGAAAAGTAAACCGGTAAGAAATATCAAGAACGAACGAGGGAAACTGGTTACAGAGGATAATGAAATTTTGGAAGTGTGGAGAAAGTTTTTTGAGGCACAATTTTGGCGAAGACAGGCTGAACCACGAATACCAGGATCGACAATGGAATGAGTCGGACGTGGATGAGATGATAGAGGAGGATGAGGTTGAAAGAGCGGTAATGAGAATGAAAACAGGGAAAGCTCCAGGCCGAGATGGTATAGTGGCAGAATTTGTTAAATACGGAGGTATTGATTATGTTTTAAAATTTTTACAATATCAGAAATTTTTACAAAAGTCCTGGGACAGAGATAAAAATATGTACCTCGCCTTTCTGGACCTCAAATCCGCCTTTGACTCAGTTCCACGAAAGACAGGTTGTGCCGAAAGAGAGGCAAAGATATCCGCCAGACAAGGAACCTAGCAAGGAACAGAGAAGAATGGCATTCCTGGCTGAACGCACCCCGACGCTGAAAGGCACACAAAATGCAAAAGAAGAAGAATCATAATGAAATAACATTGATCTGAAAAACCGGTTATCTTCCGGATCCTATTCTTTGAAAAATTCAAGGATTTAATCCATCGCGGAATTAATTTTAAATTATTGTGGTGATATGGGTCTATGGTATTCCACCAACAGGGAAGCTCATTGTACATTTCTACGAAATGTATAACGAATTCTTGCCTAGCAGGAATTGTTGATAGAACTGAGAACGATGAATGCTGTGAGTAGACTGTTCCAAATAAGCAAGATTCCCCAACCATCCACTCCATCGTTCCATTTAGAAAGATCACCAGTGGTCGGTTTAGAGTAATTACAGGATTTTTTAAAACAATGAAAATATGCCTTCCTGTAAATTGGACGATTGTGATTTATTCAGTTCCTCACGTCAGCTAGAGATATATATCCCCGAAAAAAAAAAAAAAAAAAAATCTATTATCAGTTGACAGCATTAAAATTTGTGCCAAATAAGGATTGGTATCGTTAGAAAAGTATCAATATTCCATATGAATTTTTTTTTTTAACCTATAATTATCGATACACTGATGTTAGTAGCAACTCAGAATAGGGACACATGACAAATGCAGCTGGAGGATGCCTAGACTCGTTCGCTGGTTGTTGAGCTAAACTAGTAATAATAATAGTAACAAACTGTTTCCATTATAAAAATGCAATTATGTCCATAATTGTCAGTAAGTAAGGATCCTTCAATCTCAATTTTCATCTTAATATGATATGCTTTATTTATTATATATATATATATATATATATATATATATATATATATATATATATATATATATATATATATATATATATATATATATTATATAGTTTATTTATTATATATATTTTTATATACAGTCAATATTTATTATAAGATTTGTTGGGAAAATTCTTATTCACTAGGCTTTACAAAATACCGAATTCTCATCGCATTATTGATATAATCGTGGGAAGAAGGTTCTTATCAAGCCAATGATTCTGCTGACGTGATCACTTCAATAAATTAATTAATTAACTAAAATTAGATTTAATCTACATCAAACTCTGATAAGAGTCTTGTGAAGTTCCGTTCAAGCTTCAATCAACGCCCACAGTATGAACCCTTTCAAAAAGCACTCCACAACTTTAGATATCAAGTCATCTACGATAGTAGGCAAGACTTCGCTTTGTGCTTTTAGATAAAGACCCTATAGGAATCACGAATGTTATCGAATGTCGGAGAACTACCGCTTTTGAGAAGTGGTGCTTTTGAGATATTAAAGACTATTGTTAAATAAATTTGTACTTTATTGATAAATAGTCTCCTATACGTTTTATGTTTATTGTTATAGGTCTTATGGTAGGCATTCTATTATTTAAGTTAAGTTCGGAAACTTTTGTCTAACACCAACAGAGCTAGAGCTCGTCAAAATGTTACATTTTTTTGGGTAAAAAGATATTACGAAAAAATGCTATAGACCCCCAGCCAAAAGACACATATATGCCGAAAATCCCAATAGAAGTGGCAAATAATTCATCAATCTTAGGAATTATTGAAGTGCCTAAATTTCCTCTTGTAAATATCAGACTCTGTTTAATTATTTACATGATTAAGCCCTGCTTTTCCTTCCAGGTGACGTTCTTCTATTTGAATTCTAGTGAGTCAGACATGACTCCCATCGCGGAGACAATCCTGACAACGTTGGACGGGGCTGGTATAAAAGTCCTGGACGTTGCAACGTGGTCCCCTGTCTACCACCACGGCTACATGGATAACCCATTCACCGCGATGGTTGAGCGAACCTACATGAATACAAGAAGTAAGTAAATACAGAACAGAATCTTATACAGTAGACTAATAATGATTTATATAAATATTATCCGTTTTACTCGATAAAATAAACATCGTTCCGGATTTCTCTTTTGTATTCCTTCCCACAAGAGAGAAGCGTTTCTTTTCTCCTAATTATTTGTCATTGCATTAAGGCTATTTCGTGAAAATAAATCTGGACTGCTTCTATCTATTACAGTTTTGCTGCATTTTGAGTTCTCAGGCCATTAAGAATTTTTCTTTTAGATGATCCTTATGCACAAGTAATGAAATTAAAAATAGCCGAAAAACTGCGATAACAAGTATCTCCTTTAGATCACAACAAAGTATAATAAAAAAGCCCCTTAGTATAGTTGCATTTGTTTAATTTATTTTTCAGTTTCGGCTGGCTGAAAACCTACTCCTATTTTTTTTTTTAATTTTCCAACAGCAAATAGATTGTATTGTATGACAACTGTTTTAAATTTTGTAGGAAGGCAGCGTAGATCTAGTATATAAATATTGCTGTTTTATTGATGATCATAACAACTCTTTTATAAGATACTGATTATAACAGCTTAATACTACAACTATCTGGCACCCACTAGTTGAGTCTCAGCCTGCTGAAGCATGAAAATGAATGATGAAGCATAGACTGACAGTTTTCTCTATTATCTGCTGCTACCCTCCAGTTTCTAAAACGAATCAAAGATCTCGTATCAGCTGCCAGCAATATTCCCAACGGTGCCTTGGTCGTCCAACTCGTCAGGTACATTCGCTCTGTGAGAATTTTAGATGGTACTTCCAACAACACAAACAAGTCTTGATACCTTCACTACAACCATATCCACATCCTTATACATTGCTCCTAACTCTGTAATAATAATAATGATGAAAGTATTGTTGACTGCTAAGATGAAAGGAGAAAAAGATAATCAAGGAAGCAGTCAAAGACAAAAACAACGTCTAAGTAGAAATACTTTGCCAACGTTTTTGCTTCTGCTCCTTTTCAGACTGCACTTACGGTTTCGAGCTCTTCGACTACTGATTTTTCTTCTACTTTGATTCAACCTAAAATTGTAACTACCCAACCTTCTCCGCATTTTCATTCTTCTTCTACTAAATATAATATTATGTTTATTATTTTAATATTTAATATGATAATTTCGAATATAGATATATTTGTTTTAATAGATAATAGAAGTTACGTAAGTAACACGAACCAATATTTGTTCTCTTAATTATTAATTATTATTCTTTTATTGCTTAATTGTCCTATAGTAATATAATTATACCCTTCCCATACCCACCCCTCGACAGATGGCAGAGAACTAAATTTTGAACCAGCTTCATTTAGGGACCAGCCTAAAGACTGCCGAGAGCTTTGGACCTTTAGCCTCATTACTAACTTCGGCCCTAGACGTGTGGCTTTGAACAACTAAATGTTTGCCGAAGTTTATGAAGTTGCCACGAAATATAACCAACTTAACCAGTTTGCTAGATCTCTAACCAATTACAAAGAGTTTAGGTGTGTACCAGCATAATGTGGGTATAAGATTCCTTCAACTTAGCACATAAATAATAATAAAAACGAGAACTTTTAAAATAATATTTTTATTTCATCCTCTGAACTTTCGAGATTCTATTCCCATATTCAAAGTTCATTTCTAATGTTTGCCATTTTTCTTCATAATTCTATTTTTATTATTATTATATTGGGTTCTACAGCTCTAGTCGGGGCTTGATCTCATGAAGAATAGACAGTCTACTCCCGCATTTCTTCTCCAATCTCTCACTCCTGGCGTTGTTCTGTCTCCCTCACAATATCTTTATGCCGGCCTGATTGGTATTTAATCGTCTTTGGTAGTCCCTCTGCACATGGCCAAGCAACCGCAATCTTCACTATTTGATGATAGAAACTATATTTGGTTTACTAAACACCTGTTCTGGTTCAATATTTGATCTTATTCTCCAATGTCCGTTGGTATTTACCGGAACGAAGATCTTTCTACGGGCCTATCTCTACCTAATCATTATCATTTTCTTGTCTAGTTCTATGAATGCAAGAAGACAAGAAGAGTAACTGAAAAATGAAAACTGCCGGTGGTTACCTAATGACGGGGTTCACCCACTGTTCAAGAGCAATATTAAAATAACAACAGTTGTTTGACGATAAATATAATAACGATTTTAAAATCAACGCTGCATTAGGGAAAAAAATAAAATAAAAATAAAGTCAGGGGACCGTTAAAATGGTAATGTTTCCGTCATGGTTTCACTTGCTTTTGTTCTTCTTGTATGTACAATTATGTACTTAGCATCTTCGCTATATATCTTCAATCTCACGATAGGTTAGATTAAAAATATATAATAATTAATATTCATCTCTTTGCAAAATTTTAAGATTTTAAAATATAACATTGGGTTAACGATCAGGCTTGAAGATGTTTTCATCTAGTGGTTCCCATCTTTTAATATTATGTGAGTATGAGTAGAAAAATACGAAATAAGGTTTTTGTTTCAAGCTACAATAATGTTCCAGTACCTTGAAGTATCAGCTGTTGTGCCTTGAAACATAGGTAATTTTTAAAAATAATCACTAGAAAACATAAGACTATTAGTATTTTTTTATCAATTTTGTGTTCTTCTTTTAGCGTTTTGTTATTTGACATTGACTTTATAAACTTGGATGACATATTAATAGAATTAGAAATTTAAACGTAGAAAACTTTAATTCCTTCCTTGATCCTCAGCATTAGATATGCAAAATCAGATGTCAAAAAAGTGTTTTGCGGTACAAGAGGTTTCAAACTCCTTAAAGGTCCGTTTCAAAGTCCACTGATGTTTCAAGGTACAAGATGACCTTGAAAAAAAGATATCCTAAACCGACTGGGATCTTTCCAAGGGGTATTATCTAATAGTACCCCAGAGCAAACAATTGATCGCTTACTTTAAAAAATCTGGTACTAAAAAACAGTATTCAGGGAAAGCGAAAATTAAAAAAAAAAAAAATAAAACGGATGATGTCGGTAAAACAAAGCTCTTCTCTTGGAGAGATGAAAGTACACTGACAGATTCGCATGCTAACGTAACTCACAAAACAACTGCTAGAGTGCAATAATAACAAGGGCAATGTCAATTGTTCCAAGGTACACTGTTATCAAGATACAACAGTCTCTGTTTCATAAAAATGCTCGGATATAATACGGTTTTTACGAGTTTAAAATCACAGGACCTAAACTACCAGAAACATTAATAAATTAAAAGAACATTGGTGGACATCATTCCTTGATGAATATGTTATGAGAGCTTCTGTAGAAGCTTCTGAACAACTGTTCCAGAAATTTCAAAGAATCTCTCAGTCTGAAAACAACCGTCTCTGACCGTCTAAAAGCAATGGGTTTGGTAAAAAAGGTTCAGCATCTCTTGCCAATTAATGACTACACGAAAATTGTTTCAGATTCTTTATGAGACTCTGTCTCATCCATTCTATTCCCCATATTCTCTCCAGCAGATAAAAAATTTCATAACTGAAATCCATTAAAATATTGAGAATAATGAAGAGTATTTTCATTCATACTATTTTTTTTTACATTATTTATTTTATTTTTTACATTTTAAAACGATAAATCTGTATTATTTCCGGGCAAACAAATATTATATTACTTACTAGAATAAAATAGTTAAATGTTTTATCAAAAATAAATTTTTTTTTTTTTTTTATCAACAATATGTTTACATACGATAAATCCAAATATTCAAATTACAAACTGTTATAAACTCCATCCCCTACTACATTTGATCAATTAAAAGCTTGTTTGAAACGATTTCATCTGAATAACTCAGCTACATGCTGCAGAGACTTACAACATAAAATTGTTTTGTTTTTTTATATTTATTTTTTTTATCTTTAGTGAAAATTTCACATTTAAAAAAAAATTATTTGCCGTTTGTTCAATTTTTCACTCCAGCTTAAATTTTTTTATGTGATATTAAATTTTCTCGATTGTCTTAATTTATTTTAGTCATTTCTGTTTTTTAAATAACTTATACAAAACATAAATCAAAAGAATTGGCCACTGTGAATACCGACATGGCTACCTTCTCGCGGCCAGTAGCGTTAATTGTCAGGATCCCAAGACCGTAAAACACATATTAGTATATTGGCCACAGTTTTCATCTCTAAGAGAAAGATTTGAAATTTCATACACTTTGATAGAAATCCAAAAAGATGATAAAAAATCAATGAAGTCATTGTTGGAGTTTATGAAAGCTATCAGGTTTTATGGACGAATATAAAAAATAAGAAATCGAAGACGAACTGCCAATGACCCTGAATGATAGAGACAATAAAACTTAAAAAAAAAAAAAATCAAATTGGATATGTGTAATATACTATAAGTATGGGGTATTTAAATACACTCCCAGCTGGGAAAAAATAAAATAAGAAAGGGAACACTTGAAAAAAGCTGAGTGAAATCATGAAAGGTCAGAGGATTAAATAATTACTTTTTTAAATATTCATATTCCTTACAATTGAAATATAAAATCCAGCAAAAGTAATGAGAATGAATGAAATTAATGATTTACTTATATAATATAAGTATACTGTAACCTATATAACTGTAATTATACTGTTTGAGTGTTAGTATCAGTAAGTTTAAAGTTATTGTGGATAGGACTGGCTGTCCAGTAAATGAATAGAAATGAAAAAAATTAACCTTCAGTATTTGCATTTTATTCAAATTTTTATTTTGTTTGTTTTGTTCTTATTAATCTAAATCATTAGATAAGAAGTATTCCTCTTTTTTTTCAATTTATATATTTATATCATAATAGTTTATTTTAAATTTATAACATTAACCGTATGATATTTTTTTCTAGTATATCTCATACTTGGTCAGTACTACGAACATTTGGGGCTGCTGGTCGCCCTTGAAGAGAAGAATTTATTCGATAAAGGTAATTATGATGAATATTAATTAATTGTTGTATTAAAAACTTATAGGGGTTCGCTATTTAAGATGATAAAATTATAATGAAATTTGAATTATTCTGAATATCCAATAAAAATATCTAAAAATCAATTTACTTCAAGACAACGGCCTTTCAAAAATAAAATTTAACTAGAATAATCAGTTGGATAATTAAGAAATAAAAGGAAAAAATAATCTGAAATTTATTAACAATCAAAAATGTCTATTTAAATTATCAATTCGAACATCCACATTCATATATTCTTTACACTCACGATATTCCACCCAGCCCTGATAGATAAACAGCTAAATTAACTAGAGATAAAGACCCCACCATTGCATCATTAACTCTTCAAAACCATTTATCAATATTACAAGACTGGTTCAAAAAATAGAAAATAAAACTAAATTACACCAAATCACAAGACATAACCTTTACACTCAGGCATGACTCTTGTCCTGTCCTCATAAACAAACAACCCATACCACAAAGAAACGAAATTTAGGGGATTTGATAGAAGAATGACCTGGGGCCCACATGTACAACAAAAACTTTTGTATTTAATACTTTATAAACGGTCGACATTGAAACTCCGACGACTGAATACGTACACTTACTTACTTAAACCACAAAAAATAAATATACGGGACTGCAAAAATTACGCACCTTAAAAAAATACAAATATTCCAATTAAAAATACTTAGGCTAATCACGAGATCACCTTGGTACATTTCAAACCACACACTTCACTCTGATTTCGAAGTAAAGGAACATATACATAACCTTTTTAGAGGATTTCACAACAGACTTCATGGACATAACAACATACTCGTTAGTGCCTTGGCAACGACTGACATACCTGCAAATACTCTTAGAAGGCTTAAAAGAAGCTGGATGAGAGATTTGCTCAAATAAATCTTCTTTTTTTTTTAATCTATGCCAGGAGGAGGTAATGTTGTGCTACTTTCCCTTCTTCGCAACAATAAAATTCGGTTATTGTTACTCAAATAACAGGTATGAATAATTTTCCAGAATTTTCCATATTACAGGTTTTATTATGAATCCTAAAACTTTATAAAAACATTTAACTAAAAAATAGCGTAGCCGTCGGAAAAGTCCCGTACATATAAATAAAAGTATATTTTTCTTGTGTTTTTTTTTATAGTTCCTGCATTTCATATTATATATATTATTCCTCTTTTTCTAATCTTGAGTAATTTCAAATACTATACGTGAGAGATAAGATAAGGGGATGAGTCTTTTTTATTACCTTGATTAAATTTAATTTTTATTCTCATTTTTATCTTTCTGTTTTTGCATTGTTCATTTGGTAAAATTCAAAAATGTAAATTTAAGGTGAATACAATTCGTTCAGAGATTATTCCCTAAAACAATATACATACTGTTTTTATGTTAGCTAATATTGCTCTGTATGTGCGTGTAATTTATTTTCTTTGTTAATAAATCTTAGGTTAAAACCACTGTTGTTACTATATATTATTTTTGCCAAGTAAATTCATTTATTAATTACTATTATTTAATTTACGAGTAAATTTCATTGTAATATCGCGTTTTAATAATTATTCAATTTATTCTTGATTTTATGATTTTATTAACTTTACATTGTAATTACACGTAATTCTTTTTATACTTTATTTAGTTGAGTAAATTTGTGAAATTTTTTTTCATTGAAACATCTTACAATAATATCACTCTGAATTCGTGCTTACTACACCTACGTCTTGAACTGTAGTTTACAATTGAATGCCCACGCTGTTAAGGAAACGCGCATATATTCGCAGAAAATGGGGATGGACGCATTGGTGCACAAGGAAGATGTGCAAATAGGGGCAAATGGAAGTAGGTGAATCTGGGAAGATAGTGAGAATAGAAAAACAATCTAAGAACGGTGAAAAGAAAATAGGATAATAATAATATTGAAAATAGGATCCAACAAGATTTCAATTTCTAGTTTACAATTCGTTCGTATTTAATAGAATATTAGATGGTTTATAACCGATGTAATTTGATTTTTAAGTTTATAGAAAATTGGTATATGCTCATAATTATTTTACACCCTCCCGTTTATAATAAGCTATATTTCCACTCACAACATTTTTATATGCCAACCCATCCTTTATTTCTTACCTGCCTACTCAATAACATTAGCTCATAGAGGAGGAAAATATTTAAAATTGGATATGAATGTTTATAGCTTGTTTTTATCATAGCTTAGGTTATTATTTGTGATCATGTTAAAATTTATTTTTCATCTGATTATTACTCCTGCACATAAATGTTTTCTCATTTAATAATTGTTTCTTTTCATTTTCACTATATTTTTATTTTATTTTTTATTGTTTATTTGTCTCTTGCTTTAATGTTAAATTAATTTTTTTTCTCTTAAAAATAATGTTTAATTATTATTCATTTATGTTATTATAATTTAAGTTCTATTATTATTAGTATCATCAGTTATTTGTTCAATTATAAATACAGCAGCAATGCTACCATCTTATTGTACATTGTAATTATTTTTAACTCCTTTAAAATGTATAGAGTCTATATTAATTTCATTTCACCTCTGGTAAGATTCATATCAAAGTGGAGATATCCTGCTGCAAAAAAGATTCTTTTTTCCATTCCATAATAATAAAAATACATTTTTTGATGGTATCATGAAAATAAATAATTCCTCTTAGCATACTTATAAACAATGTTTCACGAACCAAAAACGCATCGAGAGAGGAGCAGTTGGATATCTTAGAGCCATGTTTAATCCATCACTTATTGTTAGTGGGGAGGGGCGAGAAACTGGCTTGTAGACCTTATTTATTTCTTAGATTATTTCTAAAAATTGTATTAAACATTTCATTTATTAAGTCTAAATCATTCATTAAAAAAAAAAAAAAAAAAAAAAAAAATGTCACGAAAGGAAACTTAAAAAGTGTATTAATTATGTGTAAACGCTGTGGGCAAAAAAGTTCAAGTTAATTGTATGTTCTTTTCTTCGCATAAGTTTTTAATTCATACCTGTTATAAATGTTACAAAAAGTTAATTCGCTAAAACATGTAAACAAGCATTGTAGACATGAGACTGAATGACACTCACCGTTACCTTTTCCTAGCATGAATTTAAAAAGGATTCATAGCAGCAGGTTGCTCTTCCAGCTTATATTCAGCTTCTGAGATCATTGTCGTGTATGCCAGGCGCTACCATGTCATTAATGAGTATATTATTATGTCCATCAATCCATTTTTTTTTCATAGCCCCCTTATCAAGTTTGTCATGATTAAGATCTTGTGAGAGAAGGTGATTGGTTAAATTATTTTTTATTGAAATGTTTTTATTTTTTAAGTTGCGTATATTTATTATATTTTGCAGTCAATCATTTGTTTATGACTGACTGTGTGGCAAAATGGTTTGACAATTTTTATATACGTCTTATTTTTAAATTAAAATTTAAAAACGTTCGTTTTTATTAAAAGATACAGTGTTCAAGGAATTAATTTATGAATTCTTAATTCATGCATCATTCGAAAACAAATAATTCTTTTTCAAAGAAACCGAAATAAATAAATTCCCTGTCAAAAGTATCGCAACACTTTGAAATGTTTGAATTTTATAAACACGTATTTTTTTCATAATAAAGAAAGGTTCTGAAGTCTATAATAAACATTCCTAAACTAGATATAAACATTTTTTATTAAAATAAATTACAATATTTCTTCCAATGAACAAAAAAGTTAGAAAACTTACTTACTTTTTAAAATTTTCATTTTTTACAATGTTAACATTTAAATTTTTTACAATGTTAACTTTTAAATTTTAAATTTGTATTTGATAAGATATATTGCCCCCTCTGGCTTAAATGACTGCTTCACTAGTCTTGGCATACTTGTGCGTATAAATACGAATGATAAACATGGACTGAAGGAAATTTGAAAAAAAAAATAAAATCTAAAATTCCATCGTTTGTTATTAACAAGGAAAAACATTAATGTGCCATAATCCTAAACTCACGGTTAATAAATAATATTAATATAAATATAAACCAAGTATGGATTACGGTAAAAACCAAATCTCGAGAATTATGGGTGTTGCAATACTTCTGACGGGGAGTTTTTTTTTTTTTTTTTTTTTTTTTTTTCAATATTACTTGTAATGTTTTGGTCTACGGTATATGATCTATAATGTGACTTTTACGTATAACAAGGTTGACCTGTATGTATATGTTAAGTTATTTAGATTTTTCTATGAACTAATATTATTTTGATTAGAAGTGAATGTACTTATGAAAGTATAAAACATTCAGGATATTTTATTTTAGGAGAATACTGGGTGGTTGGTGTGGACATAGACCAGTACGATGAGCAGCAACCAGACAAGTACCTCCAAGGACTCCTTCAGGACGAAGCAGATCCCAGGGCTGTTCGGGGCTTCCGCTGCTACCTTGGGGTCACACCAAGCCCTTCCAAGGGCTTCGAGAACTTCACGAAGGTTGTCAACAGCTACATGGAAGGGCCGCCCTTCAACTATCCTAATCCTGTCAGGTCCATTGGAGGAGTCAAAACGGTACGTCTTTTAGACTATGTTAAATCGTATTTATTTTTAAAAAATACTTGAGACTTACTTTTTATATGCTAATGATTTATATTACTTCATAATTATTATGTGTAAATTTATACCTATGTTGCATAACACTGCTTAGATATAATTCAGTTTAACTAGTATGCTGCTATGTTTCATAAATGTTTCTTTTGAGGTTTTTAGACAATACTATATTAATATTAAATATATCCCTAAGGATGTCCTAGCAGTCTTTAACATCGCTACAGGCACAAAATTTGAAAACCCTTATAACTGTTAAAATTCCGCACCAGTGCAAATATACATACAGTTTTGTTTTCTTTTTTAATTGATTGGTCTCAAAATTATTATCATATTTTTAAAATTATAAATAAATTGTGTTTCTTCCTAATATGGGACACCCGATCTCTTTAACCATTTTTCTAAGTTCAGAATTTCTTTTAATTCTTCAGTTTCCGTTCTTACAAAAAGGACTATATATTTTCCTTGGTACTTTCATTTGCCAAACTCTTAAATTTTTTTCACACTCTTGTAAATAACCATGTCTCACTTCCACATGTCACACACTTTTATATATACATACGAGTGCCTACTCCCTGTTAATTAAACCTCTCAAATTATAACAGCTTTTGAAGAGCGAAAAAAACATATTTTACCTACCGATATTCTCGCCTAATTTCTTCATTATGATAATTATTTCTCGTGATCTGGAGTCCGAATTAAATAGCTTTGCTATCTAAAAAATGTGGAATTCTCAACTGATTCGTATCTTCCATTGATTCTGATTGATTTCTTAAAGTTTGAAAATATAGAGCCTTCTATCATTAATTCTATGACAACCTGCCAGTGTCATCTTTGTTAATGTGAACAAATATTTTAGCCAAAACAATTTATTTATTGCTGTGAAATAATAAATCCACGTTTTAAAAAAATTGTTTTATCATCATTTATACCAATAATATGTCCTCTTCTGTTATTTTCTTGCTGGGTTGTGCCTTACTCTCGTCCTTAGGCTTGTGTTTTTAGTTGAAGTAAACCTTAGATTAAAATAAATTTTAGCTATTTTAATCATAAAATATAATTAAATTCTAAACCAAAATTTTCTAAATTTAAAATCGATTGGGTAAAAGGAGTTTCTGGAAAATTCTTATTACTCTCAGATAAACCCATTTGGGCGAAATTAAATTACAAAAGTTAGTGGAATTTATTGGTTTAAATAACTAATAACAGTAATCGTCTAGGAAGTTCGTTAATCCATGGATTAAACTTTTGGTTTGACATCATTCAGGCTGAAAAATATTTGATAAATGTGGTGTAAGCAGAGTTGGGCAAAATTTAATCATAACAAATTATTTAACAACAAATTTCCTGGAATCAATCACCTAATTAATTCATGATTAAATAAGGTGATTGATTCTAGGAAATTTGTTTTGAAATAAATATTTATGATAAAATGTTGCTGATTTCTGGGTTTAAGATAAATATAATATATAACAGTGAATATAACTATATATTATAATAAATATTTTATTCATATTATATTAAATTCATGTGTTTGTAGATCAGAGCTGAGGCTGCTTACCTTTATGACGCAGTGCAGCTGTACGTGCAGGCTGTGGTAGAGGCGTTGGACAGTGGTGAGGACCATCGTAATGGCACTGCCTTAATTGCCAGGCTTAAGAGGAGGCATTACCACAGCGCCATGGGGTAATGAATTTTTTTTTCTTTTTTTTTTTTTTTTTTTTTGTAATGGGAGGAGGAAAATCTTGCAAAAGACGAAGTGAGCCGTGTGAGAGACCACAACAGTGTGGGATTCTTACTCACTAAAAACCACCTCCCTATTCTTCTTCACCACCCCGCGGAACTGCTGTCAAGCATTACTTCACGGGTGGCGGACTAGCTATGTGCCTACTTTATATTTTCTACTGCTAATTATTGAGGCACTAGGAGGCCTCGTCTTTTCTGCTCCTGTTTACGTAGCTTTTTGCAGATGTAAGCTGCGTAATTTGCAACAGCATTCCAGTTTTCATCGGCAGAAGTCACCTGGCTAACCAGGTTTTCTGGCACTAACTGATGGCCCAGAGTCCTGGATAGATCTTCTCTTTCTTTTGCAAATTTGGGGCAACAGAAGAATACATGCTCTACAGTTCCCTCAATGTTTGTGTAATTGGGGCAAGACGATTCATTGTCAAGTTTGAACCGAAACAGATAGGCTCTAGAACACCCATGTCCAGTAAGCAATTGGGTGAGGTAATGATCAACCTCCCCATATTTCCGGGCTATCGATGTCGCAATATCTGGTATCAAACGGTGGGTCCATCTTCCAGAAGATGATGAATCCCAGCGTCTTTGCCATCTTTGTAGAGTATTATTTCTCTCCTCCTTGGTGATTGAGGGCCAATAAGCACCCGGTTCCTCTCGTTTTCGGCGATAGATCCGATTGCGTTCATCCGCCAGAAGGTCAATGGGCGGCATGTCAGCTATAACACACACTGCATCATATTAAACAGTGCGAAATGCTCTAGTGACACGAATGGCACTTCTTCGGTGCACGCTATTGACCTTTTGGGCGTATGACTGCACTAGGAATGCGGTTTTTCAGATCGGTGCAGCGTATAAAAGAGCAGAGCTAGCCACACTAGCCAGAAGTTTCCTTCTGCTTTTTTGCTAATTATTTGCAGATAGTCATCAAACCTTAGTCTGGCGTCGATCTGCACCCCAAGATATCTAATAGATGGTTGGGAGGAAATATTATATATAATCGGTGCAGCGTATAAAAGAGCAGAGCTAGCCACACTAGCCAGAAGTTTCCTTCTGCTTTTTTGCTAATTATTTGCAGATAGTCATCAAACCTTAGTCTGGCGTCGATCTGCACCCCAAGATATCTAATAGATGGTTGGGAGGAAATATTATATATAATCTCCAACGGTCAGGGTGATTGTTTCTCTTACTTTCCTGCTTGTAACGAGAACTGCCTCGGTTTTATGATCAGCAAGCTGGAGACCTACTGATGAGAGCCATTGGCGTATTGTGGCTACAGCTGTGTTAGCACTGTAGACAATCTCCTCTAGCAGTTTTCCACAAGATATGATTGCAAGATCGTCCGCGAAACCCAAAGTAACTGCCCCTTCCTCCATGGGTAGTCTTAGCACTGCATCATACATCACATTCCACAAGAGAGGCCCTAAAACGGAGCCCTGAGGAACGCCACTTGTGATTTTATAGGTTTTTGTCCAACATCAGTATCATACCTCAGTACTCTATCGGAGAAATAACTCTCGATAATTTTCATAAGGTATTGTGGAACTTCCATCCTTCACAATCCCTCCAGAATGCAATCCCATCGTGCTGAATTGAATGCATTCCTTATGTCTAACGTGATAATGGCGCAGTACTTTTTTCCACCTCTCCTCCATCTTTTACCAGCGATGGCTTCTCGAGCGGATTTGACCACAAAATCGATTGCGTCGATCGTCGATCTCCCCTTTCTAAATCCGTACTGGTAATCAGATAGCCCTCTAGCTCCTTCACTGCAATCAGCTGTTCTGCCACTCAGAACCCTTTGCAGTATCTTTCCCGCAGTGTCCAAAAGACAAATCGGGCGATAAGAAGTCGGATCGTTTGGTGGTCCTTTGGCAGAAGTACGAGGAGCTGCTTCTTCCACTGGGTTGGGAAGATTCCTTCATGGATACAAGTATTATATACCCCCAGGAAAAGTTCAGGCCTTGACCTGATTGCCACTTTCAAGGCAACATTTGGGATGTTATCCGGACCTGGCGCCTTTGAATCCTTTATTTTAATGCAAGTAAGCTCTAGTTCTTCCTGGGTTATTTCTTGCACTTCTTGATATAGAAGCTGGTTGCTATGAAAGAGAACTTCTGGTCTGCCCGGAAATAAAGCCGCAACTATGTTTTCTAACAATTCCGGAGAGCTCGGTGGTGACAGACATGATATTTTTAGTCTGGCCATAACAGTTTTATAAGGTCTGCCCCATGGATCTTCGTCCACTTCATCACACAACTTTTTCCAGCTGTTGCGCTTACTCTCCTTAATTGCTTTTAAAAGATTTCTTTTTGCATCCTTATACTCCTGCTTTCGCTACTCAGACGTTTGGCGACCTATTGCACGCTGAGCTAACCTCCTAGTGCGCAAGCATACTCGCCGAAGATTTTCTATTTCCTCATTCCACTAGTAAACTGCCATCTGCTGGTTTCTCTTCGAGGTCTTCGTCATTGATGCATCACATGCCTTAAGCTTCATTAGTTGTGAAACCTTCTCTTCCGCAAGTCCTGTAAGTTCAACTTTTTCCTGCATCATTGCTATAAAAGAATCCCTATCAAAGGATCGATGGTTCCACACTACTGGCTGTCGTTGAAACATTTTCCTATTGACACAATGGTTGGTGACTTCAAAGATGATAGCTTGATGGTCACTGTGAGTATAGTGGTCTCTCACATGCCAGTTGGTGTTACCAAGCGCAAGGTTTGCACTTGCACAAGTCAGATCAATGATTGAGGTATTGCCATTTCTTGAGAACGTTGGACTTGAGCCTGTGTTTAGGAGCACAACATCGAGTGCTGCGAATGTGTCTAAAAGACATTCGCCCCTCTTATTGGTCTCCCTACTTCCCCATTCAATAGCCCATGCGTTAAATTCCCCAGCGATGATAAGAGGATGACGACCTCGCAGTTCTTGAGTAATTCTATCAAGGAGAACTTCAAATTCCACTTGAGAGGCACTCGTTGGTGCGTAAACACTGCATATGTAGATATTATCCACTTTCACCCAAACGAAATTTTTTGTTTTCTTCGACTGAGTTTCTTGAATGAAGTGGCCCTTTTTAACCCAAATAGCTGCGCGGCTATCATCATCCGTCATCCAGTTGCGAGATCCATCGACGTTCCTATACTGCTAGCAAAGCACTAGGTCCTGGGCAGCTTCGCAATGATTAAGATTTAGCTGTAGAAACTTCATTTACGATGCTTAGCTACAGCTTTTCTATAAAATGGGCAACCAAAACTACGAGCCTATGTTTGCGATTTCCTTCTTCAGTACATACTCCTTGGCTTGATGCCCTTCTTCACCACATCGCAAACAATTTTTTGTTCGGTCAGGTCCCTTGCAGTGGCGGGCCAAGTGCCCATATCCTAAGCATCGAAAGCATCTTTGGGGGGAAATCTTCTCCCTCACACGGCTGTGTTGGCTCCATCCAACTCGAATGTGTCCCTTTCCAATGGCTTTTCTTGCTAGAACCGTGGGCAAAACAACTACTGCAGTCAGAGTGCCTCCTTAAGCCTTGCGAATAGATTTAACAACGGATATATCAATATTCTCCGCCTCCTCTACATGCTTTTGGATGCTTTGTGCACCTCTTCTGCCACAGTCAGTTCGTCTAAATCCTTCATTTCGATTGCTACTGAGTCCCTCTTGCTACTGACCTCTGCTTTGTCAAGCACTTTCTCTGCTATCGCCATGCGCAGTTGTTCCGTCTTGTTCTGCGCCTTTAGATCTAAACCAGAAAGAGGTTACCCGCGGCACATTTTTTTATTTTTTCTAAATTTTCCCCTAAGTCCTGAAGATCAGGGTCATTTTTGATCGTGCGCAGTATGTCTGCGTACGACGAGCCTTCTTTTGCCGTCACCATCAACGCGTCGGGACGAGGAGGCCTTGGACGTCTCTCATGGGCTATTTTTGTATCCTTGTTATTTTTTCTCTCCTTTTTTTTGACGTATGCCATTGGTCATCAGGTTGGTTATTTGGTTCTTTGTCCTCTATTGTCCCTTTATTACTGGATTTTGGTTTATTCTTCTTCTTTCTTTTGTTCCTCTTACTGTTGGTTTGAGGACCTGGAGTCTTTTCTGTCAAGGTCTGGATACCGACAGTATGACTAACAGCTGACTTTACATGTCTTTCGTTGAGTCTAGACATACCGTCGTAAAGCGCATGGATCGCACTCACGTACGCTTTAACCGTCATTGGGGTAGTCTTCTTTTTTTTAACAACTTTGTGAAGGCTACAAATTTTTTCTCCCATCAAAGTCCACAATTCTTATATCTTATCTTCACTTGAAGTGTTAGATGCGACAGTAGCCAAGTGGGCCACTACTGTAGCACTGCGGTTGCTTGATAACGACGTCTCGGAGCCCGCTTTCTCGCCCCTGACAGACGCCGGTACTGGGGATCCTACTCCCTGCACCGTAAGGTTGATCAGATTCTGACTCGCCATATTTGGTTATTTGATAGATGATCAGAGATGCAGTCATAGTGCACTTTGCCTGTATCCCTGATCATCTTCTTTTCCATTCATCATAACGGTCAACTATACTTTTACCATTATCAATATAAAATATACTGTTTTAAGCCTGTTAAATGATTTTGTAAAGTCGAAATTAAACAAGACAGTAAAAATTAAATAAGTATTCGGCAACGAAAAAACATTTAAATTGAATGATAAAAAACGTTCTCTATTACGTTCCCGAAAAATTACCGTTTGACTGCGTCAGCAAGGGGAGATTAAAATTATTATATAGTTTTAATACTTCTACTCTGTAGAGAATAATCTGTTAACAATCATTTCTTCTTTGATTTCTTATAAAAGTTCAACAAACAAATATACAACATAACATGCCTAAAATTATCTTTAAAGTTATAGAAAATAATGAAGAATCACAAAAAAACCTTAATAGGTAGTTATTATTATTGTAAACAAAATCATTTAACTGGCTTAAAAACAGTACTTTTTATATTTATGTTTTATTATATATTTGGAATCAGTATTAAACACAATAGTTATATATAATAAGTATTTCTATTTAAACAAAATTAGCATTAGCAATTACAAATAATTATTTAAAAATAGTTTGATCAATGATTATAGTAACAATTTTGCTATTAATGTACTTTATAGAAACTGTATTTTTTTAACACTCCCACCTCTTGATAACTCGAACTAATGAAGAATTAAAAAAAAGAATCTTTAATGTGAATTTCATATTATTAATTAATTCAACACGATTTACTCATTGGATTTAGCCAAACCATATTATTGGTTAAATATTTTACTTTTAGAATTCCGCCCTGATCCTTGGCAATTAACTATATCTTAATTTAATTAATTATTAATTAGCTATATCGTAGCCTGATTACTAAAACACAGACGCCACGAGCAATGGCTGACATACAAAACCTAAATTAAGTGCAATAATAAATCAGCCTCGTTGGCAGTTAATTCCCTGCCTCTTCACAGCCTCCCTGTATCAACCACTCTTCTAAAATAAACAAACTAATCCATCTTACCATTATTTCCGTTCAATTAACGCTTAACCCGCGAGTAAACCTTCACATATTTACTGGAATATTTATTATTATTCTATCAATAATATCATTGAGGAGATGAGGTACAAAACTCGTTCGTTCTATTTATTTGAAAAATTGAGATAGCAGTGGATTCTAAAAGATATTAAATATCTTTTAGAATCCACTATCATCTCAATTTTTTTTATAAAATGGAACGAACGAGTTTTGCACCTCATCTCCTCAATTATTTAATATTTCATTTATTGCCAGGGCTAAATCTGTTAAAATACTAATTAATAGTGGGATTATTTAAATTATATATTCAAGTTAAATATTTAGTGCCTACATACGAAAAAACAAAATACGACAATTACATCTGGGTAAACATTGATTCCTGGGTTTATGTCGCAAGTCAAGTTTATATGGTATGTTGGTTGAAAATATGAAATGAAAAATATGCAACTAACTTCAGAAAAGATGAATTGAGTGGAACAATAAAAGGCAGCCGGTTAAAAATCTACCTGTATGGAAAAGACGGTATAAACTTACACCCATCAGTGAAATAAATTAAAGAATGTTTTACAATGATCTCGATGAAATTGATCAACAATCAACTTCCTATGTACTTCGGGCTGATTCTGGTCATTAGAAACATTGAGACCTCGTAAAATTTTAGGGTCTGCGGAACAATTACGAACTTTTACCGCCCTAAAAGTTTTCTTCCTATACTTTTTTCTTGTTTCTTTAACACTAAATATTACTATCGTTACTTTTTTTTTTTTTTAATTCTGTAGCTAAGCATTATATTTCATGAGTGTTGTAATTTTCATGTTCAAACCTTTGCCTTATTTCTTTTTTTTATTACCTTGTCGGCGATTGACAAGAAGTGGTCGTTCCGGAACCCTTACTCAGCTGAATATTTACATGAGCTGGAGTTTCTGACTCTGAACCACATTTGCGGTCGAGGATTCCAGTGGCTCAATTGGCCTGGAAACTCCTCTAGCCTCCATTTCCTGGAACTTGGCCGTGATGGCTAGTTAATATTTAGTTTAAGTGAGTCTGTTCAGAGCCAATTAGGACCTTCCTGCCATGAATGAATTTTTTAGCACCTCATTTTATTTTAAAAAAGGAATTTCAACAATTCCTTAGCACTTGTACACTTGTGTTTCAGTCCCAAAATTCCTCTTAGGCATTGTCTAAATACATTTACAGAACTGCTTCCATTTGCTTTACTAATAAGCATTGGCTAATAAGGATAATTATATATATATATATATATATATATTATTATGAGAGTTATTTTAATTTATATTTCATTTGTAGAATGTTGCCTAGATAACTTCTAATATAGAACTTTTATTGAACTGTTACCAATGGCTAGTTGTTTTACCAGTTGCCGACTAGTGATTGTAATAATTTTTCCACATGTAACGTTAACAAAGCAAAGAAATTGTAGAAGTTTTTTATTTTGCTTTTTAGTGAATAGTTTTTATGTTAGATTATCCATAAGTGAAAGGTTTTCTCCCAAAAGTAGTTAAATGACATATAAAACGGCCAAACAAAAAATAAGGCCTCTTCCTAATCCAAACTTACTTTTTTACCTTTATCGATCAGCTGTTAAGAATTTTCAAAAATGGTCTTGGCTGGATTTGAGATTCTACACCTCAAATATACTTTATACAGTTTTTAATATAAAAAAAATATTTATTCCACTATAACGAACGACGTTTTTATAATTGAGCTATACTATGCCGAGAAGTTCTGTGACAAAATTTAAATATTTATGAAAAACTATTTTGTGTAATGGAGCCATAATAATCATTTATGGTAGCATATCGCGCATGTATTTCAAAAGTGATACAACTCAAAAACCTGTATTAAAAAAATGTAAAATTCTCATTGCTTTTTATGAAATATCGAATGTGAATTGGCTTTTAGTCCCTAGTGCGAGTGAGATGTATCAGGTGTGATTTGAAGTTAATTCAATATATTTTGTACATTTCATAAGAGTTTTGAACTTGAGCATAATTATAAATCAAAAAATACTGATTTTTAGTTGTTGCATGTGCGATATATTCTAATTAATTGCACTTTCGAGCATACAAAAATATACAAGTCGACAGCTCAGAAGATAAAAAATTAGTAATTTTTGAGAAAAAAAAAATTAAAATATTTTTTAACATAGTACTTACATGTTTTTTCTGGGACTAACTCGGTTTCAAGAGTGTAACCGTCCGTCTGTTAACTCTCATAGCAATTATTTTATTGTTACTCATTAATAATAATAACAAAAAAAAGTAAAATCATCAATTAATATTAATATTTTTAATATTAAATTCCCGCTTAATATTAATATTAATCTTCGGACTCGGAGTGTTGGAGAATGGAGAAGGGCAGCTCAGGATAGGTCTGAATGGAAGAAAATTGTAGAGGAGGCCACGGTTCTGCGAGGACCATAAGTGCCATAAGATGATGATGATTATTATTATTATTTTATATTATTTTTTTTTAAACGTAACGGCCACTCAGGACCACGCGAATATCATTGGTTAAGCTGTTCACGGGATCTTGACTTCCTTTCATCCTATCGCAATTTCATGATCCTCGAATGCATGTCTTTTCTTTCTTCGAACCACTTAGTACCCCTCTTTCTTTCTCCCCTAATACAGGTGAGATTTTTCAGTTTCTTCCTGTACGTGTCTCTATCCAGACAGTCTGCATCCGAAATTTTAAGTTTCTTTACTTCCTCTCTCATTTGCTTCGTATATCTTCCCATACTTTTGTAGCTAAAAATCCTGTCATAGATCCTTTTGTTTAGTCTTTCCTCGTGTGCCCATAGAGCATCAGCCTTCTGCTTCTTACCTCGGTTTCCAGGTCCTTGATTTCTTTGTAAATCTCTTTGTTAGATCTTCGCCTGTACCTCTCCTGTGTCCTCCTGGGCCCATAGATTTTCCTTCAGATCTTCCTTTCTATTCTTAGCAGTCTTTCCAAGTTGGGTCAGCATGAGGTCTCCATCCCATACAAAATGACAGGCTTTCCCACCACATTGTAATGCCTTAGTTTTGTCCTGCAGGAAAGGTTCTTTTTATTGTAAATTTTGCCGGTTAGGAAACTTAAATTTTCTATTTTTGTAATTTTCTCTAGGATGCTCTCCTTCTCAGAACCGTTACAACATATTACCTCTCCCAAATATTTAAATTTACTGCTCACTTTTATTTTTCCCCACTTGGTGTTTATTGCTGTTTTCCCATACTTCTTCTCAGTAGTCATGAGTTCTGTTTTTTGGTATGATATTTGTAGGCCTGCTTTCCTCCGATTCTGCCAAAAGTGCGAGATCGTCTGCAAACACCAAACAACTCACTTTTGTATGGTTGCTTTTGTTCCCTACTATGGCTCCTGAGCTATTTTTTCCCCAGAATTCCTTCATAACTTTATCCAGGACTGTGTTGAATAGTATGGGGGACAAACCGTCGCCTTGCCTTAGCCCTGTTTTTACCTGAAAAGGTTTACTTAAAAGACCCTGTAATTTCACTTTAGATTTCGTGGATTATTATTATTAATTATATAACAGTAATATTATTATTATTATGACTGTTTTTTTTTCTGACAAGATTTCTGGGTTGGCTTAATCCAAATGTATTCCTTTAGTGGCTGAATATTTTTAAAAAATTATTTTTCATATCAGTGGTGGTCACCAAAGCACTTTTATGTCTATCCTTGTAAATTTAGATATATATGTGACGAAATTCTTTTAAATAAACAAATAAAAAAAGAGTTTAACCACTTTTTTTCTCCAAGACCTAGACGATTCAGACTTGCCAAGAAAATAAGTATTCTCTTTTATCTAGTTTTTATTTATTTATTTATTTTTTATATTATTTTATTTTTTAATCTATAACTACCAATACCAAATTTGATCATGATCGGAGACAGACAGTCCGCCAGGGGGTCTCTAGATCGATAGCTCCTATTTCAGTCACAAAATTCGTAGCTACTTATCATTTTCATATTGCTGAACCTCTAATATTCGAATCAGGAATATCAACATACCTCCTTATAATAAATATTCTATTATATTGCGGAAAACCGTCTTGGAGTAGATCAATAACAAAGTTGTATGGAGAGAATATTGAGTTACAGTCGGGAACCGTATTTGAATAATTCAGTACACTCGGATCCAAAAAGAAATAAGATGTTCAATAATAGATATGAAAAAAACAAAATTGCTTTATTCAAAGAAATATTTATTACTTAGTAGTGCTAGTAAGGTAGGTAAAGGTAGAGGAATAGGTGTAAGTATGGGCACCCCTCCCTAGCTGCTATGAGAGACACTGGAGAATGCTGGCGAAGACTAACAATGGAGCCATTTTCTAATAAAAGATAACAGAGAGTAGTTGGAACCATTCTTTCAACTAGTATGGATACGACGTGAATTACAGTGCAAATTGGTGTTTATTCTAGACTGAAAACTTTTGAAACGTATGTGAAATCGTTTTCTTTTCTTGTTCTTACGTTTAGTTAAAATAATTTAACAGTGATATCATCATTTAACAGTTTGAGATTCGGTTTCGCCCTAACTTTTTAAGTTTATGGATATCGGAAAGCTGATAATTTACATTTATAGAGAGAGCCACAATCTCATAACCAGGTCTTACAGATATCATTATGAAAAAGGTAACGTAAAAGTTGTTACTATAATTAACAATATTATATTTATTAACACTCATTTTCAAGAAAATAAAAATAATTCTGAGGTGCGTTTAAAAATGTAAAAATTCGGTGCCGAAACAGAAAACAATCTTAGCTACAAGATATCTGTTTTAACCCTTAATTATCTTCCAAGATTTATGTTGAGAAATTAAAAAAAACAAACACAGATTTTTAATTTTTTTAAATTATTTTAGTTAAATTTAATATCTGACGCCAAATAAAAATATCAACTAAATTTTTGTAAAAATCTTGTTTACTAAACTTCACAATTGATAAGAGCAAAGAGATTTCTCATTTGAATTTTTTTAATGCCATCAAGAGTTACAAGTTTCCCTAATAAGGAAATCTTTTTATGTGTGCCATTGGTGGCTTCGAAGTAACTCCTAAGGCTTCTGCTGACTATGTTGTCTGATATCGTATTGCAAAGTACACGAGTCACATTCGTTATAAATATCCACAAATCCAACAGATGATTGAGAAGTGATTTGGTAGAAATATGGAGTATTAGTAAAATGACTAAATATGAATTTGAACACTTGTATAATTATGGCAATTCAGATTTTTTAGACTACCTTAGAAATCACCGGTTAGTAACTGAAAAATGACCAGAGTAAACGAGCATTGTGGTTGTGAAAGAAAATAGAAACATCAAAGTATCTTACAATGAATTGAATTTCATCAGGTTTGCTGACTAATCGAATGTTAATGTGTATTTTGTTTGTTTAATGAATAAATATAATTTTTAAATAAATATGAAACTCCTTCCAAATTTTGCGACTTAATATTCTATAAGTAGTTTTAAAATATTTAAAATAATTAATTAAAAAAACAAAAAAACATATGCCTCCTGTGATTTGTATTTTTCATGGTACATGCATTGCCTTATGACTTTTGGGGGCACCCCAGAACCCCGTATTATCTCTGTTCAGATCAAGGATGAAAGCAAGGATATACAGGGTGCCCCAGACATAGTGTAAAAAAAATGGCTATTACTGCAAACTAAACGGGGTAGAATGGCGCAAAAACGAGTGTCCTATCACAATTTTTTGAGGAGATAGAATTTTTTTCGTTTTTATTTTTAAAATCTTACTTTTTTCTGAAAAAATACAGTTTTCACTACTTTGTTTTAGCGTAGAAACTAAAACGATGATATTTTCTTAATCAGCATTAAATTTTCTAAAAGATGAAATAGGTTTAGTTAATTTAAATTCACAAATATTTAAAGTTAGTTTAAATATTTAAAAAAAAAGTACGTTTATGTAACATTAGGTAATCAGCAAGAATTTGGTTAACCCCCCCTTAACTCCCTATAAATAAGTTTTTTTTTGGGGGGGGGGGGGGAGGGAGGGCTTGCCACCTTCACAACTCTTTATCCATCATGCATATGGACAAGTGATAAAAAACTAATACATTTATTCAATCTAGTAGGTATGTGGAGCAATCAAGTATTTATTCTCTAGCGTGTTTTTCATCAGAAAAACGTCTGTTAGACTCAAAAGGTGAAGTGCAATTGTATCATGAGTTACACCAATAAAAAGCTTACTAAATTCTGCAGTTTTTGAGAAATTTGACGGCTTCTAGGGTTCTCCAGTGAGGAGTGAGAAATTTTCAAAAAATATTAAAAATTTAAGTTTTAATATATGTTTTGTGTTTTGCGCGTTAAAAGGCCCCTTAAAAGTGAATTTTAATTAACTAGACCTATTTCATCTTTTAGAAAATGTAATTCTGATTAAGAAAATATCATTGTTTTAGTTTCTACGCTAAAACAAAGAAGAGAAAACTGTAATTTTTCAGAAAAAAGTAAGATTTTAAAAATAAAAACGAAAAAAATTCTATCTCCTCAAAAAATTGAGATAGGACACTCGTTTTTGCGCCATTCTACCCCGTTTAGTTTGCATTATTACCCTTTTTTTTTTACACTATGTCTGGGGCACCCTGTATAGTACATGTTTTTCGAATAGGTACATATTACAATAGTATGAACAATAATTTAATTATAATAATGACATACAATTATTAATAATATTATTAATATTGATCTACGTTAGACTCAAGTGTAAAATTAGAAATGTTATTATTAATTAATAAAATTACCTTTTTTATTAATGAGTGACAATAAAAAAACTGCTACGAGAGTTAACGGACAGACGCACAGTAGGACGAATGGCCAACCTAGGAGGAAAAAAGGTTTAATCAAAATTAATGAAATCATTGTATTAGGTATAAAGACAAAATGTTTTTCCAACAATATAAGAGGTTCTTTTGTTTTAAGCAGGTGGATTTCAATGTAAAAACAGCCAGATATCTAACTCATCAGGTCACAATTTGTTTACACTATAAATTCTGTCAATTAAGATTTATGTATCATCGTATTGATAATTTTTCATTGTCACAATGAATATGGGTGATCATTATACAATGAAAACATTCTTCAAATAATTATTTAATGATTTGGCCCATTATATATGTACTTTTTTAACTTGCGGTAGGCTAAGGCATTTTTTAAACTAAAAACATCTTTTACTAAAATGTACCCCCAAAGTACCTCTGTGAAATTCATGGCAAAGGTTTCTTAGAAAGTATATAAAATAAACATGAAACATTTAGCTGCTTTCATTTATTTTCATAAAACAAAATTTCAATTTCGTAAAGTATATCCGACAAAATACTAATAATAACAATGCAGGCAGTAAATACTCGCCGAGGCGCTCTTCCACGAGACCACCGGAGGCGAGGCGAGGCGAGCAACCAAGTGGTACAAGTATACTCTTTGACACGTACCCAGCGCCGGACGTTTTTTTTGGCAAACCGAGTCGAGCAGCGCAGAGGCAACAAAGGCCGGTCCGGTGCACTCTCGTGCTCGCCTCTCCTTGTCTGGCCTTGGCGTGTTTGTACTGCCGGCATAAGAGCATTGCTTTAATATATATTACTATATTGGAACAATTTGAATTAGAAGATATTGTTCCATCTTCAGCTGCGTTGAAGAAATATTTAAAATCAATAGTCACAAAAATTAAAACGTAATGGCAAGAGGCTGACAAACCCCGAAAAATCTAATTACATTTGGATCATGAAGTTGATTGAGAAAATTACTTTCATAACAAAAAAAAACCTTTTATATACATTTATTAAATTATAATATACAAAAATATATTAGAATGAATGTATGTATGCATGGTTTTACATATGTATTGAATTTTCATTTAGAGAAAAAAATTAGTACCTAATTTTAGTTTGATTTTTACAAAGCATTTATTTTTATAGCTCAATGCCCGTGGTAAGATAATTCTGCTATAATTAGTGTTTTCCTGTTGAAAACGAAATGAAGAGTTCTTTACGAGTTCTTAACGAAGACGCCATGTTGGAGCCGAAGACGATACGAAGTCGGAAATGTATTTTTTCTTTTTTAATATGTCACGAACAGTTTGCTCACCAATTCGTAATTCATCGGATGACGTTTTAACACTTTCAGCGTTTTCACTCGGATATTTTTTTGTAAAATATGAAGTAATGAAAAGACGCAATCCCCGTAAAAACATGTACCAACTTAAAAAAAAATAAAAAAAAATAAAATCGTTGATTATTTGTTTGTCCTTAATAATGCATTACTATGTATTTAATAATGCATTAGCTTGCATATAATAATGTATGATTTCTTGTTTATTTACGAGTAAAATAAATTTATATAATAATTTTTATATAATCTAGCATCAAATTTCCTTGAAATTCCTTTAGTGCTTCTTTTACCTCATACGTTTTAAAAGTAAAATATTTCCAATGTTTCCGCTCAGCGGAATCCAATAACAAAAACATTTGACTCAGATCTGCCCAATTCATCTCCTAAGAAAGCCATAAGATTCAGAAACAAGTATCTGCTTCGCCTGAAATTGACTTGCGAATAATTTTCTGTTCAATGTATATATCATTAATTGGCTCCCTTTTTTTTTTTCTTCTTTTTTTTTTCTTTTTTTTTATTTTTTTTTTTTTTTTTTTAGAAATCCAATTCTTTAAACTTTTATCTTAGCTGCTCTAATTTTTCTTCCTTATCCCTTGCTTCTCTTTTTAGCATTAAGATCTAATATTCCCTCTGTCAAAAGAGGTTTATGACAGTTTAATGTCCGGGAAGCTGTTTGACGTTTATTCAATTTTATTTAATATTTTCAAGATTGAAATGCGATGTTTAAAACTCTTGGAATCGAATAAAATTAAATATTCATGAATGGAATGAAAAAGCTCTTTGTTTTATATTGAAAAATGAGAGGTGAAAATATTAAATTTATATAAAGATTATGTAATTTATATTTACTATAAATAAGTAATAGATAAGTCTTTTTATTTATTTATTTTTTATTATTATAAAGACATGAACTATAAAATATTTAATAATAATGGAAATTCATTTTCGCAAAAAGAAAAATTATTATTATATTATGTATTATTAAAATGAGTTATATTTTTATTAGGACTTTAACTTAAGAATAAAGATTATCTGAGACCTTTTTTTGATTATCTTAGACTACTCAATAAATAATAAACTATGAAAAATCAATTTTGTAGAAAGAAAAATATTGTCGAGGTCAATCATAGTTATTATGTCTTGTTTTTGTTTTGTCAGAAAATGTTTATGTATTAAAGTTATTGTTAACGAATAAAATGGAGATCTATGATTTGAATAGGGCATGATTTTTTTTTTAAGTATCTACTCATAAGCCTTTTTATTTATAATATATAACCTTAGCCAAAAATATTAGGAAACCTGAAAAAACATATTTGATTTTTGAAACAAATTTAATTTTTATTGTTGCTTCCAAATGAGAAGTATTATAAGGGTCAGTACTACCTCTGGTATTATGCATTATGTATACTTATGATATGCCACTTGTCCCCGATACAAGTATTACTATGAATATTCCTGATGACTCAACAATATTTACCGTACATAAAGCCTGATACACTCAAACATTAATCTTTTACATTCATGGACAATCAACCCATTATTCAGACGGACGAAATCCTTCACTAAAGAAACGACAGAAGAATCACCTGGGACCCGCATCTAAAAAAAAAGCGACTCTGTCTAAACAACTTTAAAAAAAAACTCTTGTATCTAATCCTTCATAAACTGTCGACATTAAAACTCCGACAGCGACTAAACACATACACTTACTTACATAAACCCATATACTCAAGTCAATAAACACGTTGTAAACAGCTTGAAATATGTGATAATTTTTTACTTCACGGTTAGAAGGGGAATTTCAGTATGTTTACCTTCCAATTACTGCTAACGAAGCCCTGAAGTAAAAAATTATCACATGTTTCATGCACTGTACACTAGAGTGGGCCGAAAAAAAACTTTTTAATTTTAATCGTAATCGTAATAGCGTTGAAAACTAGCGAATTATATAGACAAGAAAAAGGGGGAGGGGAAATTATCGAAATCGGTCGCGCATAGGCCCTGAAATATTAAAAAAACTTCATTTTTTTGATAATTTTTTTAAACTTTAAATTAGATGTTTTTTTGAGTGTAATAGTTTGTAACGTCTATAAATAGAGCCTAAGCCTAAGTAAACTGTGTTTTAATTTGGTTGAGATCATTTGATATGTTCCGGTCACGCATAAGGCCCAAAATATTGAAAAATTCACATTTTTTTCGATTTTTTTTTTTTAATCGTATTAGCTACAGTATTTTAATTTTTGAGCAAGAGTACATTGCATTTTCTATATTTTAAATAAATCTTCCAGTCGCGCAATGTCCTCGATGGTATAGATAAACAGTGTCCAAAAAAAGATGAAATGATACATGATAACAGTAACAATGGACTTCGTACTTTTCACCTTGCTCTGAATTTAAAAAGCTCAATGTTTAATCGATATTATAGTTCTTAGTATATTCTAGAACCCAGAGTTTTGATTGTCCGACAGATAGACAGAAAAGAGCTTAGCAAAGATCAGCTACATGATGTTTTAAAGGCAATACAATCGGGACCCTGCAAAGAAGATTTGGCTGTATAAGATCATGGACACTAATCACATTCGAAGTGGCTCAGATTATGAATAAGTAAAGAAAGCCACTCACCTGAACTTCAAAAAGTAGTTTTGTTTATATTTAAATCATTCATTCCAATGTAGTTTACTATCAAATCCAGTAACCACTTAGTAGACAGTCCCAAACTTGTTTACAAATCAACACAATCTACCAGGTGGACGGAATAGTTTTTTTCGCCCACTCACAACGATCAGGATGCCTCATGATGACAAGAAACACGTAAAAAAGCTTGGTCTTCGAAGAATTCTGAAGACAAGGCAGATAAATTCAAGAAGAAAAATCAACTGCAATTGTTCATATTACTCAAAAATGATCAACTGGGTGATTATGTAATCCTGAATTATCTTCCTACCCTTGTTGGCAGAAATCTGTGACGACAAGATCAATAGGGTATTAATCATAGGGAACTCCGAAGTTTTTAATGGAATTTTAGAACTGAATTGGAAGGATATATATAGGAATAGTAAGGGATGGCTAAGGAAGCGAAGAAGGAAAGGCATTTTTTAGTGGATGAGGAAATTCTTAGTCTTCTCTCGATTCAAACCTAACTTAATAATTGTACATAACAATTTAATAAGGACGACTAGAATCTAACAATATGAATAAATATTTGAGAAACATTATAAATGAAGAATAGGTATTTAATGCATCTAGTTAGCAATCTTTTGTAATTGTTTTTCAAATAATATAATTGACTTATTATTAAAAGTTGGGAATGTTGAAAAATAATTGTAGATTGATTAACGAGATTTGTTTCTTATTTATTGTGGGTGCGGTATATCGCTATATAATAAATATAATAAAACTACTAGTAAACTAACTTGACGGATATTGCGAGGGAAAGATTCACAGAATCTTAGGATATGTTTTAGGATGGAGATGGTTTTTCGGGTAATGTGGGAAATATGGTTATTCCAATACAGATGTTGATTGAGTACTACTCCGAGGTTTTTGACAGAGTTTGTGAACTGAATAGGAACGTTATTGAGATAAAGAAGTAGATAACTTAAGTGGATAAATTAAGAGAGGGTTTCGATCCAATTAGGATTGCCTTAGTTTTTTCTGGGTTCAGTCGAAACTTATTCTCCACTGCCCATTAGTTAATGCTATAAATGTCATCTTGAATCTTACGAGTAGCCTCAAAAATCTGAGAAGGATGAAACGATAAGTAGATTTGAAGGTCATCAGCATATAAATGATATTGGGAATTATGAATAGCGTCTGTCAAATCATTAATATTTTCTTCGTTAATTAACTCACAAAGGTACCTCAAATGTTATATGTAGGTATAGTTCCGTCGTTGTTATCTTCATTGCATTTAAGGACTTAAATGTTTAGCTTCTTACTTATTTTTTATTTTTTTGGCCTCTACCCTCTGAGGTCATTAGGACTCCATCTTTAATTTTTATTCTTAGATACTATTTGATGGCCTTCCAATACGGATTTATATATTTGAGAAATTCCAATAAGGACCTCACTGATTTGTTGTAGTCCTGCAGAACTTCTTTCATTGTTGATGGCATTTCGAGTCTTTTCCGTTATACTTGAAAATTATTAATAATTGTGTACTTTATTGGCCTGGTTTCGTGACAGTTGGCACATTTAGAGGGCTTCAAGCCAAGGAGGAGGTAGCCGTTGGATGAATTCACAGTAGCCTATTCCCAGGCGGCAGAGAATTGTTTCCTCTTCTCTCGAGCTCCTGCATCTTGTTTGCCACTTTTCTCACCAGTTTTTCTAAACTTCTAATGATTTAGATGGATATCCTATCTAAGATTCCCCCACTTCGCTCGTATTCAGGATCTTGTTTGTCTGGTCTAGTCTTCTCTAGGTAATATCTTCTAACATATAAAATAAGTATTGGCTTAGAATTGATATTATCTTCTTCATTCAGACTATATTCATATTTTTCAAATTATTCTTTGGCCATCGCACTTTTAATGATCTTTGAAAATGTAATAAATAGCTAGGATCATATCTATTTGTTTCTAGCCACTCTTGAACAATACTATAATAACATTCATTTTTAATAATAATATACTAAAGATCTATAGATTATTATAAAACAATTGTCTAGTTTAAGCGAAGTCCGGACTAACGGTTTCTGACAAATAGAATATTATTGTTATCATAAGTATACGATTACTGATGTACAAACTTACGAAATGCACTTTCTGGTAAAATGAAGAAAATTTAAAGGAACATAGTCTTTTTCTCATCGATCGAAAGATTTTTTGAAATTCCATTAATTAATTGATAAAGAACTTAAATCGGTGAAGATATAACTAAGTTTTAATCTTCGTAAAATATTCTTCACAGCCGAGCCGTCAATGAATTGTAATCAAGCTAATGCCTCCCCTCTGAAGATTTTCATGAAAAAAAAAATTAATTAATTAAAATTAAATTTAAAAAAAACAATTTTCTATTTAAGTCATTTTTAATTTCTTTAGTTTTAGAAAATAAAAAAAGCAACCGTTATATATTGAACAATATTTGAAAAACATTCTTGAGCAACTGTCCGTCAGGGTGGAACAAAAACAGCAACAAAAAAAAAGTTTGGGATTTGTAAAACTCTGACCTGGAAATAGGATCGAATTGGGTAAAATTGATTGTGTAAAAGTTTAAAATTTAAGATTGAAAATTAAAGACAAATTGTTTAAAGTCTTATGTTATATGCCAAAATACAAAAATTCCATGTCTTATTATTTGCAAAGCAATATTGTCTGAGAAATAGCTCACTTTGATCAATGTTGTCTGGTCGCGTGTAGCCAATATTGTGAAATTCTTTATCCGTGTCGTATCGTGGAAGTTGCTTCCAGGAGTTTATTTCAGTTCTTATGAACCCGTCCCATTGATATTTCCCACTGCCACGCTTATTTAATTTTCTAGTAGTGGGGTCTCACAATTTCTAATGCGTTTAAATCTCTTCTAAAACTAGGAAATTAGTTATCATTATAAATTAGATAATCCAGAGTAAAGGATTGCTAGCGATTAGAATTTTTTTTTTTTTTTTTTTTTTTGAAAATTTTGGCTACAGAAAACTTTTTTTTTTATTCTTTTACTAATTTACAATTGTATTACAAAACACATCTAGTAAATATGCGGTAAATATGAGCTATAATGACATGAATAAAACTTGTAGAGGAACTACCCATTGGTAGTACTCTAATGAATATTTACAAAAGAAGATCACGAGGCCATCTTCTTTTCAGACGCCTCGGGGGATTGCCAGGAATGGAATGGGAAGCAAGTTGTGCAACAAGTGGATTTGGATGAGCAGTGAGTTTATTATGAAAGGAGAGGTATCTGGTTCGTGCCAAATCAGCAACATATGGGATAGTAAGGTCATTGTTGATAAGTTCATTTGTGACGAAGTAAGGAGCATCTAGGATTTTTCGAAGGATTTTGGATTGGAGTGATTGGATGTGGGAAAAATTCGATGGTTTGGTGGATCCCCATAACTCTATTCTGTATGTCCAAATAGGTCTGGTAATCGTCATATATATGCGTTTTTTGTAGGGAATCGGGAGATTTGAACGTTTGTCAAGTAAGTGTTGTAGTAGTCGAAATCGACGTGCAGCTTCTTGTCTTTTCAATCTTGTATGAGGGTTCCAGGTAAGCATCTTGTCCAGATAAAATCCAAGGTATCTTATCCGTTCTGCATTATTTAATGGTACTCCATTAAAGGATACAGGAGGACAGGATGAGGTAGGTTTTTGACGTAGGGTAAAGGTTATTTACTGGGATTTATCTTAACTCTCCAGTTATAACACCATTCTTCAAGGGAAATGATATGTGACTGGAGTGTCTAGGATGCAGCAAATGGATCATCATTGACTGATAACACGCTTGTGTCATCAGCATAGGTTGTGAGGATAGTATTAGGATGAGTTGGGATACAGAAAACTTAAAATTATTTGTGCAACCTCAAGATGACATAACATCATAATGAAATTTTTACGCATTTTTTTAAAGCCGATTTCACCACTTTCCCCGTATCAGAGATTCTCAGATTCCTAAACTTTTTTTTTTTTTGCTCCACCCTACTGTCCGTATTCAGCAAATTAGAACTACTGCTGGATTAATATAGTTCAGGTAATATCAGGAAGACCGTTGAAGTCGGCTTGTAAAATGGTATAAATTAATACTAACGAATCATCCAGACTGGTAAACGTCCTAGGAGTTGATTGAGACTTATGTGGGACGATTGTATTAAGAATGATCTTGGCGGATTAGATTTTAATGGGGTATGACGGAGAAGGGGGATTGTAGGAGATTGGACATATTTATATTTATTACTTTATCACACCCGTGATAAGGAGAGAGTTTATTAGAAGCACTGCTTGTAGAGGTGGAATCAGATTATTGAATTATGTCGTAATTTACTGAAGAGTCTGCGGTTAATTGATTGAGTTCCAGTTCAATATCTTTTATAATAAACGGCTCGAGTGGTTTAATGACGAAGTACTCGATGAAAGAATTTTAAATTCAAATGGGACCCCTACATGGTGGATAAACTAAGCCTCCCAAGCTGTCTGTAATTGCAGTTTTAGACTAATTGGATTCAAATTGACCTCACAGCTAGTGATCGATTATTCACTCCCGCTGGCCTAGCCCTGTCGAAATCCACTCTGATTTTGTTTGGATAATTGATTAGAAAACAAAAAAAAAAACAATGGCCGCACTCATCGCTGCTAAATGAACCGACGTCAAAAGATAATTGATGAATTTTAGCAGAAAATTACCATGGTAATATTAATTAGGTATTGAATAATGGTTAGCGTTAATTGTGTAATGTTAATGTTAATTCGGAATGCAAGCTTGTTGTTAATTAAGTTCGTAGTATATTCGATGCAGAGATGGTCTAAAGTGGGTTATTGTTATCATTCACACCTAATCGATCCTGGTCATCTACTTACCTCAATAATTAGATGGTTTTAGTATTCGTTCAATTTTTATATTGTAGCTTATTTTATATGTGCTTAAGCTAGTTGCACACACACCGGTTTTGGACGGCCAGCTTTTTACCAGTCGACTAAATTTCAATAGTGAACCACATGTCAAATAGTAACCTTGCACACACGCCGACCACTGACCGGTGCCGGCAAAATGCCGGTGAGTTGCCGGCGCCTGCCCCTGCATTATAATTACTGTTTTATGCACTATAATTACAAAAGCTACTACTTGTTAAAGTTACTGAATCGAATGAAACAATATCAATTTGTTAATCAGAAATTGTTAATAGTTTTAGGTCGAAAAGTCAAGAATAAAATAACATTATAATTATTAAAAAAACTACTAATTGTTTGACCGGTAAAAAACCGGTGAGTGTGTAAGCACCTAGCGCCGGCAAAATATAGGTCGGTTTTTTTCCGGCCGTCCAAAAGTCGGTGTGTGTGCAACTAGCCTTAAAGGTCTTTTTTATGTTCAGTTTTATTTGATTGCATATATTTAACTTTAATTGAAACCTATTGAGCTGGCGTATGCAAGATTACTACATGATTATTACAGATGATTTTAATTTATATTACAGATACATGGTCTACATGGACGAAAACGGAGACGCTGAGGGGAACTACACGCTGCTGGTGCGGAGGGCCGGACCGTCCGGCAAGTTCGGCCTGTACCCGGTCGGTGTCTACACCTACAGGTCCGGCCAGTCCAATCCGCTACCGGTAATGATTATATATTGTATACATATATATACATATTATATTGTATCATACTGGCTATAATATTTCATATTTGTTTTAATACTGGTAACTTAATGTGAATAATATTTATTGAAAATCTGTCTTACTTTTTTCCAATAAATGGCTTTAACCAGAACACACTGTATCACAGTAGTCGAAAATTAAGGGGAAAAAACCTAGAAATTAATATTCTTTTCATTATTTTTGAATACCTAAATGAATGCAGTACAGAGTTGTGTCACTAATTTTCCGATTACTTTTTGCATATATTCATACACGTCATTAAACTTATACTTCAATTTAATGTTCTGTTAAAATATTTTTTTGTTAGACTCAATTTCTCACCAATAATTTGCAAAAACATTTGAACCTCCCTATATGTGTATTGTTTCAAGGGAAATTTTCATTTCGTGAAAGAAGGCATAACATTACTGCTAAGGATTTCATTGCTTTTCTTCATTTCATTTGATCTTTTAAAAATTCTCCATCCATCTAGGTTCTGTGTGAGGTTCAAATTGAAGTTCGGATACCTGAGAAACATTGTTACCATTATAAATCCTGGCTTCGACTGTATTTATTTAGAGAAAGGATTTTTTTTTATTTATATACCGCTGAGTTACCCATAGCTGGAAGATTAACACTATATCAACGTTATTTCCCTGATGACATACCTGATAATGCTTTCCATCCATAATAATAATTAATAAAATTTTATAATCGTGTACCATTAATACAATGAAATTTATTTTTTTATGAGTAGAATATGTATATTGTTTGCTGCTTATTTATTTGTTTTCTGCTTATATATTTTCTGTTATAGAATATTTGTAAAATGTACAAGATATAACTCATATATTGAAACTAGGTGAGTATTAAAATCCGATGAAATTTAGAATAGACTTTGTAAAACATCTGAATTAGCATTCACCAAATTTTCTCTTCCATCAAAAATTCACACACCGTTTTTTCATGGAGCTGAAATAATAAAGCATGCGGTCCTTCCTATGGGTTTATGAACGAAATATAACAATGAATTTCTTTCTCTGAACAAATATGACTGAATCTGAGATTGAAACTAATAAAACTGTACCTCATATACCCATATTTCAATAACCTCATACAGAAATCCTGGTTCGATGGAGCATTGTTTTTAGAATCCAATTGAAATTAATTTAAACCATAATTACCATGATCGTTTTTATTTATAATTTTTTTTTTTTAATTTTGTTTATTTTTTTTTTTTATTCATCTTCAAATTTTAACTTTTTATGATGATCAATGAAGCAGATTCAAATCAGTGCCTCATGAAACGTATAATTTTATTATTTCATGCTTATAACACAACTTCTTAACATATTAGGTTTTTACCCATTATTAGTATTTGGCCCCTCTGAGCTCAGTAACATCATAATAAAGAAGTGCGTTATTTGAGAATCATTCAGAACCACCTTGTTTTAAAGAATCCATTTTTAGGATCCCCAGGAGTTCTTATACTAGTATTCTGAGTTAAGGTGACTTTATCCAAGTTTTTTACGATATACTTCCTCGGAACCTTTATTTTCCAATCTTTGAAGTCCGAAAAACCTTCGTATATTTACGACATCCTTCGTTCATCCATTCATCATTTGAATAATGATGCTCATTGATTTACATATCTCTTCTCATCGAACTGTTTTCTATGACAAATGATTTGTTATTCCTGCAATTATGGAATTCGTTATCCATTTTAATTCACAATTCTTCTCATTTTATTGAACTGTCTTTGTTATTTTTAGGTATTCCTGAATAAAGATTACTTTTCTTCCTTTCTGTTTGTATTTTATCTTGACTTCTTTGTTTCAGGAGCTCCATCTGACTTCGGACATCGAGTGGGTGAATGGCGAAGTGCCCATTGCAGAGCCTCCGTGCGGATTCACCGGGGAGAAGTGCATTAGTAGGTAGACCGTTGCATTTGCAGTGCACTTAGCTGTCAAAACATATCCTTGCTATATTAGTAGCTTGCCTTGATTATTTGAATTTTGCCTCTTAGATTAACGTTTTTAAAAAAATATTATATATATATAATATTTATATATATATATATATATATATATATATATATATATATATTATTTAAACACAATATCTTTTTTTTTTTTCTTTTTTTAATCGTTTTTCCACTTCCACGAATTTGAAATATACTCAATGTTCTTTTTTTTTTTTTTTTTTTTTTTTTTTTTTTTTTTTTCCTTCTTCTTTTCCTCAAAACTTCATTAATTCAAATGAATCTTTAATTATTTAAAGCAACAGCAAATTGGGTTTTAAAAAACATTTAATTATTAAATGTGTTGTGTATATAATCTAATGTTAACTTTAAATATTTGTTAAGATTTTAATTTAACTTTTATTTTATAAAAATTATTTACGTTTTTGAAAAATAAAAATGTTAATTTCAAAGTTTTCTTTAACAAAATAAGATATAATTTAACAATTTAATTATATTAATTTAAACTAAATTAATTAATGAAATGATAAAATATTAAGAATATGAGTCAGGATTTTTCTTAATAGTTATATCTGCATATTTAAACAAATAAAATACATATACAATACTTTTTGTCAGTTACAACACAATATTTTGAATCAAACTTTATTCTAGAATTATGAATTTATAAATTTTTACTTATTTTTAACAGTCAAAAGATATAGAACTAGCTATCTGGATTATATATCAGATACTCTGCATGATATGTAAGGTACGAAGAACTGTTGAACCAAGGGACACTCCTGACATTGCTGGAATGTGATGTAATCTGGAGTAGGTATCTCGAATACATCTGCTGTTTGATCAGTTAATGGCCAAATAGATTTTATCTTAAATAGATCTGTTTGTATATCCATTCAATTAGTAAGGTCATCGATTGTACTGCGTCCCGTTTTGTCTATTGCTAGCGTATGTAAGCATGTAGGCTGTGTTGAAGCCTGTTTTTACTGCTTCACACAAAAAGACTATAACCTTTTTGGGCAAGTATTTTTTTTTTCTTATGCCATATAGTTTACCCTCAGAAAGTAACGAAGCCCAGATATAGTTTTCCATTGGGGAGCATAAGCTCCTAATTTTCTCAAACGTCAGAAAATAAATCGTAAAAATAGTTACTTTGAAATACTCCCGGACCAAAAACCTGTAATTACCATATAATTCATCTTTTCATATTTATTGTAATGTTCACGAAATTGAAACGTTACACGGAATTCAGCTGAGAGAACGGAGCAGACAAATAGTGAGAGACATGTGGTGCCTGAGCAAGTCACTTCAATATTGTACAAGTTCGGTCCCGAAGCCTACCGCCATCTGTCACTGTCCCATAGTTTGATTAAATTCTCTACTCATGGGATTGCCAACAGGCCATTCCCAGGCAAATTACGATTCGAAGAAAATATATTGCTCAAACATTTTCTCTAATAGATGTATACATAACATTGATTCTCTATTAATAGTGTCATAACGTATGGTTAGTTATCGTCCTGAGATAATTATAAGAACAAGAAAAAATCATATTAACAATATGAACTTTCTGCCAAGGAGAAAATTCTAAACATGTGACTTTCTGGCAGTTAGTCATTTATTTTTTAAATCCTGCTTCACAACTGTGTTAGCCATGGTCTCTTGCACTATTAGAGGGTTACCTTCGGATACGTCTTTGTATAAATGCCGATTGCAGCATTAGAGGTAATTATATGTATATAATACATAGGCATATTTTCACAAATAAAATAACACAAAACATATTAGAAATAAATGCGATCTAAATGAAAATAATACTTTTAGAAAAATAAAGGACATATTTTTTTCTCCTACTGAATATACGGTTACTAAAACATTGGATCTGGCCAATGACCATTGCTGCTTCTACGATACTGTGCTTGTTAAAAAACACACGACTGCTGCTATTGTTATAACATTATCTCCCTGGCATTTTTCAGTATGTAAAGTTTTGATCGTTTTCCAAAGTCATGTAATTACTTTAAACACACGATTTGTGGTAAAATAGATACTTTAAGGTCTCATTAAAATAACCAAGTTTTTACAACGCTAATTTCTGCTGAAATTGATTTTTAAATGCACAGTTAACTCGTTTTTAAGACCTATATAATTTTTCACGACAACCAACAATTTTATATATTAGGTAAACAATACAAAAAAAAAATTTTAATTTTTTTTTTTTTTTAGTAACTGTGATTAGGTTAAGATATAATAGAAAGAACGCATTATACATTACATCACAGTGCGGTGTTTTAGATAATAATTTTGGATTTGTTCCCTTATCGTCCATCAATCCTGATCCATCGTTTCAGTATAATCAGAGCAATCCATTTTTTTTTTTTTTTTTTTTTTTTTTGTCTCTGATTTTATGTCATTTTCTTCCTGCGCTTGTCGGTTTCGGACGTGTGTTCCCACGGGAAATGAATGATGACCATAATTTCTTCCACCATTAAACAAAATTCATGAAGAAGTTGTTATTTTCCTTTGTCAGTCCACTATGTCCTTCTCTATGAAAATGTAAATATCCGTTATCCTTGGCAACTTTTAAAGGTTTCCTTCCATGTTCTCTGCGGTGTAAATCTTCATTTTGAGGACAATTCAAGTAAGGGTATTCATATCCCTTTAAATATATTTTCATTCATAGCCGATTCTCTCCAGATCCGACTTATGATTAACATAATGATTCAACGTTAAGGTTGATGGAAGAAAGGATTGGTAAGAGTAAATTACTCCAAAATATAGTTAAGAGAAATAAGGTTTGTTAGAGATAATAACTGTTAAGGAACGAAGAGACAAGAGTGGAATAGACTGAAAATGTTTATCAAGGCAATTAGGAGTCAAACGCCATCTAGGAGAAATAGAATGGTGAATTCTTGGTATTCACAGTGAGTCGCTTGTCTTCATCTTTATTTCTTCTCATTTCCATTTACCTATTAAATAAACGATTCTAGATCAAGAGTAGGGATGCTTTCCATTTTGATAATTAGGAAGATAAGTTTCAAGGTGAGGTACTTTTTACCTGCAGCTAAAGTTTATTAAGGGGACCCAATGGCCGAGTGAGTTGGGGCGAGGGTCTCAGCGCGCTCGTAACCAGAAGGTCGTGGGTTCGAATCCTACCTGGGCGGGTTAATCTTGACCTTCCCACCCAGGCCAGTATAGGACTTCAATGGAAGTCTTGGGGCAAAAAAAAAAAAAAGTTTACTAAGTTTCTAGGAGTTATAAAGCTACACATATCGATAAAAGAATCTGAATATTTTAATGCTGTTTTTATTTTACTAAACAATTGTTTTTATTACTAAACAAATATCCTTCAGTTGAACTAACTAACTGTTCAGTGTTAAGTATTATCATTATGTTGTATTGATTATTATTTCTATTTATTATGTATTATATTATTATTATTTACATTTAACAGTCCCTCCTGACTTAAGGAGGAATAATAGGGGATAGTTAGGTCTTTATAAATGTATTTATAAAAATCTGGCTTAATTTGCCCAATTTTATGTTCCGCTTTCTAATCATATCTTCGTTTTATTTTTCTCTCTACCAATTATTCAAGTCTCTCTCTCGGCCCAAACATCTTTATCGTCAGCCTCAGATTTCATGACGCCGATTATGGTTATGGTTAAAGAACTGAAATAAATATATTTTCCTCAGTTATATCTATAATATCGATAGTTAATCATAATAATAATTCAATTATAATAATATTGAATTACATAGCTCCAAAGCTCAGCTCTATTTGTCCAAATGGGTCTAATGACTGTCTTGTAAATAAGTCTATTGTTATTAACAAGGAGCTTTGAACGCTTTTCAAGTAAAAGTTGGAGTTGTCGAAAATAAAAAAAATTAAATGGAAAATGGTTTTTTTTTAATAACCCATGGCGATAAATTACCCTCTATGGACCCAGGACTTATCGTTGAACGAAGGTTTTACGCTTTTTTCAAGTCTCTGTTGATTATTAGTGAAATTTATAACTTCTTATTTTTATTTGCCACTTGCAAAACTAAATTGTTTCTAAATAAATTTCCCCGACACCCTTGGAGAAACCCAATAAACACAAGGGCAGTAAGCAGCACGCTAGTCACGTACTGTCACCCTTTGTAAATAAATCTTATGTCTTACATTTCTTCAGTCCTTATTTGAACTTCAAAGTTTCAAGATTCAACTAGAAACTGAACAGCTAAAAAAAAAATTGGTCATTAAAATCAATCCAAAGTATTTCGGTTTCTTAAGAATGCGCCATAATATTGATATCTGGCTAAGTTTATGTGCCTACTGCCAACTGTTTAATTTATAATGCACTACCTCCTTCCAAATTTTAAACATTTGAAAATTTTGTTCCCATTTTGGTGCTGAAATAAGGAAGTAGCTTAAACGATATTATTCTAACGTGATGAGGATATTTAAAATGACATTTCATATAAAAAAAGACACGATATATCGGTGTTTCGATATTTTCGTTGACCGAAATATCGACCGTGCATCGATATTTTGACAAAAAAAACTGTCGATATGTAATAAGGATATTTTTAATACGATATGCATCCTTAGTTGTAGTGGACTAATTATTTGTGGGGTTTTTTTACCTGGTTCGTAAAAATATTAAAACATCGAAAAAAAAACAAACAGTCAAATGCTATATTTTTTAAAAAACCTCAGAATACGATTAAGATTCAATCTGAATGGAAGAATTGCCATGTTAACAACCACATTGGTCTTTAAGAGACCAGGTCCACACCAGACCGTATCACATGCCAACACATAAGGCCATGCCATGTGACCCATCACATGCCTTCAATAAGGCATAGAGAGTTGTACATTAATTATTTCAGTTTAAGATTCCTAATGATTTTAAGGAAAATGGACATTTTGCCATGAAAAAAGGGAAATGTACTTAACAAAAACTGGGAAATCTAACAACCATCGTAAGGTATAATCAATAATATGAGTTCATAAATAATTATTATTTAAGTTTCCATCTTTTTAGTATTTTTTTTTTAATAAAGTACCAAATGACAAGGTAAAAAAGATGTATCCCAACATAACCACCATCTTCGATGAGGATCCCGATTCAAATTTGTAAAATTTGAAATGAAATAAAAAATAAGATTGTTTGCACGACTATTAACCATTGCATATTTATTAGCTGGGCAATTTTTTAGTGTTGGAAAAGAAAAAATTACAGAACATTTCAGGAAAAAATTTGAACATGCTTTTGATCAATCATCTCTTCCCTCCTACCCATTGTTTTATCCCTTTGTTTTCTATTCTGTTCTACAAATCTGTTTTAATTCGATTAGCCTTTGATCAATCATTACGGACCGAATCCGTATACACCAGAGACAAAAAGGAATTAGGTTTAAACTCCGCATTTATTATAGGCTATTTATAGATATATCATTGTCATCTAATATCCTTTCATACAATACAAAATAGACACTTTCCAAAAATGCATTATATGAACTAAAATGTAATGAAGCTAAATACACGGGAAGACCAGATAATTGATTAAAACAATAGTGAAGAGCACACAATATTGAAACGCAGAATTTCAACTTCAATTACTACATTTCATTAAAATTAACCATAAATTAAAACAATACTCGGGAATAAAAATAATACATCGCATAGAAAATTGTAAAAAATATAATGATAATGAATCATTAGAAAGAAAGTAAAACAATCCAGATTTTCGTTTAAATGACCAGATAAATATTTCCAACAGTCCTATTATAAATTTGTTTCCTCCAGACTACTCCAACATTTTCTTGACAAACGTTCAAAACTCCCAATAATTTACAAAAGACTTAACATGACAGTAACTAGACCCATCCAATCCTCACAATCCGAAGTCCTTTGTAAAATTCTCAATGCTTCTTATTATGTCACAAACAAACTTATCCATAAAGATCCTTATGTTTCATATGTTGCTGATTTAGCCCCAACCAGATACCTATCATTTCATAGTAAACTCCGTACCCACTTGAATTCACTCTTCTAACATTAGGTGTCATCAGCATAAGTGGTGAGAACAGTGGTAGGAGTTGGGATGTCAGCTATATACACCTTGTAGAGGATGGAGCCTAGGATATTACCTTGAGGAACACCAACTGATTGGGTAAAGAGGGAATAATAGGAAAATTTATGGTTTACTTTGAAAGTTCTATCACTGAGATAAGAAAAATGTGTATTTAAATCGTAATTAATTTTCGGGCGTTAATTGACCCTCCTCTTCGCTGTGCTAGAGTTGACTATAAATAAATCTGGATCGATGAATATAAAAAAAAGAGACTATATTCATTTCAATTATTTAGCTTTATGTTTTATAGAAGTATATATTTAATCTTATTTTTATGTATTAAAATAACAGTATTATTATTTCATTATACATATATTTGTAAATATGATTTTGCTTGATAAACCCAAAAAACGTAACCCTAATTTCAGTGAATTATTTATATAAGGAGATATAGTAGCTGATTTTTTAAAGTTTAAATTGTCTATATTTTTATACATTTGCACATATAGTTTATTTTGTTTATTAATATTTTTAATGTTTTTTTTTTAATTTTTAATCCTTATTTTATTTTATTTTTTTTTTTTTAAAAAGATTTATTAAGAATTTTTTGTTTTCTAGATTATGGGTTAAGCAATTTCATAATTCATAAGAAGATCAAATGCGGAACTGATATTAATCTTCTGATAAGAAGCAAGAGCATTTTGTAATTAAATGTTCTATGTAATTGTTAATAAATATAGCTGAGTCAGAGTAAGTGAACCAAGAGAAGACCAGTAGAAATACCATGTTTTGTCTGAACCTGGATTTTCACGTCTTGAATCTACGATATCTTGTCCTACAGAATCCAATAATAGTATTCTGCTTATCTATGTTAAAGAGAACAACTAGCTAGTATATTATCTAGGAAAGAGATTATCGTTGAATACTTACTCAAGATTGAAACGATAAGAACTACTTCTAGGACACCAATATTTTCTAGGAAAACGTTCTAAACTTTCAATTTATTACGAAAATATTCTCTACAATCTGATAATAGAAACCAAGCCACGTGGAGTTGAATTTGGGGTTCTAAGGACCCAACGAACCTAAACTTTATATATGTAAACATATAGGCAACCCAATGTGACCGAACATACAATTTCTCTTAAAATGTCAAAGACTGGTACATGCTACATTTGTACATTTTTCAACGGTTTCCTAGAGAATATAGCACATTCACAGTCTCTGTTATTAAACCAATTTTTGAATTTTGTTTGGCATAAAAACACTTCTACACATGCACCAGTTTCCCATTACCTAACCAGTGTCACCAACATCTCAAATCTAAATATAGAGCATTCACACTCAAAGGCACCGACATGTTAGCGCATCTAACCCTAATATTACGTAAATACCCTTAACGGATCGAACCTTCGGGTTCGCTAAGACATTTATTGATTTATTTTACCTTTTTGTTGGAACATAAGGATTTTCAAGTCCGCTACTGTTCCTGGAACTCGTGGAGGGGGTTGTTGGGGATGTTCTTGAATCTCAATGACTCACCGAGAGACAGGTCTTCCTGGAAGTATCACATACTGTCTGGGGCCGTCGTGTGTTGTCTTTTTAGCTTTTTATAAAAAGAGTGAACACATACTAGTATATAGTATATGCTTGTAATTTTAATCTAACTGTTAGCCAAGTATTAGTTCTTACCGGACCGGTCATGTGGGATTTTATTAATTAATTAAATAAAATAATGTTAAGATATACATAAATAAATAAGAAATAAAATAAACATAAAAGTATAATTGAAAGGACTGTATTAGTGCATTCTTAGGGTCTGTCAGCAATGCATACGTAAATATTGATCAGAATAAGATATACATATTGTATAAATATGCAATATACATATGTATAGGCTATAACATATGAAATATCAGCTTTGATTGTTTTTATTAGGGATAAGATTATATCTACACCATCAATAATGCTATGCATACAATTTGTAAGAGTATTTAATCCCATTTCATTATAAGACTAAGCTTTTAATCTGAAGGTAAAAAAAAATAAGGAAAACATTATAATAGAACTATGATAACATGATTTTTCTTGTTCATGGAGGCGTACCAAAACATAAATATTGTGGAGAAGTACTGTAATTGGCCATACAAGACTTCGGATTTTCCTTGGCACTTAGTTTTCACAAATTGGGGGAAAAAATAGTAGTTTCAGTGTAGGATAAGGGTATAGACAGAGAAGAAAAATTACTGTAAACGATTCGGTTTTAATTAATCGGCAGGTTTACGTTTGTCTTGTAAATGCTGTAGTCTTGTAAGTCGAAAACGAGGGGCAGTGTCTTGTCGCATCAGTGAAACTTACTATCCAATGAAACTTACTAATTTATTAATATTTTTAATAGTTAAAATATTGGGAAAATTAATAAACGTAAATGCTTATCATGGATTTTATTCACAATTATTAAACATAGTTATAGTTATAAATAATCATTTTAATAACGACAATACGGTAACTTTGAAGGACGGACCAACGTATTTTTTTGTTACTCCTACCTAATAATAGTTTAAGCTTGCTTATACCTCTCAGTAAGCCTATTTCTTGGTGTATTGTAAATTGTAAGTTCGAATAAATGAAGAAATGTTATATTCCCAGGACTTGAAATGGTGAAGACAGTCAGGAGGGGGATAACTTAGAAAGTTTGGACTTAATGGTGCGAAGCCCCACTTTCTTATCGCCCTGTGGACCGGAAATGGGATAATTATCCCACAGGCCGGATAGCGTTGGTGTAGAACATCATGTGCAACGAAGCTGTGGAAGATCTTCCACACAAAATCACTGAGTTTACTCACAATTATTTAATTTGTCATGTATGCATTTCTAAATTCTCCTAACATCACTAAATGATGATGATGATCCGTGGCGCTACAGCCCAGCATGGACCTTGGCCTCCTAAATCACTAAATACACTCAAAAAATAAATTTGAGATAGTTCATTCATTGGAGATAGTTTTTACATGTCGACCGAAGGAGGAAAATGTGAGGTGAAAGTTTGGTTTCTTCAAGGCAAACAGCCTATGTTACTGCCTTAAGCATAAATACAATATGATAATTAAAGGGTTTGGTGTATGAAGGTGTTATGTAACAAAAACACAATTTTGAGTAATTTAAATTTAAGGTTTTTTTTTTTTCATTTCCCTTTAGCAGGGAAATGTTACATAGCCCCTTCATCTTCTTCATATCTCTTTTTCTAGTTGTTTTGAAATATTCAGATTTTGCTAACACCTGCACATAAATCCTTCACACAATGAACTAGATAATATATATATTATTTAAATGTGACATAACTCCTTCATACAACAAACCCTTCAATCAGCCAGATCACAAGGAAGGTATATATAAATATAAAAAAAAATGCTGAATGTTGTTATAAATTATATAAATTGTATATAATGTATTCTATATACTATCTTTAGTATACAAAATGAATAATGATTTATTACATCCCATTGCTTAGCATTATTAAATGCTAAAAAAATTTTATTGAATACTGGAATAAAATATTGTAAAAAAAAAAAAAAAAAAAAAAAAAAAAAAAAAAATAAGAAAATTTTATAAATCAATAAAATCAACATCAGTTCTGTGTTGTGTAAAAAAAAAAAAAATTGTTTCAAATGAAAACATGGATTTTATAATTAAATTAGCAAATTGAAAACCCATTTAGATTTATACTTTTCATATTTTTGGTTGTTTCAAAACGACACGCATAAAACAGCAGATTTTTCAATAAAAAAAAATCTTGACTCACACACGTGCGTACGTTGCCTACAAAACCTGACATACTGATTTATGTTAGCGACGAATACATATGGTCTCACAAAATATTTCACTGAAAATCAAAAGGTCACAAAATCAACCTTATAGGAACAATGGAAATCGCCTATATACCTGAAAGAAGTTGGATGAGAGATCTACATTCGTAATTTTCCTTTAGTAAACGAATGCCAAGAAAATATTTCCGCTGGGATTTTTACTCATTCCTGACGTGTAAACATTTATACATTTTTATCATTCCACACATTCCGCTTATTGTCGATTTGTATTTTGAAAGGTTTGGAGGAAAAGGTAAAGTTAAAAAAAAAAAACAAACACATTAACATGTTTTTTTAAGATAAACTTAAAGTGTATATTTAAATAAATATGCATATATAATACAGCAGTGTAAAAAATAAACGCAACACTTTTTAAAATTCAAATAATGTTCATTTATACTGTTTATTTACTCATTAGATCTTGTGGGATTGCACATTGGATTCATCTCTTATTTTAGAGGCAAGCATTGGATACTTACGGTAATCCAAAGTATAGTTTGAAAACAAATGAAATGAGTCTACATTACAGTGAACTAAGCAGTGAAAAGCAAAAATTCTCGGTTTAGATGAAAAGAATTTTTCTTGCCGATATATTAGTAATAAAGTAGGTTGTGCTCCAATCAACTGTTAGTCCAGTAAAAAGGTATTTTGAACTAGAAAGTTTATGGGTAATTGTTTTTTATGTCTTACTTTATATTTTTGGGGGTGCTGAACACGAATCTGAAGTTTTCCAACAAAATTTTCATCGGCAAATATGTGAAAAATTAGAAAAAATTAAAAAAGCTTTAATTTTTTTCATTATTTTGCTTGTAATTTGCAAAGTAATCATTTTAAGCAAAATGCTCTTCTATTATAAAATAAAGAGGAGAAAATGACCTACAATTTATGTCTTTAAGTTTTTTTTTGTCAGACGTAAGGTATCCACAAGGAATTTGGTCAACTGGTGCCAGTCCCACTTCTCCGCAAAAATATATTATTCGTACCTTTTTGTCAATAACTCCGAATCTATTTGTCCGATTAAAACTTACTTTTTTCATCTTAAATATGGTTAAATTTACTATTAGACTATTAAATATGAAGTTCTAATAATGTCCCTTAAAAGCACGCTAAAAAGCTCCTATTGTTGTAAAATTCATGTTTTTTTGCACATTAGTTACTATAACTCCGAACTATATGTCCGACTCAAAATTTCTTTTTTTTATCTAAAAGATGGTCAAATTTGCTATTGGACTGTATATATGAAGTTTTATTTGGGTTTCTTGAAATACACAGGCTAGGACAATACCCGTACTTTTTTGAAATCCACGTTTTTTTTGGAACATTTTTCGCAGTAACTCCGAAACTACTTGTTCGATTCAAAATTTCTTTTTTATATCTAAAAGCTGGCTAAACTTTCTTTTATATAATTTTGTAATTTATATTAAATCCCGTGAAACACCCACGCTAGCATGCTAAATCTGTATATTTTAGTGAAATATGACAATTATGACTCTGTCATATTTTTTGATGAATCGAAATTAAATATCCATGGCACAGATGGAATTTAGTATGTGGAACGAAGAAAAGGTGAGGCCCTAACAACTCATTGTTTAAAATCGACAGTAAAGTTTCCAGTGAGTTCCTTAACTATTCTCGATGGGACATTGCGAGCCCATCACTACATACATATTTAAAAGTAAATACAGATTTTTAAACTGTTGCATCTATTTTCCACACTACTGTATGTGTCTATATGAAAATAATACTACAGATTGAAGTTAATACTTTAGCTATTAATATTGGTGTGAAGCAAAAGGGTTCACTAAGAAATGAAATAGCAGGAGGTTGCTGTAATGAACTTGAGATCAGACTACAGCTCGAACAATAAGCCAGAGTCCGGGGAGAATCCATGGAGGAACAATGGTCCCATATTACTAAACAATAGTCACTCATTTTGAAAGGATAGATTGGAGAGAGTCATTACCACAGTATTCTAATTGTCTCGTTTTACCTCCTCTGATGGAAACTAACTTTAACTTATTCCTAAGCCAATTTAAAAAATTGACAACTTCTAGGTTATATTTAATAACTATTCCATACAAATGAGTCCTCAATTTAGTCAACCTTAGTCATTTTTTTAGAAAGATAAAAATATAAAAACAGATAAAATGTGCAACAAAACATTGAAGTAATGTATTATTGGGAAGTTCATGTATTTTTTTTTCTCGTAAATATTGTATTGTTTTCTTGTGGTTAGTTTAAATATGCTTTTTCTCTTCTTTTTTACAAGTGATAATTAAAATCTGCTGCCAAGGATTTCATCGGCAAACCCTTAAATGATATTATAAATGACTGAATCCCCAAGAAACTGCTTCGAAAATTCCGACTACTCTAACACTTAAATGTCATTATGTATGAAGATTAATATAACCCGTTGATTATCAAGACCATTAATAAAAACTAAAAAAAATAATAATAAACTAAAGAATGTCGGCATTATTTTGTATTGCACTGACGTTGAAATACTTTAGTGGATTACTTCGAAGTGTTATAATATTAAACATTTAAAGTCACTTTAGTGCATTTATAATTGGTTAGATCAGGATGTTGGTTTAGTTCTTGCCTAATGGATAAGTTTAAACTCTGAATAAACTTCTCTTGTAACTAGGATAAGCTCATCAAATCTTCATTCAGAGCCGTAACTGGCTAAATATATATATATATATTATAATTTACAAAATTATATCCTTGATATTGTTATACATTTTTTTCCGATTCTAGTACGTTTTTCTATTTTAACTTTATTTGTAGAGATTTATACTGTACAGAGGATATCTAATTCTGATAAGGCTCGACTGTAAAAGTAATTTTAAGTGAACCATAAAATTTACATTAAACTATAATATGATTATCAAAACTGAGATTATTTTGTTATGGATGTATGTGGATATGATAACTGATAATAGTCGTATATCTCGTTGATGAATATTTGAGGCGCTTTTTCTGGTTACGTGTTGTATTTCATTGTCTGCTAATTATAGTTTCTTATGAGGAATTATATGTTTATAAGAAGAAAATGATTAGGGATGCAGTCATGAAGAAACACATCCGATAAGAAAAACCAATCTTAATATGTCGAGGAGGCAAGACAAGATCCCTCCTTCAACATTATTATTCCGTTTTGTTTTATTTTTGTACAGATAAATATGGATTTAAAAAATAATAATATTAATATTTTTAATATTCCATTCCCACTTCAAGATCAATAATATTAACTCTACTATTATTATTTAATAGTAGAGTATACTCTAATTATTTAATTGTGATTCATTAATAACAAAAATTCCAATACAACACATAGTGGTTCATGTATAGACTTGGTATTCGAACATAATATCAACCACACCAGTAAGAACTACATTACCTACTTAACTTCTCGTAACTCTGTATGAGCTATGGCCGGAAAATGATTGTACTTACTGATCCAATTCCAATTTAAATACATACCTACCCGAAAAACATGTACCATGTTTCCTTGATTGATCCTTCATCTAAACTAAGATTTTGTTCATCCTTTTTTTTTAATTATTCGTAAACAATTTTTAATGAAAAGAGAATATTGTAAGTTAAAGAATAAGATCGATCGTCATTCTTGGAGCTACAATACTACATTATACATATATATTATTCTTTAGGTGCAATGTGTCTCAGAATATAGACTATTTTTCAATCATTCAAATAGGGGGCGTGATTCCATCGAATTATTTCGGACCACAAGGAAATACAGTTCGAAGCTAGGTGCAGAATTTCAAAGCGAGCCAAATCCAATTTCCATATATTTTTTTATTTTTTATGTTTTTTCGTCTAGATTATCTTTAGGTGAATGGTTTTCTACCAATAGCAGTTAAATCGCATACAATGAATAAGGCTTCTTCCCGATCCAGTCAAACGTTCACCTTTATCACTTGGATTGATGAATTAATTCCAATAGAAGTGGCAATTAATTCATCAATCCTAATTTTATTGATCCTTCTATACCATAATGCGTACCCCAAGCGTTTACCTTTATCGACCAGCTGTAAAAAATGGTCCTGGCTGATTTTTGTATTCTAAGCTTCAAGTATTTTCTTCCTGCGGCTGGATCATGTTTATCAAAAGATTGTTGAAATCCCGGCCTGTCAAAAAAATAGCCTCTTTCTTATTCCTGGATATTGGATATACATACCCTATTTCTCCCACTTTTTATTTTCCTCAAGCTTGAAGTTTTTGCCTTTTCAATATTAACATATAGAGAAATCGTATTAATGTTCTAAATCTTATGAATAAACCGATATATGCTATAAGGAACCGATATAAATTATTGTTTAGAATTATAAATTGTTTTTTAAATCCTCACAATTTCAACTCTGTTTTTTTTTTCTTTTCAGACATTTACGAATAAAATATGTTGGTCATAATGTTTCAAACAATTGTTTATATAGGATATTTTTAATAATGGCCTTGCTAAACCATGTTCGGCGGTATGGTTCCTGGTTCCTGTTTGATATAGGAACATATATTACAGATGAGGGATGACATTTACCTGGTAAACACACGCGCCCAAGATATCCTCCCTGTTTGCTCAAGAAGATCAGTCTGCCTCTCATACGTCTTGTTTGCTTTACAATGTTTGCTCTAACTGCAAGATGATCGTCAGTATTATTCAACTTACAATATCCTATATCTTGAAAAAGAATTGTTTACGAATATTTAAAAAAAATAAATTGTGTTATTTTTTAAACTGGAATTAATTCATTCTAGGAATTTCCCCTTAATTTATCTTCATTAAAACACGGGCAACTGTGTGGAAAATTCATTAGACCGTAGTGATGAGGATCCAGCCGTTGAATTTTCTTTAGTTTTCATTATGTCCAAGCGGGGCACAAGTAACTCACCGCTAAGCGAAAACGTAATAAAATACAAAACAATTAGCAAAAAAAAAAATTAATAATAACATTTTAATTTTATTATTTGTTTTTCTCTGCATTGGTAACAAATAACATATTTCACACTTTTCATTATTAATAATCTTCAATGTGACACAGGGAACTATTACATAGATTGTTTTCTATTCTGGTTTGTTTCTTCCATTCACATAATCTGCACAAAGAGAAATAAATGAAATGAAGAAAGAAAAACAAAAAAATAAAAAGCACTAAACAATATATAAATTATAAAAAGGGCCAAATAATATATAAATATAAACTGTAATTATAAGCATTATAGAAAGTGAAAAAAATAAATTTAAAAAATAATAACTACTGTAAAAGTTATGTTTATTTAAAAGTTAAAAATACAATCATAATTTCTTTTCAATATACACTCATCTTTACATCATCTTCATAATTCAAGGAAGGTTTAGCAATAATAAAATTTACATATTTTCTCTCTAAATTACTGTTTATAAAGGGATAAATAGTAGTGGGTTATAGTAAAGCGAGCGCCATTCAAGAGAGGTTACAATGATCCAGTGTTAAATATAGCTAGAAATTGATAATAAAATTACTATATTAAATTAATTTGTTATCCAAAAATCTGTCAAACAAATGCGATGATTGTGGAATCCAGTGAAAAAATCGAACCGGATTGTGTATAGCGCCAATCCACAATAAAGTGAACAATGTGAACCTATCTGTACCGACATCTAAAGGAAATAATTTTATAAGTCTAGGGGTTTTGCCAATGGTAAAATTTAGAATAACCATGTACAATTTGCAGAGGCAGGCCCGAAAGGTTGGCCACACATGACAATAGCGAATATAAATATTCAAGAAATCCAAGTGCTCCTATCTATCTATATAGTGAAGGCTGAAATTATCACTGGGGTTATGAGTGGAGATACTGGTCATTGCCAGAACTCCATGTTGAATTTTATAACGGATCTCGATGCCATTGCCTTTTTAACCTGCAAGGAGGATTACAGGGATGTGTGTAACTGAATAGGGCTTGCGCTTTGAATATGGACGATGAGAAAGGGTGAGGTTTTGAAGATATTTATGTAGTGAGCGATTCTGAGCTCATGCGGAAGGGAGGGAGCTTGCCTCAGAAGCACTTGCAAAAAAGGTACGTTACCTTAGCAACCTTCTGAAACCGGGTTGTGGAAATAAAAGATCCCAGGTCCGAACCTGACTGGAGTAGGGTAAAATTAATTCTAATTCCTTTAGTTCATTGACACACGAAAAATGCATGGTGCCCATCATTTATCTGCCAATTTTTATGCAAAACTAAACCTACATTCAAAAATTGTGAAATTTCAAATTTTGTTCCACTTTAAAAAAAAAAAAATGATCCTTAAAATACCAGCTTGTTGAAAATTATTTTCATATCGAGAGATTTATAAGACTGTTTGTCATGGATAAATTGCTACAATCGAGTCTTTTTTGGGTCATTAATGCAGTGTCCATCTTTCAAGGACAGCGGTAAATTTCTCAATACTCTTAAATTAATATTTTATAAATCAATATAGAATGTATTTTCCTGTATTCCGTAGAGTTTACAAGAGCCTTCTTCGCTTTGGGATGAACCCAACCTAGAGCGACAATACTAACAACGGAACTAGCGACAAAAACAAACACGTAAACAAAAAGGAAACACACACAGTGAGGAGCCAAACGACAATCGAGCAATCCTTCCTATTCTCAGTCTATTTATTCCCTTTATGGTTGTCACTTGTTTCGTCGCTACTAAGGTAACGATGCTGATCGCTTCACTTTGAGCTCAGCCTTTGTCAAAATCGCGATGCCATCTCCGGAATCAGTAAGATATTTAAAAGTAAAGCAGCAATAAATCCTCATGATTTGGTTAAAATAGTTTGATAACCTCTAGGAACTCCTCTTTTCACGTCAATCCTATATGCTATATATAAGGGGATTAAAACCAATAAATAAAAATTATCATGTATACATGCTTATGATGGAAATTATTAACCAAAAGCACTTCGCTAGCAAAATATGTTTTATATACTTTTTTTTTTTTACTAAATATTTACTGATATTTATAACTGTATACATTATATACGAAAGTAAATTTTAGCAGGTCTCTTGGTCATCTTCTTTTCAGACGTCTCGGAGTGTAATCGGGAATGGAGTATGAGACATTTCGGGAGACTGGTTGATTCGAGTGGGTATGGAGTTTATTATAAAAGGATAAGGTTTCTGGTTTGGACCAAATCAGCAAAATATGAAACATTAAGGATACGTTTTACGGATACCAATCTATATCAACATTTTATGGGTATGTTTGTGATACAATAAGGAGTATTGAAGATTTTACGAAGGATTTAGGATTGTAAAGGTTGGATACGAGAAGAATTAGAAGTTTATTGGAGTCCCAAAGCTCAACTCTAAATGGATCTAATTACTGTCATGTAAATAAGTCCTTGATAAGGCTTTGAAAGCTTGTCTAGTAAATGTTGGAGTAGTCGAAAACGATATAAAAAGAATATTACTTACTTCAAAATTTAGGTAAAGTACAAATAATTGATAATATTATAGAACTGTTTTAATGTAGGCCACACGATGGAAATCGCAGGGGGTGTAGCTGGTGCCAGTTTGGCCCTTCTCATAGTTGTGTCCTTGGTCATCTACAGGAACCTCAAGTACGAGCAAGAGCTGGACAGCCTCCTCTGGAAGATAGACTTCAAGGACATCCTCATCTCCGAAGGAACTGACGACAAGGACAGATCAAAGGTATGTTTAGATCCTAATTAAAAAAATAACATATAATATATACTTGGCATTGCTCTATTAGAACAGTGGCTTAAGCAGTTAAATTGTTTGTTGCCCGATCACTGATTAGAATTAACTATAACTCCTTGTCATACCAGTGAAGGTATGATATTACAATAAGACTCCCACAGCGATTTTGAAGCTTTTTTAATTGGGAAGTTACAACGAACAATACAACCCGTGTAGTAAGTTTCTTGCGTTCTGTACTTCGATGTACTATTACCAGGCTAAGGTAATGAAAGAAAGAGATTTGGGTTAAATCCCGTTTAACAGTTACTTTTTTCCCCTATTAAGAGTACCCACTTTGTAGAGAGTGTGACTAAGGAGGGTCTGTAGAGTTGTGTGGCTTACCCTCTGAGTTATCACACTACCCTTCTATGAAATAATAAGGTTAAAATTAATCCACGGAGTACTTTGTTACCTACAAATAACATTGTTTTTATTTTTTTGTATTTATGATTTGTTTATATGTAATGGTCAAGCCTTTGATTTATAAATTATTGTTTTAATAAGTGATTACAAAAAAAATATCCTATGAAATTTAATCTTTCATTGGAATAAAATGTAAAACCAAATAATTAATAACTCTCCCACTCATTAAATATTATCCTTTGATATAAATTGATCCGTTGAAACTCAGACTCACGAAACGTCAGCCACATTTGACTGGTGTACTAGCGTAAGCCGCTACAAGTGACGGAGGGTTAAGCAATGGTAATAAATATATTTAAAAAATTAAAGTATAGGATTTATAGATGTAGAGCATTGTTGCACTGATACTTTGCACAATTTTAATATTACACTTCATCAAAGTAAATTTCTATAATTTCATCAAAGTTGATAAATTACCTTATGCCAAAAACAATATATCATAATAATAAAATTCTTAATAATTGATTAAGGTGACACATCCGCTGATGAGGACGAGCCAGGTATCCCTCAGCTCCAACCCAGACTGCGATTTCAGGTATTCTTCCTTGTTCACGACTGTAGGGATATACAAAGGAAGAGTTTTAGCAGTGAAGAAGGTAGACAAGAAATCTGTAGACATAACCAGGAACATGAAGAAGGAACTGAAAATAGTAAATTCATAATTTATAATAAATTATTTCAAAATTTATATTAGTCAAGTTTAAATCATTATAATTTAGAAATGAAACAATCATGTTTTATTTATTTAGATGAGGGACTTGCGTCACGACAACCTGATTCCTTTTATAGGAGCATGCACCGACCCTCCGAACATCTGCATCGTAACGGAGTATTGCAACAGGGGGTCCCTCAAGGTGCTTTTAACACCTTCATATATTAAGTATTTGATGCTTCTTAAATTAAATTAAATAGAAGTTATTAGTTGTTTAAATCAATAAGTTGACTAACTTAATCAAATAATAGAACGCATTCAAAATTTCTTAGAGATATTCCGGCTCAACTTTAAATATTTGACAACCAAAGATATTATTAGGGATTATCTATTAATTTTATGTTGATTTTATTTTGACTAACAAATTTTATTTTATTCTAGGACATATTAGAAAATGAAGATGTGAAGTTAGATAACATGTTCAGAGCCTCGTTAGTGGGAGACATATTACAGGTACAATTTATGTATTTAAGTGTATTAGTGTGTATATGTACCTATATGTTTAAGTGTATATATGTACAAGTGAATAAGTGTTTATAAACACGTCTTACATTAATTCTAAAACGACAAGAAACTGCTCGTCTTTGAAGTCAAACGTTTAATAAACAAACCAACATTTAAAAGACAAACGTTCAGAGCTTCCAGTTAATTACAAAAGGCTCGTTTATTTGACAGTAATAAGACCTATTTAGACATACTAATTGGAGCTTTGGGTCTTCACAAAACCTTTAAGTTCTTCTCTTATACAATCCTTACAATCCAAAATCTTTAATTATTATGTCACAAGTAAATTTATCCATAATAGTCTAAATGTTCTAGGTTACAAATTTGAGCCAAACATGATATCTGTCCTTCCATTACGAGCCTCATTTCCACTCGAATCCACTAGTCTCCCAACTTGCTTCCCACTTGATTCCCGATAACCTTCCGATGCTTTTAAAAATAAAATAGTTATGGGACCTTCTAAAGTAGAACTTTGATTTAAGTGCCAACTAATTCTTCCTACACTATATTCCATAAAAGACCTTGACCCCCTTTGCAATCTCCTCCACTCAGAATGATCATCCGCATCTCCTCTCTAAGAGTGCACACCCAGGAATCGGAGATCAGCCTCCAGATCGTCCAGCCATCGCAGTCTGTGTCTGCCTCTTCCTTTTTCTCCATCTGTAGTCTGCATCCTTTTTCTGCAGTCTGCGTAGGTATTGGCTCTGGGAGTCTTTTTGTATTCATACGATGTACAAGACCCAATAATTTTATTGTTTGCTTTTATGCGGAAACTATTTCCTTCTTTGGTTGAGGAATATTCTCCTTTGAATCTTTCTCTCACATGTACTCAGTCGTCTCTCTTGCTGCTTAGTCGTTTCTCGTCTCTCTTCCAATTAGAGGATAATAATAATAAAATTATATGATTATGAGTTCTTCCTCTTCACATTCCGAAAATGCCTCTATGAGCGAATTTTTATTTCTTCCTGTATTGACTAAGTCATCAGCACTGGTGAGATAATAGATCATATTGTTATAAATAATGGGATGAGTCAGAAAAAATGACCGTTTTTTTTTTTGTGTTTGAACTTTGCATCGTAATTCCTCTCTTATATACATTCGGGAGCTAAGAATTGTAATAAAAAGTTCATGTTTGATCCCATCTAAATCATTTGGTAAATAGCATGTCCTCTATCCGGGCTGTGTACCTCTTTAGCTTTCCTTTGTTCACAATGACAGAAAAGTACGCATTATACGTATGAATTCAGAGTTCTATTCAGAACAACTGCAGAGAATGTACGATGTTTTGGTTCAGCGGTATCCAGGTTCAGTCAACGGGAAGCAAGTCTTGTTCGACAAGATAATGCCAGGCCCCACACCTCTCGCCTTACAAACTGCCAAATAAAAATTATTATCTAATAAAAATATCGATCATTTGCTTTATTATTTTTTGTTTAAAAATATGACTCATGGGCCTTTAGTTGTTAGTACTGATAATCCAATTTATTATCCGCAAGAGTTTCTTGAAGGTCTATTATGGATTACCAACCCATACATTAAAATTAAAAATTGGATGTAGAATTATGCTTTTATGTAATTAGTGCAATTCTAATTCGAAAAACTAGCTAATTTGGATGGAACCGAGCTTCTCCCTCACCCGCCATATAGTCCTGACCTAGCACCATCAGACTACCACCTGTTCAGATCAATGGCTCATTTCCTTCGTAGAAAAACATTCAACAACTTAAATGAAGTTGAAAATGGGGTTCAACTTCGATACAAAACCCAAAGAGTGGTACCATCAAGGAATTCTACAGCTGGCTTCCAGATGGCGTCAAACCATAGAGCAATTGTTTATATTTTGATTATTAAACACCTTGGAAGTAGAAGAAAAATAAATTTTGATTTTTACCTATAAACGGTCATTTATTCTGACTCACCCAATTTCTTCACATGTTATTGGCATGTTTTAATTTTCCCACATACTCAAATAATATTTCCACACAGGCACTTACTTAATTTTTTTTATATTGTACACAGTTGTAAACATCAATAAATAGGTAAACGTAAATTTTAAATATATATATTTTTTTCATTGCAATAAACAGAATTATAAAAAAATGAGCTCAAGTGTCCGCTAGGGACTGGCGAAGTCTATTATTCCACCCTAATCAAGGAAATGAGACTCAGACGGGTCAAAGGCAATGAGATTGCTGGCTTTCTGGTTAGTGAGGGCTCAAATATTAACTAGTGTGTTCTGAAATACACTGCAAGTAGCTGAATCAGAAGAGAAACTGAATGTTAGAAACCGATAAAAAAAATTCTCAACGAATCAATCTATTCTCATTATCAAAAGATTAGAGCTTGGATCAAAAGCTCAGCTGAATTTTATGAAGAAAAAAAAAACCAGGCGAGAGGAGTGCGATGGAGAAACCTAAAACCAAACCAGACCTACTAATAATCTCTATTTGTTTACCGTCAAAGATTATAATCTGAAACATTGTAACAGTATTAAATATATTCGTTCCCAAACACAGAATCCACATTTGGTAAACTAGGTACGAGAAATAAAATATTAATTGACTAAATCATTCATTTTCAGTTTAGAAAATCCACAGAATTTGAAGAGCTGATTCCTCGACCAACCTCGCTATTATGTTTTTGATTTCTTTGTATATTTTACTATCCAATACCTTTGTCGTCTCTATTTCTTCAAATTCCTTCATTTTGAATTCTAAAACTCACTCACGTAAAACATACTTCCGCCCTTCTGATCTCTGTATCGCTTTCCATAAAACTAAAGTATTTGACGAATCCCTCAGTAGTTGTGCAACATGTTTATAGTATTTTTCACCATCCTTTCTTTACATAGCTCCTCTTACATTCCAAACACGTTTCTTTGTCTATATCTTACCTCTCCAAGAATCATAGTTTCTTCATGCTGTGAACAAATATGAACTTGTGTAAACTATATTTAACTTTTATTTTTATAGTTATACTTTAGTTATTATACTTAGTGACAGAGCTTGTTGGTAGAAAACAAAGAACGTTTCAGATAAATATCCACTCACAAGATAATTTAACATTATGGGAAGAAACAAGGTGCTTACTCGAACACACCAGATATCTTTTATATGTACAGACATTTGGTTTATTAACAGTGAAGGAAAAAATACTTTATTAGCTAATTATTTATGCCAAACATTTAGGCGTTTTTCCTCGATACTGAAAAAGATTTCAACACTGCTTGGCATCAAAATCTATTGTGGATATAAAATATGCTATCTTCCCACTTCTAGCTCATTTTCAATTCTTTTCTAACAGACGGACTCTTCTATGTATCACAAGATTTTGTTTTCCGTTCCCTCTATTCTCTATAGAGCATACATTCCTCAACATCCTTTCTATTCTCTATAGAGCATACATTCCTCAACATCCTTTCACTACCATTTGTACTTCTTACGATGACACTGATGTCCTATCTTTTCACAAAGATCCCACGATTTCCTCCTCAACCATACAAGATCACCAGCACATCTTGGAGAAATGGTTTGAAAAGTGGACACGTGTGAATATGAAATCTTTTATGTTGGTTATTCAGTTTCTGAAAAAACTTCTTCTTTTTTTTATTACAACGTGAGCTGTAGTATTGCGTAGATTAGAAGCTAAACCTGTTTACTTTTGATACTAAGAAAACTATCCAAGCATTTCACTAAGGTAATATCTAAAAACACATTTTTTAAATTGCATCACATTAAAATGTACGATATATTCCTGATCACATTAATTGGTGCAAAGTTTAGGCATTTAATGATACTACTTAGTGTGTAATCAAGTTATAAAATTAAAAAGAAGATATTTTTAGGCCTACCCAAGTTGTCTCCATGACCGAAAATTGGGCACACGGAAAAGGGGAGGGGATACTCATGATGGATCGCCCCGCAAGTCATTAATATAAATTGCACACAATATAGCGGGCCTCATCTAAACAGATCTCACCAGCTTCCATTTGTCAGCTTATAGAGTTCCTTCTTTTCCGCTAAAATTGTTAATTCTTCAGTTAAGTCAATTAAAAGTTTCTTAATTGTAACGATAAATAAAATATAAAGAACTTAGATTTAGTAATGATTTTTCAACAGTACATTAATTATCTAGACTGCTCGAAAATGAATTACATTACCGTATGATCTCGATTATCTTATCTGAAATGAATTAAAAATGATAATCGGGATGTCATACGACGTGATGAACTCATCATGAAAAGATGGAGGATTTTTTTTTACTATTTCCCTATCTGCAGGAGGGGATGGAATTATAAAATTAAAAAGAAGTGTGCGTTGTGCGAGACCGAAGGACGAATAGATTTTTTGTGTCGAAGACTAGTACATTAGTGATGAAGAATTACAGGATACCATTTCCAACATTTATAATTTATGTTTATAATATCTCTACTTTATGTAAACATTTTTCAAATTGACCACGTTTTTGAATGGAGCAGTGAATTTCCTATAATAGCAGAGTAAATATAACCTTGAATTTTACAAACTTGGAACCTTAAGAGCAGCTTGATCTTCACCTTATTTAGGGAAGTTACAATATATTATAATACTGCAATGCTCACCATTTTTCGAAAAATCTATCCGCAAAACTGAAAATCTCCTAAAAACTTGCAAATTTAACCAGCTTTCATATGGTATTACCAAATTTATTGATTCCGTATCGATATTATAGAGAAATTTACTTTTAAAACCGGAAAACAAAATGGTGTTTTCATTTGACATACAAATCAGTTGCTTGTGTAAATAAGATATGATAATCGCTCAATGGAAATATGTATTTTAAACATGATAAACTCTTCATTAGAATAAAAAGCAAAAAAGTTATTCATTTTTTAATAGAATATAAACGAAACATGTCATTAAAGTGTCAATAGGAACACTAGATCAAAGGATTTAATGTTATTACATTTATTTATTTATTATTATTTAGGTTTTATTTTATTAGATTTTCAAAGTGAGGTTTAAAACCAAATGATGATTAACATAGACCTCAATTTTGCCGTCGGCTTCTAAATGCAGATGATATTGAAGAATACCACTTTTTGAGGTGAATTTTATGGACAGATGAGTCTGTTTTTACAGGGAAATGCATTTCTACTTATCCGTGTGGGGTATCGTTGGTTCATTCATTTTTTTTTTTTTTTACTGCTTTCGAATAATTTGGAGAAGCACCATGGTGTTTGAAAATCATATTTCGCCGAACTTCGGGTAAAACATCGTTATAAAGTTGTAGTAGGATATTTTGTAACAAATCCTAGCAATTCTCACCATTCAATCTGTTGAGCAAACTATGATTTTCAAATATTATTCGACAGCAATACAAAAATACTGGTCTTACCTAAGTCAACTGTTAATAATGGCATCTATTTGTTGAGAAATTTCAATCCCTTTCCAATATTCAATCCATCAAGCCTTCTCTGCAACGCGTGCCACATGTGTTCAATGGAGTCCAAGTCTTGGGACAATTCCCAGGTTTTCTAAACTCTGATGAGCAAGGCCTCCATGAGGTGTTTTTCTACATCATTATCCACTCAATCGATTCTAGGACATTAAAGGAGGTATTGATTGTTTCCGGAAACTATTGCGCTCAATTGAAAATATTATGGAACTAAATATTTTATTTTGTTATTTTTCGAAATCTTTAAATTAAATTTTCCTCAATCGAAAAGATAATAATTTCTTTCTACACAAGTATTCATGCATTTTATAATGAAAATAGTACAAAAATGCTAGGCAAAGTAAAATACCAAAATTACCTATTAATTTTTAAGCAGTATTAAATGTTGACATTTCTGTTTTATTAAAAATTCTTTCATTAATTTTCATCGAATTCATATCAGTTTTATAATGAAATGGAGTATGTAACATTGTTAATCCAGCTTAAACTTTTCCAAAAATTAATTTTGTTCGTTTAGTTCCTAAAATTTAAACAACATTGATGGCATTTGGTTTCATATTGATTCCAAGCTTTATACACGTGGGATCTCATACCAAGAAAAGATATGAGCTAAGAGTTCAAGGAATCAACTCATGTAAAACAAAGTTGAATTCTGTAACTTCTTTTAACTCTGCTATCCAATTTGTTTTTATTTTTTATGATAAGACTTCTTGTTGTACTTATTATTTAGTACTTATCATCTAGAAATTGGAAATGATACGACACTTTTCATAAATAAATTTTTTGGATTGTGACTAAAAAAGATGGTATAGCAGAATTTATCCAAGATGAAGGATATTTCAAAAATTGTAACGTATAACAGTTGAGAGGGGGATCAGGTGGCTTCAGAATTGGCATTTCATAATTCTTCAGATATCCTCTGTATTGAGTTGGGTTTATTTGATTGACCATAAAACGAACGAACAATAAAATTTATTACTGGCGTTTATATGGCCAAGCGAAAAGAATATACAATTCCATATAAATTTTATAACCTAAAATATAATTAAAAAAATAATTACTTTATATGAATTTAATGAATTTATTAGGATCATAGTTAATATTAAAATATAATTAATATTAAAATATAACAAATATTTTAAAATTAATTCTGATTCATTTATTAATAATTATGATTTGAGTTAAAATATTAATTTATTATTGTTAATAATAAAATATTAAAATTATAACCAATATTAGTATAATTTATTTAATTGATTAATATAAATTATATTATAATTCCGTCACTGCTTCGCCCGCTGTCATATGTTTTTTTTGTTTTATTTTTTTATTTATTAATTTTAGCTTTTTGTATATCCACATCTGCCACGTAACTTTCATATGTTAAGAACTTATAACAATTTGAAGATGTAACTAATAATTGATTTATTTATGTACTATAAATATCTTGTATTTTAGAAAGCATGCAAAAAAGCATAAAATAAATTCATTTGACACGAATAAACTACAATTCGGTTTTTTTTTTTCCCAAATTATGAGAATGATTTTGGAAAACCGTACATATTATTGTAGGCCATGAGAGAAGCAGTCTATCTACCAGAAGAGTGGTAGATTAGTAGGAATCAATGAGGTTCTAGGAATGTGCGATTTCGCTGTCGTTCCATTGATAAATATGGCCTTAATGATATATAATTTAATAGGTATAATATTTAACCTGGTAGCATTACACAGATTACGTGGTTGAAGATCCCTTAAAAACATAACTGGATATCCAACTTTTAAGTTTAATGTATAAGTTGGTAATCAAGAATATTAACTATGTATTTTATTAGCGATTAGCGCTTTTGGATCACATATTTACCTCTTTTTAAATGATACTATTGAAAATTAGTAAATTTTGTAATCAATTTCAAGCTCTAAATGACACCGTACCGTAGTAACCTCTCTTACAGAATGGTGATCGCCACCTATCGGTCGATTTTCAAACTTCACTGGAATCCACAAATTTATCGCATTTTTAATAGCAATTTATTTTAAAAACAGTAAATTGTAATTATTGGTAAGCATTCCTTGCATTACGACGAATATTCTGTTAAAATTTGGTACAGTTTGGTTCTGTATTTTTCGTAGTTAGTGATCTCAAACGAATAATCGCCTTGTCCTTTTAATAATAGTGTAGATAGATTATATTAATACAAATTAATATAATAACCTTAAAAAATATTATAGTAACTTAAAATTCAGCCGATTCTGCTACTGATTGGATAAGGTTGAAACATTGCTACTTTTCAGGTTATGACTCGTAATTAACATCGTAACTACTTGACGAATTGCTAAATATATTATTCTAATCAAAAACCTTTTACTGCTCATATTTGAATGCACTTGGCATGATTTTTTTCATAGGGTCTGATCTTCCTTCACGAATCTCCCCTGAAGGTTCACGGTAACCTTAAGTCCTCCAACTGCCTCGTCGACTCGAGGTGGGTCGTCAAGCTCTGTGACTTCGGTCTCTTGGACTTCAAAAGTGGCTCGGACTTCTCCAGTATGTGGAGCCTAAAGCATTTCTGCAACGAGCTGGACTCCTGCTACTGTTCTGGTAAGGGTCGATAATAAGAAGATGATTTATGTCAGTCGAATTTCAATTATTTATTGTAAAATTTTTACATTGAAGGTTCATTTTCAATAAAATTATTTTACACAAGCAAAGCCTGTCGAGGCTTCGCCCGCTCTCATTAGTAAAGAACTTAAATCATTTTATCTAATAATCGCAGTTCTATTTTTTATCGATAAAAATCTGGTATCGAGGAATGACATTGTACATTGTTCCTTCAATGATATTTTCACGCATAGCAGATAAACACATAGTGTTCAGAAACCTGTGGATAATGGACTGCCTTACCATTGCTTACAACTAAAGGCCCATGAATTAAATTTTTACACACAATATCAAAAAGCAAAAGATCGATATTTTGATAAGGCAATAATTTTTATTGCGATAAAAATAATTGAATAAATAAAGGTTATGACAGTGTGACAAACCTCGTTCCTGCCACAACACTGTACATTTAAATTTTTATGATAGTAAATTTTGCCATTGTAAACCTTCCTAGAAATATGAACACGATGTAGTTAAAGTTTGATATAGATATAACCAATCGTTTTATTACTACAAAAACATGCAGCAGAATAGCCTCATATCCGTCGATTTTTAAACTTCACAGGGATCCACATGTCGCACTACATATTTAAATGTTTTTTTAATAATTTAATTGAATATAAGTAAATATTATTATCAATTTCTAGGTACATATAACACCGCCGCTTTGTAACCTCTCGTGATTGGCGCGCGCCACCTACAGGTCTATTTTGAAACTTCACAACGCACCACATGTTTATCTCATTTTTAATAACAATTTGAATAAATAACCTTTAAATATTATTACTGCTGAACCATCCTTGAGCTATGAAGATGTTGTTAAAATATGATACAGATTGGTTCCGTAGTTTTTGCAGTTAGTGATCACAAACGAAAAATGACTTTTCCTTTTATATAATAGTATAGGTAACCTACCGTTGTTAGTTTATTTACATTGCATATTAACTTTTGTTCAGGTCTCCTGTACAGGGCACCCGAACTGCTGCGGAACACTTTATCCTGCAACTGTATCGGGACCCAGAAGGGAGACACCTACAGCTTTGGTATCATCCTCTACGAGATCCACACCCGCCGCGGTCCCTTCGGCGATATCTCCGGCCTGAGCCCGAGGCAGATCCTGCACAGGGTCATCTACCCTTCGTCACAGCCCTTCAGGTAGCTACCTACAATTTAGCATGTATTTATGTAAAATTAACATTCAATTTCATGGGTTCGTGAAAGCTATGCCAACAAAAACTTCAAAATAGTAAGCGTTTTTAACGTGCTTTGAATTGAAATTGATTGAATATATAGTTTCTTATAGTAAATTTAAAGATCATTGAGATGAATAATTGGAATTTCGGATCAAACATTTAGTTTCGGAATTATAGCCAAATGAGTACCAACAAACGTGTTTTCGCAGAGAAGTGCGACCCCAGTCAAAGAATGCTGAAATGAGGGGTATAGAGTACATGAAATATGACTTCACAGCTTCTTTACGAGTAGTTAGAAGGTAAACATATTAAAAGTCCCCTCCCCTGGGGGGTGAGCTACGGGTGGGGGGGGGAGAAACGGTGAACTCTAGAAAAAAAAAATTAAAGGAATCATCTGAATGGAAACGAAATAGTGCTTGATAAAAACAAAAAAATGGAATAACAATAATGAAACAAAAAAAGAAGTGAAAATTAAGATACAACCATACAATATACATACTCCCCGAATCAACCCTTTCCTTAAAGCCAAACCCTAAGAGATCCCAACGCTGCTTTCTCTGCTGCGTCACCACATCACGTATCCAGAGGAGGTTGAATGAAATATTATAAATAGTCATAGATAATTAACATTAATTTTTAATTACTAACTGAACCTATTATGTATTCTGAAATATCGTAGCTAACGTATTATTTGGCCAAGGGCCTGTAATCACTAAATACCTGACAACATGGAGGGAAATCAAAGGACAAATGTTTTGGGTACTGTTAAAAAAAAGAATCAAAAAACTTTTCACTGAAAAGTCAAATTTCCATTGTAACGAAAAAGTCAGCAGTAAATTTAAAAACAATTGGTATAAAGTATCGCTACCGCAGCAAAAACTAAAGAAAGTTTGTTATGAGGCTAATCCATCATCCTGCTCTTCAGATCTCTCGCCTACCGACGGCCTCATTTTTTTTTTTTTTTTTTTTTTTTTTTTTTTTTTTTTCTGTTTCATTTCTTTTTTTCTTCTTATTCTAGGACCACATTTTACAAGGCATTTGAACTTTTATAATTCTTTTTTTTATTTCTTATGACGTGCGGCTATAAGTTTCAATTCATAGATTGAGAAAGAATTCTATTAAAAGAAGATTTTGTTTTTTGTTAAATTTAAGAGCCTGCTAATGTTAATGTTGCATTTTTCGTTTAATGTCCTAGCTAACAAAATATGCTACTACTTGAAAATACGGTCTTAACTAATGAACCGTTTTATGAAATTAAAATATTAATAATATTATCCTTCGTGATTAACTTACGACTTCCAGTCCTGGAGTATCCTTTAGCAATATTCCATTAACCAATGTAGAGCATATCCGCTCTCCAGAACTTCATCAAAGCAAAGGTCTAACTTTGATTCCATATACATAGCTAAACGACAAGAAACTGCTTTTCATCTTCGGCCAGCTCAACATTTACTATACAAACATTTAAAACTTCCTGTTAATAACAAAATACTCAACTATTGGGTTGGTGCAAAAATGATGCAAGTTTTTATATTTGGCAAAACAAATTCAACGCTAACTTCTTTCGCAATGCTCCAAGTAATTTTTCAAGGGTTTTCTTCTGCCAAAGCCCTCAGATGGCCGTGATCGACAACAGTAGTTCTACCGTGACCTTCCTTGTCTTCGAGATCGAATTCTCCCAGGAGAAATTTTTGGAACCATTGCTGCGCTGTACATTCACTGATGCTTCTTTCACCCCAAACAACATTGGTGTTGAGTGCGGTACAGTTTTTTTGCGGTACACTTTGACCAAGTATGAACTCTTGAAAATAAATTTGATGAAAATCCTGTTTTGACATGGCGAATATCAGAGGTCCTTACTTATAGAAAATATTATACAAACTAAACTAATTTTTGATTAAAAACAACATTAAACAAATTGAATATTCAAAACCTGCATTATTTTCGCACCAACCCTTTGTGATGCATGACTGTAATAAGACCTTGTTGAACATCTCTAATCGTTCGGAAAATCTTATTATGCTGCAAAGTGCAATCTTTCCATGTAGCCTCCATGCCCATCGAAATCACTAGTCTCCAAACATAATTCACATCCAATTCCTAATTACCCTAGAAGGTACTTAAAAAGAAAATGGTCTAGTGATCTTCTAGTATAGAATATTTATTGAACTGCCATCATTTGGTTGTTGGTTAAATATTGGTTATTTTACGAATTTTTCCACACATTCAGATAACGTATTTATTTCCATACCGGTATTATATCAATAAATATTTTTTTTAAACTGTACATTTACATATATTATATATATATATATATATATATATATATATATATATATATAGCCCCGGCTCATTTTCCTCTACCGCATTCACCATAACCGCGCGCGACAACCAATCTTGGGCCACTACGTTCTCCTTGCCCGGTTTATAAACTACCTCGAAATTGTACTGGCTGAGAAAAACTCCTTCCACCTCGTCACTCTCGCAGAGGTTTCCTTCAGCTTACCTACCCACTGTATGGGTCTATGATCACGTGTGTACTCGAAAAAACCTCCTCCCGAAAACGTACGGCCCGGAAGTGATCCACACCCACACAATTCCGAGTAGTTCACGCTCCAACGCACTGTACCTCGATGATTCGGCGTCGGTCAACCGTCTGCTGCCATATGCCACACCGCCTATCTCCCTTCTCGCCCTCTTGTGACAGAACTGCCCCTAGCGCGTATTCACTGGCGTCGGTCGTTATGGTAACGTCTTTTCAAAATCCGGAACGCGAGTATTGGCTCCTTCTGTAGCTCTTCCATGCATTTACGAATGTTTATTTTCGATCTCTGGAAAATAAAAAAATTATATATATATATATATACGCCGTGTCCTCTGTTCTTGTTGGAGTTTGGCTCCTCTCCTTGATAACCGCCCTCTCTGCTCTGCTGGTCCTTGCTTCTTTCCCTTCTTCCTTTCCTTCTTTCTTATACGGGCTCCATCCTCCCTTCTTCTCCATGGCGTCCCCCACCAGGTCTCCTGTACTCTACCTTGGTCCAGCCGCCTGTGTCTTCCTTCTCAGCTCGAAATTCCTCCTCTCGGGCGCTCAAGTCCATTTGCTCCTCCAATAGGTCTTTCTGCCCTCTTGACCTCTATCCTTGCCCAACAACACTCTATCAACACTCTTAATAAAGTGATTGAGCGCTCACCTGTTTCCCCGGTGAACCTCTCTATATCAGAAACCGTATACATAAAGTCATATTCATACGTGGACTTATATATATATTCATACGTGGCATACATACACATTGTACACTACTAAATATACAACTTATATTTGGATATAAGCTCCATTACCGACCACTCGGTATCCAATTTTATCACTCAATGTATTTTGTATTATTAATGCCTTGGTGAAGTCAATTTATAAATATTAATAATTAGCACAGTTTGGACAGTTTTGGTTATTTTGCGATAAGTTACACAATAAGTTTCGAACTGGCCGCAAGCTACACCAATTAGCTATGAACTCGCTCTTCTATAAATAAAGAAGTTTCGAAATTCAAATTCACCTTCTCGATATCAATAATTAACCAATATTCAGAATTAATTGAGAAATATTTTTTCGGAAGTTACCATAATTATAATCTGAATCGATTGATCTTATCAGTTTTCTATAGTTTGCTCCCATAAGTGTAAATCAGACTATAATTTATCAATTGGTTCCATATATCTCTATAATCCTTCAAGCTTGTCAAGACAGTAGTCTAGATATCCATTGTAGAATTTAACATGAAATCCTGGAAATGGCCAGCTGCACCACTGATCTCCTAAGTGATACTGTACTATTGCACGCTCACTCAGCCTGCACTAGGTTTTTACACCAGTGACACAACTGTGAGAGCAGCGCTGGGAACTCTTTGTACCTGGTCAGTCCCTCTATAAGTAAAAGGACAGAATTAATTCGGATCCCCTAGGATGAGTGTATATTTTGTATACCGAGCATGATTATATTTTTAACTTTTAATTTAATTTAATTTTGATTTTTACTGTTATTATTGTTTTGTTTTTTTAACTTATTTAATCATTATTTTTCACTTTGTAAATGTTATAGCTTGAGGTTGTTTTGTTTTCCTCTTTCTTCTTTTTCATTTTTTATTGTATATATTGTGTGAATGAATCCACAAAGCCATCCATATTGCTTATTGCCCTATTTTAAGGCAGTCTATAATACCCAATAAAAATTTTTTAAACAAAAAAAAATTATCAATATAATTACTTTTAGGTAGGTATATACTTTAGGTAGTATACACAGCTACTTATGCATTTAGTATAAACTGCTTTCACTGTAAATCTAACAGGGTGCATTTTTTTTTTCTTTGAAGTTTTGCAGTAACAGACACAAACGTTTTACTAAAACATTTCACAGTCAAGATAAAAGTGAACTAATTTCTTACACCACCTTTCAATATTACGATCATTTCGTTTGATTTAATTTCAATCAGACACAAGCATTATATATATATATATATATATATATATATATATATATATATATATATATATATATATATATATATATATATATATATATATATATATATATATAAGATGCATCAAAATACACAATCCGGGATTCGTTAAATCAACTGAGCAATAATTTCTTGAAAATATCTCATTTTATCTACAAAAAATTTTTGTAACAAACCAACCACAGTAAAAAAAAATGAAAGAAAGAAAAAAATCCTCAGATGTACAAACAACCCTCAGAACCCTACACCAACATGAGACCTACAAATACCCATTGTTCTAGATTTCATCAAAACAAAATATTTCATAACAAACTATACAAATATCCCAACAGACTCTAGGTATACAAAATATGGCTACAAAAAATATTCCTGAAAATATGTGCCGATAAAAAGAAGCTGGACGAGGGACCTCCTTAAGTAAGAACAACCTAAAATAATGTCTGAAGGAGGTACAGATGGGCACTGGTAACCCACATGTTTTACATTCTTTATTTATTATACTCTTTTTTTTTAGTAAATTCACTGGTTGTTTTCATTTGAAGACAGAAGTGGTTTTTTTTTTTTAGACAATAATGTTAGCAAAAAAAATTATTTTAAAAAATGTTAATCTTTATAAAGAACGAATTAATCACTATTGCCGAATGATTTGTGTGTATAATCTTTATAAGATGGTTGTTGAAGTTCATTATATTTTTTTTTTTCTAAGATGTTATAAGATGTCAGCTGAAGGCAAGCCGAAGACCAGGCCAAACAACGCAATATCTATGTGTTATTTATTTTTATTTTTTTATATTTCAAAACATATTCGATAGAGTTAATCATTATTTAATTCCTTTAATCGTTAATCCCTATTTTTCAAGTTACAGATATTTTGCTTTAAAATTTCTTTCCCAACCCATACTAACATAATTTAAAAAAAAAAAAAAAAAATTTAGAGATTTGCTGGTTATTAGCAATAAAAAAAATCACAACGTATTCTTGAATTTTAAATAATCTGAACGGATTTGGTCGAAATCTTTATTAACTACTAACATCTTTCCTGTCATTACCCTCGTCGGAACGGCTTGGCTGCAGGTGACTTTAATGGATTGGAAGTTGTTGTGAAGGATGGAGATAATAGAGTTATCTGTTTGTATAATACATTAAGGCCTCCCCTAGAGCTGCTAGAGAGCTGCTTGGAGTGCGTGAGGGAGTGCGCCCAGGAGTGCTGGGAGGAGGTGCCCGAGGACAGGCCCGACGTGAAGGCGGTGAGGAGCAGGCTCAGGCCGATGAGGAAGGGAATGTAAGGATCCCAACATTTACTATCCTAAGAGCATGTAATATGTATTGGATTATAATATTAAGAACTGTGAGATATTAGACACACAACACTAGGCAAATATTATACATTTACTAAAGACGCAATCAATATTCAATATGTTTTTGGAACACATTCTTTCCCATACTTCAGTTTTCCACATTGCAGTAACCCTGCAATTGGTGCATATATTTCTACGCGTTCTATCTCTTGACATAACGCGTATTTAAATAAATATTTATACAAACTATTTTTATAATAATATAAAAACATTTTTTTTTTTAAATACAATTCTTCTTTTTCTTCTGCGATCTTTTCTTAGATGGCCAGGTCGGGGGGGCAAGATGAGGAATTCAGTGGTCCTCCAGGTCACCATAGAGCTTGGTCCGCACATCGGTTGGAGAGGGCCAGATCAGCTTCCTTTGCTCAGAATAGAGCCTGTAGGTCTGAAGGATGTGCTCGGTATTTTGTTCACCCTCTCCGCACTCGCAAAGGGGGCCGGATCCAATCTGTAGTTTATTGAACAGATGAGCTCTGAGCCAGCTGTGCCCCGTTCGCAATCGGAAGATGACCTGCTCTCTTCGAGTGAGTTCTTAGATTGCAACTCCAGGGTCGTGATGCGGCTTTGTTGAGCGTTTTTACTTCCTCGAGACTGAGGGTACATTTGAACTGTTCTTTTGAAGCTCCTTCCTTGAACAGCTGGTCCGCATTGTCCAGGAATCCACTGCAGGATGACCTTTTTGTTAATAGACATCAAGCATTCGAGTTCCTTGGAGAGATTTTTCAGGCCCGTACCCCACTTCGATCTAAGAGATTGCAACACTGATGCTGCATCAGTAAGGAATACAATTTTTGAGTTCTTTGGTCTCTTTAGTATCCTAAATATTCTCGATGCCTCACATATGGCTTCCTGCTCAGCTCGATAATTTGAAGAAGCAAAGCCAGTCGGAGCAGCCTTCTCGATCAAGTTTCCTGCAGGAAATTGTATATGGATATCGGCGCCACCGTTTGAAGTTGCATTTGTGGCCGATCCGTCAGTATATATGCTGGTCCACTGGTCTTTTGGGTGCTTATTATTTATGTGTTGAAGGAAAAGAAATCTCATTTGCTCTTCGGATGATATAAAACAATGATATAATACAATTTATATTAGTTAATTGAGTTATGAAGAAATGTAAGCAATAATTAATCGAATGAATTTATAAGTTACATTAAATTTGTTAATATAACAAGCATTAAAAAAAATAATTGAAGACAATCAATTTTTTATAATTAGGAAAAAGTAGAATGGTTCCAGTCCAATCAATGAAGGCCTGAAATAGGGTGTAGATTGCATTTTATGTAATTCAAAATTTTTCCTCAGAAAAATGTTGAGGGTAGTTAGAAAGTAAACATACTTTAAGTCCCTGGAGTTTTCCAGCCTGGGAACAGGAAGGAGGGGGACGCGCGAAAGGTATATCTTATATACATTTGCCATGCGTATATCTCAGAATCGGAACAGAATATGAAAAGTAACTTTAAAATAGAAGTTTTAGAGAATTTAATTAACTTTAATTTAGTGAATAGTCGTGTTTTACAGACGACGTACCGTTTTCCAGATATGTGCGCAAAACCAAAAAAAGGGCCTTTCGCGCCCCCCTCCCCCCATTCCTGTTCCCAGGTCCGAAAACTCCAGGACTTTTAGTATGTTTACTTTCTAACTACCCTGAACATGTTTCCGAGGAAAAACCTTGGATTACTGAAAACGCACTCTATAATCCTTTATTGACTGGACTCTGTATAGAGTGTTCATTCGTTGAGCTAAAAGTAATCCACGTGACCCACAAATGCATTCTATAAGGTCCTTCTTTGAAGGCGGCCATTAGTCTTCGTTCAGTGCGACTTGTGCTAACAGTATTTGCCTGTATCTTTCTAATTACAGTTACAAATAAGATGGTCGTAGGTTTTTCCATACTCATATATTAGGTTTTTAACAAATAGTTAAAGATCCTAATATTTGAAGCGTACAGGAGAAATGTATCTTTTTGGTGAATTGAGTTCATAATGACATCTTATAGATTTTTGGACAGCCAATCTAATTTTTCAGTCAGTTTCGGGAAAAAACGGGTCTGGAAAAGTAAAACGAGCGCTTGAAAAATAGTTTATAGAGGAGGAAAGGGCTTTCACTAGCGCTCCCGAGGAAAACGTCCCATCTCCTCAACGTCAAGGACTACACATACATGGCTCATGTTGTTGTTTACTTGATCACTTGTTGTTCCAAGACCAAAAGTAGCCAGTGAAAAAAATCAAAACGTACCAGATCTGCCTACCTTCATCAGGCAAATGTTATCCCTCTCCCTGAAAACCTTTCCTACTTCTGAAACGCGCATACAAAAAACCTATTCGTATCCTAAGAGAAAAAGATTTGAAACACTTGATGACATTTTGTGGTTCCCCTGTTATTTGTCGCTTTGCCATATTTCATAAATTTTTTTTTAATATATTGATATCTTGTTATTTGTTGTTTCGTTTCCTATTATTATTTTCCTGAAGCGCTAAGAAAATTATATCAATTTCTGAAATAAAAAGAAAAAAAAATTATATCGTCTCGTTTTTTGTAAACAAAAAAAAAACTTGCTCCCCAGGAAAATACTAAAAATAAGAATTGTCTCGTTCTTTCCCTGTTCTCAACATTTTTAAAAATTGAAATAACATTACCTTTAGCCCCATGATACATTGTTAGATAGAGCATGGGTTAGTAAGAATGTACTTTAAATTATATATATATATTTTTTTTTTATTTCCGTAGACCTAAGTTTCTAAAAGAAGCAATAAAAAAAAAATTAATGATTACCAGTAATAAGGTAATTAGGGTCTTATGCAGAATACGTGCATGAGTTATAAATCTGGTTCAAGAGTGATTTTTCCACTATTATTACTTGGCATTTAATAAACTATACTTTAACACTAACTGGTACTTTTGATGTAATATTAATATATTTTTTTTCACCTATATTTTCTATAGACAATTTTCTCTAAAAGTCTTCTGATCTCTAGCATGATACTACCTTTCATTGAACCTAACCTCTCAATTCAATTGAGATAATTGATTCTTGACAAACATACAATGAGATTCCTTCGCCGAATACTGGGGAAAGCCAGGAAAGATCGAATAAGGAATGATATTGTAAGGGAAAAGCTGGGTACCAGAGCCGTTCTGGAGGTAATCGAGGAAAAAAAGGTTGGAATGGTATAGCCGCGTTAATAGAATGGGAGACGATCGTAGGGCCAAGTTGTTTTTAGAAATGAAACCGGAAAGAAGACGACCTAGAGACAGACCTCTCATGTATATTTTTTTTTCTTAAACTGTAAAACAATTATTTTTTTTTTCTAAAACAACGTGAGATCCACATTCAGACCCCATAATTCAACAACTGTTATAGTACATGTCGAAAAAATTATATAATATTACACACATTAGCTAGACTACCTTGCAGTTGGTCAGTGATGTGATTTGGTGTCATAGATATTGGATATATGAAATGGTGAGATTCCGTAAAACGTGAATATAGCAGAGAGCAATAAGAGTTGCCGCCATCAAAGACAATCATGAAAAGCCCCTTGCTAAAGTGGTACAGATATTTTCGTGAAATGTATAAAGAGGGAAAACCCAGCTAGACAATGGAAGCCGCAGGTAGAAGATCGCGTGACCACCCAGAAACCTCTTATCCTCTCCAAGCAATTGAAGACATAAAGTTGAAATCATCGTTGAACTGAAGCTATATCTCTAAATTTTTCCTGTGGACTTCTAAGCTTAAAGTATGAAATACGAATAAAGGAAGTTGTGACTATCCAATAATTTTAATTATGATAACTTAAATAAAGGAAGATATTTTTGGACACAAACCTTCAACAAAGGATTAGTTATTGTATTATTACAATTTTGGAGCAAGAAATAATGACGAGGATTAATAGTATCCGTAATGAGGAAAATATCAGAAAATATAAAGAATGGCCAAACTTTATTGGCGGTATAACTCTGAAGTTAATCAAACAAACTTATATTGTTTGCAAGGTGAAGGGTGAAAGATTATCATTAAATAGTGTGAGCCTTACAGGTAATAAGCAAACAATTTGTCGTAGTTATTTGACCAACAATTTTAATCGCTAAAGGGTAGGCACCCCAGCGGGTAAAGATCTAGATATGAAAGATCCTGGGCCCTAGTTCCAGTCCGGCTGATGGCAGAAAATGTATATAATTATTTTAGCTGTGGATCGACACTCAGCCTTTACAATGTTGGTACCCTTTTTGGGAAAAACACCTGGCGGTTGAGCGAGATTTCAGCCAAATCTCCTCTTTTCACAACCGTTTTCGCAAACTATTGATCCCAAGATCCTTTATGGATTGTAGTGGCATTTAGATATTTTCAAATATAATGAATTTCAACCAACTTAGAAGTCTCCTAATCCAGTATATATTCAAGAGAATAACCAGTGCCGATCAGAAAAATAGGAAGTTAGGTATTGTATTTATTAATTATTTTTTTCAAGGAGCCAGAGCAAGATAATGTGAATAAAAATAGACAAGAAATCAGTTGATCATTAATTTAATATCCTAATATGATATAATAGTTATAAATCATATATTTAGATATTCCTTCCTTCCGTCAACCCAAGCCCAGGCCATGCTTCCCTTATTTTACCATTGTTTACAAGTCTTTTGATCCCTCATTCTTTACAGCCTTTGTCCCATTCCATCATCAATTTCGGTAATCGACTTCTATCCATTCGTGTTAAATGACCATGCCACCTCTACCTTCTCTCTTTGACCATTCTAAGATATTTCTTTTCACGTCCAGCCATTGTCTAATTTCTTTGCCCCGACCTACTCCATCCTTAATCCTATCAAATCTCCTCCTAAAATCTATCATTAGATTTTTCGTTTCATTTTTTTTTTCTATACTAAGAATAACTATAAAATAAAGGAATAAATTTTATATTAAAAAGTATCGAATTATTCTTAGGAAACCCAACATTTTTGACAATATGATAGCCATGATGGAAAAATATGCCAACAACCTTGAGGCCCTCGTCGACGAGAGGACTGATCAGCTGGTGGAAGAGAAAAAAAAGACTGGTGCGTATATCCTTATAATATAAATATATAATTATATATGCACATTTTAATAATTAAAACTATTGTGGAGTTATCTTTCAAAAATGAATATGACTGCTTTTGGTCAATTTTTTTTTTGTTAAAGCCTTCTTTCATCTACCAATGATTTAACTAATATAATTGTTTTGGATTTAACAGGAGGGAGAGGACTGATATAGATTTTTTCCTCGTTTTTGACCATTTTCAGAAAGAGACATGTTCAGTTTTAAAAGATAACTTCTCAATTATAGTTTATGTTCCATTAATTATTACGTATAGAACTTACAGAATGAAAATAATTACTTAAAATTTCACCAGTAGTATTTTTTTTCACTTTGTCTATTGTCTTCAAAGCAAATATGTCTCAAATATTGTAACAAAAAATTGATGCCTCTTGTTATCAACTGTTGCAACAGGAAAAATATAGTTGGCTACTAAAAATCCAGATCATATTCTGTCTTTAACATTAAGTCTAACTAAAACACACTTTGTGAATTGTGCCTCATTTATTTTGGATGTGCAATATATTGAACAGATAAATTTCTTCTCCCCCACCTCCATCGTCCGGCAGAGATTAGCCTCGGACCGCCATAATTCTTGATCCCTTCCTAACCCTCCTTATTCCTGCATTACCATTTCTCTCTCCATTGCCTTCACGATTTCTCAGTGTAATCTCCTTATGTAAGAACTCCTTTAAGCTCCTGATCCTAAATCTAAATGGAAAATTTTAACAAAGTTTGCTGTATCCATTCCACATCTGTTAATAACTATCCCCTCACTCCTTATGAATTTAATTCCTGTTTTGCTGAACCCCATCCTAATAAACTCCCTATAAACACCTTATCTAATTCTATTCCTTAAACAACTTTTATTTTCTTAATATTTCCCCAAATGAACTAATTGATTCAGTCTTTAAAGCTCGTAGCAACGACTACGGTTTGGATCAAATATCTGCAAAAATGATAAAACTCTGCCTTTTATCTTACCTGCCCTTATTTACATCTATATCTTTTCCTTACAAAGCTTCTTTTTCCCTACAGACTGGAAACAAGTCCTTTTCCGTCCACTGAATAAAGTTCCTTCTCCTTCTTCAGTTTCCCTCTTTAGACCTATATCAATCCTATCAAATTTATCTAAACCATTAGAAAGATTAGCACATTCCCAACTCACTTCCTTTCTTGACTATAAAGTTCTTCTCATTCCTTTCTAATCAGGCTTCCGTTCCGGATACTCAACGCAATCTGTTTGGGTAAAAATTACCCAAGACCTTTACTTCTTCTTAGGTCAACAGAATATTACAATCCTGATCCTTTTTTATTTTTCAAAATACTTTGATTCTGTTGACCATACAATCCTCCTCTCCAAACTCCATAACCTCTCATTATCTAATAGTGCTTTAAGCTGGCTTCATTCCTTTTTATCTCACCGTTCCCACACAGTGATTATACCTGAAAAACCTCACTCATCTTCATTACCACTCTCGTGAGGAGTCCCCCAGGGATCTTCTCTTTCACCTACCCTATTTTCTATTTATATTACTGACTTGCCGAATTGCATCCACTACTCTCAATATCATCTTTATGCTGACGACTTACAGATATATTTATCCTTCCATCCTTCATACATGCTAGAGGCGACCCATAAGCTTCAGAAAAATTCGAAAATGCTCCTCTCTAACTTCCTTTAAACATCATCTATTCCGTTACCTCCTTAATAATCAATCTTCCGAACAAATGTAAAATAAGGTTTCTCATTTATTTTGCAATTCAAAAAGTAATTGTTACTCCATTATCATAGCCAGACAAATGCCCTATTAATTGCACTCTTATGTTATTCTTATTTTTCTTCTTTAATGATTCGTTTCTAAAAAAAACAATGGGTTTCAGATGCTCTGCTGTACGAGATGCTACCGAGGTGCGTCGCTGAGCAGCTTAAGCGGGGTCACAAAGTGGAAGCGGAGAGTTTCGATTGTGTCACCATCTACTTCAGTGATATTGTCGGCTTCACGGCGATGTCGGCCGAGAGCACGCCGTTTCAGGTATCAATCTATATCTATCTATACCAATATATTGACTTTATTGTTTTTATTGGGAAAAATAATACTATCAAGAGAAGGGGTTTCCTAAATAACTTTTTTGTACAACGCCCAGCCTCTCTTTATGAAACGACAGCCTCCCACACCTTTCCTCCTCTCTCCCAATTGAACCCAGTAAATTGGATGCGAGATGGATGATCTTGCCTTTTTTTAACCCATATACCTTTCTTGGTTTCGCTTCTGTTACAGTGCAATGCGAGTTACTAGCGACATCAAGCTTGTTCCGATACTTTATTTTTATTGTGAAAAGTGTTGAAAATGTTTTTTGGCACAAATAGGAGCTTTAAAAAGGCAAATATAATCGAATAGCTTCGAGTGATATGCGTTTTGGCCATATTGAACGGCAAATATTTTATTCGAGACACGCTTGTAATACGATTTCTTTCAAGCTTTCGGTTTTAATTTCAAATTTACAAACCTTACATGAATATGTATCTATTTAATGAATACTGACATTACTTTCAAGAGGATTACTTTTATTTTTAAACATCATGCTTAGTTAAAAAATTATTCAATTTAAATTTAGCTTCAATAAATCGTGTCCTAATATTTCAAGTAATAGTAATTTTTTTTTCTACTGGTCTCATCCCTTCCCTTACCCTGTCTTCACACCCCCCCAGTTTGGGGACTTCTGGTCTAGAGTAATGTTCCGATGAATCAAAAGTCCTTGTATTAGTGATCTACTGTTATCGGCCAACTTTAAGGTCAAAGTGCTGCGTCAAAAAAGGCTTATCCAGGTCTATGCTTTTATTAGATAATAATAGAATTTATTAGATTTTATTGCTACAACTTATCTTGAAAACAAATAGAACCAGTGAAATAAGTTTGTATCTAGGACACTATATTTAAACTATAATTTTTAGATACAAACTGCAAAAAAGTGGTAAATTTTTCGCTTTTCAATGAGTTTGGAAACATCATCAACCATTTCAATTCAAATTACTAAAATTTCCAATACTTCTTTTGCTATTATAATTTAAAAAACACAAGGCCAGACTTACAAAAACATTGTAGTGTTTCTTCGGACTCACTGTTTTTTTCTCGCTTAATAATATGTAGAGCTTTCAGAAACTGAAAGCCCCGATATTCAAATCATTCTCATAACTACGGGAGATAAAACTCGAAATGTAGTTTATTCGGGTGTGTTGTAAATTTATTTTTCCCTTTTGGCATGATTTTTATTATACAAGATTTTTATTGACAAATAAATAACTCTTCAATTATTAATTAAAAGCCAACTATTGATTATTTAATTATTAATTTTCGTTGTGAAGCCGACTTTTCACTAGTCAGCAGGAAATTAATTCGGGTTGAGCACACCAAAAACAATTGCTTTCGTTGAGGATAAAACTTCCACAATTATGATCAGAAACCGCTTGTTTTTAGAACCATTGAAATGGAATGAATAATTCGCTGGGCTATCGGAACAAGCGGGTTTCGAAATCGAAGATTGTAACTACAGCATAAGATTGATAACAACGGTAATAATTAAAGTTTGACGAAGGAAATGTCAGTGATGGTAATGAATTTTTAAAACTGAACAGTTACTGCATAGATTTACCTCACTCTCTCTCTACAGGTGGTTAGGAGAAAACAATTTTTAATTCGAAATCAAAATCTCCAAAACAAAATTTTTGGAACAATCCTCCACTTTACATTCAATGATGCTTCCTTCACTCGAGGCAACATTGAAATTCCACTCGGTAACTCCTAAAAATAAATTTGACAAAAATATTTTTTTGACATGGTGAATTTCATAGGTCCTTGCTCATAGAAAATGTTCCGATTTTTGCTATAATGAAAATTACAAAATTTTTTGAGGGCATATCTTTTAAGTGATCAATACAAAAATAATAAAATTCCATAAACATTTATAAGTTATACTTATATATTTTCTACTGTTTATGTTTATAAATATTTTAATTTCAAAACAATACTTCTTAACTATAGGTAACATATTGTATTATTTTTAAACTATGAAATAGATGTATATTTAAAATTTTGGTTAAAATTAATATTGTCATATGTGGAAGGATAACATAGACTAAGGTTTTGTTTTTTAAACAGTGAAGATTCAACTCAAAAAATTGTACAGGGAAATCTCACCCAAACATCCAGATATGGGTGGCTTGAATGCCTGAAAATAAAAGTATTAATAAAGAAATTCTCAGGAACTAAAATATTAAAAAAAGATCTTAGTATTGCTTTTCTCATTTACAAACAAGCTAATAAAAATAAAATTAATGAACATTCCTGAAATAAATGCTGTCCCAGATAATAAAATAAATACTAAATGTATAACCTTTGTTTGTATCCTTTATTAATATTGTGAACAGTTTATGAATATAAAATCCTTTTATATGAGAGAGCTAATAATATTGTTGGATTGTTTCTGTTAAATCTTTTTATATCCTTTAGAAAAATGTATCAAAGGTTTATAAATAAGTTAAAGTTTAATTTTTAGGTAAAGTTATAAAAATAGAGTAAAGTTGGTAATTAAAGTAATGCTTATGTTAAATTAATGAAAAATTAAGATTTAGACGATTATGAGTATTACAAATATTCATAAACTAAATATTGGTCGAGGAATGTACTTATGTATATTAAAGTTCTGAGCTAATGAAATTATTAATTATTTTAATGGATACAAGATCAAGGCTAATGTTATATCCAAGAGGTATTTTAATTTTAATTATCTTGATTGATTTCCTGTGTTGAAAGAACTGCTTTTTCATACTTTTTTAAAATTTTTATTCAATTACTTAAAACTTCCAGCATTTTAAATAATTAATAAATGAAGAACATAATTACCATACTTTTATAAAATGGCATGCCTACTAAAGTGAAAATCTTATAGTTTTTACCATTACTGTTAGTATGAAAATACAAATTTACACAGATATTATTCGACATATATAATTTTTATTAATGATAGTTATCTAATGATATTGTTATATTCTGAAATTATAAAAGAAAATTTATAACAGGTGGTGGATTTCTTAAATGATCTCTACACCTGTTTCGATTCCATCATAGAGGCGTATGATGTGTATAAAGTTGAAACGATAGGAGATGCTTACATGGTGGTATCTGGGCTCCCAGTCAGGAACTGTGACCAACATGCAGCAGAAATTGCAACAATGTCCCTCGACCTTCTGAATGCTGTGGATAGATTCAAAATCAGGCATAGGCCAAATGAGAAACTGAAGCTGCGGATTGGACTACATTCTGGTAAGCTAATTTAAGAGTTGAAGTACTTTAATAATAAAGTCCAAAATTAATATCATCCTTTTGAATCTCGGTTAATATTATCTAATAACACTTGCTCTATCAAGCACTCATAAAGCCCAATAACTTATAAGAATAGGTAAATCCTAATTAAAGTCATTACCCTTGCCTTATGATAACTTTGTCTTTTCTTAAAAAAAAAATAAATAAATAAATAAAACTTTTATGACTGTGACTTGAATTGCATTTTTCTAACAATAAATTTTCAGCTTATATGATTACATAGACAATAATATTCTAATTAAACCTAAACATATTTTGAATAAATTATTTTGCCTCTTTTGATACTTTAATTATTTTCTGGAATCTATTGCTTACAACATTCAAATCTGCATACCAAGGACATTGATAGTAAACTCTATAATGTGATTGAGGTTAGAATTGTGGATTATAATAAAATCTTAAGAAAAAGATATTTAAATTTTTGAAGGGAAGGATCTTTGACAAAGAAAAACTAGTTTCTGTTGATCATGATACAGATGAAAAGCTGATTTGTAAAATTGCATTACTTTAGAAAATACTTCCAGAACGACTTTTTAGAAGACAAAAAAGATTAAGAGTACTGTCAGACTGTGTATCCTGCAAAGCTAAGGGTTGTCTATTAGTTACATTAGCTGTTTTCTTTCAATCAAGACACCCCTCCCCCCAGCCCTCCTTGGTGAGATAGGGTAAAATAGGGTGGGACTCCCATCCTCTTTACATAAAATTTATTTCATAATTAAAATTATCATTATGAATTTTGTTTCAGTATATACAATATTATATTACTGATAGATGTTTCTTTTTCACATGAAATCGTGATAGGAAAAAATAAAACTGAATTTTTTTTTTTTTAATCTGAAATCTGGAAGTTGAATGTAATTAATAACAAATAATTAACAATCATGTATAGTCAGTGCATAAAACTTAATAAAGCTTTGACTACTATTTTATGTTACAGGAACCGTATGTGCTGGTGTAGTAGGCCTAAAAATGCCACGGTACTGTCTATTTGGAGATACAGTAAACACTGCTTCTAGGATGGAATCAAATGGATTGGGTAAACTATAAAATCTCACAAATTAATATAGTTCTTAATTTTCCAACTGTTATATTAAATCTTTTTTCAAACAATCACTTTACACATACTCACTTGAGTATCGTTTCCGGGCATGGATAAAAAAATAAAAACCACTACAGTTTTTTTACCTTTTGACAATATATTTAGTCCTGATCTAAACTTTTGTATTAACATCAATTCTTATTGTTTTTACTTATAATGGGAGTAATATAATAAAAGTAATAATTATTTTTAATTTTATATTAGGAAAAATAGTATGCTAAAAAACAAAAAAATATGAGAAATGAACTTTTCCTTTAAAGATATGATATGCACAGTTTTATTTATTAATTCTCCATCAGTCATGTTATTCCATTAGTTTTCACAGTTTAAACATTTTATTACCTTTTTTTTTTTTTTCTTTTTTTTTTTTTTTTTAATTTAAACATTTAGTGAAGTCTATCCTAGTCCACATGGTACCATCCTTTCCAAAGATAAATTACACTGGTCACCACAATTTTTGTTTCCATTATTTTTTTTTATTATTACTGGTTATTTCAAAGGCCATGACTATGAAAAAAATACTGGGAAATTGCTATCAGCTTTATTTTGTGAAATATAAAGTTTTACTGTTTTGATTAAAAAATATAACGAAATAAATACATAATGTTAACAAAATTTTATTGAACATTATTATCAAATGATCTTTAATAGGATTTCCTTGAATAAACGACTTTAGGTAGATCTCTTTGCATAAAATATTTGTGTATTCTTCCTTCAAAGTCGTCGAATGTGCAATAGGTATGGATCCATACTTGTTACTGCTATGGAGCAAAACACACTTTAAACTTCTTTTGCTGCTGTCCATAAAAATACACCAATCCCTATGCTTGTAGTTTATTAAACCCATCTGTTGCAAAATACCACCAACATTGTTACAAAAGACTAAATCCTTCTCTTGAAAAAAATACGGTAACAGATTATTTTCTCGGGTACAATAAAAAGTAATGTTGGATTCGGGATTAAGCAATTTTTTTTTATTTTAAAGAGATGCAAAAAAGATTCTTTCGGTAAGTTCAGATCCCTCACTAAGTCATTAAGTTATTTCTGATTAAATAGTTGAGGTTCTGAAAAGCTACATTTGTAATCTGGATCAGGGTCATCACTTGATATATTTTGTTCGCGTTCACAGAGATTTGGATCATCTCGAGGATTTAGATGTGCTCAGTTGTACCTCTCGAGATCTTAATTGAGATCGTTGAGCAGAAGATAATTTAGGATCTGACAAATTACTTTGATTTTCAAGGTTAATTCCGTTTATTTTCAAAACCCAGAAGTAGCAGTCGTCATGATGGTTTTGAGGTTCTTGCCAAATCATGGGAGTTACGAACTTCACTGCATCTCTTTTCCAGCTGGACCATAACTGTAGACACACAACACATTTTTGGCAAACTATATGAGGAGCCCATGGCTTGTCCTGATTGTACAAATCTATTTTGAAGTATTGATGATATGCAGTTTTTACAAAGTCCCATATTAGTTTTCGATATTTTTCAAATATATATTCGCCACAAATATAGCAAATACAATCTGGATTTAGCACACAACACCGCCTGGACGAATGCAAATCGAAAACAACAGAATATATTTTACTGTGGAACAAAATTTAAAATCAAGGTAAAAATACTAAATAAGGTTGGTAAGCTATAACATAAAACCAAAAGCTGTTAGAGAAACATTGTTGTCATATTTAAAAAATATGTATCAAATTGAGTTAGAAACAACAAAATAGTCACAGGAAACAAACAATTCATTTTTTTTTTTTTGTTGACCAGTGTTATTTTTTCATCTTATCTTCAAAGATTAATTCATTATCAGGCTAATGCTTTCTGCTTGGTTTTACTATTATGTTTTGGATCAGAATCATTTGTAATTTCATATTCATACTTAAAAAAATCAGACTCTTATCATTTGCCAGTGCATGTTCTAGCTTCTTTTTCCTCGTCAAATTGCTCTTTAAGCTCTTGTAAAATAAGTAGTTATGTCTTCAGTATTAAAAAAATTATATTTAATAACTATAAAACAGAAAAACTATTTACAAGACCGGGCGCATGGTTAACATTGTCTATCAAAGCATGGTTTCAGATTCAATTACGAAAAATGTTACAGGGGCTCTCTAGATTAAGTTTGAAATGATACTCAAGGAAGAGTCTGGGGAAGGGTATTAGCAACTGGTTGCAAGTGAGTCTGAGTCCAGGAATATTGGAGAGGAAAATATCTGGTTGGTTGACAAAAGCAGCATGCCTGCTTTAGGGTTAAACTCCTCGTCTAAAGTATTGCAACACTGAAATTTTTGAATTTTAGAAAAACGTATTTTTTTTTTTAAGTCTGAAGACATAAACAATTTTCTTCCAATACACAAAAAAAGATAGAAAACTTTCTTTTTAAAATTTTCATTTTTTACAATTTTAACTTTTAACTTTTTTATTTATATTTAATAAGATATATTGCCCCCTCTGGCTTGAATGACTGTTTCCACTAGTCTTATTGCAAACAATGAAACACATAATAAACATGGACTGAAGGAAATTTGATTAAAAAAATCTACAATTCCACCGCTTGTTATAAACAGGGAAAAAGATGGATGTGTCTAATCTTTAATGCCTCACATATAATAAATAATATTAATATGAATATAAAACAAGTATGGATTAAGGTAAAAACCAGAAAATCTCGAGAATTATGGGTGTTGCATTACTTTTGACAGAGAGTTTATGTCTACTTAAAAAAATTTGTGTTTTAAATTAACAGTAATAAAAAAATTGTTCACTACAGCCCAGAAGATCCATTGTAGTGAAGAGACAAAGCAACTGTTGGACAGACTTGGAGGTTACCAGTTTGAGGAACGAGGGTTGATTAGGATGAAAGGCAAAGGAGAGGTGAAGACTTATTTTCTCATTGGTGAGGACCCGGTCTGGAGGGAGAGGAGGAGGCATGGTAATTATATTATCACAATATTTATTTGGGGGAAGTTATTTGTAAATTTTCATATTTTAAAAATATCTAATATTTGGCATATTTAACCAAAGAAATTACTAATACATTTTAGAAAAAAAAATAAGTTAAAAATGGGCTATCTCCATAGGTGATACTGTTCTCTAAATTCCCATATTTATATTTCATTAATTATAACAAACCAGTTACATTAGGAGACTTATTTTTATTTTTGATTAGTCTGAAAATTGGAGATTCTTTGGTGTGCACTAAACCTTCATAAAGTGGATATCTGATTCTTCAAAGCATTGGGAGGAGACAGTTAGTGATTGAGAGTGAACACTGATCACAACACCTCCTTGCATAACTGTTGTTCAAGAAATAGTTACTACCTTATGAACCAAAGAACAAAAAAACATGAAAAAAAAAATATCTTCAAATTCAACACTGCAAACAGTGATTTTAACTCAATGGCCAAATATTTAGAACCCCAATTCCCACTTCACCTTTATCTGAAGATTTTTATATCAGATATCTCTCACAAAGGTTTAACATGGATTCAGAACAATTAAATTAACTATGAAAAAATATTATAGAAAGAGTTAATTGAATGGGTGATATGCATCTGGTTAAGAAACTTGACCGATATTAAATAAAAAGAAAGCGATTATGATTTTCTTTGTTTAAAACATTTTTATAAAACATTTAATTAATATTATTACTTAACTCATTATGGGTTTTGTCAATATTTTGTTTAAATAATGATTGGAATTATTGCAACTTTGTTTCGAACACAATTATCTTTATTCTATTTAATAATATAAATTAGCATATATTACACAAATTTATTTTTATTTATTATTTATTATTTTTTATAATTATTTTATTTATTCTTACAATCCAATACTGTAGAGAACTACATATCACTAACTTTCTTTACAATCACAAACACTAATCATCACTGTCCTAGTTCATTTAATTTTTCTATTGACCACCCCTCTCTTCTTGGACTCACTATCCTGCCCCTTGGACATCCCATAACTTACTCCCTGGCTCTTGTCGTTTTCATACCTGCCTTCTTCAAGGGTTTGTATCTTATCATTCAAGTACTTTAGGTACTTACTCCAAGCCAAGGTCAGGGGACTTCCTATCTGCTGTCAAACCAGCAATATCCGCACAATGCCTTATATAAATATTATAACAAGATATTAAAACATTGATTAACAATTTTAAATTAGAAATAGATATCATTACTAAATTTAATATTTGCAGTCTAAATGGTTACCCAGAATGCTATGTAGTTAGACTTGTTACAAAAAACTATCTTTTGAATAAGATACAGCTGCAGTCTCTTTCCTAGAAAGATTATGGATTCCATCATTTTTAGCAAAGAACTGTGAGAAGTTAGACTGCTTTCTATTAAATAATCATTTTAGCTTATTTTTGAAAATGGAGCAGTAAGATGATAAATTGTTGATATTTAATCATCATTGATAATGTTAATGCTTGGTCTTTTGGTTTATTTATATAGAATGTTATTTTCTAATAGGCTTACAAAGAGGAATCAGAAGCTCACTAAAGACCAAGATTCCAAGGGCAGCAAGTTTCGAATCTCCTAAGCGATTAAGGTTTGCGGCTAACCACGTTGACAACAAAAGACTTGAAGTAATTGCTGATAGCCCTGTGAAGAAGTCTTCCCTGGAGGCGAGTTTTAATAATTTTATTAAATTCATTTAGGAGGAAAATTTTAATAAATATTTGGAGTGTATATGCTGTTTCACACCTGTCTGTAATGAAAATTTTGATTTAAAAAACCTATAGTTAGAAAAAAAATTATAAAAATTATTATTTTTGATCAAGGAATGAGGACAATACATAGGTTTAATATACAAATAAATGATTCTGGAAGATTATATACCAGTTTGAACTAGAAAGTTTCTTTTCTAAAAACATTTCTAGAAATGTTCTTAAATAGGGGCTTTTCATCTTCTGACATTTATTTTTAAATGAAATTTTTCTCCTGTGAGACAAATGGTTCCTATCCTTCCAAAGTTCAGACCCTCCTCACTTCCCTCAGACCAGAAAAAGTATAAAGTGTCTTTGATTATATTATGTCAGTTCTAAACTCTGATTATGTTTCAAGATTTCTAAAAATAAAGTTCAGATATAAAGTGATAATTCTATGGTTACCTATAACTTCTTCAAAAGTTATTTTAAAATCTCTAATGGTATAGGTATATTCTGTTGATTTTCTGTTTTATTCTTAGTAATGCATGTAAAATGAAAATATTTTTTAAAACATTACAGTGTAATAATTCAAATAATAATATAATATATATATATATATATATATATATATATATATATATATATATATATATATATATATATATCTATATATATATATATATATATATAAAATACAAAATATCATCATAAAGCATATAACAAAACTATATTTAATGATTACTCATACATTTTATAATTAAAATCTCTCTCAACAAATCTACTACTTTCCTTATATTTATTAGCTCATGAACTCAAAAAAAAGATTTATACAACCTTCTACTATTTTGTATTTTGAATAATTAGTTATTTGCTGTTCTGAAATGAATTCTCAGCTATTCATAATTCAGTAATTCACCTCATTATTAATTTTCAAATGATTCTTTTTAACATTTTTATAATTATATGAAAGACATGGACATATTTGTTATTAGGCCAGTTTATCAAAAACTTTAAAATATGTAAACTATACCACTGCCTTTTCAATTGATGTTTGAATTATAAAATCATTAATTTCAAAATTAAATGCAAAGTTTCTTTTCTTCAACAAAATAAAATATATTTAAACTTCTCGCCCTTTTAAACAAATTTAATTAATAGGATAATGAAATTTTAAGTGTGAGAATTAGGGTAATGGAATTTTTTTTTATAATTATAATATTCTTCTCAAATGATACACATCTATAGCTTTTTTCAACCAAATTCATAATTTTTTCAACCAATTTCATAATTTTTTTCAATCAAATTCATAATTTTTTCAACCAATTTCATAATTTTTTCAATCAAATTCATAGTTTTTTCATCCAATTTCATAATTTTTCAATCAATTTCTTCATATTTTCAACCAATTTCATAATTTGTATGATTTGTAATTTTGTGTCAAATCAAGTGTTCCAATCACATCATTTGTAATTCTATTTCCCTCACATTGTGATTTTTCGAAGAAGGTAAGTTCAATTTTGGTTTCCTTTGCATTGAGGTATATGTTTCCCAAGTAGTTCAGAGCAGAGTTGGGCAAAATGAAATTGAAATAAATTCTATGAATTACGATTACACTGTAATTGTAATACCGGGCCGAGATTACATTACATGTTATAATGCTATTACTTCATGAATTACGTACGATTACAATGTAATTCATCAATGTAATTCAATTACGGATTACATAGTTGAATTACGGATTATTATTTCTTGTAATTTAAGGTATGGATTATTTTCAGAATAATTCGATTACAATATTTCTTCCATTAAATAGGCAAAAAAATATCAGTTATGACCTCCACAATTTAAGTTTTAAGTTTTCTCTTATTGTTAACGGTTTTGAACTATCGCCATAATTTTCTTAGGGAGAGGAGTGGGGGCTATTTTTATATTTTTTAATAGTTTCCTGATTAAAAAATATTTAGTCATAAATGTTGCACAAAGTACAAGTGACCGCTCTCGTTTTAGTTTTTCTTGGCAATCAGCTGGATTCGAAATAATGTAAGTAGGATTCTTTGGCATTTATACTTTGTTTATCTTAGTCGGAATGTTTGATCAGGTGAAAACCTAAGTAGAATATATTCCTCGAATTTTGCAGAACTAGACAAAAAAGAAATAGGAACCGAATAATCAAATAAAAATTTGGACTTGAGTGAAGAGGAAATATAAAATCTTCTAGATCATGATACAGAAATCTATGGTAAGGGTTGTAATGGAGAGAATTGGGGGGGGGGGGGGGGGGGGCAGCCAGGGGATATCTATATTATATTTGTGAAAATCATTCCTCAAAAACATTAGTTTAAAATAATTGATCAGAAAATCATTTAGAAACATAGCCCCCCTCCCTGCCCCCACTAGTTAATAAAACTGTTAAAACCCTAAATATACACTAATAAGTACAAAAGAAACATAATTATCAAATTTCATTAAAATCGGACGAGCCGTTCTCAATTTAGAAATATAGCCCCTACTCCTCTCCCTAAGAAAATGATGGCGATAGTTCCTCAATGCAAAGGAAAAACAAGAATTGAACTTACCTTCGAAAAATCACAATGTGAGGGAAATAGAATTAGGAATGACGTGATTCAAACACTTGATTTGACACAAACTTACAAATCTTACAAATTATGAAATTGGTTGAAAAAATTATGAAATTGATTGAAAAAATTATGAAATTGGTTGAAAAAATTATGAATTTGATTGAAAAAATTATGAAATTGGTTGAAAAAATTATGAATTTGGTTGAAAAAATTATGAAATTGGTTGAAAAAATTATGAATTTGGCTGAAAAAAGCTATATTCAAACAAATAAAATAATAATGTAATTATTTTGTCCAGTTACATATCCCCTGCAATTAAATTAATATGGGTGATTTTAATATTTTGGAACAATTACAATAAAAAAAATGTTCACTACAAGAACATGTAAATTGATTTTTTTTTTTTCACAAATTGTTTCTCTAAGGTCTGTGAAGTGAACATACATAATCTGCAATATTTCTAGATATAATAAATAAATAATAACTATTAAAATCTAGGGAGTGAGTTTGGATCTAGGGAGTGAAAAACCACGACTTGGAAGTGGATTTATTATCTGGGGAGTGGGAAAATATCATATTTATTACATTTAAGAAAAGAAAAGTGAAATTAACGAGGTATGTATATTATAAATTGGGGTGTATACATGAATTACATTTTCAGCCTTTTAGGTACGTACTGTCACATCTACTTTAAAAACTTCAAACTAAATTTAAAAATACTAAAATAATAAAAAATTGCACTTAGTTACGACAGTTCTATTAACTTTTAAATAATAAAATCTAAATAGATTGTAAATGATAAATAAGCTACGAAATAAAGACTATCACATTAGGTATGAAATAAAATACAAGTATATTAAAAACATTGTTTTGATAAAAATAATGTTCCTTGAACTTTCATGATAACTAAGTAGGTGGGTATAACGTTTTAACATTAAAACGTTGCTAAGGAGTGAGCTCTAACCAAAAAAACGTTGGTATCACGTTATACACGTGGCCTATTTGAAAAGTAAAACATGGTATCTTTTGGTTTTTCAGGAGTGCTTTGAATTTATCTTGAATCTAAAAAAAAATATAATGTTTTCAATGGATTGAAAACATCCAGTGTATGTATCCCCTCACCTTAGGGAGTGAGGATGAATTAAAATACGGTACTTACCGAGCGGAGTCAATGCACCTCCACTTGTCTACCAATGAACTCAGCGTCTTGAAACAGATGGGAGTAGACAGGTCTACCAGAAATAGCGTTGCCCTATACAAAACAACCCTCAAATTTTCCTTTTAGAGAGCGATGCATGGATTTTAAAAATAATTTAGGGAGTGGGCTAGAGGGTTGTGACACTTCTTTATGATGGTGTATATCGTGCTAAGAAGGCTAAATATCAATCACAAAATTATTTTTGGATGAAAAATAGAAAACAATACCCCTTCATATTTTCAAACTAGAAAATAAGCGTAAGAGAAGGCCTTAAATATTTTCGAAATGCAAGCATTTTCAAGTTGTGACAACCTAGGGAGTGAGTAATTGCAATACATAAACGTCAATTACTCCGGCTATATAAGTAGATATATCATTATTGTTGGAAGTCCATAATCGTACAATGGGTACTTGGCCATGTAAACTAAAATCTAAATTTTATATTCAGTACAATTTTCAAAATACCTTTATGACTTAAATTGTAAAGAAATTTTGAAATCACCCATATATATTTTTTTTTAATTTAAATTATGGAGCCTTTGGTTAGCCCATATCATTGCAATAAATTAGGAAATAATTTTTTTTTTTTTTTCGATCTGAGTTGAAAACGATATAATATTCTGAGAATACTGATGCCTGATTACCAACTCTTCATTTCTTAATATATCTTCTATTTTCTAATGTGAAGGTTAATCGCTGTGAACATCTAAGCGTATCGTGTCCTTGTATCGAAGAAGAAATCAGACCATCAGGATTGACGAGCGTCGATGCCACCAGCGACTCAGCTCTCCTGCTTCATGAACCAGACACTCCTCTACTTACTGTTACCAAAGTATCTTAAGTATTAACATTTTGTCTGTAAGATATAATGCAATAATTTTAAAGATAATCTGTATTAATGTAAAAGGCTGAAGAAAAAGAAAAAAAAAAATATTTATGTGCTCATATGATACCAATGTTTAAAGTATTTATTTACTGTGTTTATAAAATATCAATGTATTTAATGTTATTAAATAAAGTTGTTTTGTTGTTCTTTTCTAATATAATTATAATGCTGATTATAAAATTTTTAAAAATGAGTAAAAAAATTGAAAACTTAATTTTATCTCATCTTTTTTTACCTGATTATTCTTGCATGGCCTAGTTTTCATGGAAAAATAACCTGCAGAACTGGCTATGCCAACGAGAACATTATGAGAACAGCTTCTTTTTAGAGTATTATCGGGTATAGATTAAAAAGTCAACTCAGAAACTAGATAAACTCAGAACTAAGTTTATAACTGAAGTATTGTAATACATATTTTATGTTAAATCTGCGGCATGTAGGATATTGGGTTCTTCATTGACAATTAAAAAGGAGCAATTAGGGACCGTAAGTATCCAATTCAGTAGACACTCAATGAAGTAGAGCATCAAAGCTCAATACCATATGTTCAAAGAGGACTGACCATTTTCATGTGGACAGATATTAAGTTGAAAGCTAGAATGAAGAAGAAAAAAATAAACTTTATTCTGAGACGACTTATTCCCTAATAATAACATATGAATACAATAAATGTTTCATTGTAGCATATGACACATATTTAAAAGATGAAATTGCAATAAGCTGGAGATAATATAAGTTTAATTATTTTTTAAAAATACCATACCATCTAATTTCAAACTGAAATGTTTTCTGAGGACTTTTATAATAAAACTAGAGATGATTGATATTAGGCACACACAATCAACCAAGTAGGGAAAATTTTACCTTATAAACTCTACCCTTACATACTAGTTAAAATTTAAAGCTCTAAATTTATATATTTATAAATTTCAGTTCTCATTATCAGGAATGCCTAATTTCAATTACTATAAGTGCTAAGGACAATAGTCTCTCAAAGATATGTTGCAATGAGCCTCATGTGAGGATTCTATTCTTTTCCAGATGAAGTTTTAGCTGTATCAGTTCTACAATTATAAACAATATGGATACTATAAACATAAGGACACTGCGAGATAGGATTTAGTTTAATCTTCTTATTTAGATATAAGTATATTTAATAAGAGCTGTATGTGACAACATTTCTGGTTAATTAATGGATTACTATTCAGTGAAAACCTCCAAATTCTGTTTTATTTGAAATCATGTGGCAATGAAGAGAAATTGGATTCTATTTTTATTTTTTTAAAAAGATGAAAATGAACAACCTATCTACAGTTTATAGTATTATTGACTATATATTTCCTTCAACAAATATATCTCTTTCAATTTTAGTTAGTGATATTATTAATTATTGATGTTGAGGAAACAGTGAAAGAAGTCGTAATGTTGACATCTGATTCTGTATTGACAATTGGGTCGGCAGTAAACTGTATCAGGATGACCAGGTATGTCGTGGCCGAAGCTATGAACTGTCAACAGTTAAACAAAATATTAAATTATAAAGAAATTAAATTAGATTTTAAGTTTTTGTTAAATCAACTTTATCAATTCAATTATTTTTCAGAGTTACCTATACAGTAGAGGGTTATTTTTATTCACACATCGTTCTATTTGCAATCTGGATTTCAAAGTAAAGTAAGTAAATCTTAAGTTCTTCAGAGAGGTTGTTGAAGACAATGTTTGCTAGAAAACTTTCTGATTTAAAATTTAAAAAAAAATTATTCAGTATTAAGTCTTCTTCATATTTCAAAGGCTATTATCAAGGGGACCAGTCAGCCTGGTCTGCCACAGTTCGAGGTTATTCACTAAATGTATTTGAATCGTTAAAACATTCCTGATGGTGATTGGCTCAATTAGTAAGGTCCCATATCTTTGAAACCACCGGTGGTTAGGTTGTACTTCTAACCTTGGGTCTTCTGAAAGAAGGTGGTGCTGAGGTGTATGGTATACATTGTGCATGACTACAGGTATGAAAATGAGTATAGTGAACTGCTCTGGAAAGTAATAAATTTGGGAGCCTAACTGATATTAATTTGTGATCTAGCATGTTAACTAGTCATACATAAATTTAGAAAACGTTTATTTTCTTTTAAAAAAAGTGCCCAATGGGCCAAAAGAAATTTACACAACAAAAACAGAATTACTCAGAAATTAGTGATAGATCTTCACATCATTTGAAAATAACATCTAAATGGAAGGATATAATAAACATGAACAACTGTGCTTCAGGAGAACCATTAATTGTTCATACAACAGAAGACAGAGGAATGTTTTATTGATTTTATGTTTCTTCATTTTCAAATATTTCACTCGGTGCAATGAAAGAGGTGAGACCAGAAAGTGAAATTAAACTTCCAGAAACAAGGATTGAACAATACCAGATGTTAAAACCTCACATACAATTTCTTTTTGTAAGCTTCAGTATAAAGAAGAATCATAAACATGATATCTTATTGTCCAACCTCTAGATCATTACTTATTTTAATGTACTATAAAAAACAACCCAGCTTGATGATTATTCATCCAGACCTTAAACTTATATAATTTTTAAATTAAATAAATTTTTAAGCAACTTGATCTATGCCTTCCATGTGATAAGCATCTAAAATTAGTTCCTGCATAAATAGATATATGTAATTAATTATCAGGGCAAACAAGTTTATTAAATTTTCTTTTAATATTTGGAACTTTGTGTTTTTTTAAACATTTTAAATGCCCTAGAATAACCAAGAAGTCGAAATCTCACCCATTGGATAATAGTGAAGTCAAGAGTAAAAAATCCCTTTCCAGTAAAAACAACATCCCTCTGCATTGATATATGTAGGCGCAATTTGCTCTGCGAAGAAACAAAAGATATTTTTAAAACAACTATATGATTACTTAAGTTTACTAAATAATATAGATTATATCTTAACAAGAATATACTTACATTTCGTATAACATTATTTTTTTTATCACTCATCATAAGTTTATAAAGGGTTAGGTTGAATTCTCTCAGCTAAACAAAAAATAAATTGTTTATTTTCGTTAGGCTAACGAAAGGGGTGTTTATTTATGTATAGCTATTATTATACAGAATACAATTTATTTAGTTTTTCTACACAATTTATGTTTCAATTTATAAACTAAATATACATAAATATATACTATATATACTACTAAATATACAAACACAGTTATTATTATTATTTCTACAATAAAAAAATTAACAAATAAAAATAAAATCCTGTAGGTACCACTGTGACCCATGAATGGTCACTTTCAGTACTTAAGTTAGGTATACTGTTACTGGGCCTATGTTAATGAAAGGAGGAGGTTTGGCAGAGCTGTTTTTCTTCAATGAAGGGTACCCACTTTATGGAGGCTGGGTATGCCCCAGGTCCCTGGCCTTCAAGTCAATCCTGTCAGAAAAACAAAATATAAATTTTCTGTTCAGTCAGGCTCGAACTTGGGGCCAGGAACATTGCAGTGTAGTGCCTTGCCCACTGAGCTACTGCATCTTCCCGAGATCTATAAAATACATATTTTTTAAAATGTATTTGCGAAATTTGGATTTTAAATATCCATCTACTAATTTACGAATAGTTCAGATTCAATCCTTAAGATTAAAATCTGAATATTAAATTGGGATTTCACATTTGTTGCTGTTATTTTTTGATTGGGTCTAACACCAGGTTTAAGAAACACACACATTTATTCTTAATGGGATAAAAAATTCAAGTAATCCTGTTGGAACTTCATTGTAGCCAGATTATGAAGATATAGATTTATTATGCATTGAGAATGTTGAGATGATTACACCTGGGTCATTATTTCAGATTCACACATCTGGACTAGGTGGGAGCCCAGAAGAAATGTTAATGTTACCACTCAAGCAGGAATAGAGTAGTTGAACTACTCTTCCTTCCAACACTAGTAGAAGTAAATAATCCTTAAACTTTATAGCACTGAAGAAGTTTTGTAATGCGGCCAAAACGTTGGCAATCCATTAAGATATTTTAAACTCGTATTTTTTTTCTTTTTACAACCTGACTGCATACTAGATAGACTATTTCAGGGTAAATACACAAGATATCAGCAAGGATATCTTGCGACCTTTGAATTATTAGATCAGAATGTGAGAGATCTCGAAAAGTAAACAGCGAAGCAAAATAAGTAAATAACAAAATACGTAAATTTGTTTATATCTAAGGTTGTAAAATATGCTAGACCATCAAAGAGAAAATCGCGTACCATTCTAATTTTGTTAAGGGGTTAATTAATCGTTCACTAGCGTAAAAATTAACCTTTAAAACCCCCACTTTTTGAAAAAAATGTATTACTATTTTCGTTATTATTGTAATTGACCCTTTGTGAAATATTATTGTTATCACTACTAATTAATTTAACATCAAAGACTTGTATCTCACATAAAATAGGCTTTATTCAAGTCCATATATCTCAAATCTGTATAACTCTGTATAGATAGTGGCGTGTAATATTCTTGAAAGTTGAGTTACTGAGATAATCTGTATTTTTAATGTTTCTTCCTTCATAAATTTCAATGCTGCTACTTATTTGAAAAAAAAAAAAATGATTTTTATATTAGCCAAAAAAATGTAATTTTGGATTTTTTGAAATACCTACTTAAAACAAATAAAACACCGGTTAACATTTATAAACAATCTTTTTGACATACTTCGCTCAACAATTAATGGCGTAACAAGCTCACATTCATACCTCACTTACAAGAAAATCAAAGAAATTAGAAATTAGAAGAAAAAAAAAGAAGAAGAATAAATGTTTATAAGAATTAATAATAAAGTAATTCCTCACCTTTGTAGTAATTAGACTAGTAGTTGATACAATTAGCCAAACGGTGTACAAAGTGATACAGATCCAACCAACAGCCATTCCTGTTAGCCAGGGATTGAGCGGTAGTCTCGCTGAGTAAATAACGGAAAGCGATAAATATAATGGGATGAAAAACCCATTAAAACAGGCTAAAATGAGGCAAGTTATGAGCCAAGCAAAAGAACTGTCTAGAATGACGTAGATGTCGCATAATTTGTCTTGAACTTGGGATAGTATTACCAACTTCTTATCACAGACGGAGAAGTGCCTTGTTAGGGCGATGTCATTGAGAGCCAAACAGGTTTCGTCCAGTCTATGGGTTATGTGGTCTGCCAGAGAGGCGAATTGGGCCCCTGTTAGCCAAACACAAACCAGAGGAAGAAACAATGGCACTTTGAGATAGTATGTTAGGCTGATCAATGGGGCGTTCACGGGAAGAATTAATGCAACTAATATTCCCCCAACGTAGGTTTTAGCGACAAACTTGGCCTGCTGGCGCCAACTTGTTCTGATTGCTGGTATAGGAAGTTGGCGATCGACTTCGTTAAGAGCCATTAAAATTCTGTTTATATATTTCATCCTCATGACGGAATTCGTTACACCTACCACGTACAAGACCCACATCCAGAAACAAAACCACAAACTCACCAATACCTGAGCCATTGAATCGGTTATTACAAGTTTTATCCTCGATTCTGGTATGAACAGATTGATATGAAAATATATAGTAGAGAAGGTCATAAGACATGCTGTCAGAAAAGACCATATGCACAACGGTATGGAAATGAAAAGCTGACCATTTCTGTAAATACATGGGAATATTCCCGCTAATCTCGATAATAGCAACAGCATTTTTATAAAGACATCTTGGAAAAAAATGTCGTTGAATGACGCCAGACGCAGCTTAGAATCCATTAGGAAACCAACTGGCTCACTGAACAAAGGAACTGGTCGAACTTTTATCATAGCTCTTAATCTCTCCGCCCACTTACCTCCTGGATTATTGGGTACATTAAAGAGTTATTAATTCTAAGCTATGGGTCACTTCATATCAAATAATCACTGGGTATAAAGCCTGGCCACCTCAGAATTTGATGAAATTCGGTACGAAGGTTGTACTCATAGAGATTAAGAAAAAAGTCAATTTTTTCACATATCTCAAACGGTTTCAAAATCAGGGCTACTTAAGGTATCCCAAAAATCACAGAAAAATCGTAACCGACATATTTTGAAATCACCTTAGCTTTTCTCTTAATTGAGCAAGAGAAGTGGGGTTGGTTCCATTTTACTCACAGTCAGTTTTAAATACTCTTTCTTTTGGCGTACAACATAACATACTTAGTGATAAGTATTGCAGTTCTATTTTGAATGGTAAATGCTGATACTTGTTATGTATTTCATTAGCTACTTTGATAACAGGGATTTAACTTTCTTATGTACATTAACTAGAGCAGGGAAGATTGGTTGTCCAGGTTAAAGATATATTGTTGTAAAAGTGAGGTCCATATTGGTTTAATAATGCAATTCAATATAAATCAGTCAAGAGTTGGGAGTGAACAAGATCTAATATTGTTGACTCATTCCAAGAACAATTCAATCTCTACTACAGCAGCCTATTCATTAAATTTCAATAAAAAGATCAAATTTTGTATGTACTTTAAAACAATCTTTGATAGAAACATTACTTATTTTTTTGATTTTATAACCTCACTTTGTCATGTCATATACTTATTTCTGTTGTTATTAAGAACTGTTGGTTTCTTTATATTATTTTAAATTCAAAACTATTACCTGACTGCACCATAGAGCATGGAAAAAAATTTATACCTTCGTTAAATTTACTTAAACCTTTTCCAGAATAGTATAATCATTTTCTAGTTATTTTTAATCCAGTTCCACATTTATTTAACCATTTCCAGTTATAATTAATCTTTTTCCATTTATATTTTATCTTTTGTATTCATATTTAAACATTTTTCAAATATATTTAATCTTTTTCCATTTTATTTTAAACTATTCCATTGATATTTCACACTTTACCAAATATCTTTAATCTTTTTCAATTTAGGTTCAACCATTTTCCAATTTTATTTAAACTTTCTCTTTGGAGAATGAAACTAGGCCCTTAAATTTTTAAAGGAAAATAATCATCAAAGCACCATATTCTGACAATCCAGCTTTCATTAGATAACAAAAGTACAGTAATATAATAAAAATGTTATTGAATGAAGTATGCAAATTGTTATGGGAAATAATTGATAAAAAGTATATATAAGTTATTATAAATAATAGTTAATTAATATTAAAATCAAATTCAGTAGCGAATGAGTACAGTATCTAGGTCTATGACTTCTAGTGATTACTAATAATAATAATGAATTACTTTATTTTTACAATATTGCACTATATCTAATAAATGCTGGATTGTCAGAATATGGTGTTTTGATTATTATTATTATTATTATTATTATTCTACAAGTTCTCATAAACATTTAGGGTTCTAGTTCCATTTAGAAAAAGTTTAAATAAAATTGGAAAATGGTTCAACCTAAATGGAAAAATACTAAAAATAAACAGGAAAGGGTGAAATATAAATGGAAAGAGGTTAAATATAACTGGAAAAGATTAAGTAAATGTGGAAATGGTTTAACATAACTAGTATATGATTAAACTATTCTGGAAACGGTTTAAGTAAACTTAGAAAAGGTAAATATAAGCAAAGAGAAATGGGTAAAGGTATGAATAGAAAAAGTCTGAAATGTTTGTTAGGCAACTTTATTTGCTTATTTATTATCATTCTTTTTTTTTTTTTTTTTTTTTTTTTTTTGAGCCAAGCTATTTATGGTGTAAAACCTTTTATCAAACATGTTTTAAAAACAAGTGACATTTAAAAGAAAATAACAAATATAAATCATATTTTTCTAATTTAACAATTTCAAAAAGTAGTTTAAATTTTCATCTTTTAGATCCAAAATAGTAATAGTATTCACATTAAATAAACTTTTGAAATCATAATTATTGCCTTATATTAAATAGATATAAACTATAAAAACACAAATTGCCTACAATGAGACTATAAAGACTGTGGAGATTGTAGTGGGTATAATCTACCGAGAGATTAATTCTTAAGCAAACTCGTCTTGCATTTCAGGACTTATAGGGATTTCCAAAATAAATATATTCATTCTAGCTACAACCTTCCGTTTGATTAACTATTACAAAAGCCACTAAAAAAATAATTCATCTCATCGAGTCCTACAAGCTAGTGGAATGCGTACAAATATATATATGGCTACAGTAAACTATATCCTCAGACAATCCATCCACAACAATTTAAAGGGAAAGGGAATTAACGGAGGAAAAGTCTCATAAAACAATTATACGAGCATGCAACTACAAAATCACTACTAAAACGTCGATAGTGGCCCACTCAAAGCATCTTATCTTGCCAAGGGGCCAATCAACACTAATGCAGGCCGCGCTCCGAAGAGCAGAGAGTGCAAAAATAAACGCACGCAGCCTACTGTTTCTATAACCTAAGTATTGTCTTGTGAACCTTATCATATAAGGATCATATGAGCGATTTACACTGAAAGCGTCATTTGAAGTTTGTGCACATAAGCACATACACAACCCAAAGGAACAAGAAAATACCAAAGAAAATTGTAAAAAAACAATAACATTAAAAACAATAACTAGTTGACAATTGAGCGTTCGACGTTTACGTATTAAGACGAGGATCACAATATAAATTATTAATTAATAATAAAACAAAAAATAAACAATGAAAAATCAACAAAGCATTGCAAATATTTAATTATTACAGTCTCCTTTAGTCATACATGACGGCATAATGCAAGGATCTTCACATCATCCTGTTTTTTCTGTTTTTTTTTTAATTTTATCAAGAAAATTTCAATTTCGCTTTTTTTCTCAACATGAAAAGAAAAGGAAAATTAAAAACTTTCTCAATGACACCTCAAAACAAATTTCATCATCTAAAAACATAATCTACTAAACAAAAAACTATATCTAAACTACATCTCATTCGCGATATATTCTTCACACGTTGATAATATTCTTGATCTTTAACGAAAGAGCAAGAAAAACATCGATATTTATCTAAAATAATACTAAATCCAGTATACCATTTGTTCGGGGAAAATTATCAATGAAGAATAATTCTCACTTAGCATAAAATATGTATCCTTTTTGTTTTTTTTTTAAACTTAAAGAGTTTCCAAGAGCAGTCGCAGGTACAGAATGAGATGCCACCAAATGTTTTCCTGCAAAGCAGTTTATGGGATAGATTTGGTGATTGTGTTGAACAGCCTCTTCCCCCACCATGACTCTAAGTCAAATGGCTTGAAGTCTGGAACAATATCATCAATAATTCAATTACATACAGATAGCGTACAACTTATAACAAACAGATGATAAGCAAACATAACTCAATTATGGAAAGTTATATAAAACATAATTTACTACTAATTAGTAATTATATTATACAATAAATATTATACTGATTTTATTATATGGTTTATTAAAACTTTATTGTATAAATTAGCTGATCTGCCAATGCTGTGTTATTACTAGGTTTTAACTTTGCAGATAAAAGCTGGATGTTTGATATTAATTAATGAACTTAGTTAATAAGATATTTATGAATACATTGTCATGTTTTTGATTTATATCAATAAAGACCATACAGAAACATGGAAAACATAGGTAAGCTGCATTTTCATATAAAAGACATACTTTTTATAAAAAATATGTCAAATATTATTGTTTTTTTATAAAACTCTCAGAATGCTTGGAATTTCCTATTCCAATAGGAGATTTGGTGTAAAAAGAGTATAACAACATCCTTCAACATAAATGGAATGTAGTGGGCAAATTTTAAGTTCATACACTAACAACACTTTTTCAAATTTTGTAGACTCAAATAAATAGAAGCTACATTTATAGTCATGACTTATGATTTATAGACTTATGACTATAAGATTGTATTATTAAAATTTACTAAGTTATACACCATTTATAGCATTAATATGCCTTATTTTACTTTTTGGATTAATTGTTGATTTTTTTTTTTTATCTTTTCATGTTGTATTACACATGTAAGTTTGCTACCATGTGATAACAACACTGCTGCAACCTTAAATGTGTGTGGGACTTTTAATTAAAACATATGTGAGAGACAAAGTGTTAATAGCTTTGGTTAGTTTATTGTTATATTGTTTAAAGTGTTTTATGTTATAATTACTGTTAGAAAGAACGTGTAATTTAATTCATTTGTAATAAAAGAATAAAATCACGTTAAAACAATCTTACAAATTAAATTACAAGATTCCAACTAGTAAGAAATGGATATAATTTATGTTCAAGTTGTTAAGAAAGCTGAGGAAGAATTTGTGATCCAATGCATATCCATTGATAAAAATACTTGGTATTTAGTGCCAGAAGAATTTAAAGAGGTAAGTAGCCACATTTCTTTATCAAATAAAAAAAAATCAATAAAACATGCAATGTCTGCAATTAAGAATCTGAAAGGTTATAGAACAGTTGCTGTAAAAATCGATAAAGATATAAAACATGAATATTTCGATGAAGTTGATAATGTTTGCTTTCGAGAATTGCCATTAGAAGAATGTGACCCAATATCAATATCCAGAGTTGTTCAAGCTGAACAAATTGAGTTAGAAAATCGGATTAGACAATTAGAAAACCAATTATATTCAAATTTAAAACAAGAGGAAATCAAATTAAATCAAGTCGAAAAAAAAATTTATTCTAGAGAAATTTGAAAAAAAATCAATCAGATCCTAAAGAATGGTTAGCTAAATTTGAAGACGAGTGTAGCCGCTTCCAGGTGAATTCCGATAGTAGTAAAATTCAGGCTTTGCGCTTTTTTGTCATGGGCCCAGCAAAAGATTGGTTTGAAATAAATCTGAAGAAAATAGGTGTAAATGGTCATTGGAATACTTGGAAGGAGTCATTCTTAAACGTTTTTGTTGATAAAGGCTGGTACATTGTTAGGAAAGCTTTTAACTACAAATATTTGGGTGGATCTCTAATCGATTTCGCGCTTATAAAGGAAAAGTTATGCCTAGAAGTAGAACCTAAGGGTACTGAATTATCACGTATCAACCTCATAGTTTTTGGGTTGCCGAAAAAAGCCCAAGAAGAACTGGATAGAGAAAAAATTAACAAGATGGAAGACTTATATGCGGAACTCCGAAAATTAGAGGACTCGTTTTCTAGAAAGAAAGAGGAAAATTCCTCAAGTCCTAGATTGAAATATAGTCCTGACCCGGAAACTTTTAAGAGAGATAAATTTCACTCAAAGAACGAAGGTCAAAAGAAGGCATGTTCAATTTGTGCAGCTATTGGTTTTCCGTATCGATACCATCTCGTAGCGGAGTGCCGTAATCGAAATAAATTCTCAGAAAAACTAAAATCAAACATGACTGAAGGGTTTTCTGGGATTGACGACATACAGATATTACAAACAGACTTAGGTGACAAACATTTAAACTGAAGAACCGGGCGAAATTAGATCCGTTGATAAAGCTAAACGTAATCATATGTGACAAAATTAAAACAAAAGCTATCTATGATAGTGGCTCCAACGTTACATTAATTTCTCAACGAATTGCTGATTTGCTAAAGTTGAAGTTAATAGAACAATAGAATGTATTGAAAACTATCAGCGGATTAAATTTCACTTCAGCCCGGGCTACAATTTCACTTCGTATTGGACGTATTACTGATCACATTACAACTTACGTTGTCAAGAACGATCATTTTTCTTATGACATCTTATTGGGGATTGATGCCATAAAAAAATTTCAATTGATTCAAGACGAAAACTTAAAAATACTACAACGAACAGACAACAACAATGTGATAGATTTAGATGAAAACCGATCCAATAGTGATCGAGAAGATAATTTACATCGATCTAAATTAGATCAGATGATTAAAAATAAATTCAATGATAGTCAAGTTTTAATTGATAAAGATGATTCTAATGATTATATTGAATTAAATTTTAATGAAAACTTAAAAATAGAAGAATTCGGTGCCAATTTAAATCATATTGAAAACGAAGAGCGAAAACAGCAGATTGCAAATCTAATTGAAAAACATAAACATATGTTTGCAAAGGATAAATTTGATATAGGGAGAGTAAAATCAGAAGAAGCAGAGATAAAATTATTATCTAACGAGTATGTTACTTGTCGACCGTATAAATGCTCAATTCCTGACGATGAAGAAATAAGAAATCAGATTAAGGCATTATTGCAAGCAAAGATTATTGAAGAATCAGATTCTCCATTCGCTTTCCCTGTAACCCTCGCGTTCAAAAAAGAGGAGAATAAGAAATCACGCTTGTGTATCGATTTTCGTAAATTAAATAAACTCGTAGTTCCAGAAGTTTTTCCATTTCCTACAATACAAGACGTAATCGACAAAGTTGTTAATTGTGAATACTTTACAGTTTTAGACATCAATTCGGCATTTTGGTGTATTACACTAAAAAAAGAAGACAGAGAAAAAACTTCTTTTATCACGACTTATGGAAAGTTCATGTTTAAAGTCCTTCCATTTGGTCTGAAAAATGCTCCGGCCACGTTCCAGAGAATCTTATCAAATATTATAAGAAGAAATGGTTTGGATGAATTTTGCATCAATTATATTGATGATATTTTGATACTCTCTCAAACCTGGAAAGATCATCTTCAACATATCGAACAATTTTTGCAGATGACTGATGCTGAAGGATTCAAACTAAAATTAGTCAAGTGTTTGTTTGCAGCTAAATCTGTCAAATATTTAGGCCACACAATTTCAAAGAACAGAGTCTCACCAGCCCAAGGTAATTTAGTTTCAATTCAAAACCTACAAAGACCATCAGATAAGACTGGAGTACGAAGTGTTTTAGGTTCAATCAACTTTTACCTGAGATATATAGAAAATAGTTCTCAAAAGCTGGAACCATTGCATCGATTATTAAGAAAAGATGTGAAATTTGAATGGTCCGATGATTGCGAAAAAGCTTTTAATATGATAAAAGATTATTTATGTACGGCTCCAATATTGTCAATTTACGATTATAAGAAGCCCGTCTTCATTGAAACAGACGCCAGTTTTAAAGGTATAGGCGCTACCCTAAAACAGCCACAAGAAGATGGAATACTGCATCCTGTATCATATTATTCAAGAAAACTATCGGAAAAGGAAAAACGTTTAGATATCATTCATTTGGAATGCAAAGCGATCAAAGACGCAATCAATTTTGGCAATATTATCTAATAGGACGCCACTTTACTGTATGTAGCGATCATAAGCCATTAGAAAACTTAAAGACTAAGGCCAGATCAGATGAAATACTAGGCGATCTAATTCTTTATTTATCGCAATTTAATTTTAACATAATTTATAAAAAAGGCAAAGAAAATGTTCTAGCCGACTTATTATCAAGAAATCCGGTTTTAGAATATTTCAATAATGAAGATGCAATCAGGATCGTGAACTTAATCGATCTACCTCAGATATTAAAAGACCAAGCTGAACACCTTTCGGAGTTGAAAATAGAAAAACAGACTGACTATAAGCAAGGAATGATCCTTAAAAGATTAAAGGGCAAACTTAGAATATTTGTATCTCCAAAATTAGGAATGAAAATCATTAAACTGGTTCATGAGCATTATGGTCACATTGGTCCAGCACAGATGATCGCCACAATTCAGCCGCATTATTACTTCAAGGGTTTCTACAAAGAAATTCATACTTTCTGTAAAAGTTGCCACATTTGTGTTAGAAATAAAGTCCGTCGCAGTAGAGCAATCGGCCTTCTCTCACAATTAGGTCCTGCCACTGAGCCGTTCCAAATAATGTCATTAGATACAGTTGGAGGGTTTTCAGGGAACCGATCACCAAAGAGATATATGCACATTTTGGTGGATCATTTTACCAGATTCGCATGGATCTCGACTAGTAAGGGTCAAAGCGCTCACGACTTTATAAATCTAATCCATCCAATAGCAAAAAATACAAATATTTCGATCCTATTAGCAGACCAATATACTTCTATAAATTCTACTCATTTTCAAAATTATTTGGATAAAAAAGGAATTCAGATTGTTTTTACCTGCATTGATCATCCTGAATCAAATGGACTTAACGAAAGGTTAAATCAGACGCTGGTGAATCGTTTAAGGTGCAAAATAAACAGCGAGACAAATAAAGCCTGGCCGATTCTCGCAAAGGAATGTGTCAATGAGTATAATGATACAATTCATAGCTCAACACAATTTGCACCATCTTACTAACTCCTAGGGAAGAAACAAGCTATATCTCCTCTTATCGAAGACAATCCATCTTCCCTTGAAGAAGACCGAAAAATAGCTTTTCAAAATTCTTTAAGGAGCTTTCAAATAAACAAAAATAGAATAGACAAGAATAGAATACAGCACGATTTCAAGATTGGCGATTTAGTGTACATCGAAAACGGAAACAAATTAAATCGCAACAAACTGGACCCCGTACGAGTTGGACCTTTTTCAATCATCCGACAGATTTCACCAACATTTTATGAAGTAGCAAGCGGAAAAAAGAAGAAGACTTCAAATTTCTTTCATTCTAGCAAGCTGCTTCCCTTTTCTCCCTGTGAATCTTCTTCAGGGGTGGAGGTGTAAGTTTGCTACCATGTGATAACAACACTGCTGCAACCTTAAATGTGTGTGGGACTTTTAATTAAAACATATGTGAGAGACAAAGTGTTAATAACTTTGGTTAGTTTATTGTTATATTGTTTAAAGTGTTTTATGTTATAATTACTAGTTAGAAAGAACGTGTAATTTAATTCATTTGTAATAAAAGAATAAAATCACGTTAAAACAATCTTACACACATTTAAATGGTATAACTTTGCTTGAACCTAATACCTATTAATATAAATAAATCTAATGAAATGAATAACGAAAGTGGAAAATAATACAGAGCAATAAAAATGTGGAATTTGATATTAAAAAACAATTAACTTATGCAAATAAAATTTATCTGACAAGGGGACGTTTGGAGTTGTAACTCTCAGATTTGAATGCCGATTTGTGTGAGGGGTAGTAGGCACCTATAATAGTGCAAAACTAGAGTTATAGCCGCCAATGAGCATTAGGAGCCAAGAAAAAATAAAATATAAAACTCACATTTTATTTTTTTCTCAGCCTCAGTCAAGATAGAGAAATGATTCTTTCACGTTTAATTGCAGTTATGTATGCTATATAATATAAAAATACTTCCGTTATGCTCAAGAAACCACCCGGCTTTAGGGTGCTCAAAAACTCTAAAAAAATGACAAAATTCCAAGAAAATCCGCTGTAAATCAGTGGAAATTTTTTTTCATGAACAACTAACCTCAAATCTCGATTCAATGCACCATAAAACCCTTATATGGGAAATTTTATCAAAATCAAAAAATATTGATTTTTTACCCCTTTCGAGGAGGTTCAAAATTTTTAATTGGGATTTCATCAACAATTTCTAACTAAATTTCTTATTTGAAATTTATTGTGTAAAAATTAAAATAATAGAAATAGATCATTTTAAAATAACTTACTTATATAACATAGTTAAGGAAAATTTTTAAACTAAAAACTGATATTATTTTCAGATTCTTTTGAGGATACTACATTTTCAGATTTAGCATTAAATTTCCTGTAAGAGCAGAGTACATGTAATCTTTAATTTTACAAACTTGGGACCTAAAGAACTACTTGATCCTCACCTTATTTCGGGAAGTTACAATGTCTAATATTACTTGAAAGCTCACCGTTTTTCGACATATATGTTAAAAGTAATGATTTTGTTTCAATATCATGGAGAAATTTACTTATATAACCGGAAAAACATGGTATTTTCATTTGGCATGCTCATGGTAAACTATCACCTTCCAACGCTTTTCGACAGGAGTACAAAAATGTTTAAACCAACGATCACCCCCATGGATAAGTAAGAAATATCTTCCCCTATAAAAACAGAAGCATCTGTCCATAAAATTCACCTCAAAAATTGGTATTCTTCAATATCATCTGCTTCAGGATCCAATGGCAAACTTAAGATCAATGTTCGTTATCATTGGGTTTTAAACCTTATATTGAAAATCTAATAAAATAAACCCTAAATAATAGTAATAAATAAATAAATCTAATAACATAAAATCCTTTGATCTGGTGTCGTTTTATTGACAGTTTTCCTTTATTTTCTATTAAACAATAACTTTTTTCTTTGCTTTTTATTCCAATGAAGAGTTTATTATGTTTAAAATACATATTTATATTCAGTGATTATCATAATGTCTTCTTAACACAAGTAAATGATTTGAATGCCAAATGAAAATACCATGTTTTTCCGGTTATAAAAGTAAATTTCTCCATGATATCGAAACAGAATCATTACTTTTAACATATCAGTCGAAAAACGGTGAGCTTTGAAGTAATATAAGACATTTTAACTTCCCAAAATAAGGTGAGGATCAAGTTATTCTTTAGGTCCCAAGTTAGTAAAATACAAGGTTACATGTACTTTGTTCTTCTAGGAAATTTAATGCTAAATCCGAAAATGTAGACAAAATTTGAAAAATATTTAAAGTCGAGATAGTACAGCTTTTATGGCAAAAAACGAGATTTCATCAAAAAAGTCTTTGAATTATAGTATATCTGCAACGGGTTGGAATAGAAAGGTAAGATTTACAGCATTTTTCATCATTTTTGATCTATTTTCACCCAATTTTTTTTACTCTAAGAAGTACTCACCCTTTATACACGCACGCACGCACCCTTTTTTTTTTTTTAATTTAAAAAAGAAAGAATAATATTCCAAAGCCAAAGCTAATAAAAGGCAAGGTATGGACTGAAGCGAGAAAGGAACAGCAAAGGAAAAAAATGAGAAATAAGAAAGCCTCCAGATTATGAATTGATGCTACATAAAAATAACTGTAAATATTTGAAAATATACTCACAAGGGGACGTTTGGAATTGTAACTCACAGATTTGAATGCCAATTTTTGTGTAGGTAGTAGGGACCTATAATAGTGCAAAACTAGAGTTATAGCCACCAATGGGCATTAGGAGCCGAGAAAAAAAAAAAAAAAATGATAATCACGTTTAATTTTTTTTCTCAGCTCTCAGTCAAGATAGAGAAACGATTCTTTCACATTTAATTGCAGAGCACCCTAAAACCGGGTAGTGTTTTGAGCATAACAAAAGTATTTTTATATCAAATAACATACGTAACTGCAATTAAACGTGAAAGAATCATTTCTCTATCTAGACTGAGAGCTGAGAAAAAAAATAAAACGTTATTATCATATATTTTTTTTTCCCCCTGAGCTCCTAATGACCATTGGCGGCTAAAACTATAGTTTTGCACTTTTATAAGTCCCTACAACCCACACAAAAATCAGCATTCTAATCTGTGAGTTATAACTCCAAACGTCCCCTTGTCAGTTAAAAACGAACCATGGTGAATAAGACCAGCCAAGCGGTAGAAGTCTGCCAACTAAAACCTCCCTGGTTTTTCATTAAGACACAAAGAAACACAATTAACATGAAGCATAAATTCAGAAAATTATAACCCCTGGACACAATAACAACATTTTTGCTAGTTAAATGATGAAAGTTTTCCCCACTGAAATATCTGCAATAATTCTTATCATTTTCTTAGACCATTTCTGATTAATAATTGAGTGATAAAAGTAAGTACCAATTAACTAGAACTAACTTAAAGTCTTTCCAATTTAATCAATTAAATTTAAAATAGGGTACAATAATGTAGCTAACATGATAAATAAAAAATATAAAATAAGGTAAATCAATAGGTAATGGACTCGTATATAAGATGATTACTCCATATAACTCCGTACTTTACAATACCAATAATTATAATCTGATAAAGAAATATTTTTTTATCCCATTTAAAGAAGTATGTGTCAGTATTATAAAATTTGAATAAAAAAACAAAAAAAAAACAAAAACAAGTTAATTTGGTTTTTCTTGGACAAGTTAAAATAAACAAAACTTCAGCCGGAAATAAATAAAATCTATAAAACAAGATATTCAAGAAAGAATAAGTTTTAAAATAAAGTTAGGGAGAAAATATTAACATTAAATCATGCCTTAAATTGCACTAGCTCGCTCTTTGAAAATTGGAAACTTTATATCAAAAACATAACCACTATTTGGATAAGTAACATGTTCAACCTACCTTTCAGATCAAGATTCGGTTCATTGCACTTATAGTAAACTACCTTAGCCTTGCCTAAACATAAAAAGTAAAATTAAAATAGGAATATCTTTTAAATGGGTTTTTGTAAACAGCTAAAAGGAAGTTAAAAGTTTACATACTCTGGTTTTGTTTCTGCTCCGAGGCCTCTTCCTCACCTTCTTTGCAAACTGATGTCCATGCTACACAAAAAGTTAATAAATTAATATAGCATTACAATTAATAACAAAAATATTACATGCATAAGTACTTGGGAATTGCCATGAGCACAATAAATGTACCATGTTAATCAAAGCATGCTAGAAAATAAAAAAAAAACTAAATAACTGAGAAATGAAAACGTACAATCATGTATAAATCTAATGATTTCTTCATGTTGTGGTGTGATGGCTTCTTGTTGTGCTCTAAAAGAATGGGACTTTTTACCATTTACAGGTTGGAAGACTGGTTTAGGAAGGCTAAAAAAGAAAATTTGGATAAAACAAAAAGTGCATTGTTTTCCTTATACGATAAATAGTATAAATTAAACAATGCAGAATTTAATTATAACGTACAATAATAACAATTGATTGAATCCAAGTAAGCAACATTTTGAAATAAGTAATAATGAAGCATCTCAAAACTGCACCTACCTAAGAATATCACCGTTGTCTTCTTGATTCTTTTTCAAGTCCCTTAAATTATCGAGATTTTGAGAAATACCTAAAGAATATGAAAATCAAAAACACATTTCATAAAACTGTCAATAAATATTATTAAATGAAAGGGAGTAATTCTTCTAACCTCTCCTCGTTTTGGCTACGATTTTGCTAGGCCCTTTAGAAACAGTGTACATTTTACGAATAGAATACTTTTGATGATACTACTTGTTACTTAAATAAGTAATAAACCACAACAGTATGTCAATCAGGAAATATTTCAAAAGTACCGGTAATCTGGCCAGGAGTTCGTTCCTGAATATTTCTAAAATCAACTCAAGAGAGGCTAACCTACCTGATGCAACCTATACTTATTACGTAACCTTCCGCCAGCAAGGTTCTTACTTTTCTTTTAAAAGGCTATAATTTGAGTGGAAATAAAATATATTAAGGTTTATTCAGCTCTCTTGTTAATAGATTTGTTTAACAGTAAACTGCAGACAGGATCTAATTGAATTAGAGATTTTAGAGGTTATTTCAGTGTTTAAATTAATTATACCCTTTGGATTGTATTGGGTTTCATGTGTGATATCTTTAATATGAATGTTTGATATCTTTAAATGTCTTTTATTTATTTTTTAGTTTCTTTTTAGCATTTGTCATGAAAATTCCATTATGTATTAAGTATTATTGTTTATGAATTGTATATTGTTATTAATTACTATTGAATGTGTATTGTGTTTCAGGTATTAAATAGTTACCTGTTTTTTTGTCAAATAAAGCCTTTCTATACAAGGTATTCTTTCATTACAATTTATTTGACAAAAAGTAAAAGATAGCTATTTTTGTGGTCATCGAACAATTTAAAATGGAAAGATTCTTCAGGCCAGAACGTCTCTCACTAGATCCAAACGAAGCTCAAGCTACACGCCAATGGACGCACTGGAAGACAACATTTGAAAACTTTACCGAGGAACTAGACGCCATAGAAGATGATAAGTTAAAACTACTTTATAATTTGGTTTCTTATAACATTTACGAAATAGTTGTGGAGTGTTACACTTATCAAGAAGCTATAGAAGCCACTCTCAACAATTATTATAAAAAAGCAACCAATGAAGTTTATGCTCGACATCAGTTGGCTTCAAAGAAACAAGATACCGGAGAGAGTATTGACCAATATCTTCGTAAACTAAAAGAACTGAGCAAGGAATGCAACTTTAAAGCAGTAACAGCTGAACAGAATCGAGACGATTATATACGAGACTCATTTATTCGAGGACTTATTTCTCCAAGGATTAGGCAACGTCTCCTAGAAAATTTATCTCTAACATTGGAGGAAGCTTATAATCAGGCATCAACCCTAGAAGCAGCTGAAATCCAGGCAAACTCGTACATGACTTCGTATCACACTCTGAATTCCTTGTCTGATCAAACTAATTTGATACCTCACAATCAAATACCCCCAGGTAGTTATGTCCCGCAGCAGAGTATTCATGACAACGCCAATCCTCAAGTGGCTTCTCTCACAAAATCGTCTGATAAATGTGGATTCTGTGGTTACTCACCGAAACACCCTCGCAACAAATGTGCAGCACGTGAAGCTATATGTAACAAATGTGGAAAAAAGGGTCACTTTTTTAAAGTTTGTAGATCTGCCAGGAATCCTAACCAGAAAAGTTCAAACTCCTTTTCAACTATTGCATCTTTATTGGCCGCCTCCCCTAGATGTTTATCAAAAGCTACCATCCAGATTTCAATCTATGGGGTAACTGCAGACGCATTAGTCGATACAGGAAGCTCTGATAGTTTTATTTCACACAAAGCGGTCCTGGCAAACAATATTCATTGCTTTCCGAAAGGAAGTCAAATAGTCTTGGCATCTACTGACCACGTATCGTCAACGATAGGTCACTGTTACATAAACTTAAAGTTAGAAGGACATGAATATCCAAGCGTAAAACTACTTATCCTACCAGAATTATGTGCTGATGTAGTTATTGGCCACGATATAATGAGCCAGCATGGTCGAGTAGAATTGAATTTTGAGGGAAAAAGACCCACACTAAGTGTTTGCAACCTCCTAAGAGCAAAAGTGACTCCTCCTTCCCTCTTTGATAATTTACTCCCCAATTGTAAACCAATTGCGGTAAGATCTCGTCACTACTCATCTTCGGATACCATCTATATCAAGGGAGAAGTATCAAGGCTACTATCAGAAGGAATCATCGAACCAAGTAACTCACCGTGGAGAGCACAACTTGTTGTAGTAAATAAAGAAGGAAAAAAAAGGTTAGTCGTAGATTACTCTCAAACTATAAATAGATAAACTCTTCTTGATGCTTACCCGTTACCTATTATTGAATCGTTTGTTAGCAAATTAGCCGAATATAAAATATTTAGTGCTATAGACCTGAAAAGTGCTTATCATCAGGTACCGATAAGTCAACAGGACAAGCCGTTTACAGCGTTTGAAGCAAATGGTAGACTCTATCATTTTAATCGTATACCATTTGGTGTAACAAATGGTGTTGCCTGCTTCCAAAGAACCATCGATCGAATAATTGAAATTGAAACCTGCAGGATACTTTTGCTGCGTCGATGACGTAACTGTATGCGGTAAAAATAAAGAACAACATTATCGCAACCTCTCTAGATTTTTGGAAGTTACAAAAAAATATAACCTAACTCTGAATAAGAACAAGAATAAATTCTCAATTCAGAAGATACCGGTCCTTGGGTAGTAGTAGAAAATATGTCCAGGGCGCTTAAGAACACTTTTAGATTTTCCGGTCCCCGCAGACGCAGCTAGCCTGAAACGTGCCCTTGGAATGTTTTCCTATTATGCTAGATGGATTCCTAAATTTTCAGACAAAATTTACTCCCTGATTAATACCAAAAGCTTCCCTTTAAGCTCACAAGCCATCGATGATTTTAACCTCATTAAGAAGGAAATCCGTTACTGTTGAAACTGACGCCTCAGAACATGCGATAGCTGCTACGCTTTCTCAATCAGGAAGACCAGTCGCTTTTTCTCAAAAACTCTCAACAAGACTGAACAGAATTTTCCTCCAATCGAAAAGGAAGTATATGCCATTGTTGAAGCTTTACAAAGATGGAGGCATTTCCTCATTGGGCGTAATTTTAAACTCATTACGGACCAAAAATCTGCGTCCTACATATTTAATCATAGCCATCATGGAAAAGTAAAAAACGATAAAATGCTGAGATGGAGGTTAGAGCTTGCACCATACTCCTATGATATCGTTTATCGACCAGGTCGTGAGAACATTGCTGCAGATGCCTTCTCAAGAATCTTCTTCATTGTCAATGAAGGATGCTGAGAGACTTTACCAATTGCATAGCGACATAGGACATCCAGGTATAACGAGAATGTTTCATCTAGTAAAATGCAAGAACCTACCATATTCGCTGGAGGAAGTAAAAAGAACAGTTGCCTCATGCAGAATTTGAGCCGAAGTCAAACCTCGATTTTTTTATAAGCCACCATCTAATCTCATTCGTGCTATGGCACCCTTCGAACGACTAAACCTTGATTTTAAAGGACCGATTCCATCTACTTCAAAAAACAAGTACATATTAACCGTTGTCGATGAATATTCGAGGTTCCCTTTTGCAATGCCATGCCCAGACATGTCTGCAAGTACAGTAGTGAGAAGTCTTACTCTTATATTCTCAATTTTCGGTATGCCAGCATTTACACACTCGGACCAAGGAGTCTGCTGAACTTCAAAACTATTTAGTGTCCCAAGGGATTGCTACTAGTCGCTCATCTCCATGTAATCCACGAGGCAATTCTCAAGTGGAAAGGTATAATAGTATTATATGGAGGACAATTTCACTTATTTTGAAATCTAAAAACTGAACAATGGGAGAGCGTTATTCCAGAAGCTCTTCATTCAGTACGTTCTCTTTTATGTAATTCTACAAATGCCACACCACACGAGAGAATGTTTCAACATCCTAGGCGGTCCTTCTATGGAGTTTCGAAACCTGACTGGCTGATGAAACCAGGCCCTGTCTATGTTAGAAAACAGAATAGGGTAAGTAAATATGAGCCATTGGTAGAAGACGCCCATTTGATAGAAGCGAACCCTGATTATGCTAGGATCGTCTATCCAGATGGCAAAGAAACTCTTGTGTCGACTCGTCATATCGCAGCCCCTCCTGAGTCTGTTGAACGGCATACTCAGATGGTCAATGAAAGAGATGATCAGGTCGATCCAGAAGAGTTTGTTGAGCGATTTGAAACCATCAGGGAACCAGGGACAGAAAAGGTCAAGGAATCGAAGACCATCTCCACACTGACTAGCTTTCCTTATTGCGATACGATAACTTATGGACTAAACCAAGGAATATGTTCCTTATTGAAGGATACCCTTTTTCTTATATGAATAAATAAAATAATTATGAAGAATGTTGTGTCCGCATAAAAATGAAATACCTCTTTGGATAGTTATAGATGTTTTATGAAGTTATTAAAAGAATATTATAATAATGTTTTATTACAAGATAATGCACCATGATACATTACTAAAAATATGAAACCAGACTTATAAGCCAGTTTAGTTAGTAATGCATATTGGATTGAGAAATTACACCATATGATTGCTATGATAATGCATTTTAGAACTTTTGGTGATAATAATTCGCCAAAATACCACCTAACAGAAAAGAATGCAAACCAGGATTGTTGGTGCCGTTAATGGACGAGAGTTCATGGAATCCTTACATCAGAGGAACTCTGTATTTTTTAGGCCTCGCCTACTCCTTCTTTGGAGTGGCAATTGTTATGGATATATTTATGTCTTCAATAGAATACATCGTCAGTAAAAAGAAGAAGATTTATTGTAAGTAAAATTTGGATATTTTTTTATTTAAATGGAATGTCGCGAATACATAACATTGAAAACAAGTCCGAACACAATTAATGATAAAAAAAAATTTTCAAGTAGTACGGAGCATGTGGTCAGAAAAAAAATGAATACAATATAAAAATGAACAATAACCAAACGAATTTGATATTGCGGTTAAAAATGATAGCTTGATATTTACGCATACATATAAACATGAGTACATATGGGAACGGACTTCGTTATGTCAAGCCTCAGTTTCCCTTTTCTTTCCCATCCTAATAAATTTCTTTATTACACATTTAATTATGTCACTCAACAACGCACATAGGTGCTATTAAAGTATAATCCCGATATATCGTATCTTCAAAGGGGTAAAAAATAACAACGGATAACCGATATGTTCACTATAACGAGATTATGATCTATGAGTTATAAAAATTAAAAATACGATATACCGCAAATTTTAATAAATTTATATTTTCTATAGCATACATACTGTGTATTTTTTTCAATTTGTTTTACATATTCAATTTATTTTTATCAGTACTTGTATACACGAACAACACTGTATTTAAATATAATAGTAAGGATTTTGAACATTAATTTGTTTTTCACTACTTTTTATTGCTGATATAATTCCTTTTTTTGTAGTAACAGACAGAAGCCTTCTTTTAGGGGTCATGGTAAGGATTGAATCGAACAATTCTGAACATTTGTCTGCAACATCCGGTGTAATAAAAATAACTCTAATTATAAAAAATATTCGTAAAATACGAATCAGAGGACGTTTTATCATCCTGGAGAAAATACGATATACCAAGGGCATTGGTTTATAAAAATTAACGAGATTTTTCCAAAACATGCCTCAAATTCAATAAAAAAATACAAAATACAGCCAAAACTCGATAAGTCGAAAGACTCGGTAAGTCCAAGTGAATCCCATTTCCCAATTATGCTTGTATGACAAGCAACAATCGTTAATTCGAAGTAAAAGTTTTGTCTATACCACTCCCGAGGTTCTATTATTCAAATTTACTGAGGCCGGAGGCTCAATGAGTCGAAGTTTCCTAGAACCATGAAACCGTACAAACCAATCTATCTCAACCCTATCCTTGCTCATCCTCAGTACTGTTTCATTTCGGGGACAAGACGAACGTTTATTGTTGTTTTTTTTTGCAAGCCATGGCTACCAGTGGTAGAAGCTGATGTCTGCAGTTTTGCACACAATTCAGGGTGTGATAGATCGCACTCCTACATGCATGCAGAAGAAAGTTGCAGGCTATTTTTAATTATATCATTTAGTACATTAGTATTTTTTATTAATTTTTTTTCATTAGTATTTCCGTTTTTGTTAATTTTTCTAAGAATAAATTAATAACCCTTATACTAATAAAATTAATTACCTTCTTATACGTACATACAGTCAGAGTCAAAAGTATTAGTACACCAGTATTATTTTTATTTTCTTTGGTTTACTTCTGTATTTATAACATTTTTATTTGATTTAAACATATATAATATTGCATCTATGACTATGGAATAGAGTTAATATTTTTTCTCAAGAAAATTGGCTGAATTTTGCTTAATATCGTATACATTATAGTAAGAAGTCCTGATTGTTATGAGTCAAAAGTATTGTACACTAGGCTTTAACTTTTGTTTCCACCCCCTGTCTTCATAGGTTTAGGATTACCTCCAATCAATCGATTGAAGAGGAAAGACAAATTATTGTGCGCCTACATAATGATTCACGGTCGCTTGGAGAAATTAACAGACCTTAATTAACAGTCGAAGATGCTATTAAAAGGTATGAAATGAAAAAATGTTGAATGAAAACCAAGAATTTGTGACCTTAAATTAGCCGACCTTAAATTACACGAGAGTGTTTCAACAATACGCCAATGTTTGAGACGGACCGAGCTTCATGGCAGAACAACTAGGAGAAAACCATCAATAAGGAATACTAGGATACCAATATGGCAAAGACTATAAAGAACATGATTATGAACTTAGGAACAGTATGATATTTACCGACGAGTGTAAAATTGAAATGTTGCTGGAGTGAGGTATTTTGAATCAATCGATGACACAATGGACCATATAAAATATATCGACGAAATTTCCCAATCAGTTTTGAAAATTTTGGAATTGAAGAAAATTACATTTTTCAGCAAGTTAATGCCCCCAAGCATACAGTTTTGAATTCTAAAATGTGTATCTTGTACAACACACGAAAGAGGATGGTCATTTCTCCCCAATCACCGGACATTAACCTTAAGAATCAACTTAGGAGAAGGTGTTTCTAACGATCACAATTTTAAGGACGTTATTATTATAAATTGACAGTGTCTTTAACTCAAAAATTAATAAATTCAATGCCACAGCGCATAGAGTGCATATTAAAAGTCAAAGTGGCCCTAGTAATTATTAATTGATATTGAATGTCAAAATAAATTTGAAATTTTATTAAGACTCATGTTCAATTCAAAAATATATTTATTGACGAAAGTATTATCGTATACATTAAATCTGCACCATTTGGGAAAAACTAGATAAGTTGATTTCCGTCCACAATAAGATAATATTTTGAGCAACCCATATTGGAGTCCTACTCATTATGTATATGTTGGCAAGTTGTAATGGCAATGGTATCCTTTTATACTAATGACAATACAACTTGTCTACTTTTACAAGATGTGTAGGACTCCAATATGGGATGCTTAAAATATTATCTTATTGTGGAAAAAAATCAACTTATCTAGTTTTTCCCAAATGTTACAGAAATGGTATAATTGTTTTTAACTATTTTTTCTTATTTCTTATGGTATATAGCAGGTGTAGGAATACTTTCGACTCTGATTGTATATATATGTTTTATAGGAAAAACTAAATAACTCGAAAAAATAGTTGTTTTTTTTTAACTTGATGTCTCGAAAAATTGATAACTTGAAGCAAATTTGATCACCCTTCAACTTAGAATTATCGAGTTTTGACCGTATAAAACGCTTTGGACTAAAATGCTTATTGCGCTATTTTATAACGAGATAAATCCAAGGGACTAGCACTTTCTTACATTTCACCGGAATATAAGATATATCTCGACACGAAACATCGAGCTTCCGCGTATATACTAATGTTATATACAGTTATACTTAGTTATATAACGCTTTCTATATTATCTCATATCTGTTGTATCGAGTATCCATCGACGCATATTTCTGAATGTCTGGTTATCATTATTTGTGAAGTATACTTTCCTTTTATTTAAATATATATATTTTCTTCTATAAATTCTATTTATATTTTCCTTTTTTTTTTCTTTTTTGTTTGTGCTTTATTTGTATATATTTTCTTGACTTATACTAGTCTAATACAACTCATAAAGAAGATGCTCAGGAATGCAGCCAAACAGAAACAACAAGTCCAATTAAAAATACTATATTTGTGTGTCAATGTTTCATTAGGTAACTAACTACAACCACCATTACTACACTGCCATTACAACCACCGAACTACACTGGAGAGGAGGCGAACGATGGTTGATCAAATCGAATTTCAAATCCCGATGATTCAGTTCATCGTTCGTCTCCTCTTCAGTTTGGTTCGGCGACTCTACAGAAGACTTGCAAGGCAGGTCAAAACGTTGGCACACCATTATAGTATTTTTACTTCGACGTGTTGTTTCTTTTTGATTGCATCCCTGATCATCTTCTTCTTTATTCATACTTAACAGTCAACTATATTTTTATCAGTTGCAACTTATAGTTTGTTAGTAATTTTCTTGATTATTGGCACCAGTTGGTCTAAAAAGTTTCTAACTGTCGTTGATTTGTTAATAAAATTCTATTAAACTCACATTGTGTTTAGGTCTGAGAGAAGACTTACAAGAGAAGTTGGAACTGCGGATATGGAACTCCGTTGTTGCCAACCTTACCCTCCTCTGCCTGGGGACATCGGCTCCTGAAGTGTTCCTCTCAATCATAGAGGTCATCGGTCATAATTTCGAAGTGGGCTATATTGGGCCAGGATCAATCGTTGGGTCTGCTGCGGTCAACTTCCTCATTATCGCCCTCTGTAACGTGTCCCTTGATAACGGAGAAGTGAAAATCATACACATGTATGGGGTAATGATAACGGTCAACTATTTAGTAGTATTGTGCTATTTGAATAGATTAAAATATGTTGAAATTGTTACGAATGGACATTATATTCGAATAGTCGAAGATTTCCAATCATATTATGTATCATCTATTGTTAGTGGCCTTATTGCTGATTAAGGCACAGATGTACAATACGAGTCATAAGTATTTGTACACTAGTATTAGTTTTATTTATTTATTACGTTATTATTTTATTTATTTATTTATAATATTGCCTGTTGACATACAGCGAGGACTAAAGCGGCCCTTGGAGGTGTTTTCAAGAACTGGAAGTAGCTTGTAAAAAACGCGGTTTGCAAATAAACGAAGCGAACACTATATATATGTTAACGTCGCGAACGCAGTCTCAAGGAGATCAAATCCAGTTCAGGGAATACAGTTTTCCAGCGTGTGAATAATTTGAATACTTAAGGTCGCTAGCAACAAATAATAATGCTGTCATCGCGGAAATCAAAGGGCGAATAGTGGCAGGCAACAGATGCCTGTTCGGAGTTCAAAAAGCTCTTAGGTTCAAAGATTTATCAAGTTGGGGAAATGTGGGTTTCTAACAATCAAAACTTAAACAGCCTTAAATGATTTTCTTGATTATTTTGTTTGATAGGCTTTCGGCCGATTGAATAAAATTTAATTTATTTTTTAACTCCCCTTTTACCTAAAAATACAGGATCTTCCTCGTTTAATCTCTGACAGTTACTTTATGTAATAGAAATGAATTGATGATCAAAAATAAATATAACTAATGATTTAGAAATATTCTTACTTAATTATTAACCTATTTTAACAGCAAGAAACTAACAAAGAGAAAATTCCTTTCAAGAAATGTTTTCCTTACGTCATTCACGTAACACAAGTTCTCCTAGAAGTATGTTCCAATTGTGTCGTCTAGTTGCAAAACCGGCCATCTCCAAAAAACAAAATTTTTCAGGAGAGCTGATTTTCTGTTACATCACGCCAAAACGATGTAGGAAGAAAATCTCTTCGGTTTTTAGTGGCACAGGGGTAGTGTGTTTGAAAGCACTTTTTGAAATTGAAGGGGCAAGTGGAGGGGGTGAGTTACTCAATTTTTAATTTTGGATTTGGCCACTTTTGCAACTCATTTTGGAGTTGGCCGGTTTTGCAATGAATTAGAACTTAAAAATCACTAAATTTAATGAAAATATTTTTTTTTTTTTTTGGGATGCAAATGAACAAAACTTTCTTCAATAAGTGAATATTATTTGAAAAAATTAAACTCTGAAATGTCGTGGTGTAACTCAAACATCTAGACGGTAAAACTGGCAAGAATTATTTTTAAAGTAATAAGTTCCGAAAATGGACGGAGAAAATTGGAAGGCAGAAGTTGAAAAAGCCAGGGGCCGCAATATGTTGTCTGTTGTGCTAAAAGAAGAAGAAGAAGAAGAATTTCCGAAAAACGTAATTTAGAAAAATATAAAAATTCAGTAACATATACTCTTGCGGTATTATCGTCTTCAACCGGCTTACACATTTCTTCCTGATATTTTTCTTCATCCCTCTCATCTACTTCTCTGCTTTCTCCTTCTTGAGCAGCTGATCCTACGACGTTGCAGTAAAAAATCAAAAGATCTGTAGAAAACCTCCCCTTGAACTAGCACCTTATTATTTTGATTGGTTCTGAAAAATCTCTTTGTTGGGGTGACTATGAAGTGCCATAGTGGGGGGGGGGGGGGGTTGAGGAGGGCATTACTGGGACTCTTTCAATCAAGATTTGTGTAATGTCTTCCTGGCTTGAACACAGTTCCACTTTCCGAGAGAAGGCCGTAAACTTTGAAGGCTGAACGAGAGTCTTGATTTTCTTTAACTTCTTCTAAATTTGGGTAAAAACCCGATCTGAAGGGGTTTTTTTCTTCTCCATGTTGCATGGTCTCTTAGTCTTTTTCTTGCTAAATTAGCTGGAACTTCTACAAACTTCTCCATAAAGATCGAATGAAAAGTGCACGAAACGATAAAGGCATAAACGTTATCTACAGGAAAAGTAGGAGCAGACTAATAGTTGCCTGATAAGAGGCCTTCTTGATCTGGAACAGAACCGCTATCTAGCGGATGTGGAGATGGCCGGTTTTTGAAACTCACTCACGGAAGGATTTGGCCGGTTTTGCAGCACACTGTGTTTTTCAAACGCAGGTTTAACAAGGATTTCACGGGTTTTTGCGAGGTTTCTTGTTTCCAATAGATGGAAAATGTATCTTAGGACTCAGAAAACAGAAAAAACGTATTTCTCAAAATTGAGGAGTTGGCCGGTTTTGCAACTAGACGACACAATTAAATGATAAAAAAAAACAAAAAAAAAAAAAAAAAAAAAAAAAAAAAAAAAAAAAAAAAAAAAAAAAAAAAAAAAAAAAAAAAAAAAAAAAAAAAAAAAAAAAAAAAAAAAAAAAAAAAAAAAACGCATCAATGAAAGACCAGAAAAAAAACCATTTCAAAATAGATAAATACACACCAATGGGTCTTAAGGTGTGTACTCGATTTTAAAAGAAATATGTAGAGGAACAAGAGAAGGTTTCATAAATGCGTCTCCTTAGCGAAATCCAAATACATTTCTACCTTATAAAAGAATAGATCCTACCAGATACTCATATATTTTCTGATCTAGTTAGGGAGGGTAGCTTTTTTCACTACTCAAAGCTCAATCTTGAACAATGAAAAACATACTTAATTCAATTTTCTTAGAAAATAAATGACGTTATCCATGATTCATGATTTGTTCTCAGGTTTTCATCTTCACTGGCATTTTGAGTGTATTTTCTTTCTTCTGGATCTACATAATCTTGGAGGTCTCATCAAGGGGCATCGTGGAGCTGTGGGAAGCATGCCTTACTCTATCTTTTTATCCCATCCTTGTTTTTGGGGCTTACATTCTCAACATTAAGGTCCGTTTGAAGCCCCCATTTGTAATTTATTGGAGGGGAGATGAAGGTATTAATAATTTCACATAACTAATCAAAAATTATATACATCTAAGATATTCAACTGTAATTATAATATAAACTACTCAGGATTTTTCTAAACGTAGCGAACTAACGTAAATATCCACCTAACACCAGGCAGTCTCGAAAGTAGTCACGAGACATAACTCACAAATGGAAAGAAAATATGTCTGAGAGCAGTTTCAGAGACAAGACCTCCGTGAGAGCATTGGTCACAAATGGACATGAATATTCCTGCTCTCTAAACCTAGCCTACAATCTTCTGTTCGGGTTGGAAGAGTATCTGAGGTGTCAGAGACTTAAATGTTGCGATTTCATTCATGTTTTATCAATCCTAATCAAATAATTATAATTATATACATAATATGTTATAATGATATACATAGGTGATGTATTAAAATTATTTACCAAACAGTTTCATCCAGTTTCTTCTGAAAACGAGTGATCAAAGAGAGTGGACTGACGGTGAAGTCATGGAGTTGATTCTTTTTTATGAGGAAAAAGAGTTTTTGTGGAGCTTCAAATATAGATTTTACAGCAAAAGCAATAAAAATAATTATTATGTATGGCATTTTCACAAAAAAAAAAAAAAAAAATCAATATTAAATTTCACTGCATATATTCAAATACAATTTTATATTATTGTACATCTTCTAGTTTCAAATGATTTACGAGTGTGGAACAAGCTCTTAATTCATTTCTTCTATCCTTCCATTTCCTCACCCAGCTTTCCTTTATTTTTTACTTTCGGTTTTTTTGGAAATGATTTATGCAATAATAAAAACAAGAACACGAATAAAATTATGTATAAAAGAATTGTTAATCCATAAATTGCCATAGCTTTGCGTGGTGTCTCAGTTAGAATTGAAATAATATTTGTCTCGAGACTGCAATAGCAAGTCTGAGGAAGGTGTCGCGAAAGCGAAAGTTATCTCAGATGGAGAATACACTTAGACTGGTCTCGAGACTTTCTCTCGATATTATGTCTCAGGTGGACACTTATTTATTTATTTATTTATTTAAATAAATTATTAAAATTCAATATCACTTTCCTTAATGCCGTATAAAGAATCTTTCATTTTTTTTTTTATTTGTTTATGTAATTATATGAAAATTATTGGGATCTGATATGACAGGTACAGTAAACTCAATGCAGAGGCACTAGACTGTTCACATTCACCGGATTCACATTCGAGTCTGCCTGAGTTAGATGACTGTTCATTTTGTTTTACAAACAGAAGATCGATTTTGTACAGGAAGAGCTCTTTGTGATACACCCAGCCTCAATAAAGGGGTAACTTTTAATTGGGGGGGGGGGAACATGGTGCAAAGCGTAACCCTACCAAACACCCTGCGATGACGTTGGACAAGAAATATTAAATCCTTTCCAAGTACTGACCCCCAAACCACACATTGGCTTTTAACGGACTGTTATGATTTTTTCGGAATGAGGTTAAATGTGGCAGCGAAAATGGCATGCATTTATTCTCTACTTCAAAAACAAACTAGCGATTCATGTTTTTGCGAATAAATACATCCACTGCTATTCACTCGCAAATAATTAATTTCGTAAAAATTAAATTAAATTATACAATTCTTACCAGATTTAAAAGACAATAAACTGCTCCTCGTTTATAACTGCTCTAATATTTAATATACAAGCGTTCAAAACTCCCAATAAATAACAAAAGACTTATTTACACAACAGTAATTAGACATACGAAGTTCAGCTTTGGGGCTCAACTAAATCTTCCAATAATTCTCGTATGCATTCTTTACAATCCAAAATCCTTTGTTAAATCCTCAATGCTACTTATTATTTCACAAAAAAAACTTGATCATAAAGATGTTTATGTTTCATATGTTGCTCATTTGGCCCAAACCAGATACCTATTTTTTCATAATTAACTTCCAACTAGTCTTACACTTAATCCTTACAATCCAAAATCTTCCGAGGCTTCTGAAAATAAGATGGCCAAGAGACCTTCTAATTTGGAAGTTTAATTGAAGTTCTGCTAGTGAGTATTTCATTACATGTTATTAATATGTCATTTTAATCATTTTCCTCAAATTTACTTGTATATAATGTATAATATGGTTGTAAATATCAATTTATTGAAATTTACAACTGTAAAAATATATACATCAAGTAAATGTGTTAATAACGATTAAAATAACATTTAAACATTTGAAAAAAACTACTCAACAGTAAAAAAAAAAAAAAAAAATCTACACTAGAAGATCTCTAGGTGATCTTTTCTTCAGACGCCTTGAAGGATTATCGGAAATGGAGCGGGAAGCAAGTTGAGAAACTAGAGGATTTGAGTGGATATAAGGCTTACTGCGAAAGAATAGGTATCTAGTTAGAGCTAAACCAGCAACATATGGAACATGGATAAGTTTATTGGTGACAAATTAAGGAGTATTGAGGATTTTTCAAAAGGATTTTGGATTGTAAGGATTGGATACAAAAAGAATTGGAAGATTTATTGGAGCCCTAAAGCTCAAGTTCGTATGTCTAAGTGGGTCTAATTACTGTCATGTAAGCTGGTCTTTAGTTATTTATTGGGATATAAGGATATAAGGATTGGTTACGAGATGAATTGCATGAAGTGGAGCCCCAAAGCTCAATGAATAGTCTTTAAAAAAAGTATACCATTTTTTTTTTTAAAGACAAGAAGTATTTTCGTTTTTCTATTCAGTTTTTTGCAGAAAATTATAGTTGACTCTTTGCCTTCCTTATCCCAGGACTTTTCTGAACAGTCTATTATGATCCAAGATACACAGGTGGTAGAGGTCGTTCCTACTGGAAAATAAAATTATCATTTCTCATAATTTTCATATTGCTCTCTGTCTCGTTTGTGAGAAAATTGAAAACAGAGACAGTATAGGGGCATAATGTACGGGATTTTAAAGGTGATAATATATATCTTTTTCACTGAGTGGTGGTGAGAGTCTTTCATGTTTCTGCAGAAAGGTCAAAATAGCACTGTTTTTCATTGTTTACTTGCTTTGATACCGTTCAACAGAAAATTATTTTTGGCTATTTCTATCTGTTGGCAATTGAATACTTTTACTTTGTTTATGAACAATCTTCATCTTTGAAAAAAGCATGCCTTACAAACATTTGTTTTTCGTTATGAGAGTGAACTCCTAAAATGCAGTAAGTTTGAAATCCGGATTCAGCATTCCAGAAAACATATATATACATTTTGAAAACACTTCTATTAGATAGGACTATTGAAAAGAGCTCTCACAGAAATGGGGTCTTTTAAAAAAATACCAAACAAAACTGGCGACAAAATTATTCGAAGGCCTCTTGGATTCTACATCAAACCTCAACCATAAGATTTTTATTGCCAACTGATTTTAAAGTAACTATTTTAAGATTAAATTTTACTCAAGAAGGCACAATAGTTTATTTTTGATATATTTTGATTTATTCTGATACATTCGTAGGTGAGAAGGAGATAGCTGAAGCTACATTCTTCAAAGACGGAATCTTGGACAAGCAAAGCCTTCTTTCGTTTTTGAGGGAAGTGAAGAAGTATCCTGGGATAACTTCGAGGGATGCAGCCATACTCGCTGCAGCTAAGTATGGTAGTCTGTTTTATGTTTTATAAATTCATTCAAAAATTTATTTATACATTTAATATTAGTCCAACGGAGAATGAAATAACTAGTGAAGATACAGCATGGGTAAGGTTGATAAAAATTACTATAGGCTATCTAGAATAGGTTTAAGGGTTAATTTTTAAATTCTTTGATGCATACCGTTGCTGATATGCGACATTTCGGATTGATGTACGCTCCGCTTTGAATCTTTTTGCTTAGATTAAAGTTCTTTAGTACTCAACACCATGTAGGTAAGGTCCAATCAATATTTGAACAATCGTGTTACAACGTGTTGAGAAAATTTAATTTATATGAAACGAATGCTGTCAGATTGAAAAAAAATCTGTTTAGTGCTGACGTTTCGGCTTGCATTCCAGGTCTCCTTTAGGGCTGTAAATATTACATGTAATAAGTAATTAATATTAATATAAAAATAACATGAATTTATGACTCTAGGATGAGTACAAACAGTAATTATAAAAGAGATATTGAATAACAAAAAAAAAAAAAAAAAAAAAAAAAAAAAAAAAAAAAAAAAAAAAAAAAAAAAAAAAAAAAAAAAAAAAAAAAAAAAAAAAAAAAAAAAAAAAAAAAAAAAAAAAAAAAAAAACTTAAAATAATTTTAAAATTCTTACTTATAGAAAAACAAAAAAAAATCTGTAAAACGAAAACATAAAAATATGAATTATAAGTAAAGTGAATATTAATTATATTGAAATTGTGAAAAATTATTATGGAGAATATTGTGAAAACAAAATAGAGATTTTGTGTAATGACTTACGTATTATCGGTTTCGCCAATATATGAAGGATCGCAATTACGAGTTGCGCAAAGTAATATGCGATAAATTATGTTGGATCGGAGTTGGAGAGGGATGGTACCATTGTTTGTTTGTTTAATGGGGCTTAACGTCCTTATGTACTCCAACTAGGGCAGGACGGGTTATCCTACTGGTCACCAAGATTCATTTCGACGATCTGCCACGAAATAAATTTGAACCCACTCAGGTGGGATTCAAAGCCACGACCTTCTGCACCGAGCGCACTGAGACCCTCGCACCAACTGGCTCGGCTATCGAATCCCTTGGGATGGTACCATTTAGGCAGGTATAACTTTGAAGAAGCTCATTGTGTGACTTGAGGCCTTGGCGTAAGTTGGGAAGCGTTAAGCGTAGTTAATTTAGTATGATAACAAGAAGGATAGAATATAAAGTAGGGATCTGTACAGGAATAGACATGGTGGAGATATGGAAGAGCACAGGCTAGAAAGGGTGCAGGTTGGATGACAATGGTAATTATAATGTACTTTTAATAAGAAGGAGATTTTTAGTATTACTAATCTTTTTAACAGCAGATGATAAGAGTTCAATAATGGTAAGTCTGCCAGAGTAGGTTGATTATGTTTACCAATCGGTGGAAATAGTGCAGTAAGGATTTCAAGAGATAAGGAGATCTAAGAAAGGAAGGAAATTAAAAACTTCGCATTCAACTGTGAAGTGGAGATGATGAAGGTAATAAAGAGAAAATCTAAGAATTGAAGGATTTGTTTTCGGGAATAGAAACAAATAAAAGGTTGGTGACATATTTTTTGACAAAACAAATGCTATTAGGAAATAACGTATAATATAATTAAAGAGTTCATTGAGGAAAATATTAGAAGGGTGTGGATCGAGCAGATCATCCATGGTAAGTCCGAAAATAATAAAACTTGGATTGAAAGAAAATGTAGCATAATTTTCAACATTGCTGCTAGCAAGAGTTTTGTTTGCCTGTTTGCTGTTTTCCGAAAAAACTAAGACAAAAAAGTCCTCTAGAGATTTGCTCGTTTTTGCTTAGTTTTAGAGAAAATCGCAAAAAAAAACAAAAAAAAAAAAACAACAAGTTTTCATTTTTATACTTATTTATTTACATTAATATTTATGTTATGTTCTTTTTAATGTAAATATTGCTCAAAATGTAGTCCTCTTGCACCAATGCAAGCATTACATCTAGCACTCACTTGATTAATTGCAACTAAACATTGTTCTAATTATATTTGGTGCACTGCACCTATGATTCGGTCTCTTAATTTCTTTCTTGAGTTGATTGACACCGAATAAACTTGCTGCTTCAAGGTTCCCCATACGAAGAAATCCATGGGTGTCATATCAGGTGATCTGGGTGGCCAAGGTACTACTCCTCCACGTCCAATCCATAGGTGTGGAAAATTTATATCCAGCCAAGCTCGAGCAACTCTGCTATAATGAGCTGGACATCCATCGAGTTGGAACCACATTTCAATCCGCTGCTGTAAGGGAATGTCATCTAAATAATTAGAAAAGTCGTTCTCCAAAAAATGTGTAAATTTGATACCATTCAATCTTCCAGGTAAAAAATATGGTCCCACCAGTAATCCGTTCCAAATTCTAAGCCAAACGTTAATAGCAAATTCATGCTGAAACCTATTCTCTCTAATAGCTGTGAGATTTTCAAGAGCCCATACATGATAATTTCTTTGATTAACGATTCCTCCTCTTGTAAAGGTAGCTTCATCGGTCCATATAATTTTTAATGAAATAAATTATCATCGCGAATTTTGTCAAGAAACCAGTTACTAAAATTCAATCTCTTGACGTAATCTTGAGGTAATAAATTCTGAACTTTTTGAATATGGTATGGGTAGCGGTTATCACCTTTCAAAATTCGCCATATTGCTTGCCGCGATATTGCTAATGGAGCAGATGCTCTTCGGATGCTAATCTCAGGATTTGTATCGAAGTGGTGTTGGACACAATTTCTTCTCCGATAATCTGCTGTTATTGCTGCCTGGAATTGGTCGCCTTCATTACGTATTACAAATGACCCAGCCTCTCGTAGTCTATTAAAAGTTAACGAAAAGACTCGTCGATTAGGCACTCTTCTATTTGGAAATCGGCGCGCATACTCCCGCACCGCTTCTAAAGCATTACTGTTGCAGAAGCCATACACAAAAATCATATCAGCGTATTCAACATTAGAATATGTATGTGGAATTGTGGCTGATGCTATTCACAAAAAAATATCTGAGTAACTAACTGAAGACTGATTTAGGAATTATAATCCTAGAAGGAAGCCAAAATGTAAACAAATAAAAGAATGTAAAGGATAACATTAAGTGTTTACATATCTAACTGCCTAGCCTGACGAACTTTGAAAGGTAATAGTCGCCACCTGTAACATTTTTTTTTCTTGCGATTTTCTCTAAAACTGAGCAAAAACGAGCAAATCTCTAAAGGACTTTTTGTCTTAGTTTTTCGGTCCCCTATAAGTTCCTGAAGTTTTGCCATTTAAATTCGGGACACCCTGTATACATATATATATATATATATATATATATATATATATATATATATATATATATATATATATATATATATACGGGGGTAATGTTTCTTGGGCTACCAACTAAGGAACTAATTAAGGAAAAAAATGTTTGAGAATTCTTTTTGCGATTATCATAGATAACATGTATGTTGCCCTTGAAAAATATCATAAATTTGAACATATAAATCGTTAATTGGACACTTTTACCATCATTTACTAGAAACTGTTTAAAATAAAAAGTATTTCAGTAGTTTTCATATTCAAAACAGTTCTTTTTTAAAACACTGCCGAAAAATACCTCTCACAGCGGATAATAGCAGACAGATATATATATATATATATATATATATATATATATATATATATATATATATATATATATACCTACTGTTTAACAAAAAAATAAAAGAGTTTTTAACTATTTTCACTCATCTCGTGCATTATTGAACTTCTCAGGTCTCAAATAGTTTTTTTTAAAGTAAGTTCTCTGCTGCGTCACTGGTGTAGAAAAAAAACAGTGGAAGCTGAGTGAGATCGCTGTAGTACAGTCACTCAGGGCATGAGTGGAGAAGCTGGCCATTGACAGGGCTCCATGTCGAATTTTATAATTGATCACGAGGCCAGTGCATTTTTAACCTGCGAGGAGGATTATAGGATAGGATTGAGATTGCGCAAGTGGATATTTTTTTGTATCAAAGATAACCTCCAAATATCCAAATCACAATCTCTTAAGTACCTTCAAATACAATATAATGAAATCAATTAGAATCTAAAAACTAATTATACGATATTATTTTTCAAGGCACAAAACATGAACAGCATGATATTGTATTTCAACTGACTACACAGTACCAACCATTTTTACTAAAATTTTGTCATCCAAACTGAACCATGATTAATGTAATTGCAGACTATTGGACTCAGAACCACACTCGTGGCTTTGGTACAGGATGGGCGGAGTGAGGGCGCTGTCTTCTGGGAAGCCTCTGCTACATAGGCTGGATAAGCATCTCAAAGAGGTAACATTTTTTTTTTTAATAGCTATTTATTAAAATTTACTACTGTATACAATATAACATAATATGCACTAATGCTATCCCTACAAAAGAACTCTTTCTGTCGTGAATTATTCCACTTAGAAATATTTCATTTCTTATAGGTCTTAAAAGTTGCAATGGACGCAAAGTTGGCGAGAGAGTCATCGGTGCTGGGTGTCAGGATATCAACTCCAGACCTGGTCAGTGCTGTAGTGGAATTTGCAGCAGCTACAGTCGCAGTCACAGAAACTGTTGGTACATTCCCTGTATACCTCATTCGCTATGGTAACCTTAATAGTGCAGTAAGTGTAAGGTAAGTAACAAGAGATTTCATGTTGTGATTAAAAATATGTTTTCAATGTGCCATTGCTAACGCTACAAGATACGATTGTCAGAACAACCCGATAGGTATTTTCTTATATCATTATGGAATAGGTTTCATTATTAACCGATTATGGAAACTATACAAACATTACTAACGCCACTAAGCCACCTTAATCCCTCAAATAATTCTTGAAAGAGCTTGTAAGACGGTGCTGTTATCATATATCTCTCCTTCCAACTTGAGAAACTTCCATTACCGACAAAATTAAACTGATACTTTTAATAACTTATGATAACCAATTTTGGGGATTTAAAAAAAAAACCCAATGCTTACGAAATAGAAACATTGCAGTAAAAACTTCCTATTTAGCCTGTAAATTCTTCTTAATACATTTCAAAACATAAAATATTTTTTTATTCTGTTTTGTACACACATACAGATATTAACTGCAATATATCTCATGTTTTATTTTAGAATTTTTTTTCATCTTCATTTACATTCCACGTCCTCACATCAAGAGTATTACGTAATAAGGCTAGACGTTTTGTTTCAACGAGCCAATAGTATTAGTATATGGTACTTGGACCCACCATTTTTTTTATATTCAATCCTTCTAGCATTAATTATGACTACTGTAGAAAATACTTGGGTCTATTTGTTCGATGGTTATATTTTCAGTTTCAACATTAATCTGATGTGCAGTAACGAACTTATTTTTCCTGTTTTAAAACTTCAAAGAAAACAAAACTTTATTTACTTAAATTATATAAATTACTTAATCTCACCAAAAACAATATTTCCTCGGCTTTCTCCGATTATTACAGGTAATTACCAATGAAAACAGGTTCCTAAGCTTACATGCCTAGGCTCACAGATCACAAATGACGATCGGGCATCTGTAGAAACAAGTAGAAGGAATATGTCTGCAAACCGATGGAACAACTGCATTTAAATCAGCCTTGTGTCGCAACGGGCTAAGATAGGTCTACCCATTCCGTACACAGTCCCACCTTCATAATCCGGAAGAATTGTTGAAAGGGGTGAAAGTGCGAACTATTCAATCGTCTGAATTACTAGCAATCAGTGATTTAACTGAACGTAGAATAAAATGAACTGTGAAAAAAAGGAACGTATTTATTTATGTACAGTTAAAATGGTTACTTACAAAAACATAATAACATAATATGAAGATAAGTATTTATGAATACTTGAACAGAGTAAAACTTATTTGTGTTGGAAAAGGATATTTTTTTTTATGCTAATTTGCCCAAACCACCAGTAAATGATTAGTTCTTTACATCATACTTCTCCGAACGACTGGGTGCTGTTTTATGCAGATTAGGCTGCCGAATAACCAAGTTTTAACTCATTAAATCAAATTACTTACTCTAAAATTGCGTGTTTCCATGGTCATATTTGATGGCATACCAAACAATGTGCGATCAGTTGGAGTGATAGTAAATATTACTAAAAAAGAAAGGATTGATAATGACTCATTACAATCTGTAAACTACGTCCACTAAACGCACTTTGAATTTCCGAAATAATTAAAATGGACATTTCAATTTTACATTATAAGTTCAATTTTTCTATCTTAGTGATAGAACCTTCAAAGTTAATCATAACTTTTCCTTTTCTCCTCTCTTTACCCAATCTGCCGGTGTTCCTCAAGGCAGTATCCTAGGTCCTATCCTCTACACAGTGTATACAGCTGACATCCCAACTCATCCCACCACCGTCCCTACCACTTACGCTGATGACACGTGTGTGGCCTAAAGACCTTCTAGTGTAGAATTTTTGTGCTGATCCCTTCATTGCCTTTCAAACACTCCTACCCCATATCCTAAACCTTCAAAAATGGTGTCAAAAATGGAGAATCAAAATGAATCCAAACCAATCCCACCAAGTAACGTTTACCCTCTGTCGTAAACCTACGACTTCCTGTTCTACAGTATCCTTTAATGATATTCCACTAATCCCTGTTGAACAGATCCGCTACCTAGGGACTCCACTTGGAAAAACGTCTAACTTGGAATCCACATACAAGACTAAATGACAAGAAACTGCCCGCCGTTACAGACTACTTCAACATTTACTAAACAAACGTTCAAAGCTCCCAATTAATTACAAATCACTCATATACATGACCTATTTGAACTTATGGAGTTGAGCACTGGGGCCCCATTAAACCATCCAATTCATCACGTATCCAAACCTTACAATCCAAAATCCTTCGAAAAATCCTCAATGCTCCTTCTTTTTCAACAATAAACTTATCCATAAAGATCTTAATGTTCCATATGTTGGTGATCTAGCCCACACCAGATACCTACCTTTCATAGTAAGCTCCATAAGCACTCAAATCCGTTAGCTTCTCAACTTAGTTCCCGCTCCATTCCTGATAATCCTCTGAGGCGACTGAAACAAAGATGGCCTAGAGACCTTCTAGAATTGTAGAATTTTTGTTCTACTGTTGAGTAGTTCTTTTCAAGTTTTAACATGTTATTATAATCGTAGTCGATGCATTTACTTGATGTATATACATATTTTGTACAGTTGTAAATTTCAGTAAATGTATATAATTAAAAAAAAAATTTAATCCTATGAATTTCGGGTGATGGGTATTACCAAATACCAATTATTATATTGGTAATATATTCATACCTATGTATTATACCAAGTATACCAATATTTTATTTTATTTATTTACATTACAGAGAAGAATATTCCTTTATGACAAAAATCAGTGTTGAAAAATCCCAAGCTTTTCATTGCGTTTTTCCTGAGCTACGATTTTATCACTTAAAACCCTATTCACAGTAATAATTTAGATTGCATTGCTGTATTTCTTTGATACCGGCACAACTTAAAAAAATTAAATATTAGAGAAGAGTTGTTACATTTTTCAGAATGACATCTATTTTATCTTCTTACTCGTAATGGTAGTAAATGCAATGTTTAAGTATTAAAAAATATATGTATGTACGTACTTCCACACAATAAAAATAAACGTCTTGTGATAAACATTATTTTAATAAAAACAACCGATTTTTTTTTTTTTTTTTTTTTTTTTTTTTTTTGAGTTGTGGTTGTATCAACAAAACAGTAATATGTAGCAGATGAATAGAATCTTGGAATACATTAATTGCTTTGACCAGAGTTCAATCCATGAATGGGAGAGCTAGGTACGGTGAAGATTACGATCAAGTGAATGAAACAGTCAACTTCGCGAAAAAGCAAACGAGTGCTGAGGTAGGTATGGTGTTTTCAGTTTACTGTTAAAATCTCTGATTGTTATTAAAATCGATATCTTACTCAGGTGCGTATCAGGATCATAAACGAGAGAAAGTACGAACCGACTGAGGAGTTCTTCTTGCGTCTAACGCCGGCTCACAATGCAGGTGCTACAGTGCAGATTGGAGTCCTCTCCATCATGGAGATCAAGATCATACACGATGAAAGTAAGCATTTGTTTTTTGTTCTAGCTTTGTCGTAGTACCAGATACATAAAAGAAGATAAGATTTCACACTCAATCAAAAATATAGGTGTTACGAGCAATCCTTTAACAATTATTAATATTTTTTTTAGAACAGGCACTAATAACGTTTACATATATCACGTGTTCTTATTCTTTGTCATAATTGTCAAATATTGTCTAATCTATCTATCAACACTAAAACAAATGAATCGGTGAGAATGATAGTGGTGTAAGTCAAGTTTCCTTCATTTCGAGAAAATGAAGGTTTTACAAATGTTCATATTAAAACTTACATAAGAAAGATAGAACTGACTATGCTTCGGTTCTAGACCACAATGCTTTAAAGTTTAAAAAATGGGTGGTGTAAGTTTTAATGATAATTAATTAATTGGTTTCAACGGGCTAAAATCCATTACGCCAGTTTCATATATAATCATAATAGAAATCCATCATCAATTGACTATAATCTAAACTATTAGATCTGAAACATAATCTTTCATATCGCTTTTCGCATCCCTTTTACTCAACATTAAACAAATATTTCACTAGTTGATTCTATTATAGGAACATTGGAAATTAATCAAAAATGAATGTATTTATCAGCAATAATAAGAGAATCCCAAGCAATTTAAACAAATTAATGTAAATATATCAAAACTGCTACCTATTGACGTACCCGTTTTTGTTAAATTTGATAATGATATTGTGTTTTTACTGTCGCTAGTTAAAATGTTCAACATAATTGACAGTATCAATTAATATATCAGGGATAAAGGAGCAATAATAGTGAATAAATCCAATTTTGAAATTTTTTGACTTAAATCATTCTCACCGGCTCAAATGAAGATGAAGGTTCTGAACTTGTTTCACTACCAACTCAATGAAGTACCCAATATACAGGGTGTTCAATATTCGATGGCCACCCCCTTTTTCCTCCACAGATCACCAGACCTCAGGTAATGGACTTGACGCGTCCAATGCGGGTTATGATCACACCAGTAGTGCATATATTGTGGCAGTTCACAATTCTTGTGCTTGAAAATGTCGACTCATCGCTCTAGAGCACTTTGGAAAAGAAAGAAGGGTTTTCCTTAATCGTTCTTTGTGCCCAAAGACTAAACCTTAGCCGTCTCTCAGCATCTTGGGGAGTGAGGGGAGATGAAGTGAAATGCGGTACTTCCTCATTGAATGTTATTTTAGTATGGCCTACACCGTTCCAATGCTTAAGTGGGTATCCCCTAGCTCCAAATGTAGAATGCATCCCAAATGCTCCGATGAGGATACGCTTCCACCGTAGCCAGTACATAAATGATATTAGTTTCATTACGAGCTTGTCTATGATTTGACCCTCTCGGGGGGAAATGTTCCAAGTCGACCCGTTCTCGCCGCTCGTCGCACCAGTCGCGGAATGGCCTTAATTTAATATTTTTGTTCAAAGTTTATTTTATTTTTGCAACCCCCGTTTTAGACTGCTTATTTTCTTAAAATGATTTTTCGCAATTTGCGGCGAAACGGTGCCTCGAATAACAAAAAAACACCAATATAAAATCGATTCAAAATTTGATTTTCTATCGAAATCTGTCGTAAAAAATCATCTCATTGGAAATTCGAGATTTAGGGTCGCTGGAGAAGAATTGGATCAATTTAAAGAGCAGACTATAACCTGAAAAGAAACATTATTTGACACATTAAAGACCCTTACGGTTTCGTTTCAAAATTTTAAAAACTGTGGAAAAAAAAGGGGGAGGCCATTGAATATTGAACACCCTGTATAACCCTGAAGAAAACAATCTCGATTTTACCCATTATCGTAACAATATACGCCTCTCGGTCGTATTTGATAAAATACCTAAATGCGTTATGACAGAGACCCTGTTATCCACATAAATACCAATTATATCTTGCACTTCTTTAACTAATGGTAAACGCATAAAAAAAAATATATATATATATATATATATATAAGTTTACTAAAGCAAGGAAGCTGCTAATGGCTGATATCATTGTCAATATTAGTTACAAATTACAATTATCAAATATGGAATAATGTTGAGCAGGCTTACTACTCGTATTTACCTTAGTAAGCAAAAAATGGGGCTATACTGGGTTCATAAACTGAAAAATATTGTTTCAGGCCCAGGAGTAATCCAGTTCGAGAAGAGAGGATACGTGGTGGATGAATCTGTGGGAGTGGTCACCTTGTTCTTGGAGAGGTTTCTCGGGGCCGACGGGGAGGTGGGGGTCAGCTGGAAGACGGTGGATGACACAGCCCGCAGCGGTGTGGACTTCGAAGGAGGCGAAGGACTCTGTAAATTCCAGCACGGTGAGGTATCAGACGATTTTTGGACAATTCTTCATATACTTTATACGAATCGGTCCCAAAATTTATCGATTCTCGATACCGGTACAGATCACAAATAATCAATTCTTGATTCTCGAAAGTTAATATCGACAAACAATTAATATCTGATTATAAAAATAAAAATTAAACACTAATAAAAATTTCGAGTCTTATCATCCAATAATACGATGACATTTAAAAACAAATGAAGACGCTTATAATTTATACACTACATATTTCTCAATTACTAAAACAAGTAAAAGAAATAACTCTATCACTAGAATTTTGCAAATTAGTATAATTCATTCCAGTATTATGACTAACGTTTTGAAAAACTTCTAACAAAGTCCATTTTAGTATCTAACAATACAGAAATTTTATGGGCAAATAGTAAAATATTTTGTTTCAACACACAAGAAGGTATTCATACTTTTATAAGGATAGACTACAACTCACGAGAACAAATACCACCAAAAATACCAAAGGATACGTAGTTTCATACAGTACCTAAATATATTCATGGGCACATTTTACGAAACGAGCTTGACAGCGATTTATACATTCAAAAACCAACAACGACATTTTACAGCAGACTGTATATACGAGGAGGAATATATTGTAAAAATTCTTCATTAAAGTAATAAACAGTTGATTTATTCAATAATTCAAAATGGCAATGTAAAAAACTTGTAAACTTAAGCATAGATTAGATTAAAAATATAAGATATATGGATGTTACAAAACATATTTAACTTATAATTTTATAAGTAAGATAACCAATTGTCATAAAAATTAGCCAATTTTTACATAAGTAATCTGATAAATATAGGCCTAAGTGGATGTTACCCCACATTAACACAAATTATTATCACAACTATCACTACATATTACAACCATTTTATGATGTCTCAAATCAGAAACATTAACCTTAAATACCACAAATGTAACTATACAACACTCAACATCTTAGACTTAGCGAAAATATCGCAGTGTATTATTATTATTTAATTTATTGATCGTATATACTGTTAATCATTATTTATAACCGTTATATGTATACTATGATAGATATAAGAAAACACAAACGTATTGACACCCAGTGCTCCATTCACTGAGGACTCTTGTAAAATTATTCTATCTAAAGGTATGAATCAAAACATTTTAGCAAAAATTGTTACCAGGAGATAACAAAATCTTAAAGAAGCGGAAAGAGTTATACAACTGTAACCTAAAGGTCATCACTCCTTAACAAATTCCTAATCTCACTATTTACTTTAACCGATAGCTAAGACCAATCAAGTTAATATAATCATTAATATTAATCTTTACTAAAGGTCGCATCACTCCTAAAACACAATTCCTTATCTCACTGTTTTACTTTCACACCGATACGCTAAGACAATCATTAATAATCATTTCTTACAACAATTCCTCCCTCACCCTTCGCTTCCTTATTCACTCCTCCGATAAACAACCCCTATATATGACCTCGTCCTTTTTAGGACGGAAATTAGAAGTAAGATAGAAGTAAGATAGAAGTAAGCTAGGATTGTAGTGGTCAGTTCGACCGTCTTATAGCTATTAGTCAAGTTCTTAGTTAGGCACAAGTGTCATATTTATTGTAATTTGAAATAAACCTTTTTTAAAAGTCTAAGTTGGAGGGTAAGCTTATTTTAACTATATATATATATATATATATATATATATTATATATATATATCTATAATATTATATATCTAAGTTTACTAAAGCAAGGAAGACGATACTGTGGGAGGGGTCACCTTGTTCTTGGAGAGGTTTCTCGGGGAGGGGGGGTTCAGCTGGAAGACGGTGGATGACCACAGCCCGCAGCGGTGTCTGGACTTCGAAGGAGGCGAAGGACTCTGTAATTCCAGCACGGTGAGGTATCAGACGATTTTTGGACAATTCTTCATATACTTTATACGAATCGGTCCCAAAATTTATCGATTCTCGATACCGGTACAGATCACAAATAATCAATTCTTGATTCTCGAAACCGATACCTTAGTTTAAAAATAAATTGCAATTCCAAAAAATATTCCATTTCATATCTAAAAATTCGAAAATAAAATTATTAATTCAGAAATAAGTTAGCAATCAACATTTGAATGGGTCAACGTTGTAAGCCAGATATGGGAAATTTGTGACATTTTTTTACCTCAAAATAATGTATACGTGTTGTTTTCACCTATATAAGCAACCATGTAAAAACATTAAACCACATTCAATGCCCAAGTCAAACAAAAATATGAAAATGATATATAAATGCACGGTTTACGCCGTTGTTGTTTATCCCTGCAAACAGGGAATGTTGAGTACTTTTGGGCAAAAACAAACCTTTTCAGTCTCTTTAATAATAAAACCAGGAATCATTGCGTGAGTAATGATTCTCCTGCTTGGGAAAGGAGGAAATAGTGGTAATAATTATTGAAGTTTATGCTTGACAGTTAATGTTAAAGTAAAAAAAAAACAGTGTTATTTTTAAATTCTGCAGACAGCGCCACTGTCGCTTGTACCTCACTCTTCTTTGTTTACATATATAGTATTAATCGATGTTCAAGATAACAATAAGTTAAGGTTTCCCCTCATGTTTGTAACGCTAATAGTTTTCCTTATTTTTATGACAAATAAACGTTTCTCAACATCCAAAAGTGTTTTAATCCAAAAAATAATGAGCTCGGTAACTTTATAACTTACTTTGCTCGGACGATTATTGTGAGTTCACAACACAAAACTTTTCGTATTTTACTTTTATTTAGACATGCCTAATTAAAGGTAAAGTAATGAAGGTTACTTTACTTGAAATATCGTCAAAGATTGCCCTTTCATGGCCGGAATCAAGGCTACCAACCTCAGGGAAGGGAAAATAATATTACCCACGTTGTGGGTTATGCCGTTGTTCAGGTGACCAATTAATTTATTTTCTGCATAATATAATATGTAAGTTAATTAAAATTCATAAAATGTACAAAAATAATTAATTTCACAAAGTTTTACTAAAGACAGTACGTATTCCAAAGATTTATGAATTTCATTTATTACTTAAGGCAACTCAAATTTTACTTAAACCCTTAGCTAAATACTGTAGATGGGAGGATGCACTATTTTTCTTGATGTTGTTTTAACAAAGTATTAAGGTTCAAAACCGAATATGAATAAAAAATTAATAAAAAAAAAAAAATACCCCAAGAATAATAGAAGGTGTAATAAAATGTGGCTATTGCCTAGCTGCATTGATTACAGTCGTATTTTAGCTTCGGAAATTTGAAATCGTAATCCTATATCTGTACTTACTTCAATAATTTGTCGCTTGACTATAAGATATCATTAGGTATATAAAAAGAGTAATCAAATGTATATGTCAAAGATACTAACAAGGATGAATACGGATAAAGTTTTTATGTAATATATTATCATACATATTATATAAATAGAAATAGAAAAATAATTTTACTATAGGACAAAGTCCCTCAAGCATAACAAATAAATACTGCTAAGTACATGTGATATATTATGACAAATAAGTCAAAAAAAATCTTGAAAACTTTAATTTAATATCCTTTATAGTTACTATAATCTATGCCTAGGTGAAGAGATTTATCATGATCAGGATCATTGATTCGATGACCGAGGAAAAAGACGTTCGCTTCAACGTGGAACTCTTCGATCCCTTGAATGGGGCTGTTCTAGGGGACATCCGGAGAACGACGGTCATAATCACGGATGATGACAGTATTGTTTGTTACATTATTTTCTAGAGTGTTTATTTATTTAATCAATTAATATCAAAATAGTCGAATATGATCGGGTTTTAGTTATGAAAAGCAATAAAAACAAATAAATAACCGACTAACTTTTTCTAAAGAAATGTTCTACGTTCATTCGTTTATGAAGAAATGTTTCAATCCTTCAAAGATAAAAAAGTGTCTATAAATTACTCAAACAGATTGAACTTTATAGCCTGATTGTTGGGTTGAAATTTAAAGTAATCTTGGACTTAGCCTAAACCTTCTTCCTGGTTTTAAGACTTAAGTTTGTAGTTCAGGCGGTGTAAACTAATTCAGTGTTCATTTATTCTTGCTTCATTTATTTGTTGCTTAATCCATACCATATCTAATTCATCCCGACAATGTAGGATATGTTATAGAAGCAGCCCTGAATGTGCTAAACGTATATTGAAAATTAAAAGGAAATTCTTCTTTATTTATCTATTAATACTATTTATTAATAATGTACTATTGAAACAATAGTCCTCTCTATTGGCGTCTGATCTATTTGACTTTTATCTATCGTGTTAAGCAAATCTGTTCGGATAGTGGTATTTAGGATATTTCTATTGATAATGATTAGTAAGTATTTTATTTTTATAATATAATTTTAATAATCTGAATTTGTGGATTATATTATACTTGGTCTACTTGGGTCTGCTCATATTAAATTTATTTCTGACTATTTACAATTAATGGTACTTCATGTAAGTGCTTAGGTCTAAGTCCGTAAAGTCTTTCTCTATCTAGTCCCTGGTTTTCCATCCTTTCTCCAGACCGCCCCAGTCCTCTTGCGTGAAGGACTCTCCAAGAGGTAGTTTAGGGTTGAGAAAAGTGAGCTCAGCTCTCAATCCCAAAAGAGCTCTTCTTTCTTCTCGAGCCTATCTTAAATAGAGTTATACTCCCTTTATCTATTCTTTGAATATCTTTTCTCGAATTTTAAATCCTTTTTTGGATTAAAATTTTCCAGGGCGTTCTATTCCAAACCTACAAGCTTTCCAATAGAAGACGTAGTGGGTGAGGTACTTGCAAGTGTCGTGGTTATACCCTAATTGGGTGCTTGTATGTACCTGTGGTTAGTTTGTCCCTAACCCTTAAATATTTTCCATATAATAATAATTGTTTGTTAGCCAATTACATAACACGAACCTCTAACCATTATATTCCCAAATTAGTTACGGCTATATTAGTGCTGTCATCTTACATAATAATACTGATATTTAATTTTAGATGTCTGGGACTACATAGAAAGCGTGATGACTCTGACGAGGGTGAAGATGGAAAACCTCTCAGTTCAGAGTGAAAACTGGTGCAAGCAGATCAAAGAGGCTATGATGGTTAATGGAGGAACGGAACCTACTTCCAACATGGACTTCTTTATGCACTTCCTCTGCTTCTTCTGGAAGGTATCTTGATTGATGGAGCTATCAGAATGATATACTATGATGCTTAACAGTCTTTATCAATAAGAAGGGTTATTCTTTTTAATCTCTAGGTAATATTCGCGCTGATACCTCCTCCAGGTCTTTTTGGTGGATGGTTGCAGTTCTTCACCTCAATGATTATGATTGGCGTCATGGCTACTCTTATTGGAGACCTGGCTGCCATATTTGGCTGCGTCGCAGGCATTGAGGACTCTCTCATAGGTATTTTTTCTTTCTCTTCTAGGTATCCTCCTTTTTATTTACTTAAACATTAATGTTTAGAATATTTGATAAAATCGCGTTCTTTCTGCATTCAAGAATCCTGTATTATAACCAAGTATGTAGAACACATTAAATGAAAAGAGGATTTTTGTTATATTTAGCACGTTGAGTATCTTGAGTATCAGTTTTTACTTTAATTTAGAAAAATTTATGTAAATATTTAACCTAGTTTGCAGTGTGATAAAGTAAGTTAGATACTTTTTTTTAAGATACAATGGTTCATGTTTTAAATTTTTATGGTAACAAATGTTACTCAAAGGGCAATCTTTTTTATGTGGAGCTAGTGTTATTGGAGATTACAAATCAAGGTATATTACATACCAAGGTAATACATTATAATAAGGTATTACAATGTATGTTGCGATCATCTAAATCACTTTAATGCTTGTCAAGCAGAAACAATATAGAATCTAACCTTGGGCTCCTTCCAAATAAAATTCAAGTTGTGATTTTTTTTTTTTTTTTTTTTTTTTATTGAATTAGTAACTGCCTACTTTTTCCATTTTTTTGTTTATTTATTTAATAAATTAAAGTTAGTTAAAATTATCATGCGAATGGCAAAGTTACTAACAATATATGGGGCTCGATGGCCGAGCGAGTTGGAGTGGGGATCTGAGTTCATCCAGTACAAAAGGTCTTGGGTTCGAATCTTGAACGGATTAAAGTTTATTTCGTGGCAGACCCAAGAAATCAATCTTGACCTTCCCACCCTTGCTAGTACAGATTGGTAACCTAAAGAGTAACCCGTCCTTTCTCATCTATTTGGAGCCCATAACGACGTTAAACAAAAACCAGTGTTTAACAACAACTCCACTTGCAAAACAATAACTAATTTTACTAATTTACTAGCTCTTGTATTGGTTGGATTGGGGACATCGCTGCCAGACGTCTTCGCCTGCTTGATCGCGATGAAGCACAGCAGGTCCGCTGATGAAGCGATTGGCAACATCAACGGCTCGTGTTCTGTCAACGTCTTCCTCGGTCTCGGTCTGCCGTGGACCATGGCGGCTATATATCATTCCTACAAGGTATTTATCCAAAGTACAGTTACAATTTTCGATAACTAAATAAATATAATCACTTAATGATTTTATCGTAAATAGAAAATATTTGGTTATGTAATCACGAAAATGCTCAGCATAATTTTGATTAGGGTCCTATTGACTATTCCATACTCCACTAACATTCTCCGATAATCACCTAACATACAAATCACGTTTTCAAAATAGGAACTGGACCTTTAGGAATATTTTCTGCTCATACATTTTTACACTTAAATCATGTGGTTATTTTCCCCCTACCCCACAATTGAATTATTTTAGCCAAAACTTTGGTAACTGTTTCAGTTAGCTTTGATGGCCGTTTGGCTTTCAAAATTGAGAGTTAACCTTTAAGCTCGTATATTGAAAAAAAAAAAAAAAAGAATAAAAATAAAAAAGAATGCCGGCATGCGTAAACAGGTTAGTTCATTAAATAAAGTGTCTCCTTATTTAATCTTTATTTCACATTGAAAAGCAAATACATAAATTATTTTTAACAAAACGTAAAGATACATTAAAATAATAATAATAAATTGCATTCTATAACAAGTTCACCTAAATTTGAATATCAACAATCTTCAATTTTATCTTTACAACAAATAAATACTTCGTTAAAATTATCAACATATATTGTTATGTTAAAAAAACAAGATAATATTCCAAGTCCTATTGTTCAATGATAAATTAAAATTAGCGTTCGATATAAAACTATTAGTACACAGAAACCATCAATGAAGATTACAAAAATGTCAATAAAGAATAAATATATAAAATTAAATTAAGTATTTTTACTTTCTCGAACCAAATGGAGGTTTCTACAGTGATACACGAGCCCATTACGAAGCAAGCGTTATTAGAGGCCGGTCTTCTCTGCTGCGGCTCAATATTAGTCAATGAGATCGTGTGAAGGGCCTTGCGTCCGGTTGCAATGTATTTTGCTAGCGTTCGATATAAAACTATTAGTACGCAGAAACCATCAATGAAGATTACAAAAATGTCAATAAAGAATAAATATATAAAATTAAATTAAGTATTTTTACTTTCTCGAACCAAATGGAGGTTTTTACAGTGATACACGAGCCCATTACGAAGCAAGCGTTATTAGAGACCGGTCTTCTCTGCTGTGGCTCAATATTAGTCAATGAGATAGATCTCTAGATACCGCCATTGTTCCTTAAATGGAGGTTTAAAGAGCATGCAATTGCATGTTTTCTGCCACAATTACTTCCTGAAAATAAACTGGAACGTCATATAACTGGCTATGACTGCGCCCGATCAGTCCAAGAACCCCCAACGTTTACAATCATCGATCTAGTACACATTACGAGCGAATATGTATCCATTTTTTTATTACTCTAATTTATATAAATCAAATACAAACATTAAATTCCTTAATTTCGTGACGAAGTGACATTTTTGATATTTTTTCTACAATAATTCCTATGATTACATTAACATTACCATTTGTGCCGAAATAAATACATGAACGGTTTTTTTAAAAGCAAAACTTTAATAATCTTTCATTACTTACAATTAGATATTAAATATTGTAAAATGAAAGTTTAAGATTTTATTGATAAATACTGCATAGAAGATATATATCTAGTGAATTAAAGTAGAAGGCCCATCTTATTTTTAAACACCTCGGAGGAATATCGGGTATTGAGTGCGAGGCAAATTGGGAGACTAGTGGATTTAACTGTGTACGGAGTTTACTATGAAAGGATAGGTATCTGATTGAACCAAATCAGCAACATATGGAATATTAAGATCTTTACAAAGAAGTTTTTTTGTGACATATAAGGGACCATTGAGGATTTTACGGAGGATTTAGGATTGAAAGAATTGAATACGAGAAGAATTGGAAGGTTTAGTTGAGCTACAACTAAACTCCGTATGTCCAAACAGGTCTAATTACTGTCATGTAAATGAGTATCTCGTAATTAATCGGAAGGTTTGAACGCTTGTCTAGTAAATGTTGGAGTAATCTGAAACGACGAGTAGTTTCTGGTCTTTTAAGTCTGGTGCGAGGTTAATAGTTTACTGGTTTTCAAGACAATTTGACCTATCCACTTCTTCAGGACAACCACCAAAATATAATATGAATATAAACCATTATATAAATATAAACTTCATATAAATATAAAACATGTAAGTTCAATCCTTGTAACTTCAGTCCTTTTTTATTACTATTGTGTGTACCTAGGTGTTATCTATGGCCTCAGCTGCCGGCCAGAAATCTACAACATACTTCACAATCTACAATAAAAATAAAATAATGGGCATTAAAACCAGCAATTATTGCAACTTATCGACTGATCCTTTTTAGAATTTATATATTATTACTTATTACAGGATAAAAGGTATTCATTGTAGATAATACTGTATGATGTGTGCAGGGTAACTACTTCAAAGTACCACCCGAGGGGTTCGCTGGAGTTGTCCTACTCTTCAGTATGTGTAGCTTCGTAACGCTAATTATTTTGGTCATACGAAGGAACTGTAAGGTTTGTGGTTACGCAGAAGTTGGTGGTTCAAAGTGCGCTAGGTTTTTCACGACAACTATCCTAGTTCTTATCTACGTTGCCTACATCACTCTGGCCAGCCTAAACATCAATGGGTATTTCAGTATCTATCTTTAAACCTGTATAAATGTAAATGTTGCTAAATAAAGGTGCTTTACTTATTTCAAGTGATGTTTACTTATTTAATAGGGTTAAGCTTGGTAGAATAAAAGGATCAATAGATGAATAGTTTTAAATATTAATAATAATAATATTTTAAACCAAGATTAGGGAGTGGAACTGACAAATGTAGAATGTATCAGTCTACAATTAAATATAAGAAGAAGATCACGGATGCAGTCAGGTAGAAAGAAATAATTTTCCAAGTAAAGAACTATTTACAGAGTGCCTATGTTTCGACCTGCCTTGTAGATTCTCTTCAGGGCCACCGAACCACAAAGGAGAGGAGACAATCGATGACTAAAAAAAAGACAAAAACAGCTAGTGGTTATTATAGTCCTTATGTCTGAACTTAAATGTTTACATAATATGTTTTTTCTCTTTCAATATTTTATTCATTGCTGTTATTAAAGTAACAAAAAGTAAATTTTCTGAAAGTGTAAGCTTTCTAGACGTGAGGGAGACTAGCAACAGTACAGTACCTCCTCGAGACATGATTAAAAAAAAAATATGGATATATATATGTATATATATATGTGTATATGTGTGTGTGTGTATAAATATATATTTTTATATATATATATGTATATATATATGTGTGTGTGTGTGTATATATATATTATATTTATATATATATATATATATATATATATATATATATATATATATATATATATATATATATATATATATATATATATATATATTTTGAGAATATCTCTAATCCATCTTCTTTTCATTCTTCTGAGAATATTTCCGGGAATGTCAGTCGTGGTCTTGGCACTAATGAGGATGTCATTATGTCCACGTGGTCTGTCGTAAAATCATAATAAAGGTTATGTATTTGTTTGGTTACTGAAGGTACTTTTAAATCTGAGTGAAATGTGACGTTTGAAACGTACTAAGGTGATTTCGTGAATGGTCTATATATTTCTGATTGAAATATTATTATTTTTTTTAGTCTTAAGTCTTACATTTTTCATTAACATAATAAAATTAATCTGTGAATTTAAACGCAGATGTCTTTTAAATTTTGATATAATTTTACTATTTCAAAAATATAAATAAACGATGTTGAAATTCGAAATAGAATGGAAAAATATGTTTCCATTTTAGAATGAACGAACTTGTTTATCGTGTAGAACTAACCCAGTTCTAATTGAAACTTGGCATTTATCTTTCTATCAAGATAAACACCATGTTTTTTAGACGATTTCTGGTTGATACTAAAAAGATTCAAAGATACCTATGTTTTCTAATCGCAACAATAGATGAAAATTATGCTGGCTACTGACTACTCCAAAAAAATAAAAAAATAAAAAAAATAAAAACGGTTGAATGAAAAGAAAATTGCAGGTACTTCGGAAGAAACTTACGAATATATACAAGATGATTGAGTGAGAATAGACGAAAAATGAAGATAAATTCCATTGACCGCACCTTCTATTAATTTGACCATACCGTTCGGCAGTGATATTTGCAGTTTTGTGGATGCTGTTTTTAGAAATTGTGAACCTTTAAAAATTGTTTAACTTTTCTAAATTAGTTAAACATTGAGCTCTTCTTTAAGTTCTTTAAGTTGGAAAAATTGTAATATAGAACAATATGAGGTCTCTCTGTCTCTCTCTGGTCTTATAGGAAATTTTATGTTGAATGTGAAAGTGTGATCATTAAGTTGAACGATGTTTGAGAGAATTGGAAATATTACAGGTTTTATGGCAAAAAACGTGGTTTCTTTAAAAAAAAAAAAATTTTTGAATTATCATATACCTGCAAAGGATTGGAATAGGAAGTTGCGGTCAACGGTAAACGGTTTCAATTTTCCATCATTACCGATTTTTTCTTTTTTTTATCTTTTTTGTTAATTTAATGTAATATTTTAATCTCTAAAATGAACCTTGACAGAGAGTATAAATTTCATTTTAAATATGTTGTGGTATTCTTTTATTAAACAGTAAAAATTTTACGATCATCAGGTGTTATGTGCATCTACAGCTATTAATTTTTTTTAAGGAACAAGGTTTTCGGTTGGGCAAGGATCGTCATGTATCTGGAATTGAATGATGATGAAGAGAAGAGTTACACTCGTTGACATTACCTGAAAAATTAAGAACAAGCATTAAGCATTATGAACGATAACACAACAAAAGCATTTTATTATTCAGTAATGTCTCGATAGTTGGAGTTCCCTACAAATCCTCTGTCTTTTTATTTTATTATGTTTTTAAGCATTATATATTTGAATCAATTCCATCTTATTATTACGATTATCAGTGGATTCGTTGGTATTTATTCATTCAATGCACGACAGAGGTATTCACTCTGATCAGATCAACCGCTCTCACCCACTTCTACCAGTCGGTTGCTTGCCTTATTCCTTTTCTTTTCAGATCCTCAGAGATGCTCTTCTTCCACTCCCTTCAAAACCGCTGTGGCGAGGCGACCAACTTTCTCATTTCCCGGTGGACAACAATGACGCGGTACCGATTGCTATGTCACCCGGATTCATTTTTTTTTTTTTTTTTTGTATATTTTTAACAATCCTCGTAGGATACAAAACATAAAAATGATCACAGTCGTGCCTACTGCAGATCGACTGTATAGCAGCTTTTACAAAGAAAACAATCTGGGTATAGCACTGTTCTTTTTCTACCTTATCCAGCACTGAGGGAATGGCTTTTATTTCTCCTTCAAAATATGTGTCCTGTCTTCCAGCCAGCTATCGCAAAAGGTATGGCAGTGAGGCACGAAGAAGAACCTATTGGTACTTTCTCTTGTTATGATTTCAATGACTATTTGATCTAAAACATTGCTTTAAAGTTTAAATTATCGTGTGTTTTTACTTTGTCACTGTACCTTCACCTCGAGCTATCGAGACCCTACTCTATTTACTATTTAGTATAAAGAATTTATTATTTTAAAAAAATTGTATTTTTAATATTAAGAATAATAATTTTGTTTTAATAAATAAATATGATTTCTGGCCATGAAACATTTTACAACATACCAAATGAAAAAATAAACAATTAGATTAGAAACCAAAATTCTGTCGTTTAATTGTCCAAAAAGCAACACAGGTATTTGGTCAATAAAATATATTTAGAGCTTGCAGCTATCAGGGGAAATGACCATGAAAGCTCTTATGAAGAAGTCGGTCAACGATAAAAATAGCTGTAACAATTTTTTTTATTTAGCAGGGTTCTAGTAAGTATGAAATAAGACATTTAAGTTTTTTAACTATACTTTTAGTTTTCAATATTACCTTAAATAATAAAATACATAACTTATACCTACAGAATAAAATAAAGAATGGTCGAGGAGAAATTTCCGATGTTTAGAGGATTTGACAAGCTCTCTTCTCTCTAAATGCACATTGATCATATCCTGAAACATAGAATGGAATTTTTCCATAAATCTCGAATAACTTGTAATAAAATTATCATGGTAATAAATAATACAGGAGAAATGAATAAATGTTTCGAATTATTTAAGAAAATATCCTAATAACATAGAGAAACACCTAGAGGGTCAATGCTTTTATTAGAGGCTTTGAGGCTATTATTATTAGATCCTATATATAAAATTTTGATTAAATTCCGGGTAATACCCGTTCTAGCACGCTAAATGCGTATGTTTTGACAAATCATAAAACTTCGGATATGTTCAATGGGCTGGCGTGGGTGTGTCCTGGAATTTAATCAAAATTTTATATATAGGATCTAAAAGAAAATTTAACCAGCTTTAAGGTTTAAAAAAGAAACTTGAGATCGGACAAACTGTTTAGGAGTTATAGAGAAAATGTGCCAAAAAAAAAACTTGGATTTTATATCAATTTGCAGATTTTAGCGTGATGGAATGATTATTAAATGTATTGAATTAAAATTTTATATATAGGATTTGATAGTTAATGTAACTAGTTTGTCATGGTTTCATCGATTGAGTAAACATTTGAAGTGCCTTCCATCATATCAATGACCAAAGTATAAACTAAAAATATAGTTTCTACCTAAATAAATGATTAATAGTAATATTTATTTAACCTACTTCACTATGTAGTAATAATAATATGAGGATAGAATACAGTAAAATAATATAAGGATATTAAAAATGACTCACATGACTTATGAGTGTATTAGTTTTTTCTTCTAAGCACAAAGTGTAAAGTTCAGAATAAAATTTCTGCATCTGAAATAGAACAAATGATATGAATAAACATCATCTAATAATTTTAAAAAGGAAATGGGTTAAGTTATTCTTCTAATATTTAAAAACTTAAAAATACCAAAATCCCACAGATGATTTTAGTAATAAAATAAGTGTAAAATGGGCCTGGGCTGTTTCATAATGAGACTTAAGAAATAAATGAAGGCTCATTGAATCCGAAGGCTCGATGCCGACACCACAAGCAATCACTGGCTCTACATCCCCTCCTAGCTCCATCCCACCCCTTTGAAACCCAAAACCAAATGATCAACTATTTTATCTATGTCTCAGTGGATCCCTTGAAAGTTTACAGAAACATTTAACGGTGGTTCCTTTTCTTGGGAATCAATCATTCTTTAATCCAACGACTTCACATACTCACTTAACTTGTTTCAGCAATAAAAACGCAGTTATTTTCGGAGCTACATTAACTGAACAGATGCCGTTCGATTCGCAATCAATTCATTTTCCTGTCCGTACATTCTCTATTACTAAGCTTTTGTAGTCTTCTTACATTTGTTTTGCGAAATTTCCTAGACTCTTCAGGTTCAACATTTTTCTCAAGAAACTTTTTGAGCCTGGAATGTGTTATGAGTCTTGTAGAATTTTTGTTTTGACACGAAACGATATTATAGACCACGTGATTATCATTTCCTCCCAATTCTCCACACACATCCCTCGCTCTTCTTCTCCTCCCGCCTCTTCTTCATTCTCTCAAACTGCATTCTTCTTTCTTCCTCGCTCCATACTCTCCTCCCCTCACTTCCTTAGCACCCTCAAGGACCTTTATATCCCTTAATTTTTTCCTATATCTATCCCTATCGAAACAGTTTTGACTCGAAATCCCAAATTTCCCTGTTTCTTTCTTCATCTGCCCGGTGCCCCCCCCCCCCTCCCCAACCCCTTTATATCCCCACATTTTCCCAAAGATCTTCCTATTTATTCTGGTCTGGTTTATCCTGACCATATGGCCGTAGAAACGTAGCCTCCTCAAACTAATGTCCGTTTCTAGGTCATCCATTTCTCTGTATAATTCTCTGTTAGGTTTCAGCCTATATCCTTCCGGTAATTTTATTGGCCCATAAATTTTCCTCAAGATCCTTGTAGATTTTTAATCTTATTTTATTCATTTTTGACTGTGCTATAGCGCTCTCTCTCTCAGCCTCAACAGGATTTTGCTAGTGACGCAGCCGAGAGACTAGTGCTGGAAACTTTTTGAACCCGCCCATCCTCCATATTAGAGGACAAGCTAGGCTCGAGGTTTTACTCGGGATGCTTGTAAATATTGTACATATAAAATGATTGTATTTAAGATTCATTTTTTTTTTTTCTTTCTCAATTTTCATTTATTGAGATTCAATAATTTATCATGTTTCTATAATTATTACCAATTTTATATTAAAATTCATTATGAAATAACACAGAATTATACAAACATGTAGAAAAAATAGCAGATGAAATTAAGAAAATGAGACTAATATTCTATGGGCACATACAAAGAACGAGTCCAAGCAGATACACAAGAAAAATTGAACAACAATTTTGAAAGATTAAAAGGCAAACCCATTCCGCTTCAGAAGGTAATGAAATGAAATAAAAAATAATCTTTAATCTGGGACACCTTATCCCCTAAGAATAATATAAAAGTACAATAAACAGATATTATTGACTGGCTGCGCACATATCAGGCAGCAACTTATAAAGAATGTAAATTATATACATATAAATATATAAGGTGAAATTTTAGATTTAAAAACAAGTCTTCGGGTTTATATGAGAAAAACAAAACAAATAAATAACAAAATAAAAATAAAAATAAAAAATAAAAATAAATATTAAAACACTAATATACATACAATAAGGTACATGAAGACTTAAAAGAAATTGGCTGAGACAAAGAATTATTTTAAATATGTATTATTGTGATTCTGGCAATGGCCAGCTTCTCGGCTCAATACATGAGCGACTGTACTGTAGCGCTCTGTCTTAGCCTCCAGTGGATTCTGCTAGTGACGCAGTTCAATTTTTAAGAAATTGAAAACAGAAAAAAATTAAAGAGTTGGAAGGCTTCCAAGACAAAACAGCTCTAGAAAGACAGGGGAGAAAATGGACGGCAGAAGAGAGGAAAGAGAAAAGTGAACAAATGGAGTATTGGAGAAAACCTAAAGCTAACTTGGTGACATAAACGTGGCCCTTAGCTGGCTTGTAATGATAATAATAATAATTCATTACATTTTGTTTCAGTTCTTGTATATTTAAAAGCTGTTTATTTAAATTCCTTCCTTTCTTTTTTTTTCCTTGTTCTACTTTATTTTATATCATTGTATATATTGTTTGAATGAGTCTATGTCATACATAGTACTGGATACTTGAGTAAAGCAACTTGTAATTATTTTAAAAAAAGTTGAAGTAGAAAGAAACCCACAAAAAAACCTTATACTATACTATATAAAATATTTTAATATTTACCTGAAATAGTAATTATTCTATCCTATCCCCAAACATTCATTATAACAATGAGGAATTTTATTTTATTTTTTTTTTAATATTCAAATATAAGTAATCAAATAAATAAGGGTGCTTATGCGTACATTAATTAAAAAGGGTGCTTCCATAGTGGATTTAAAAAATAAAAAAAATATTAATATTTTTTTTTGTAATGATTATTTAAAACCTATTTCCTTTTGTAAGAATAATTTTTGTAATCAATGTTTAGAAAATAATCCCCGGATGAAGAGTTAGGAAACCAATAAAACAAAAAATAAATAAATAAAACATATATATATAATATATATATATATATATATATATATATATATATATATATATATATATATATCACACTAATATATATTATTAATACTAATAACGTTTATATACAAAAAATAAATAAATAAAACATATATATATAAAAATATATATCACTAAATATTATTAATACTAATAACGTTTATATAAATATAAAAACAGATTCTACCTCTAATTTGATTACTTCAGTCGAATGTGCTACACACCAAACCTTGTAAAATTCTCCCACAGCACAATAGAGATTTGTGGATACGACCAAAACCCTTCCATAATGAATTAAATCAGTAGCTACGAACCCACCTACGGTTCCAATAGCGTAGAAAATGGAGACAGTGGCACTGTACGTACTATAAAACACTACGAGCATTAAACGAGAGTAAAAGTTTTTCATTAACTGGAAGAATACATTCTCCAGTTGCCGTTGCCTTACAATAAGTCGCCAAATGTCTTTAGCATGATTGAAGTTATCTTTTAAGGAGTATCTATGGAGGATTGATCTTATTTGAGACATCTTATCAGTGATTGAGTAAAGTGGTGTTATATATTGGGCCAATGAGATGTAGAGGAACGTATCACTAATCCAATGAATAGGCATTATTGTTATTGAGTCTTTACTATGAAATAAGAATATATAAATACAAAAATTGGTTAAACTTATGGATGCACCAATAGTTAACCAATTGTTGTGATTACCCCCTTTGCGTTTGATAGGGATAGCTTCTAAACGTTCGATGGCAATCGCCAAGGACTTAGTCCTCAGGTTTGCTATAAGGAAGAAGATTATGGTTGAGTCGTGCACTAACAAGACTAACGTAATAATCATTTCTGAGAACCAGCTAGGGGTCATCATTGTTATAGTATTTACAGATTCAAACATAGGGTACGTGAGCAAAGCTACTAGAATTGAATGCATTGCAATTTGTAGGACGGATACCCTGGGTTTGCAGTTGAAAGGAAACCCAAAATGTCTCAAATACCCGAAAGTCGTTTCCTTCATGACTCCGTTCTGCTTTGTTACAGCTTGTGTTGGCAACCGAACATCAATGCGGCCTCGATGCCCAAATGAACTTACTGTAATTGATGTTGATAGAAACTGACGTTAGCGTATATGTCAATAATCCGCTAAAAATACAAACTTGACAACACTACACTATACCAATGTAAGCTATATAATATCAATATTTATTGTTCCATTAATATTAGGATAGATAGAATGAAAGGAAATATATTGATGAAAAATGATATCTCTCTAGCAACTGAAAACTTCACAACACAACTTTGCCTTTTACATACGGGGCAACTGAAAAGTGACGCAAATCGCCAACCAGTTTACTTTGAGCCCTTCCATATGTTTTCCTATTTTACCAAATAGTAATATCGCTCACGGCGCTACTAGTTGGAAACTCGTTAGTAACTTCCGACCGATTCAGAAAGGAAATAAGAAGGTACTGTGAACATTAGGCCTGTATGGGAATAGAAGATCCCAGCAATAAATGAATTTACGAGGTGTGATCAAAAAGTTCCAGGACTTTTTGTATACTATGGGAATGCAATGTCTCACAGCGATGCGGTTGGCAGCATTGTATTGCCTGACTCAACAGGAACAAAGCTGTGTTTGCAGATCAATCATAACATCACTGAAAGTAACATTAGCACAGTTTGTTTGAGGTTAGTTTTATAGAGTTTGGCTATTTTATGAAAATGAATGTGAAAGAAGAGCAACGTGTTTGTGTGAAGTTTTGTGTAAAACTGAACAAAACGTTTTCTGAAACCTTTTTGATGTTACAAGAGGCTTTTGGTGAAGAATGTCTAAGCCGATCATACTGCCATCAGTGGTTCAAGAGGTTTAAAGATGGCCGAACATCCACAGACGACGATGCTCGTTCCGGACGCCCTTCAACGTCAATCAATGATGACAATGTTGCTAAAGTGAACGCTCTCGTACGATCAGACCGTCGACTAACAATCCGTGAAATGGCAGAAGAGTGTAACATTTCAATTTGGGTCATGTCTGGAAATTTTAACTGAAAAATGCGTCGTGTTACAGGAAAGTTTGTGCCAAAACTGTTGACCTAAGACCAAAAACAACACCGAACTCATGTTTCTAAGGAACTTCTTCAAAAGGCAAATGACGACGAAAGCTTCTTGAAACATGTCATTACGGGAGACGAGACATGGGTTTTTGGTTACGATGTGGAAACAAAAGCCCAATCATCACAATGGACATCAAAAGGTTCTCCAAGACCCAAGAAAGCACACCAAGTCAAACCAAATGTGAAGGTCATGCTTACGGTTTTCTTTTACTGTAAAGGTGTTGTACTATGAATTCCTTCCACAAGGTCAAACAATTAATCGTTTTGTTTATCTTGAAACCCTCAGAAAATTGCGTAATGCTGTGAGAAGAAAGAGACCTGAGCTGTGGCAAAGTAGTGATTGGGTCCTTCACCATGACAATGCTCCTGTTCACTCTGCATTAGTTATCCGTAACTTTTGTGTAAAAAACGCAATGACTGTCATTCCTCAGCCCCCCTACCCACCTGACCTGGCTCCAGTCGACTTTTTTCTTTTCCCGAAGCTCAAGAGACACCTGAAAGGACGAAGATTTCAAACAGTTGACGAAACTAAAGAAAAAACAACGGAGCTGCTAAACACCTTTACAAAAGAAGAGTGTTCAGGAGTCTTTGATCAGTGGAAACACCGGTGGGAAAAGTGTGTAGCTTCCAAAGGGGAGTACTTCGAAGGAGACAAATTTGAATAACCTGTATGTTGTATCAATAAATGTATAAAAATTCAGTCCTGGAACTTTTTGATCACACCTCGTATGATAGTTATCAACAAACTAAGAGTTAACCAACTGTTGTGGTACCCCCTTTGCATTTGATTGGGACAGCTTCTAAACGTCCGATGGCGACCATCAAGGCCCTAGTCCTCAGGTTCGAAATAAGGAAGAAGATAATGATTACGTGGTGCACGATTATGTCCATTACAATAACTATATTCGAGACCCAGTTGGCGTTCCGTATGGTCATAGTGTTTACCGTTCGGACCATGTTGAACAAATGAAAAGCTATTAGGAGTGAATGTATTCCGATTTGTAGGAGGGATACCCTGGGTTTGCAGTTGTATGGGAACCCACAATACCTCAAATACCCGAAAGTTATAGTTCTCATGATTTCGTTCTGCTTTACAGTGCTATAGCTTGTGGTGTCAATCGACCATCTAGGTGTCCCCGGTACCCAAATAAACTTAGTGTAATTGATGTTAAAAAAAACTGATATAATAATCCGCTAAAAACACAAACTTGCACAACGTCATTGTACTGATGTAACCTATATAACATCAGTCGACGGGAGAATATTGATGTATATTTATCTTAATATTTAAGTTTCCACTAACATTAGGAAAGTTAGAATGAACAGAAAAACATATCGAACTGAATAAAAATGAAAGTCGTATAAATTAAAAACATTAATATTTATTCATTTTTCCCGATTTAATATATTAATATAAAATTATTGTTATTTGATATAAAATAACTTCTTCTTAAAAGTGTTTGTATATTCCATAATTCTCATCTAATTCATGCGTAATCATTCTACTTCGTTATTCTTGTTTTCCTGGTTTCAGTTTCAAACACTTGATATTTTATCTATTTAAGAATTTTTGCCGTATTAGAAATCTATATAAACGTAAAAGTATAAGCTACAATTCACAAATATAAAAGATAATGTAATTTTATTGTTTTACCTATTTTTATTTCTTACCTTTAATATCCACTTCACACATGGTAAAATACGAAAGATTTGACTCTAATTGCAAACAATACCAAACAAGATCGAGAAAGAAAAAGGAGTATCAACTGAGGTAAAAAAATCAGAACACAATCGACAACCTACATTGGTAGGACTTAATGAGGCACTTATATAGAATGGTGAAAAAATATGAAAAAATAATTAGGAAAAATACCAAATTTTCAATTTCATTATTTTTGAAATTAAAAACAGAAAGTAGGAAAGTTTCCAAATATTTATTTATTTGTTTATTTTGTTCCCACAAATGTGGCTAAACGAATAGAGGATGAGGACCAAAATTTATTTCTTTGTGACCGCTTTGAAGATACTAGGTTGTTACAAACTTTCTTGTGCATAATTATACCTTTTTTTCAGATTATATATTTTAAACACTATCGAATATTACTATTCAAAGTAAAATTTAATGTTTTCAACTACTTCCACCCATCTTTAAGTCAGTAATTGGATATAATTCCGGTATCCTTAGGATTTGAGGCAAAGAAATATTCATATCAAACTTTTACTTTCTCATAATTGTTAGAGATCCAACATTTTAAAAATGACTTATAATCTGATGGAGAAATTTCCTATCAGACATTATGTATGAAATTTTTATCATGCTCCGTTAAATACCCACCCCAGCCAGTGGGCATATCATAACATATCATAATCGTCATTTTGTTTAAAACATACAAATTTAGCGTGCTGGCGTGGATATTTCATGGGACCTGATCAAAATTTCATATACGAGGTCTCATAGTAAATTGGGCTAGCATTCGGATGAATCAAAAAAATTAATTTCGGATCGCACAAATAGTTTTGCAGTTATAACCAAGAGAGTGTGTGACAAAGTGTATTCGAGGGGAAGTGCTACTTACTGAAACTTACCTAATCTTAGGAAGCTTTTGTTGGCCGAACCGCTGAACCGATTTAATATGATGATGAAGTATAATGCGATTTTTTACAGTTTTTGACTAAATATTGTATTTTTCCTTTCCCCCAGCTCTAAAACCATTGGCCTAGCAAAAATATTAATTGGACCAAATTTGTTGAAAAATTTATTTGCATTAATAATGTATAGATGATAAACTTTTAATGCTTATTTTTCCATTATATAAGTTTTTTTTTTAATTACAATTAGTACATGTGAATATTTTTATTATTATAGTTCGATTTGTAATTATTTAAATAAAAATTATAACTGCAAAAAATTATTAACTTTTGATCCAGTATAAAATTAAGGAGCAAAAGCATACATAAAATAACAAAAAATAAATTTAATGCCCTACAAATTTGTTTCTGACTATTTATTCTGAGAAACAGTCGTGGGAGGCACTAGAAGAAAGTGTATAACAAAAGTGAGGTAAAAATGATTTTTATTTTATCGATTCTCTCTCACTCTCTTTCTCTCTCTCTCTCTCTCTCTCTCTCTCTCTCTCTCTCTCTCTCTATATATATATATATATATATATATATATATATATATATATATATATATATATATATATATATATACAGTTGGAACAACAACAACTATAGAAATAATTTTGTATGAAATTGAATTAGTTCTAGCTTCCAAAACAGATTTTTCTAGTGTCCACATTTTCCGAAATTTAATTGAAAAATCGAAATATGGGACCTTCTCCCCCCCCCCCCCATTAGGGAATGCTGGAGAAGGCGCACGGGCGGAGGGAAGGAGTAGGAGTAGCCATAGGAGCGAGGAACGACGAGCGGCAGCGGAAAGGACGGATCGTCGAGGGAAGTAGACCCCATGAGGGGGTGTAACGTGGAGGGCGACAAACAATTGGGGTAACTAAACTAGTGTTGCACGTCGTGGGATCATTCCTGTGATTATGGTTGCCTATTATATTAAGGATTCGCGGGGAAGGGTCGATGGTGTTGGTTGGAAATGTCACGCTACTCCTACTACGATAATCGGCTGGGTTACAATAGAAGCACTATGTTAAAGGAGAGACGGAACCCCCCCAGGTGAGGGTAAGCGACTCCGTTTTAGCCTTGTAATCCTATCCGCCCGGTGGGTAGGGTGGGGCGTTCACGTGATATATGTATACGAAGGATGTGGGAGAAAGGGAGCAATATAGCTGCAAACGCTCCTGGTTGTAGAAAACATTGCCGCACGAGGAGTATGGTAGGATTTGAAGGGTGCGCCATCTCTATAGGGGGAGAATTTGGACCAGCCGTGATAAAACGTATGTCGGGGTAAGCAACTGGGCCTAGTCCGAACGGGCAAAAGGCGTTTAGGTCCCTCTCTTGAGAGGAATAACAAGTGACGCTGTGTTATTGTAGTGAGCGGTTCTTTTACCGAGATGTTGGTTGGAGATAAACATGTGCACTTAGCACCGGATGAGACTTTCGGACGTTTTTGTCAGGGAGTGGGAGACCGTATTATTCCCCCGGCAGTTAAACCACCCAGTTTGGGAACCTTACGGTACATACCCGACTCCCGCCCCCCCCCGCCCTTGTTTAAAACACAAGAAACACGGGGGATCTGTACGTGAAAGAAAGACGGTATCATCATGCTGTTTGCTGGCAGGCCTCGATTAAGGGAGACGAGTTAATGAGAGGACTTTATAAGAGGGGAACGGCGGATTATTCGTGGATTAGGGGGGCTTCGTCGCCAGTACAATAGCTATCCCCGGGGGGGGGGGGGGCTTTTAGTATGTTTACCATCTAACTATTCCTAACGAATCCCTGAAGAGAAAAATTATCTTTTATTACGTGCACTCTACAACATGTTTACTAACTGGAAGAAACCACCAGGAACAATCTCAAAATACAAAACGCCCTCGAAGTTTTACAACACACAAAGCATCACTTTTTTTCGAACCGATCCAAACTAATCAAAGTGTGGGAGTTTATCTAAGAATAACAGAAAAAAATAGAGCTTCTTTAAAATAAAAATGCTCAAATATCAGGTTGTAGTACTACTAAAACATGCAATTGAGAATATATCAACTAACAGCTTATTATTCTCCTATATAATCATATATATTTTTTAATATATATATTTTTCACTCAAAGATTAAAAGATTAAAGAGTTAAAAGAGTTTAGGAGACCAATTTTGAAAAATATATATATCATTATCACAATAAATATTATTGATATATTATTGATTTATTAAAATATAAAAACAAACTACCTCTAATTTTACTACTTCAGTTGAATGTGCCACACACCAAATCTTGTAAAATTCGATCGCAGCAGAATATAAAAATGTAGACACGACAAGAACCTTTCCATTATGAAACGGATTAGCAGGTACGAACCCACCAACCGTTCCAATAGCGTAGAAAATCGCGACAGCGGCACTGTACATACTGAAAAACACTACGAGCATTATGCGAGAGTAAAAGTTTTTCATTAACTGGAAGAATACATTTTCCAGTTGCCGTTGCCTTACAATAAGTCGCCATGTGTCTTTAACATGATTAAAGTTATCTTTTAAGGAGTATCTGTGAAGTATTGATCTTATTTGAGACATCTTATCAGTGATTGAGTAAATCGGTGTTATATATTGGGCCAATGAGATGTAGAGGACCGATTCAGAAAGGAAATAAGAAGGTAATGTAAACAGCAGACCTGATTGGAAATAGAAGATCCCAACAATAGATGAATTTATGATAGTTATAAACAAACTAAGAGTTAACCAACTGTTGTGGTTATCCCCAATGCGCTTGATCGGAACAGCCTCTAAATGTTCGATGACGACCTTCAAGGCCCTAGTCCTCAGGTTCGCAATAAGGAAGAAGATTATGATTGATTGTCGCAGGACCATGGCTATTTCAATAACTGTATACGAGAACCAGTTGGCGTCCCATATTGTCATAGAGTTTACAGTTCGGACCATGCTGAAAGTATGAAAAGCTATTAGAACGAAATGTATTCCGATTTGTAGGAGCGATACATTGGGTTTGCAGTTGTATGGGAACCCACAATACCTCAAATACCCGAAAGTCCTAGTTTTCATGATTCCGTTCTGCTTTATAGTTCTATAGCTTGTGGTGGCAATCGAACATCCGGGTGTCATCGATATAAAAATAAACTTAATTTAATTGTTGTTGATAGAAACCGACGTTAGCGTTTATATCAATAATCCATTAATAATACAAACCTGACATAGCAATAGTATACCGAAATATCTATATAATATCATGATGGCAGGGTAATGATATTTATTTATTTTAATATTTATTGTTCCATTAATATTAGAAAAGATAAAAAGAAAAATACACAAATTGTCTTATTAATTATTATATTTTTATGAACATAATTAATTATATTTTATTATATGTTTAGTATTATCTACTAATTTCTTAAGCAATTTTTTTTTTTTTATTTCACTCTATATGGAGAGTAAAAGAGTCCTTTAACTACCTCCATACCTCATTCTATCGTACCACCTTGACATTTCTTTATCAAAGAGATATTTTTTTTCAGCTGGTGATGTATTGACAATGCTTTGTCAAAGGATTTTCATTCAAAGGATGAATGAAATTTTAATCAAACCATAGCCTGGTGGTGCAATACCACCAATACAAGAATGAAGCGAAATGCACACTTCTTTCATTCCGATAATTTGCCTATACACAAATGAAATCGATGTGCAAGGGTATTGTCATGTTGCGAAATGGCTCGTGTCCTGTTGACCAAAGCGGGTTACTTAGCGTTCAAAACTGCACTACCTCTGTCAAGCTGTTCACAGTAGAGGATTGATTCCACTTCCCGATCATCAAGGGCAAGCTCAAAATGCAAATCGCCTTCAGAGTCCCACCAAAGACAAAGCATCCCTTTTTTCGTCAAATCGATCCAAACAAACCAATATGCGGAAGTATTTCGATTTATAACTGACACTGCTTCTGTAGAACCAATTTCTCACACCATTGTCTTTTGCACTTAGGCATTTTTATCTTCTAACATTGCCCGTTCGTTTTAAAAATGTAAATGAGCCATATATATATATATATATATGAGACATATATACATGATAGAGCAATCCCCAGTCATATTTAACTAAACATTTAAAGTTTATTTTTACATTAGCATAAATAGTTAATACAAAACCATTCTTACAGCATTAATTATGAGCATTTCATCAAAATCATTCCAATCCTCTGGCTCAATCTCTATCCTCTTTTAATCATTCCTATAACTTCAGTTATGTTAAAGTCCTGGTAATGACCAGCTTCTATTCTATATTCAGGTCCTGAGTATCTGTGGCTATAGCGCTCCCATGCAGCATCCACTGGATATTACCAGTGATGCAGCTGAGAGAGCAGCGCAGGGATCTCTTCGGGCCAAGCCTTGACTCCCAATAAGTGAGAGAAGAGGCTTGATTCGGTGTTCCCCAGGCTGTACATTGTATTGCTATACATTCGCCATGCTATACATGCCCAGGCTGTACATTCGGTGTGTCTGTATTGTACATATAATATAGATGATGTACATAAGATGAATGTGTCTTATTTTTTGTTACTTATTTTTATTGTAATTTCATTTCACTTTTGATGACTTTAAAATATTAATTATCTTTAAAAAACTAATAATTATTATTAGTTTTATTTTTATGATAATTATTAGTTTTATTTTACACAGTAGCTGAGATCGGCAAAACCCAGGAGTTTCGAATAGGCCAGGGAACGGAGCGGGTTTGGTTGTAATTATATTTGTTGAATTCCGTCAGGTGAATTGCTCAAACATCATCAAACAAAAGTCAAAAAAGAACTACAAATAAATAGGGACTTTATGATGACTATAAAAATATTTTATTTTATAATAATACTACCTTCACCAGTTTTCTAAAATGATTTATTTTAATATTCGATTGTTAAAGTATTTCTTTATATGTGAATAGTATATTTATTTTCTATTTTCTATTTTTCTAAGTTTTCTTGCTACAGTAAAAAGTATTAAAAAAGAAAAGATAGTGTTAGTTATTTTAATGTTATTATTTTTCCTTTGCTGACAGGCAAAATTTGCCCACCTCTCCAGCCTGTTTTGACCACTTTTGCTTGCAGGTTTTCCATATAATCAATTTATTACTATTGCAAATTATTCATTATATTGAACAGTACTGAATCGGTCGGCCTGAATTGGCCTGTTAAGTTTCAGCTCATTAGGTTATGTAAGTCCGTAAAAACTCCTAAATCCACATTTATTGCTTACATTCTACCGTGTGGATCCGGTATTATTACGCAAAACCTAATGGATCCGGAAAAACAAACAAAAGGCACTCCGCCGGAGCACAATAGATGAGTTAGCAAAATTTCAGCTCATTTGGTTACGTCTCTGACACACTACTTTTGTCCGACAACAACAAAAACAGCAACAACAAAAATTTTGTTGTAAATTTATAAAAAAAGTCTACGTTCAAACTTGTGTAACTCTGCTTCATGAACAGCAATAAAACCCATATATTGATCGGTTTATCTTCAGTAGCACCCCATGATATGAGTAAAATTTAAAACCGAGATAACGATGAGCAATGGGATAAAAAAGGGTTATGGAAAAAGTAAATTATGCTGAAGTAAATGCTATTACTTTATAACAGTTATTTGTATGGTCTTGGCTATAGTCTAGATCAGGAGTCTCCAAACTACGGCCCGCGAGCCAGATCTAGCCCGCGAGTGTCATCAATCCGGCCCGCGGCAGCTACGCAACGCACCATTAATGGGCGTATACATTTTAGCATTCGCCCAGAATTATCACGCGTTAGCACTTATTTTTTTCAGATGAATACCGTCAATCCGAATTACTGCCATCTAGAAGTGAGTGGAATACACCTGAACTTTCTCGAATCAACGAGGTTCAACGCGATTTGAGCGCTATCTGTTAGCAATTACCTATTTCTGCGTGTAACGTTTAAGGATGTCGTCAAGTGTCGTAAAAATACAGAACAACTCAGTAGTTCGCGTACTTAGCAACTAGTCTAGAAATTATAGGTACTGGCAGGAAAATTTAAACGGTGTTGGACCTCGGAACCCTTGGAAGTAATCAGTATGGCCCGAAGTCTGAAAAGTTTGGAGACCCCTGGTCTAGATCGATTCGGAAGGCCTGCATTAATATAAATCCATGGTTTTTTTAAAAGTTATTTTGTAAAACGTGGACGTTCACCGACGTTTTTGCCGTTTTTGTGACACTTCCAACCACAGTGATGAGCGGTAGCTCAGTGAGTAAGGCACTTGAATACCATCCCCCCGGTCCCAAGTTCGAGTCCCGTTAAAGGCAGAAAATATATTTTATGTTATTTCGGCCGTGGCTCGGCTTCGGGACGGTGGACCCTTCTGGATCCCACCCTGCCTCGTTTAAGTAGGTACCCTTAATTAGGGAAAAAACCTGGCGGTTGAGCGAGTAATCTGGCCAAAACTCCTCTTTTAACAAACGTTGGCTCAGAAACAGTACTGAAACCCGAGATCCTTTATCATGGATTGTAAAAGGTTTTTTTTTTTTTTTTTTTTTTTTTTTTTTTTTTTTTTTTTTTTTTTTTTTTTTTTTTTTTTTTTTTTTTTTTTTTTTTTTTTTTTTTTATAAATGAATTTGTTTACAATACCTTTGTGTATATGTATATATGAGTTTCTAAAAGTTATAAAATCCATTTCATTAAAAACTAAGAACACGAGGTTTTTTAAATTTTATTTTTGGCTGTACTGTAATACTTATAATGATGGGTGTTTTAAACATTACAATACATATTAATAAGTAAGCGTATTATGAAACGATCAACTTAAATTAAGGGACCAATCTATCCATCAATTGTTAATTCCATTCATCCACTCAATCATATAGATCACGATGCAACAAACATTCTATTTCTTATTACAGGTTAACATCCGTAAACTAAGATGAAGAATGACTTGGAGGTTATCGAAAAGTGGCTTTACTATAAAGCATAAATAAATATATATTTTATACAAGTAATTTACAACAAATAAGATATAATAAACATATGATTATTATAACTTGGAACGCCTATCCCATCTGGACCAGAGTGTCAGCGGGGTATGGGTTTGGGGCGTAGAGCTGCTGCGATTCCTGTTCTTGCTGGCAGTCATTGGTTGGGCTTCCATGAAAAGTGAACGGCCAGCTCTGAAACATGACAAAGTTTCTAGTTCTTAATTTTGAAGCATAAACATAATAAATAAAATAAATGAATAAATTAAGCTTAATCCTGTTGACCATCTATGCTCTTATGTTCTTTACGTTTTCCCGATTTAATTTTTTTTTTAAAACTATTTATTGATATTTACAACTGTACATCAATATACATCAAGTAAATTTGAGGAAATGATTATAATGACATGTAAATCACTTGTAAAGAACTACTCACTAGTAGCACTTAAAAAAAAGTTCTTGGCCATCTTCTTTTCAGACGCCTTGGTGGGTTATCAGGTATCGAATGAGAAGCAAGTTGGGAGACTAATGGATTCGTGTGGGAGTGCAGTTTACTATAAAAGGATTGGTATCTGGTTTGGGCTAAATCAGCTACTTTTTTTTATTTTTTATTTATTTCCCTTCCTTGCCTCTCGGCTACACGGGTTTTGCAGGGATGGATTGTAGCCATCACTGCTGGTTTTATCAGTTTAACATAACATTTCAATATTACTTTTAACATTGCAAGAATAAATTTTCTTAAACATTTAACAGAACATTTCAATATTACATTTAACATTTAACATTTCAAGATTACACTACACGTTTAAAATAACATTTAATATTTAAAATACATTAAACACTTCACATAACTACATACTTGTGTTTAATACAACATACCTTATATCTAATACAACAACCTATATTTAATACAACATACTATATTAAAATTAACTACATACTAACAATAACATACTATAATACATAATAATAATAATAATAATAACTACATAATAACTATAACATACTAAATTAAAATAACAACATACCTATATTAATTTTTTTTTAATTTTATAGTTTTTACATTTACTTTTATATAGCCTTTATTCGGTGATGGGGTAGTCGTCAGCATCATTTCTGTCCAGTGGTCTTTCTGGGGCGTGGCTACTCCTTCCTAGGTTGAAGTGCTCTATCTCCACTTCAGTTTTCCAACCATACACAAAACTTTTGTAATACGGGTAGTTGTCAGCTGATACTGGTTGAGGGAAATCACTCTCCGCTAGAACGTAGAGCCCAATTTCTCTCTGTAGCTTGGCTGTCAATGCCTCAAAGGCAGTGCATGCAATTACCACTTGTTCAGCGGTCTCCGGTACACCACAGCTGGGACAAAGCGGATCAATATTTTTACCATGTTTCTGGAGCTTGGCTCGAAAGCCCCCGCCGTGCCCTGTGAGAAACTGTGAGATCCAGTAATCCGGGAGGACCCAAATTGCTTCAAGACGTGACCTAACAGTGGGGAAATATTTTTTAAGAGTAGCCCCTTTCGGGGTTGTCACCCACCGCCTGTTCCATTCTTCTATCGTGTAATCTCGGATAATCTCCAACCATTTCCTTGGATTTGCGTCGATCAGAGACCGGAGATTATTTCATTTTAAATTTAAAACCATCTTCTTGCAGTACAAGATCAAGAGGTACCCCTCCTGCTAAGACCTGGACCCCCTCATGAGACACTGATCAGTACGCCCTGGTGACTCGCAGCAGAGAATTACGCTGAATTGTTGCCAGCCTACTCATCTGTCTGCGTGAGAGATTTTGGTACCAGGCGGGAGATGCATACCGTAGGATACTAAGTATCACTCCTTTATATATTGCCATCGTAGCTGGGTATCTGAGGCCCCACAAGGCGCCCCCAACCTACTGAGACCATTCAATGATAAGGCCGTCCTATTGGCAAGGTATTCCAAATGAGGCGTTACGTCAAAATTTCTTCTTATTTTCACACCCAGGTAGGTGACAGTCTCAGTTGGACGTATTCTTTCTCCTTCAATTCTAATAATAGGGTTAGGCCTACACTTATTTCCTTTCAGAAGAATGGCTTGTTTTTTTGCAAAGAAGTATCAGTACATCTTTCTATCTACTGTGTTTACTGGATGCTTTTATTGAATGAAATTCAGAACCTATGGAATATTTATTTCCTTAAAAAATTTAAATAAAATGAATTATTTGATTTATACATCGTTTGAACTTCAATTAACTTATATATCGTATGTTGAGGCTAATAAGAGCTATTTCCTGTTTACTAGTTTATTTCTTCGTTTATTATTCTTCATTTATCAATCAATCAACTTTACTTTTATTTTTATCTGAATCCTTATATATTTATAAAACAGTACATGATTTATTTAGATTTTTTATTATATGTCTTCAATAATCTGAAGTATTATAATAATTATATTTTGAAATGGAAATGGTTAATTAAAATAACGGTAAAATTTAGAAATTAAGTTAATTAAGTGAACCCACCAAACCATCGAATTCTTTAGTATCCAATTACTCAAATTTAAAATCCTTCAAAAGTTCTCAATGCTCCTTACTTTATCAAAATGAATGGATCTATAATGCCGTTGATATCCGATATGACGCTGATTTCGAACGAAACAGATACTTTGCCTTTCATAATAAATTAAAAACTCACCCAAAACCACTTTTCTCAACTTGCTGCCCATTTTATTTCTGGCAATCCTCCGAGGCGTCCGAAAAGAAGACAGACAGCCTCGAGACCACCAATGAGTGGTTGCTTTACAAGTTATTGTCTTGTTACGTTTTTTATTTTCCCACTAATTTACTAGATGTATATGTTCTATATATTTTTTAAAATATAAGAAAAAAAATAAGTTACTAAAAAGTATAGACAAATCATTTTACTATGTAAAATATTTCCCTGCATCTGAGAGAAATAAACCTATGAAATTCATTCGTAAATACAGGGGGTTGCACTATATGTAATAATTATTGCAAATAGTAATAAGAATTGAAAACGAGTCGGAACAGAATGAATTTTCTGAGGTTATTAAAACAAACATCTATCAAACGAGTTTATTTTAAATCAATATATTATAATAGATGTGGTGTTGAGATCGCATTGTAATTTGAGTAAATAGGCGTTTAAGGCAGACATTGATTATCCAACAAAAAGTGACACACAGCTTTGATGAAATACAGCTATAAAACTTAGATTTCTCATTGAGGTAAACTTTCCTCAAGTATCGGATTAAAATAAATGATAAATGATAGTTATCTAAAAACAATTGATGTGACAGGAAAAATCTATCAAGCATGAAATCGTATAGGTCGCATCGTGTCGATTATTTTAAGTCTAACCAAAACACACTTTTTCAGTTTCGATTCTTTCTGGATTCGCTATATCATGTTTTGTTTCACCGTTTCACCATCACCTGATAACAATGACCAAGCTTATTTTAAAGTCCAAAGATTTATTTGATATTGAAAAAAGTAAGTCATTAATACGACGACGTATAATCAAGATAAAAGTAAGAATTGAGAGTACTGTTTATCGACCATAATTTGAGAGCGAGAGTCAATATGAATCATCAAGGTGTAAAAACATTCGTGTTAATATTTATTTTTATACAGCTAAATACTTGACAGGCTAGGGCAAATATAAATTCAAATAACAAGAGAAAAAATATTATTAGTAATATTATTTCATTTAAAGACTCTGAAGGCCTGCGGTACATTTTTTTTTCATATGGGAAAAACTTGTAGATCATTTTTTATTCTTAAGGGACTTAAGATCCCAGAATAAATAAAGAACTTTTTTTATTATTATTATTTTATTAAAAATCTGTTATTCATGAATAACAACAAATTTAAATGTCACTTGAGGTACGCATGATGATATAGAAGGATCAATACAATTAGGATTGATGAATTAAATGCCACTTCTATTGAGATTATTTTATTTGAAAACTAGTTTCGAATGCTAAACATTCATCTTTAGTTCTAAAACATACAAACATTTTTTCAACACATCAGTACTATGTTACATAGATTATATATACTAAAGTTTTTTAAAAAGATAAGACAAGAAATCAAGCATAGGCACTCACCTTCCAGGTAACTAAAAAACTGAATTTGTGAGAAGTAGAAGGGGGCAGGTAGGTTAAGTTTTAGATTTACAACGGGGTTTCCCTTATGACTCAGTGGGTTTCCTGGATATCCAATAGCCCCATTTTAAATTTGTTTCCCATAGGAACGGAAAAACCCAATGTATCTATGTAACATAGTACTGATGTGTTGAAAAAATTTTTGTATGTTTTAGAACTGTAGATGAATGTTTAGAATTCGAAACTAGTTTTCAAATAAAATAATCGCAATAGAAGTGGTATTTAATTCATCAATCCTAAATTTAAATGTGTTATTTTTTTTTTTTAAATATTATATTTATAAGGTTTTAAATAATCTATTTGTTTATATATGTGTATATATATGTTTAATAAGGTTCTTGAGGTTCAGTCATTAAATAAAAACAACTATTTTGTCGACGTTTCGAGACTATATTGTTCTCATAATTATGGCCTACAGTGAAAAATAAAAAGGCTAGAATAAAATTATATAAGTTATACAAGTTATTTCAAAACATAAAGTTAGCTGCAATATGAATATATAAAAATATGCGTTAGAATAATTAACTATATATTATTACAAAATATAGAGGAGTGGGAAACTACTTACAATGTTACTGGTCGATATGCTATTGGTATCTACTACTACTATATATAATTTTATTGCAACCTGTTTTTTCACTGTAGGGCATAGTTATGAGAACAATATAGTCTCGAAACGTCGCCAAAATAGTTGTTTTTATTTATTGACTGAACCTCAAGACTAAACAGTACTCTACGGATGCGAAACGTGGCCGCTTACTTTAAGGGAAGAGCAGCGTCATAAAGTTTTCGAAAATAAAGTACTGCGTAGAATAATTGGCCCAAAAAAGGATGAAGAAACGGGATGAAGAAATGAAGTAACACAAATGTGTGATTGATTATTATTATCAATTTTTCTCCTGATGACCAAACCTCCTTTGGTCAAATTCCATACAACTACCAGCTAAACTCCAGTTTCATGAGGATATTCTTCCTGGGGGTTCTTTATTATATATTCTATAATACCATTTTATTATACATTTTCATATTCTTAAGAGACAATATATCTATGAATAAAGATTATTTTCTATTTTATAGCCTGTAAATACTAGTTATCGAACCCAATAGGGTATTGACCCAATTACAACAAATCCAGCGTATTTAAGATGTTTAGAGACATTTTTAGTTACTTGTTTAGGATCATTTTTAATACCTTAATCAATAAATGAAAACTTGGAATGTTTATTTACGTAAATAAGAATTAGTGAATTGAATGATGTTATTGAATATTGTCTGAATTATTACTAACAACATATACGCTAGGAATAAGAAATGCTACTAGCGGTTTAATAATTCATTTCTAGAAAGTATTTTTGTTTTTTTTAATCGATTTAGTTTACTTTTTTACTTGACTTTTGAATTATAAATTAGAAGAGAAATTTATTTTTAAACTGAGGTATCCAGAATCTAAGGTCAAGCTAACATTAAATTATTATTAATTATTATAGCTGTTATCAATAATTTCCCATAAAAATTGAAGGGCTTAATTTAATAACATTTTTATTGTATGACATAAGAATAATGAATGATTTATATTATTTTCATTTCGATTTATTTTTATTTTATTTCCCATTAACATTAATGGGCCTGATTCCGTTTAGAAAAAGTTTGAATAAAATTCGAAAATGGTTCAACCTAAATGGAAAAAGACTAAAAATAAATGAAAAAGTGTGTAATATAAATGGAATGGTTTAAAATAAAATGGAAAAATATTAATCATAAAAGGAAAAGATTAAACAAATGTGAAAATGGATTAAACATATCCAGAAAATAATGAAACTATTTTGGATAAGATTTGAGTAAACTTGGAAAAGGTATACTTGGTCAGATATAGGGTGAACCAGACAGCTATTGATACCCTTAAGGCTAAACATCCCGATTTTTAGTAAGATTTTTTTTCAAGAGATGGCAGCACTTTTGGGGCAAATTTATTTTCGCTCTCATTTGTGAACAGATTCATCAATATTAGATCTGTAAACGGATTTGGTAATAAAAACCCCATTAAATTCACGCTACGTTTTCCGATTTTTTTTTTTGTCAATTATTTTAGAATTTAAAAAAATTATTTGGCGAACTATTGATTTTTTTTAAAAAAGCTGGTTATAGTCAGTTAGTCATAAGTCAATTGAACACATTTATGTAAACAGATTCATTTTCGGTTACATAGGTTGATCGTAATATGAAAAATACGATTCAACAATAGCGGGTGATTAGATTAGTAAGCTACCTGCTGTGGGGAAGGGCTGTGAGGACCCAGCTCCCAGTCAGCTACCGATCTAACGTCTCCCCAATAGTGAAAAAACCGACAGAATAGAGGCCAACAAAATTTAATGTACATTTAAGAATATAAATAATATTTTAAAAAATGAACCTGTGTGCAAATTTCAAAATAACTATATATGTTCTTCTGTAGTTTATAAAAAGAAAAAAAAAACTTTAAAAAACTCTTTTTAAAGCATAGTTAGATTATCTATGAAATTTATAAACATTTTTAAACCCAGGAGATATTAAAAATAATAAACCAACAAAAAATGATATTTGGAACAAATAACGAGTTAACATATGAATACTTTATGTAATTAAAAATACCCTAAACAAATATTTTGGCATTGTTCAAGAGGAATTTATTTCACTGATTAATATATTCGAATAACGGAAGTCAAAGTGTAAAGTAATCATTAGGACCAAAACATGTGTTTAGTTTTCCACATTTAGTTGAAATTTTCAGCTACTGAACCAACTGCATATAATTCCTTACTGATTTCCAATACCACAGATGCCCTGGATTCTTATATTCTTTGGAACCTGATGAATGAGGGTTCGGTAGGAATTGAGAAAAACTTAGTTTACAGTAAGGTTCAAAGCTTTTTTCTTCCTTATGATTTATCGAACATCATATCACTTTTTTTTTTTTTTTTTAATATTTATTTTAAGTTATAAATTTTGGTTTTAATTTTATAAGAATATTTCAATGAATAAAAAATTGTATTAAAAAAAAAAAATGTTTTGTTTTATAAAACTATTTAATACGCCACCAAGAAAAAGTATTGAAAAATTGCAAAGTGTGAGATTTATACTTACTAAAAACCTAGTGTTTTTTTTTTACTGCTCCATTCATCAAACCGTTGCCTGGTAACAACTGCATTTTATCCAATAGATGTTTTACATATAGTCCAGTAAAAAGGTATTTTGAACTAGAAAGTTTATGGGTAATTGTTTTTTTATGTCTTACTTTATATTTTTGGACAAAATTTCCATCGGCAAATATGAGAAAAATTAGAAAAAAGTAAAAAAGCTTTAATTTTTTTTATTATTTTGCTTGTAACTTGCAAAGTAATCATTTTAAGCAAAATACTGTTCTATTATAAAATGAGAAAATGACCTACAATTTATGTCCCTAAGTTTTTTTGTCAGACGTAAGGTATCCACAAGGAATTATGTCAACTGGTGCCAGTCCCACTTCTCTGCAAAAATATATTTGTCGTACTTTTCTGTCAATAACTCCGAATCTATTTGTCCGATTAAAACTTACTTTTTTTCATCTTAAAGATGGTTAAATTTACTATTAGAATATTAAATATGAAGTTCTAATAATGTCCATTAAAAGCACGCTAAAAAGCCCGTATTGTTGTATAATCCACGTTTTTTTGGCACATTTTTCGCAGTAACTCCGAAACTACTTGTTCGAATCAAAATTTCATTTTTTCATCTAAACTTTCTTTTATATAATATAAATGTAATTTTATATTAAATCCCGTGAAACACCCACGCTAGCATGCTGAATATGTATATTTTGGAAAAATATGACAATTATGACATGTTCAGTGGGCTGGCGTGGGTGTTTTAACGGCATTTAAAAAAAAATTACATATACACGATCTTGTATTAAATTTACCCCGGTTTTAGATAAAAAATGAAATTTTGATTCGAACAAATAGTTTCGGAGTTATAGTGAAAAATGTGACAAAAAACGTGGGTTTCATAAAAGTACGAGACCTTTAGCGTTCTGGCATGTGTATTTCGAGGGACCCGATTGAAACTTTATATATATAGTCCAATAGCAAATTTGACCACCTTTTAGATATAAAAAGGAAATTTTGAATCGAACAAGTAGTTTCGGAGTTACTGCGAAAAATGTGCCAAAAAAACGTGGATATCATAAAAGTACGGGATCTTTAGCGTTCTGGCATGTGTATTTCAAGGGACCCGATTGAAACTTTATATATATAGTCCAATAGCAAATTTGACCACCTTTTAGATATAAAAAGGAAATTTTGAATCGAACAAGTAGTTTCGGAGTTACTGCGAAAAATGTGCCAAAAAAACGTGGATATCATAAAAGTACGGGATCTTTAGCGTTCTGGCATGTGTATTTCAAGGAACCCGATTGAAACTTTATATATAGATTCCAATAGTAAATTTTACCATTTTTTAGATAAAAAAATGAAATTTTGAGTTGGACTAATAGCTTCGGAGTTATAGTGACAAATGTGCAGAAAAACGTGGATTTTACAACAGTACAGGTTTTTTTTTAGCGTTTTGGCATGTTTATTCAAGATACTCGATTAAAACTTCATATAAAGAATCCAAAAGTACATTTTATCATCTTTATGATGAAAAAAAGTAATTTTTAATCGGACGAATAGTTTCGGAGTTATTGTGACAAATGTGCAAAAAAACGTGGAGTTTACAACAGTACGGATTTTTTTAGCGTTTCGGCATGTTTATTCAAGAGACTCGACTAAAACTTCATATAAAGAGTCAAATAGTACATTTCATCATCTTTAAGATGAAAAAAAGTAATTTTTAATCAGATGAATAGTTTCGGAGTTATTGACAAAAAAGTATGACAAACATATTTTTGCGGAGAAGTGGGTCTGGCCCCCAGTTGGCTAAATTCCTTTTTAGATACCTTACGTATGACCAAAAAAAACATAAGGACATAAATTGTAGGTCATTTTCTCCTCTTTATTTTAATGTAGAAAGGTATTTTGCTTAAAATGTTTTCTTTGCAAGTTACAAGCCAAATAATGAAAAAAATTAAAACTTTCTTACTTTTTTCTATTTTTTCTCATATTTGCCGGTGGAAATTTTGTTGGAAAACTTCAGATTCGTGTTCAGCACCCCAAACAATATAAAGTAAGCCATAAAAAAAAATTACCTATAAACTTTCCACTTCAAGCCTTATTTCAAAACCATTTGACTGGACTAATAGCCTACTTCAAAACTCAATTAAAACTCCAAATATTATTTATATATCATAGAACTGGGTGGTCCTTTTTGGTTTATCACTACATTCATTTCGTATATCTCCGGTGGGAAATTTCACCGCAGCGCCCCTTTTGAAGTTTCGTTTTCATTTTATTATGTTTTGTTGTACTCCATATACCTGTCACCAATCGAGGGAAAAGTTGGCCTCTTTAGGCCTAAGACCCCTGTTTTGTAAAAATCAACATACCCCAGTGTTGGGATTTCCCACCTGCAGTATATGAAATGAGTGTAGTTACAATAAGGATCACTGAAATTTGAAAACCACAAAATGAACCAACTAGTTTTTAAAAAATATAAATTTCATTTATGGATTATTATTATCTGATTCATGTTGACTACCGCTATAGTCCTGGCATCTGTAATAATGTCAACTCATGAGCTTTTTTACCCGATTTCATACAAATTATTGATATATTTTTTATATTTTGCTAAGAAAAAATAACGAACCGCACAATGTGATGTGGCCATGAGAAATCAGAAAAAAAAAATCACGTTCTTCAATTGATTTCCACTACTTGTATTTACAACCAAATAAATCAAATCATACAAATATAAAAGAATAAACCGTTTTGTGGGCACCTATATCTAAACAATAGTAGGAAATTACATTTTAAAATTACTTTTCCCGGTTATGTTTTAATTATTATGGTATACGCTATGGAAAAATTACATATCCACGAGACTTGGGACCAATGAAATTACCTTATATTACGGTAATTCTAAAACATTTCCAAGGAGCCAGTTATAAAACTGATTGTATTTATCAGCCATTATTTAATTTTATTTAAGATTTTTACAGTCAACTAATGTAAAATTATTGATTTTCAAAGTTGAATTTGAACAACTCAGCGAAACAACACTATGTTTTCAAACTACATCACAGTAAATATTATATGGGTACGAACCCTTTTTCATTATCAGCTCTTCTTTTCAGTTCAGGTTTTCTTCGTCTAGCAGATACGCAGAGATTCTTTTTCGATTTAAAACTATTTATATAAAAATCTCCACGTCCAATAGATTGTTCTTCTTTGTTATGCTGTATCTTTACAACTATAGAAATTGAACGGAAGTACAATTTGTTCTGGACAGGAAATATTTTCAATTGTCATTGGGTTTTCCGGAATATCTTTTACCTGGTTTCTGTACTATCGGATTGACTTCATATACCGACATGCTACATAAATTTATATTAGGTACAAGGTAATAAATTTACATATGTATTTATATGTGTAAATTCATATATAATTACATAGGTATCTATCGGCTAGGTAACTTATGGAATTTATTCGAATATTTTATAATATTTGTCCCAAATACATTACCGGGTAAAAAGGGTCTAGTGTTAGACTTCCTGCAGTAAATAAACAAAATCTTTTCTCTATTTGAAAATAAATAGACAATAACTCCTTTATTGACTTTATAAAAAGACATATTTATCTCAACTATAAGTTAACTATGCAGCTATTATCAATTCATGATTTTTCAGATTTTCGGATCATCAAAGTTGTGTACAACACATTATAGTAAAAGTTGTTTGTTTGTTTTTTTCCATCCGGTTGTAAACAAAATTCGTATTTTTCCTTAAGGATGTTATAATTAGTGGAATGTGTCATTCGTTTCAGAAATATTCATACTAACATTACGTTCTATTTTCTTAATTAGAATTTATAGAAAAAAAAAGAATCTGTGTTTACCAATACCCAAAAATTGAAATTTGCAGTCATTCTTGTTTCCAACGCTTGACTTACTTACATACTACTTTAAGCTAAGCAATACTTTAAGCTAAGCAAGAAAGTTTAGATCAAAACTTATTCCTGGAATATATTTTACAAGATAGTGACAATAAATAATGTAAAATCAGTTATTGGCACCATATGTATATCTTTTTAAAAACAAAATACAAAATTGAAAGTACTGTTATACAGTTGAGTTGTAGGATGTAAAAGGAGTTTTATGATTTTCTTTTTTTTGTCTAAATATATTTTTGTCTATTTTTTTAGATGGGGTGACAATAACTGTCTGGGGTCTCAGTCACTGTATGGTTTACCGTAGATTACAAGTATATGAAAGAAAAAATATCGATTTAAAAATACTTGACTGTCAGTGAAAGGAATCGATATTTTTGATATATTGTGTATCAATATCTATCCAGAATTAATTAATTTAAAGATGTTTATCACAAGATTAGAGCCAGTATTCTAGATCCGAAGGATCTAAACTAAAACACAATACAACGACTAACAGAAAAAATGTTAATTTTATCACATTTTACAGTATTTTAACATTTGATTTTTTCTTTCTATACTTAATAAATGAAGAAAGAGAGGCATAAATCTGTTTTTCACTAGTTTTAAATACATTCTTAGAAGTGGGTACACACTTGTAAAAAAATTCCCGATCTTAACAAATAACCACTTGTAAGGGAATAGATAAACAAGACGGAGGTAAACAAGAGGCGGTAAGAGGGCGATAAATACTAGACATAAACATAACAAAGTTCTACTACAGCTTGAGCTTAGAGTCAACTTTACGGCAGATGTCCACAACTGTTCGACTTTTTTCGCTGGCTATAACTTCTTTTATTGGGCTAGATCGGGTCGTCGTGACCTTAGGGGCTATCTCCAAATAGCTTTGAGGATCAGCTCATTTGTAAACTCTGATAATTTCGACCATTAGCTGAAGTTTTTAATTATTATTTATCTTAGGAACCTGAAGTTATTATTAAATACCTGAAGTTATTTAGCATTTTACATTAATTTTGTATTTTATCTAAGAAAGATTTAAAAAAATAGTGATTTAAACATATAAATACATTTTCGTTCTCTTCAAAAACATAGAAAAACAATTTAATATCTATAACATATTTTGACATCGAAGAGGGCACATACTTCGATCTTCAGATAATTCAGATAACCATCGTTGACATCTAGAAATTTCAAGGAAATTTCAAATTAATGTTTATACTAGGGATAAACATTTTGATCACAGTAGAAGAAAATGTCCAAAATAAATAAATCGAAATCAGGGAAGCGGTGAGGAAGGCTGCTGAAGAGGTGATGGGAGACGATAGAAGAGAGATAAAGAAAAGCCGGTTAGACGAGGAATGTAGGAAAGCTGTACGGAAAATACGAAAGCATATGCGAAGATGCTACTACGAAATACAAGGTTGACCTCGGAAGAGTACACCAATCAATCTACTAGGTTGCTAGTTGAACGCAATTTTTCGCGTTATCACTATGCCGCGCACCACTCGAAATGAAAAAGATATTTAATGAAATAACAATAAATTAATAAGAACAAGAGTTTCCACTAAGGCCGGATAATTCCTTTCCCACCTCACATCTCCCAACATGGCAAGGACAAAGCATGAACCCCGGGAGATACAAGTTTTTTTCTCAAGTGTGTCAATGGTACTGAAGCCAAAGGAGGCTTCGTTGGAATATAGAAACAGTGAAACCTGAAATTATTCCAAATGCTTCTAGTTTAAATAACAAATATTTGATAAGCTATCAATATCAAACTATAAACGTAAATTATTAAGTACTTATTCTATGTAGTTATTAATTAGTTTTTGTTAAAAGCAGTTATAACTCTTACTTCCATAAATGTATTAATTTGTTTTTTACTCGTTCTCAAAGTCACTGCCAGTGACTCTTATATTTTTCTTAGCAGGTACGTATTAATCAATAATCTTTAAACAAAAAATGTTATCTATACATTTCCGCGTGTGCTAGTGTCATGAGAAAAAGAGGATACTTGCGAATGTAATACTAAATTATTATGCCAGATTGTTATGTAACCGAATTCTCAGCCATTATTTTATTAGAAACGGCTCTAATGTATATAATAATTTAAATGTCGACTGCTACCGTGTCTACGCGTAGTGCATTAATCCATTTAAAATAATCGCTGGTAAGAAAATTATCAGACGATGCTATTTAGTTGTAATTAGCAAGCATGGGTATAGTTGACATTTAATAATTTATTTATTTTCGTCAATTAGTAAATAAATAACAGTATATAGCATAACGATATAATTTTATATCGAAACGAATTGTTTTCACGAGTTATTGTAAAAATCGAGAAATTAGTTCTGACAACGGCACAATTCTTTCTGAGTTTCCTTATCAGTAGTAGTAGATTATAGATAGGCAATATGATCTATTGTTTTTCCCAATCAGGAAGAAATTGAGTTTTTTTGATTGTTTTTTTATTAACAATTGTATCATAATTTTAATTATGTATTCCAATCGATTTGCTTTCATCTTATAAATTTCGTAAGTAAGGTATGAGTGTGTGCTTTGAAGCACAATTACTTATTGTCCTTGATTGCAGTAGATTGTCGCATTTTCAAAATTAATGCTAAACTTAAAAATTAAAAAAAAAAATGTTCTTTTTTAATTTTGACAAAGTTCTGAAATCCACCATATAAACAAGAGGAATTGTTAATCTGGGAAGGCTTTAAAAAAAAAAACAACTGTAGACAGCATTCTACAATAAAAATACTTAATAGAAGGTCCCGAGGACACCTTATTATTATGTTATTTAACTTTTTTTTTTAACGCATTTGGATAGATTGAATTATAAAGCTTATCCCTTAAAAAATATTTCACATATCAACAAAAAAATTAAAAATGTTTTTCTTTGCGTGTGTAGTGGTAGAATATAAATGATCATGTAATAGAGATCTTATTTTCTAACAAAAATATTTTAATTTATTTGAACACGATAATCTTGGCACTTGATTCGGCAGAAGCTCTTTGAACCTTCGCAGTTCTATCAAATTTCAAACTATGCTATTTCCTTCGAATGTCTATTACATTGTTATTGATAGAGAATTGTTTACTGCTTACTTGAAGTAAGAAAATGACAACTCGCGAATTATGTAAAATAAATTTTTGATTTCCTAAGAGATTATTAGGCTTTTCCTACGCGCAAAAAATGTATTTTTTTTTATAGCACTTTTTTCCCATTAAAAAAAAAAATGTCTTTTAAACATAAAAGGGATAACTTTAAACAAACCATTTTTTATTTTTTATATTTTTCACTAAACATTGTACATTTAAATTTTCATTATTTTGAATTTTATTATTGCTAAATTTTTCTGGAACTATGAAGATGGTGTGGTTAAAATTTGGTACAGATAGGTTCAGTAGTTTTAGTGGTAATTGATCAGAAACGAGAAAATGTTTTGTCCTTTTATACATATAAACATGTAATTGATAAAATATCTTTGTTGTCTAATAAGGAACATTATGGAATCCGTATAAAAAATTTATTAAAAAAAAAAAAATGGAAATTTTTGACACAAAAATAAATTTCATGGTATATTTCCTACTAAACTGGGACTATTCTCATTAGTTATGTTTAAAAAACGACCTTGAGAACAAAGTTATAGTTGAGGTTAGCAATTTAAAATGACATATAGTCAGCTATTATCTTAAGACAAATAATCACAATAAAAAAAAATGAGAGAAAGAAAAAAAAAGCCGTAAATAATGGACAAGAATAAACATAACGTGAAGATGGAAATAGACGGCTCTGAGAGAGAACACCTGTAGCTAGTACGCAGTGGGAATAGAATATGCTCTAAATTAGGAGGCAGTCCCGCTTTCGGTGGGAGATGTGCAGTGATAAGGAAATTAAATCTGCGTCACCGGGATCTGATAAGAGGAGAATGCCAAGGTTAAAGTGAGACAATCGTCTGCCTGAAATATTTGCAAAATCACAATACCTTATCTATTGCTATCCCCAAAAATGGTGTCATGACGCCTCTAAAAAGTAATAAAATTTCATATCGATTGCCAATTCTTTCCCACCTTGGGAAAGGTCAGGTGGTATTTTTGTAAAATAAATAATCAATTACTTTTTTCTTTTATTTCGGAATATTTTTATAATAACAGGTTATCTGGGCAAATATGAATGTGCGCTTACTGATTCAGAATATAATTTTTGATAGTTTTCCAAAATCCTGTAATTACTCTAAAAATATCATTTGTTTCAAAATAGATGCTTAAAGGTTTTATTATTTAGCTCAGGATGCCAAAAATATATACTAATTTCAATAACCGCACGAATTTCTTAAATTATCTACTACATACGAAGATTTTCACAACCTAAAACCTATCTTTATACCATCTTCGTCCAGTTTTATTTTTCTCGAGCGCTTGTTTACAATAAACAGGAATTTAATTTTTTTTTTTTTTCCTTCTTGCTTTCTTTTAATATTTATTTTATTCGTTCATTTTGATTAAATGTTGAGGAACCTTAAAAAGTTCATAGAAGCATTACAAATCATAATTAGGCATGTCGTTCAGCAATATCCTACGCTCAAGAGTCGTGTAAAGATTTACATTAGAAACACACTCTACGCCTCAGAGGCAATGTATGTTCTGAAAAGAAATAAAAATAAAATCCTTCAAAATCCTCACTTTAATCAGTTAGTTAAACATAAGCATGTTACTCGTTTCACAAAAACTAAACGTATAGTAGATTTGTTGGTTTACCATCAGACAGGACTCGGTTTTAGTGACGTTTCGTCATCTTCTGTAAAACGATATGACGACAAAAAGTATTTCTCTATTATTTTGTAAATTTATAAGCTTAAAATCATTACAGCAACCTAAATCATTATTTATAACTCCTCACTTGACTACTAACTCTCTGATTTGAATTCGAGTCCAGCTGAGGCAAAAATCCAAATCAGCAACCAATCTCGTGGCAACAAGCAGATGACATGAAAGATAACCCAAACTTACTTACATGTAACAAGAAATTTACTTACTTATAATGAAGTGAATCCCTCAAATAGTTTCTTTTAAGCCTTCTTCGGGTATTTTCCGTTGCTCGAGGATATGGTCCGAATTAGATTGTTGATATATCCCTTAACTTTTTTAAGAAATCTTTTGTATTAAGTCTGGATTTGATCTAGTACTATGAATATGCCTTAATTCTGGGTGTAATGTTTTGTTATTGTCGTGAAAGGGTAATTGTGTTATGAGTCTCAATATTTTTGACTGAAATGTTTATTTTTTTACCTAATCCGTAAATATTTGGATATAAAAGTCTATGTCTTTTTTTAAGCCTTAAATGTTTCTGTTTCACATGTGGGCTCTATGTCATTCTTCTCTTCAAAATTAGTCCTAAATAACAATGAGTGTTTAATGGGAACATTAATAATGTAAAAACATCAAAGTGTCAAATTGATATACTGTTATTTACCGTTGTTGAATTCAATTTTCCCTTTCTTGAAACATTCTTGTAATTTTTAGTAACGCTGTGGATTCAGTGAGGCCTGATTGTAGTCTGAATGTCTAGACAGAACCTTAGAAATCCCTTAATTCAGAACTTCTCATTGGTGTACCGCTTATCATCATCATCAACATACTGCAGTGTCTTATTGATACCGGATTAATATATAAGGTTAAAGATAATATATATCAAAAGCTGGAAGCATTATTGAGTATTAAGAGCTATGGTAACGGGGTTTTGGCTGAACACCCAATAAGGATAGGTCAGACGCAAGTGACCGACTTCATCCTTTGTCGGCAAAGCTTGGCAGGTACCTTCGTATAACCTCCAAGCAAGTTTCAATCGAATCAGTCAAATATTGAAAGGAAGAAATCCAAATTTTGGATGGAGGGGGTGTGCCTTATTTAAAATGTGCTTCGGAATATAAGAGGCTCTCTTTTGTAGGAACAGGGAAGCCCGTCACGGAAGATGGACGAAGAGAGTATTTGAGACAGATGCGGAATAGTCCAGCCTTGCCGTAAAATATTACGATTCAGATAAGTACCATATAATGTCAATAACATATTAAAGGTGAATAGTCTAAATTGTGACCCACGAATAGATCAATTGTAAAATCATAGTAATCTTTAACTTTATATGATCAGTAAATAAAACCTCTTCATAAGTATAATTTATTATCAATCTCTTAATTGCCACTATATAAAATAAAATTGGTTTGCACGATAGGATAGTGAGAGCCCAATAAATCAGACATCAATAGATGAAGGAGGCTATTGGTCACTAGAGACTCTACGTAAAATCGATAAGGTTTTTCGTAAAGCCCCAAGCTGAGAAAAACGAACAAAGAACATGGCAATACGGAACGATAGCATAATATAATTTATAAATCGTGTTTCAGTTACAATCTGACTATCACGCATTTCAATGATCATTTATCAACTAGCATTCCTGCCGCGGCTTCCCCCAGTCTCATAAGTGGGACTTACATGATTTAAACTAATAATGATTTAAACTAATAAGTTAGATGATTTAAACTAATAATTGAGATTTTCTTTATTTTTAAATGAAAATATTATATTTTAGAAAGCATGCAAAAAAGATAAAACAAATTCATAAGACATCTGAATAAACTACGTTTCGAGATTTATCTCAGATTTATACGAGATAAATCTGTATGATATTATGGGGATGATTTTATTGTTAGGGTTCTGAAAAGCGCTACTTACTATTAACCTTTAGAAAAAACAGTGATTCCAAAGATCCTCTACACCGTTTTTGTATGTCCAGCCTTGCGTTAATTCTAATAGCAAAGGAAACTTTAATTGAAAAGTTTAACAATTTGAATTGAAAAGTTAGATTAGTAGGAATTATTGAGATTCTATGAATAAATGAGAGCTCTGTGGTCACTGTTCCAGTGAGAATTATAGCCTCGAAGATATTTCCACGCGTATCTGTAATTTTGTGCTGATTAGGTGTTGGAAGGGTACGTAAAACTATAACTGGAAATCCAGTTTTTAATTTTAATGAATAAGTTGGTAATCCTGAAGGATAGAGAATATTTATTTAGAATGTTATTAGCGATATATCGGTCGATTTTTAAAGTTCGCTGGGATCCACATGTCGCACCATATACTTGTAGCTTTTTGAATAATAATTTTATTGAAAATAAATAAATTTTATAATCAATTTTATGGTCTAGATAATACCGTAACAATTGTAACTTCTCTAGCAGAATGGCGCCCGCCACCTAGCGGTCCATTTTCAAACTTTATTGGAATCCACGTATTTATCACATTTTTATTAATGATTTAAATGAAAATCAGCAAATGTTGTTATTGTTAAGAACTATGAAGATGATGTATTTAAATTTTGGTATAGAATGGTTCAATAGTTTTTGTAGTTAGTGATCACAAAGGAAAAATAGCTTGTCTATCTGTAGTATTACACATAACAAGACCAATTTAAATCTCAAAGTAAAACTATATCTAACTTAAAGAGTACTTACAAAGCTGACAGGATGTGGTAGCGATGGTTGTGGCTGGCCGGCACCAAGAACCCTGCGCAAGTGCGCTATGTAGCTGGTGGCTAGGCGCAAGGTGTCCAACTTGGATAGCTTGGTGTCCGGGGGTACCCAGGGCAAGGTTGTCTTCAGCCGGGAAAAAGCCCTCGAGAGAACTCGCATCCTCGCTCGCTCTCTCGCGTTGGCTGCGTTCCTCGCCGGCCGCTCCTCCTCTTCCGAGTCCGTCTCCAGGCTTCGCCGTCTGGGCATCTGCAACGTTCCCAAAGGCTACTGTAAAGCTCATAACTGAGATATTTCTTATAGTTACAGGTGTGTAACGTTAGTAAAATAGTTTCATTACATATTGGTTATTATCGATTTCCCAGAACAGATCACAATCTTACAGAGAACAATAGAGGAGAGAGACATTTTTATTATAGGAATTAAATGACTTTGATTAGACGCAGTTTGCTAATTGTAGTTTCTGTTGCTATAAAATATACCAGAACAAGTGGATGTTAGCAGTTCACTTCATTTAAGACACGCTTTTACTCTTTGATGCTCCTTATTGATTGTAGACTTACACGTCTACAATAAATGTGCTGTGATGACGATCCATGGAATGATCTTTAAGATACATAATTAAAATAAGCAAATTAATGAGGTAGACAGAATAATGGTATTTAACTGGGCACATTTTGCAAACCCCAAATGTAATTTTGCAAGTTTCTTTAAATGTAAAATACTGTCCAGAAATACTAAAATTCAGCTCTACAAAACCTTACAAGATCAGTCCTGACCTACGGATCAGAGACATGGACCGCTCCTGCCGCGATGACAAACAGCCTGAGAGTGTTTGAAAGGAAACTCCTGCGAAAGATTTATGGCCTGTTTATAACGCTGACTCCAAAACTTGGAGAATCCGGACCAGCGAAGCATTGTACACCTAATTTAAGGAAGCCAATATGGTCCAGTTTATTAAAGCACGCCGCGTACAATAGCTAGGTCAAGTAATTAGAATGCCGAGGACAAGAGTAGACCGACCGTGAAGACGATGGCTGCAAGACCTGGAGGATGATCTGAGGGTTTTGGAAGCCACGGGATGGAGAACAGAGGCAAGAGAGAGAAATGTGGAACAAAATGGTGAACGAAGCAAAGACCTGTCCTGCAAAGTCCTGGGTTGTAGAGCTGCTTGGTAAAGTAAATAAAAAAATATATTTGCTTACTAAATATTATTCATAACAGTTGAGAATCTTTTCTGTATCTGGTAAAAGAAATATTTTTCAGTTTAGTCTCCGATCTATTGAAATTAAAATAAAATCTAAAATAAAACAAAATGAAACGAAAATAGGTAAATAAATAAACGCTAATCTAAACATTAATTGCCTCTGGACCAAGTAAATGAAAGCCGACGTAAAGGATTATCGGATGAACACAAATGGTATGTGTAGATCATTGTTTTGTGTGATTTGAAATATACCATGTTGCTTGGACTATTGTTTTATTTATTTTTAACTTTATGGTTGTACAATACTATGTTATGATCCGCAACTTCAAATTTATTTTAGTAAAGTTATAAATTAAGTTTTCATTTGTAAGATTAATAGTGAATGTCAAGCAAACATGTAAATATGTAAAAAAATATTTAGCGTTGTTTATATTCTAGTCTTTTGAAAGTCATGTATATTCCAAGTATAGTCCAAAATATTTAATAAATAGTTATATTCGTTCTGTCTTAATGTAGCGTAGAAATGTTTGACAATTAAATGTTATAGAAATACTATCTTGAATAAACATACTTAACATTTTTTGGCATTGGATAGTTCCATTCTGCCAGATGTAATCGATTTGAAATGTTAGTAATTAATCAGAAAAAAAATAAAGAAAAAGATTTTCATAATTATGTTTAAAATGATTTTTTTTTACCTATACCTATAATTTTAAATATAATGATAGATTAATTTCGTCTTTTTGAAAGTAGATAAAAATATTTTATTTTATTTTATTATTTTTTTTCAGACTCTTCCATTTAATACTTTTTACGGGACACTATAGGATACTATTATCAAATGTGTCAGGATCTAACGATTTTTAAAGAACATTTGGCCATTGCTGTCCTTTTGAAAATTGATTAAGTTTTTTCTTTTCTTAACTCTTTCTTCCTGTTCAATCTTAACGGGACAGTCTATCCCTTCCAGTTAACTATTTTGGTTTTGGTTGTAATTGGGAAAATATTAGTTGGGAGGTTGGATTTATACACCTATTACTATTATTACCTACTATTATTATCTTGGTATAAAATAAATATAATTATTATTAGCGCTCATTTTAAAATTATTTAATGTGGTGATATGGTATAGTAAAGTAATATGGACTAATATATTAGTTCATAATATTAGAATAGATATATTATTACTCTTACCATATTATTGTAGCCATTCATAGGAAATTGACAAATCTTTCAAACAAATAATTCTGAGTGCTTCCCATGAAACACTAATAGCTGAGAACAAAAAGCTATCCAACAAGGCTGTTGACTGCCGGAAGGGCCTCAACATGTGAACAAACACAAGCGAGCTGCCCAACAGAAAACAAACAGTTGTTAGCAAACTCAACAGTTCCTCTTCGCTTATTATATGTACCACAACAATATTGAGTGCTAAGATAGTTCTGCAGTTGCTGTGGACTTCAAATATTCTTATTAGGTGTACTGATGTTCGATTCCACCGATTCTTGAGAAACGAATCGATGATCGAAAGTCGGTTCTTAGGAACCAATCGGAACGGCTGTTCCGAATTATTAAAAATCATTTTTTTTTTTATACTTAAGTAGATATTTTATCGTTATGTATCGATTTTTCTCCCTAATGATAAAAAAAAAAAAAAAAAATCTTTTGAATTTATAAATGTGTTATGAACAATAGACCAATTTCCTAAACACTGCTTGGTAAATAATTCCTCTTAAAAAAATTTCTGTTGGTTCTGCAATCCTAAACATCTAATTGCTTAAGATACGTATTTGCTTTTCGAAAATAAATGAAGAAATATGATTACAATTTGATACTGACGGAGCCATAGCACTAATGGAATAAAGGCAGTCAGTCAATAGCACCATTTTGTTATTATTATATTTTTTCTTATTATAAATATTTAATTAAAGATGGAAGTGAGCATTAATGATGTTTGAGGGATTTCATTAAAAACATGAAGAAGCCAAATTATCTCTGAAATGTATATTTTTATAAATTCATATTCCGTAAAAATGCTTTTAATGTCATTTTCACTTGCACACTTTAAGCAGTATTTCATGATTTTTTTAGTCAGCTATGGGCCGCATATAACACCAAGAGTTTCTGACAAAAGCTTTCATGGCTGAATCGAATTTCGGCTCAAACTGTTGAGCCAGCGATCGTATATTTTGAAGGGCTATTGTAGTGCTAATCAAAGAATAGTATATCGCAATATCGTCGACATAAGCAGATATTTCGACACGTGGGTAACGAGTGCGAATTACTTTGGCAGCATAAATGGAACAGAGGTTAGGGGAAAGTATAGAGTCTTGTGTAACCCCAATCCTCGAGTGCTTATATCAATGTCTCAGCTCACAGATGTTTTTGAAGTGCAGATGTAAACTCACAAGGGGAGGACACACTCAGTCTCTCACGGATCTTGTTGGCAATTTTTCTGGAGGTTCCTGGTCAAAGAATATTAGACACGTGTTTTGCCGTTCCGACCAATGGGCCGTAGAAGCCGAGAAAAAAAATAAAATAGTATTAAATTAATTTTTTTTATATCTCGAGTTTAAAAAATGACATCGATATGATTCTTGCACTAAGATTTTTATTTTTGATTGCAAATTCAAGAAAAAATACAGCCGCTCCATAGATTTTGGGTTAGGTTAATTAAATTCTAAAAAAATGATTAGATTTTCAAGTAAACCACCTCTATAGATTTTTCAACACAAAAATTGACGTCAGATTCTGATTCAGCACCCTCAAAAACATTGAAAAACGTTTATTCAATAAAATAAAAAAATATCATTTTTTCGGTGAACTACGTTCAATATACTTTTTTCACAAGAACCGACATCGGATTCGAATTCAGCATTAAAAAGAACCCTTAAATACAAAATTTCATCCAAAAATAAAAATAATAATTCGTAAGCTTCAAAATTTGCCTGACCAAATTAGGTAGGCAACTTTTGTTTAAATAGACGAAAACATGAATTACGCTTAGACGGTTTAACGTACCAACTTCATTTTTTTATACAAAATATAGGGTGGTAATACTCTTGAAACGTCTTTGGTTCCATTTTCCTAAGTGGTTTCAAACTCATGTTAAAAATAAATATGTTTTTCGGATTTGCCAATTTTTTAATAGGTTTTTGTAAATCCAAATTTACATTGATATACATCAAAAGAAAGCTGAGGCTCTCCTCTTTCCAGCGATACCAATGAATGAATTGCGTGACAAAGTGTTAGCTATTTAAAGGAAAGTAACCAATAATCGTTTTAAAAATTTCTTCCCCTCGAAGAGGGTGAAAAATGATATTTTTTTGTTTTTATTGAATAAACGTTTTTCAATGTTTTTGAGGGTGCTGAATTAGAATCTGACGTCAGTTTTTGTGTTAAAAAATCTATAGAGGTAGTTTGCTTGAAAATCTAATAATTTTTAGAATTTAGTTAACCTAACCCAAAATCTATGGAGCGGCTGTATTTTTTCTTGAATTCGCAATCAGAAATAAAAATCTTGGTGCAAGAATCATGTCGATATCATTATTTAAACTCGAGATATAAAATAAATTAATTTAATGCTATTTTATTTTTTTCCTCGGCTTCTAGGGCCCATTGGTCGGAACGGCAAAATGCGTGTATAATATGTTTTGACCAGAAACCTCAAAAAAAATTGCCAGCAAGATCCGAGAGAGACTGAGTGTGTCCTCCCCTTGTCTGATAATTTGAATAGCTCATGTTCACTAAATAGAATCAATTTTTAATTCTGTACCAGTTTTGGAACTTCAAAGTTGAACAATTTTAAATTTTATTTTCAGCATTTAAAATACATCTAAGCCATCGATTATCTTTCGATATGATGACGAAGAATTTCTTACTCTATAACAAAAGGAACGATTACAGAAATATGACCAGATTAAATTAAAGAAAAAAAAAGGAAGAAATTCATTCAAATATTTGAATAAAATTATTTTATTGTTGAACACAATCAAAATGTTGCACCCGCAAAAGTGAGATTATAGCATTTAACCGTGGTTGGAAGTCTGCCTGCTCGTAAGGTATAATTGAGAGTTCATCGCAATGAGTTGGGGATATATCCAAGAAGAAAGCACTTGTTGTAAATGGAAGTAAAGTAGCTTGAGGAAGATGGCGGAAAAGAATAGTGTTTAATAAACAGGCTTCTGAACCAGGTGTTTTCTTAGGTGCCATATAGAATATCGTTGCTTTAACTAATTCAGCATCGATCTGGGTATATTACGAGATTTAAATGGCAGGAATGGAGGAAAACAATTAATTGAGGTCTTTCCTCCTGATACCAAGGCCCTTCACCAAATTCCTGTTCACTTCATTTCATGACAGTATATCATGTTAATTTAAGTTCTTCTTTTTTTTTTTTTTTTTTTTTTCCAATGTTTCATTTTATCTGATGGCGGCCATCAAAGATTTAGCGTAAACGTAGATAAGTAAAATAAAGTATTTTTGTTAGCTTTGCCTAAATAATTTTTGACTGATCCCACCCAACATCTCTTTCAAATTATAATGAGGACAGGACTTTTATAATTTACGTGTAAATTTGTAATGTTAATGATGTTATTTGGTTTACTTCTTTCAAAATTTTCGTTATATATTAAAACGATATAAAAAAAAAATTATAAAATGAAATTTTTACCGTTTATATATTCCATTTTCGTAAAATCTGCTTAAACGTTCTAAACCTTAATGATTTAAAAAAATCTATTAAGTTTCAGTTGGTGTAAAAAAATTTTTTTTTTTTTTAGTAAGAAAATTATCCTAAGGAAATAATTATACAAAGAATCTTTGAAACAATAGAAAAATTAGTTCAATCAAGTTTCAATTACAGTTACTTTTCCTGGATTACTATTCTTTAAGCTGAATAAAAATTATTCACTTACAATTATCAATAAAAATATTCTACAAGACATAGAGAATGAACAGTTGAAAATCATTTATTGAAAAATGGAACATATTCTAAAAGGGAGCAGAATTTAAAATCTTTCGATAAACTTCTGTAACTTAAATTGTTTTGTTTTTTTTCTATTGTCCTTTTGTTGTAAAAACGATTATTTTAAAATCCATAATTATGACATCAATTACGTAAAATTGACCCTATCTTTCCGACCCTATCATTTCAAACTTTTTATGATTGTTGATGTTGACCAAATGAAACGGAAGTACTCAATTCAATACATTTAATTCATATTTTACCTTCCATTTTCCTCAAATTAATTTGTTGTATTCAATGCATACAGTTGTAAATATCAATAAAAAGTTAACAAACAAAAAAAAAAATTTTACTTTACTTTACAATGTGCATAACTTTTTATTAAACTATTTTTTTAAATTGTAGTGCATTTGCAGAGGACAGGTGCTGTGTTGTCCGCAATTAAATTTTAGAAAACAGAAAAAAGAGGGAATGGTTAGAATTTAACTGGAAATTGTAATTAAACAGCTGATTAACCTTCAAACTTTAATATATCGTTATTTGTTTCAAATTTATTTATTTAAGTAATTATTTAAATAAATAAATAAAGTTTGAAGTTTTTATTTTAGTAACTTTAATTATTATTTTAGGAAAGTTTGAAGGTAGTATATATTTAAATCATTACGCTTCTCTTTTGTCTAGTTTGAATTCTGTTAAATTCTATCTTCACATTTCTTTTTAAATTGTTAAGAAATATTTAAAAGAAGAATCTTTTTTGTGTAAGGAATTAAATTTCTAAAAATCGGACAACAAGTCAACGTTAAAAAAATGAAACAGATTTAAATTATCATAAAAAAAAAAAGTTATATTATAACTAATATAAATATATTATAAATAAAGCACAACATAAGTAAGGGTGGGGTAATTAAATGAGGACAGGATAGAAGGAGCTGATTAAGAAAAGTAAAATCGGAGAGAATTTCTCAATTTGAAGCTATCACGGACTCTGTGATTCCTTGTCCTAAAATACTGGGTGAATATTTAATTTAAATTCAATTTAACATCGTCTTTCTTTATCCGAAAAAGTAATCTTTAAATAAAATAGAAAAAAGTTGAATTGATAAAAACAATTAAAAACTGGATGAAATATAATGAAATTTAGTACACACATTATACATTCGGTGTCAGCAATTAAAAAAAATGTGAATTGATGGTTAAATATTTTGAATGAAACATGAAATCATTAAGCCATTGAAGTTTGACAAAATCAATAGTATTAAATTATATTAATTATTGCATATGTAACTAATTTGTTATCAATAGTTTTGTTTAATCCAAAAAACATGTCTTCTCTATTTCTTTATCCTGTAAAAAATAACCATAAGTGTTTTTAGCATGACATATCGCTCATTTGCTGCAACAACGTCATGCTGAGCTTTTGACTGTATTATGAACCATTCACCAATGTAATTTTAGTCGGTAAAACGTTATATTTGAGCTTCAACTATTCACTAAGAGAGAGCAGGATATGTCACCATTGTATGTATACAGATCGTCCTGTACTTTATTCAAAAGACTGTCATTTGCAAAATTGAAGTTTTTGAGTTGTGCCGTTGTTGCAGCAAATGAGCGGTACGTGAAAAAATCTCTACCTTTTTTCGTTTCTAACTTTGTGTACATCGATATTTTGTTTGAAGGAATCTTTATGTTTGGCATATAGGGGCTCAACTTTATTATGCCTGGATATCCTCAAGCAGATATTTTTCTAAACTGAGCTCCTAATTGAAAAATAATAAAAATATATATCCTTTTTTACTTCCACCAGTGAATACGTATAATTGTATTCAAAATATCAAATATTTTCATGATTTTTGGAAAAAAATTATACTTTATAAAATATAGGTCAAAAATAAAACAGATAGAAACTCCATACTTAGCTTTACTTAACAACAACGTAGGATTTTGTCTGCCTTTATGTTATTTTCTAAACCCCGGTTGAAGATATTTTCTTCAAACATTTTGTGTTAATTAATTCTGAAGTAACTATTACTTTTTGTATTATCTGTAACTGCTTCAAAAACTAGAAATGCAAAAAAAATAATAAAAATAAATAGGAAAAAGCTCACAATGACATTTTTTTTTTTTTTTTTAATTTCTTTTGGATTTAAAAATCAATAAAATAATCGAGATGGTGATCTAAAATCATTCATAATAATTGACATATTACTTCCTGATTGAACGGCAAAACAAATGGAAATTTATTTGATATTAATATCATATGATTCTGAATCTTCGAATAACAATATTAGGACAGGTCTATTCACGGAAACAATGACCCGTCTGGCACGAAACACGTAACTCGGAGACTCCTTAATACAAGAAAAAAATATATAAAGAACAGTTTACCTTTGAAATTATCCGAGACAAGGCACAGCTTTTCTATAATGAGGCGTGAAACTGAAAAGATTCCGGCTGCAGTATATTTAGGGTGGAGGGCGTGGCCTGTCCTGATTGGCCAACGGGCGGCCAATCACGTTCGAGAACCGGGGGTAGCTCCATGCCGGACCGACAACACTGGTAGATAGATTCCTCTTTCTTTGATCTCGTGCCAGCGGTAAATTACATCCATCTAAACAATCTCAAAGTAGACTCAACTCGGCTACACAGCCACTCTTAGATAAATCGCTACAAACTCTAAACTCAGTTTGATCTACCAGAGGCGGTAGCAGAGCAGTGGTAACTGATATAAGAATTGGTGAATTGGAATCTTCATGCAAATATTTTCTAAAACTCAGCAGCACAATATCTTCCAAAACTTGAAAAAATGAAAAAGTTAAGGATTTCGTTTAGCTATATAGGAGCTTTTGTCCTGGAATATACGCCATCCATGAAAAAAAAAAAATTACATCGTTTAGTAGAAGCTTTTGAATGTTCAAACTGTTGGAAGTATATGATTACCAGAATTCGTCTTGTATTAGGATAAAATATTTAGCTTGAAACATTTTTAATATAAACCTTTCTTAATTATATAATTTTTACCAGTTTACAAGAAAATGTATGAAATAACATGTTGACAACAGATACAGACAATATTATGCAATAGGTATGTAGTAAGGCATTATGGTAAAAATAATCACATGTATTTTTCAATATTCCAAATAAAATAAATCTTTAATTTTTAGGTTCAAACGTGCTGTCGTATATTCTGCGTATTTTTTTTAGTATTTGTATTTTCTGTTTAGAAATGAGTTGGCAGCCCATGATTCCATAATGGCTGCAGAAATGCATAACATTTTTAACACTATTTTTGAGTTTTTCAATGATTTTTCATGATGTATTGGATCATCGTGATTGTACTTTACTTCCATGAGGGCTGCTGAAGCGAAACAGTTCCTTCAAGTGAGATAAACTCCAAACACTACTTCCCAGAACACTTTAATAGGAATTTCCTCATCTCATTCGCTATTTAACTTCTTGTTCTTATGGTCGATTACTATTTACGAGAGTTGAAGAGAATTTCTCATATTTCTTACATAGGGCCACTACAGTAGCCTGCTATATTATCAACAAATTAATCGAGTTTATGTCTGAAATGGGTATTGCTATCGAAGAGGCACTCCAGCTACTTCACGCTTCTAGAATACCTTTTATCAATCATAAACTTGATGTTTTAGTAATCTTTATAATTAGTAATGTTTTAGTAATCATAAACTTTTCGAGGGGAAAGGTTACTCTCCTTCGTATATACTCAAACAGTAAATTCATTTTCAAACTAATATTAATTTCTGACATACCTTCTCGTATTAAAAGGAGAAATAAGAAAATGATGAAGTGGAAATAAGAAGATATCTAAATATAAAACACTAAAGCAATGTTGAATTAGTATTATAGTAAATCAGAAATAGCATAATACTAAATCACAAGTAATGTTAACTTCTAATAAACTTCCTCATGTAAGGAAAGTAGAAATAAATTAAAAATACATAAACCACAAAATTCGTGTTGAAAGTTATGTTGCTAATTTCTGCTATATCTTCTGACATTAGGGAAGTAGTAATAAGAAAATATGAAACTTCTCGCATTTCTTTTTAGATCAAGGTGTTTTATTGAATCAATATCACAATATGCCTTCCATTAGGGCAATAAGTAATATAGATGGCAGAGTATCCATTCACACAATAAGTGAACTGAAAGTTTTTCACATACGGTTTGTGGAAATAACAAAATATAATTATACAAAACACTAAATCCATGTAGAAACCAATGTTAAGTTCTCTTTCACTTTTTTACATTTATGAAGATGAAATATCAGTATAACACACTAAACAATACGATCCCTGTTGAACCTGTTGAAATGGATGTTTACATGTGGGGTTATAGGAAAGAGCTATCGATAAATTTGAAACTCGAGGTGAAGCGTTGGAATCGATCTTGTAGTGCAGGTCGAGCCGTTTGAGAGGAGCGCCTCGTCGATAATGATACCCCAAAATTTATAATCATACAAAAGAAAAACAACTAAAGAAGGAACAGTAACTAAGTTGTTGTAATTACTCTCATTATAGTATGTCAAACATCAATCATCCTTCTTATTCCGATGAATGACATCCCACAGGACAACCTCTCACCGCGAGGGGAAGGCGGAAGGCTCTGGCAGGGAGCAGAGGATCGACCAGGAATAGAAGTGGTGATAGGGTCCACCTGGCGATACAGGAAGTCTCCCACGCTTTTATCGTCTGCTACCGATATATAACAGTATTTATGTCATTCAACGATACCATGATAAAAAATAATCTAAAAAAAAAAAAAAAATAGTTATATAGTACCCATAATTGAAAACAATAAAGTAATAGAAAAATATCTGACCCTTCTATTAGATTTTTTTTTATTTAAAGAATAGTTTCTAATGTCAACTATTAATCATTAGTTCTAAAAACATAGGCGAATTCAGAACATTGCACTTCTATACACAAACTATATACAGTTCGGAGCATAAGTTTTCGTACCAACTAAATTCACTAAAATATGATCCCTTTTGCTCTCGTTGTGAAATAATAATTTTTTGATTATTATCTTTTTTAATCCCTTATATACTTAGGCTTTGGTGTAAAGGAGTTAACTAGTTGTTAATCCTACCTCTTTCTAGTTATGTTCTTATCAGTTTTACTCAGGCAGTGTTCTCATGATTTTCCCTCAGTTCCTAATCAAATGTTTTAAAACGTTTGATAATGTATTGGAAAGTTGAACAGGGGATATTGATTGATTTGATTAGGGATATTGAACTAATCCTACCGTCCGAATATCCCTGTTATCTGAGGAAAACGTGTAACCGCTGTTGAAAGAAGGTATCCTGAATATCGGGCTGTGGCTGTTGATAAAACAATGAATAGAAACTGATGAGAACTTAGCTAGTAAGAGATAGGATTGTTAGATGTGTTTTTTAAGTGAATAGGGAAGAATATGAAATCGTATAAAAAATTATTTTTTTAAAATGTGAGTATAAGTGATCATATTTTAATGAACTTATTATCAGTCACTCTGTATTAATTTTAAAAATGTATTACAATGAATCAAACATGTTGATTCTCACCAAATTACCCTTGAAGCTATCAGTTCCTGGGGCGATCTCTTAGGTTTTAACTTCGATTGGTTTGTTTTTTTGTTCCAATTGGAAACAAATTTAAAATGGAACTATTAGAAACATTTATCAGGTCATTTAAACACAAACTTGGATTGGTTTATGATTTTATTGTACATAATGCGTTGATTATAAAAACCGGTTCAATTCTTTTCTTATAAATTTGACAGGAGATACAAAACCATTTCACGCTCTGCCCAGTCAATTTTTCGGAAAAAATTTTTTTTTTGTTTAACAATAATTGGTGTGTAATTCCAAATCGTTATTTTTATTTAAATTACCAGTACTTTCTAATTATTTGTAAATAAAAATAATTTGGATTAAGCAAAAAAATTTTTTTTAGTTCACAACTGTCAATTACATTAATGAAACCCATCGAATGAGATGTCTGAAAAAACAATAACAAGGGTCTGGCAGTGAGAGGCATGATTAGGAGCATTGCCCTTCCGAGTGGCGCCTCCATCATTTCATTTTATTCAAGGAGATCTCTCATCCAGCTCCTTTTTAACCTTCGACGGATATTGTTGGGCATCACTGTTGTGGACATGTCGTGCATGAGTTTGTTGGGATGACCTTTAAGTCTATTGTGAAATCTTTCGTAGTAGGTATGCATGTGTTCTATAATGGTAGGCATGTGTAGGTCCATGTGCAGAGTTATGTTACTTACGTACCAAGGTGCCTGTGTGATTGTCCTAAAAGTTTTGGCCTGAAACGTTTGTAGTTTTTGTGTATGCGTCGTTTTGGCAGTTCCGAAGATTTGTGAGGCATATGTCCAAATAGACTTTAGTAAATCAGTGTAGGTATTGAATTTTTGTCTCAGGTTTAATTTAGAGTGTCTTCCAATTAGAGAACAAAGTAGCCTTAGCCTTTGATTTGATGTTTCACATTTAGACAGTGGCGTAGCGAAGGAGGGGGGCAAGGGGGGTATCATGCTCCGGGCGCTACTCACAAAGGGGCGCCAAATGGTCCGCAAAACAAAAATTTTTATTTTTAAGCCTAGCTTGCGCCTATTACTTTATTTATTTATTAATTTTGGAGTATATTTTACATATTATATTATATGGTTTTTGATTGGGGTGGGCGCTAAAAAAGTATTGTGCCCCGGGCGCGAGTTAAGCTCGCTACTACACTGCATTTAGAAGATACGTGTGGGCCCCATGTCATCCAACGGTCAAAAATTAAACCAAGGTAAAGTACTCTGTCGATTTGCGGAATCTGTTCGTTTCCGATGAAGACATGTCTCTCTTCGAAGTGAAAAAATGATGTGATGAGATTTATTGTAGTTCAATCTTATTTTCCATAGTTTGCACCAGTTGTTTATTGCGTTTAGGTTATGTTGTAAAGTCTGAGAGGCTTGCGTTTGCTCTTTGTGCCTTGTAATAATAGTAGTGTCGTCTGCATATTTAGCTGTCAAAGTGTCATTTGTAACGGGTATTTCATGCGTGTAAGTTATGTATAGCAATGGTGCAACAATTGATCCTTGAGGCACCCCGGCGTAGAATGGTCTTATGGATGAGATTTCTGAACCCTGTTGGACGGAGAAAAATCTGTCAGAATGGAATGATTGGAGATGTATTAGACTGTAAAATCAAAAAGATTATTCAATTTATCATATTATTTTTGATTTATTGTTCATCTGAATGTACAAATAAATTAAAAGCACCTAAATAAATTGACAAAAATTGCAAGAAAAATCTCTTTTAAATCAATGGTGAAGTACTAATGGTTGTAGGTAATAAAAAAAAAAAAAATTAAACATTAAACTTATTCTGAACAGATTGAAGTGTCTTTATTATAAATCTGAAGGGAAAAAGTGGAATATACTAAAATAAATTGTTTAAATAAATGCATTTTCATCTAACAAGGGGAGGACACACTCAGTCTCTCACGGATCTTGTTGGCAATTTTTTTGGAGGTTCCTGGTCAAAAAATATTAGACATGTATTTTGCCGTTCCGACCAATGGGCCTTAGAAGCCGAGAAAAAAAATAAAATAGCATTAAACTAATTTATTTTTTATCTCGAGTATAAAAAATGATATCGACATGATTCTTGCACCAAGATTTTCAGTTTTGATCGCGAATTAAAGGAAAAATACAGTCGCTCCATAGGTTTTGGTTTAGGTTAATTAAATTCTAAAAAAATGATTAGTTTTTCAAGCAAACTACCTCTATAGATTTTTTCACACAAAAATTGAGGTCAGAATCTAATTCAGCACCCTCAAAAACATTAAAAAACGGTTATTCAACAAAATCAAAAAATATCATTTTTTTCACCCTCTTCCAGGAAAATGAAATTTTAAAACCGATTATTGGTTACATACCTTTAAATCGTCATTACTTTGTCATGCAATTCACTGGTTGGTATCGCTGGAAAGAGGAGGGTCTCAGCTTTCTTTTGATGTATATAAATGTAAAATTCGATGAACAAAAACCTATTAAAAAAATTGGAAAATCCGAAAAACATTTTGATTTTTAACTTGAGTTTGAAACCAGATAGGATGATGAAACCAAATACATTTCAAGCGTATTACCACTCTATACTTTGTGTAAAAAAATAAAGTTGATACGTTAAACCGTCTAAGCGTAATTCATGTTTTTATCAATTTAAACAAAAGTTGCCTACAATTTGGTCAGGCAAACTTTGAAGCTTACAAACTTTTATTTTTCTATTTGGATGAAATTTCGTATTTAAGGGTTCTCTTGAATGCTGAATTCGAATCCGATATCGGTTCTTGTGAAAAAATTATATTGAATATACTTCACTTGAAAAATTTTAGCTTTTACACTGTAAAATGTGATAAAAAATTCTTTTAGGCCTAGAATTCCATCTCAGCGCCCTCAAAACTCAGAAAAATATATATATATATATATATATATATATATATATATATATATATATATATATATATATATATAGATATAGATATCAATAAAAAAAAAAAATATATATATATATATATATATATATATATATATATACTAATTGGGAGAAATAATTTGTTACTTTAATTATTATTAAAATAATTATAATTATTAATTATTTATTGTAATTATAACTTATTACAAATTAATATTTACATTATATACAGACAGAACCACATATTAGATTTGATTGTTAAGTATTTACAATTTTTATTTTATTCTTCAAATCCAGAACACATCTCTAACCCGTTTTGTAAACTAATCATTTTTTTAGAACTTAATTAACCTAAACCAAAGTCTATGGAGCGACTGTATTTTTCCTTTAATTCGCAATCAAAACTGAAAATCTTGGTGCAAGAATCATGTCGATATCATTTTTTGAACTCGAGATAAAAAATAAATTAGTTTAATGCTATTTTATTTTTTTTTCTCGGCTTCTAGGGCCCATTGGTCGGAACGACAAAATACGTGTCTAATATTTTTTGACCAGGAACCTCCAAAAAATTGCCAACAAGATCCGTGAGAGACTGAGTGTGTCCTCCCCTTGTAAGTTGACATTGGCAACTCATTCTTTTTCTGGATTATTTTCATGTTGCAAGTGGTTCCTCACTACGTTTTTATAATATTTGAGAGATTCGATTTCCTTCCACCGATCCCTTAAAACCATGGTCAACAAATATTAACGTCATTTATTATTGCTGAAGCAACAGGAATGGCCGCAGCCACAGAAGGAAGAAGCTCCAAAATAGTTTCGTGTTTCTTCGGCACACTCTTACTGGCAATTATATTTTTTTGAAGGAATGAATAATACATCCTGAAGCTGTTTCCCCCAAGGGCATCTGTAATGAACACGATCGCAGTCTATCATCTATAATTATAAACAAATATAACAATGAAAAAAATATTGATATGAATAAAGTGATAAATATGCAGTAATAATAATATCGTTGTTGTTTTTTTAATTTCAATCAGCACTTATGGCACATTTCATTTTTTTTTCTGTAAAGGAGACAGCATGATATACATGCCATAACACTTCAGTTGCAAAAGTGTGGTATCTGGAGACCTTGTATTGGACAGCTTTTTTTTTTTTTTTTTTTTTTGTATACTGTCTTGGTCTCAAACAACTTCTACGTCTTTATTTAGCATGTGATTAGATTTATAAAATGGAGCTCGTCAAAATGTTTTAAAACGTCTGAAAATATTTAAGTTAGTTTACGTATTCCTCTTGGCAGCGTCCCATAGCTCCAAATTGGTATTAATAGCTATTTGTAAAGCAGTAATTTGGACATTAATGCATGTTTAGATTTTTTTTTTTTTATGATACTAAAAGTTCACAGCATATCTTCGGTATTCGTGTTATTGTTTAATCTGATGGAAACGTGAGGCTTTCGTCTAAATACATTCCAATGAATTTCACATTTTCAGCTGGTCGTTGTTTATTGAAGCTTTTTTTTATGTATGAAAACGAACTACCATTAGCTGCCGTTATTTACTGGATGAGGTATCTATAATTACAATGCAAATTTGTAAATAAAATAAATTTTGAAAAATAAGATGAAATATATCTACATCTAACTAAATTATTCTCGGTAGAAGGCGTTTTTTCTTCAATTTATACATTTTAAATAGCTTGCACGCTATCATGTTAAAATAAAATCTAGGCTGCTTAAGTTAAGCTAGGGTACTTAAGTTTCACAACTTTTATTTATAAATAAGTATCCTGTGTCGCAACATGAACTTCTTAAAAAACTATTTATTGATATTTAGAACTGTATACATTATATACAACAAGTAAATTTGAGGAAAATAATTACAATGACATTTCAATAACATGTAATGAACTACTCACTAGTAGCATTTCAATAAAAGGTCTTTTGATCATCTTCTTTTAAGACACCTCGGAGGATTATCGGGAATTGAGCGTGAGGCCAGTAGGGATTACCTATACTACTACAAGGTACCTGGTTTGAGCCAAAACTGAAACTTATGAAACATAAAGATCTTAATGGGTAATTTTGTTTGTGACTTAATAAGGAACATTGAGGATTTTACGAAGGGTTTGAGATTTTAGGACTGGATTTGAGAAAAACTGGAAGGTTTAGTGGATGACCAAAGTTCAACCAACAGCTTTGGGGCTCCACTAAACCTCCCAATTAACAGCAATTCTACCCATTTGGAAATACGGAGTTGTCCAATCCAGCTTGTTGTTAAAGCTGAGATATTTTTACAATATATATTATTTATAATTCTCTTTTCTTTATCAGCAAGCGGCTTGAACTCATACTATGGAATATTATTATTTCTTTTTTTTGTATTATAATTAAGAAGAATTACAAACTGAGACATAACAAAACCTAGAAAAAAGTATTTTTTGTTGAGTGTAAAAGACATGTTGGGTCTCACTGATAGCACGTGTCCAGTGTTTGCCGTTCGCCCTTAACTAACCTAAACACACAGCTTACAAACATCTTAACATGTTTATGTGGTGTAAGCTTCTTCTACAAAGTTTTTTTTTTTTTTTTTTTTTTTTTTTTTTTTTTTCCTGTATAAACTAAGGGGATGAGCAGTAATCTATAGCTCATTAAAGAATTTATCAATGGCACTATAAGAATTGTGGTAAAGTATAAGATAAGACCAACAACAAATTGTTGGAGTCCAATTCAGAATTTCTGTATGGCGGATGGTAATTAAAAGAAAGGATGATGATTTAAAAAATTAACCAATGCTTATTTATAAATTATTTAATAGAAAAATGCGGAAGTTTACTACAATAAATAAAATATGTATACATTCAAAAACTGATCTTAAATCGAATTGAGAAAATATATTTTGAAATTCGAATATGTTATGCATGAGCGTCTTCCTCCGACGACAACGTCCCAAGATTACGGTAGGATAATAGGGGATTCTAGTGGGCATGGAGATTACTATGAAAGGATAGGTATCTGGTTTGGGCAAAATCAGCAACGTATTGATCATTAAGATCTTTATGGATATGTTTCTTTGTGAGATAATGAGGAGCATTCAGGATTTTACAAAGGGTTATTGGTTGTAAGGATTGGATACGAGAAGAACTGGAAGGTTTAGTGGAACCCCAAGCTCAACTCTGAATGCCCAAATGTGTCTAATTACTGCCATGTAAATAAGTTTTTGTAATTTATTGAGGATTTTGAACGCTTGTCAAGTAAATGTTGGAGTAGTTGAAAACGACGAGCAGTTTCTTGTCTTTTAAGTCTCGTATTTTATATTTTTATATTATATATATTTTAATTTATTTTATTATTTTTTGTTACAGTATATACTAAGGGGGTGAACAGTTATCTACAGCTCATCTAAGAATTTATCAAGAGTACTATAAGAATTGTAGTTAAGTATAAGACCGATAGCATTTTGGAATCCAATTCAGATTTCATTTTATATATTATTTATTGATATTTCCCTGGCTATCATAAAGAAGTGACTTTATCACAACGCAAATATTTAAAATCCTGCTTTGAAGATTAATCAGCGATGGTTACTACAATAATTTGTAAAGCAACAACCCGTTGTTAGAACTTCAATGAAAGTTTCATGTTGAGGTCCCGAGGCCATCTTCCTTTCATAAGCCTTGGATGTTTATTAGGAACAAAATTGAATATGCGAGTTGAAAAACTTGTGGATTCGAGCCGAGCCGGAACTAGGAGATTTGTCAGGGGGAGGTGAGATCAGTTTGGAGCCCCCATCTCTCCCTCCATCACCGTAAAAATACAATTCCTCTGTAAGCTGTTTTTTTAGGTGGGGTTGTTAATATTACACTCCACATGTATGATAAGAGGAAGTTTTATTTATGAAAAAATATTTTTAATAACGATAAAAGTATAGTTGACTGTCATGATGAATAGAGAAGATGATCAGGGATGAGGTCAAAACACAAAAACCTGCCGCCCGGGGCACGTGACCCTTCCCCCTCCTGCTTTGCTCTGGTCGAGTGGATATGAAATTCGTCTTAGAAGGATATTTAGTTTATTTGGCAAAATCAACTACATATGTTTTATTTGTGACGTAATGGAAGAGATTAGGATTAATCCTTCTATACCATAATGAGCTCATAAAGTAATAGAAGAACATTGGGGATTAAGTCAGAATTTAAAAAATAAAATAAAAAAAAATTGAATGAATGATTTATGTAACAATGTATTATGGGATTTGTTGTAAATAATTTCTTCTTCTTTAAATTTAGTTTCTTTGTCGCTTAAATGTAGTACTTAGCGTCTAGGGTAAAGAACGAAGGATCACTGAATAGCTAATTGATTAAAAAGAATCATAGTGTTTCGAGAACCGAAATTGATAATTTCCTGAGCACTATATCCATCCATAATGGTCTTAACTAACTAAGGAATAATGAGACAAGAGTTCATTATACCTAAACTATATTAGGTTATTTATAGCGGTTAATTTACAACTGTTTAAGGCTGAAATTTGCGTTGTTAAAGTAGCCACCAGAGCAAGGCTAGGGCTATTAACGTCACATTAAACCTCAGTTTAGTGGAGACATATTGTAGCTGTCAGCGGTAGCGGGGCCCGGCGACAGGCCTTCTTGATTTATAATCACCGTTTAACTTTTTTGTCAACAGGAGGTGTCTCTTTACAGAACAGGGTATCGTTTTGCTGTCCACACATATTTATCTAGCAGTGGGTCGACCTTTGGGTTCCTGGCAATAATAATGTCTAAAAATCAATCGCTCCCGACGGCGGAGGACTTTGAAAAGGAATGATGTCATATTGGGACTGGATACAAATTGTTTAAAAATATGATTGAACATTTACAATTTTAAATTATACATTTTTATCAAGCCACATTTTGTATCCATTATTTATAACAGTACATCTGCTGGTTGTGCCCATTGGCACAGGTGTAGATTTAAAGAATATATATATATATATATATATACTATAAGAAGAAGTAGGGCAGTAATAAAAAAAAACATATTTGACTTTTGAATTTATGAAAATATTAGATAAAATCAAATAATTAATAAACTATTAAATTGTCATTGTTTTTGGCACCAATGTTATAAAAAATAATAAATTTTGTCACAGGTTTGTATTTTAGTGGCATTCCAAAAGAAAAAAAATGTTATGGATAAAACTTGTTTTATTTACTCTGGTCAACAGGAACCAAGGTACACATTTTGCCCCTGTACTTCCTTCACGTTTGACCAAGGAGTTGCAGAGAGTTAACAATCATACACTATGGTTTGTAAAGATCAATTGCACATTCTTTGAAAGGTCAGATCTTTGACAGTTATCAAGATTTCTTTGCCTCAAAACCAAAGAAGTGGTGATGAGATCAAATCCAATTACTAGCAGAAAGATGTATGAAACTAGTTGAAAACAATGGACATTAATTTGAAGAGTAGTATTTAATAATATTTAAAGACCTGAAATAAAGCTATGCTTAACTTCTTTGACTTGAAAGAACTTCCCATTTTAACAGTTTTTATAACCTGGTTAAAATTGCATTGATTAGGTGTTTGAAGAGTAAGTAAAAGCATAATTCTCATCCAATTTGGCAGAAATAATTTTATCGATCCATCTAGTTGAATTTTAATTTCTAACCATAATAGTATATGGCAGTTTATCGCAACCTCGTTTCTGACACTCAAGAGTATACATTTTAATTAATATTATGGTAAAATTTATTATTATAAACCTTCCTAGAACTATGAAGATGTTGTAGTTAAAATTTGGTACAGTTGGGTTAAATAGTTTTACCATTGCAAACTGTAGCAGAATGGCCACCTACCGGTCGATTTTTAAACTGCACTGGGATCCACATGTCACTCCATATATTTACAGCTTTTTTAATAACGACTGAATTGAAAATAAGTAAATTTTATCATAAATGTATAAGCTCTTTATAACACCATAGCTTTTTAACCTCCCACGAATAGTTCTCGCCACCTATCGGTCGATTATCAAACTTCACTGCACACCACCTATTTATCACTTTTTTATGGCAATATGATCGAAAATCTTTCAATTTTATTATTGTTAAACTTTCCTTGAACTATGAAGATGATGTGTTTAAAATTTGTTACAGATTAGTTCAGTAGTTTTCGTGGTTAGTGATCACAAACAAAAAATGGCTTGTCCTTTTATATAATAGTATAGATATAAATAAATAAAGTAAAAAGAAAAGAATGGTTTCAAATGTGACTTTTTTTCATTCAAACCAATATAGATCCTAGTTTTATATATATATATAAAAATTTTTTAATCACATTTCAGTAAGGAAACTGTCATCAAATTTATGATCCGAGCAACACCAACTTAGCTAGACCATGTCAAAATGTTACATTTTTGAGGGTGAAAAAAATATTACACTCTAGGTTGCCACGATGACAATTTACATTACACAAGAAAACTATAATCCCCCAGCAAAAAGACATATCCATGTCAAACAATACCAAATGAATTGTTTACTTTTTTTAAGTAAAAATTTCTAATTCCTTCCCCCCCCCCAAAAAAGCAACGTCTTTTTTAAACGTATTTTTAATGGTAAGAGGTTTATAGCTATACTTATGAATATATTATAATTATAATAAAATAATAAACAACAGAACTGACAGTTATATCATTTATTTATATCGCATAAAGGATGTAACAAACTATGCACACAACACAGTACATTGACTAGATTTTTCTCCATAAGAGAATATAAATGTTACAAACTGTCCAACTAATACATCGAAAAAATCTTAGGTGAAATACATATAAAATTCAATTCAACAAATATTAAAATAATTTAATTATCTTTTAAAATCATTTCATCTATATATTATTCAATATTTTTAGAAATATTTACAAATAAATAAAAAATAATAATAATAATAATGATATACATGGCAAAATTTGTGACAAAATCAAACAATAAATTAAAAATATTTCATAGCTTTTAAACATAAAAAAAAAAAAATTCCTACTCTCAAGGAAAATCTTTCCTTAATAATCGAAACTAACTTGAGTATTAAGAATAAACTATTTTTACATTTAATAATCAATTTACATAAGACATTAAGAACATTTATAAATATACATGGAATGTCTTACATAAAAAAAAAAATATAAGATAATTCGTACATATGAAATATTCAACAATTCATGAACCATTCAACCGCTTTAAAAAGATTCGATTTGAATTAATTCAATTATTAATTAATCATTAGACTGAATGGGATTAAATACATGGCAAAATGTTATTCTACAGCTTACATTCATGGTAACTTCGACGTGATTTCAGCTTCAGACAACTCGACATAGCTCCTCATAAAACTTTAATAAATAAAAAACCAATCATATAAAGTGAAAGATCTTATTAATTAAATAATTAATCACAATTAAATATCACCACTTTGCCACCCATGTGTAATTAACAAACAGACACAATTATTAAAAAGATATACAAGCGATTCAGTTAAAACATCTAGCTAGACAAGGATTTTTCAAAAATCTAAATTGTCACAATAGCATTGTAAATCCCATTTAACACATAACCAACAATTTCTTAAATTTTAAAATAATAACTAATACAAAGACGCATAAAGAAAAAAATGAAAAACAGGAAAGAAGAAATTTAAAACATTTTCATCAATTTTGAATAGGATCAGTGAGATGAACGAATTGATAAATCTGATTGTATCACATATCATGTCAGTTTAGCCTTAATTTAACAATAAATTGTTTTATTTGTAAATAATTATAATTGAAAATTGATTTTAATATAATAATTAACTAATCAATAAAGCAATAATTAGAGCAGAACTGTGATTATGAAGTATACAATATAGAGTAAGATATTTCAAAACCTTTACGACGTAAAAATTTAAGTTCATCAATACCCAGTACAATTCCAAGCCCTTGGCTTCCTCTAAATATATTTTAGGGAACGTAAATTTAATAAGATGCAGTTAATCATTGACCTCCTATATAATTTCTCACCCCAACTTTTGTCAACAAACATATAAAAAAAATAAATATACAAAGAAGTTAAATAGTAACACTAGCTTTTTTTTTTTCATGTAAAATACATCATTGTCAGTTCAACCAACACCAATGATTCTGAAAGCATAGGAAAGAAAGAGAAAAAATTCCTAACACACAAAGCAACATCCGATTTCAAAATGACTTCCACAAATTTATTTCCATATAAAATATATATTTTTAATAGAAGAATTGTATCGAGATATCCATAAGCTTCAACATATTTTGATTTGTTTATAGAGCCAAATGATTTTTATTCATTTTTAATTATAATTACAAATAGCTATATTTCAAATGGTACAATCAGATATATTAACTAAGAGAAAAATAAATAATTAAAATCAGAGTGGTTTTTGTAGATCTTAGCGAATTATGAAAGTTCCTCGATCTCTTATAATGTGATTATTTTATAACTAATTCTAATATCATTTATATATTTAAAATTTAATTTAATTATGTTCATTTAAATGTTTAACGTAAATTTAAAAATAATTAACAATTAAAATTATTTATTTATTAAATAAGATATTTTTATTTTATAAATTTATCTTATTTATCATTGTTTTATAGTTAGTATTATTTTATTTATAAATATAAGCGCATGACTTTGGTGAACAAGTATTACAGCTATAACACCTTAAAACCATGACAGCCTTAAAATATTTGTTGAATAATTTTGACAATTTAATAAGTGACTTCAATTTCGTACAGCGATGGGTATGAAGTAAATAAAATATTAGTGAAAAGGCATAAAAATATTAGGAACATTTTTAAAATAGTTTCCATCATAAATACTTCCATCATTACCTAATCCTTTTAACGAAAAATAAATTAATTAAAAACTCACAACAATGATGATATAATGAGCGAATATCAATGAGAATTATCAAGAGTACAAAAGAAAATTATGGCCATATGTTTATAAACTTAACCTTACTGACTCGATATTAGAGAGCGAAGAACAGTTTCTAGTAAGACTACTGTACTGATAATATGAAATCTATAATTGCAAAAAAAAAAAAAATTGTATTACATCTCAAATTATTTTCAGTAAATAACTTAAAAATCAGACGACATGAACTAAAAGAAAAAAATCTGAATAAAAACTAAAAACAGAATCATCGGGAACCAGAATTAAAAGTATTAACAACAAGCATTTTTCCTTAAATCTAAAGAAATATGTTCCACTATAATTACGAGAACTCAATTTATTATTTTTCTTTCTTCAAATATGATGAAATTATTTCGATTTTATGCTTTTAACAAATAAAATTTTTTGTATGCATTAGTGGATGACTTAATGCGATTTGTGTTAAAGACAATAAGACCAATCACAGTTACAGAATCATTCTCTCAAGTTTGTGTCAAGAAAGAAAACAAACCGAAGAGCTAAAAATGACTTCGCTAAAGCATTTTTCTGTAAACTTAATGCTGAGAAGGATAGCATCGTCACTCAAGGGCATCTAGATAACAGAGAACACTTGTGAAGATGTCATCTATTAGTGCCTTCACCATTACTCTCCTCTTCCTGCAACATTAAGTAAAATAATATTAATAATTTCTCTATAATAAATTAGATTATATGTGCCAATAATAAAAAAGAGCTACACTGTTTTATTACTTCGTAAAACGAAATGAAGTACAGATACTTTGAATTTCTTTTCTAATATTGAAATAACATTTATTTTAAATTCAGTTAACATATTCTTTCATACAGCAAACATGACTCCTAAAAGGAAATTTTTAAATAAAAGAAAATAGTTTGATTTGATACGAGACACAAACAGGAACACGAAAAATAAAGATGTGATGAAAAAATTAATACATTAAAAGAAGTAAGTTGTGAAAGATTAACGATAAGATGATTTGATAGATAAAAGTTTCAAACATTTTTTAATATATCGAAAAGGATTTAAAATGGTAAAATCAATTAAAAAGCTTTGAAATGAGTGAAAATGTTATTAAATACTGTAAATAAAACTAAATTATTTTTAATCAACCAACTTTATTTTCTTAAGCCCTAAAAAACTGGCTTTAGTATTTCTTTGAAACAAGGCAATAGCTGTATTTGTACATGGTTGAAAAATTGCTACCTTTCTATCAATAAATGTGTTAATGTTTTTTCAAGGAACTTTGAAACTGAATATATACAGGGTGAGTACCTCTTACAATTAGGGTAAAAAAACAAAACCAAAAAAATTGAGTTAGATCAATGAAATTAGAACAAAAATGCTGCAGATCTTACCTTTCTATTCCAATCCCTTGCAGATATACGATAATTCAAATACTTTTTTTAGGAAACCACGTTTTTTACCATAAAAGCTGTAATATCTCCATTTTGTTTAAATATTGTTGAAATTTTGACCACATTTTTGGATTTAGCATTAAATTTCCAGCATGTGCAGAGCACATGTAGCCTATAATTAAACAAACTTGGGACCTAAAGAACAACTTGATCTTCACCTATGTTTGGAAGTTACAATGTCGTAGCCTTTAATGCTCACCGTTTTTAAAAAAACTATCCACAAAGCTGCAAATCTCACAAAAACTTGCAAATTTAATCAGCTTTCAAATGGTATGATTAAATTAATGAACCATATCGATTTCATGGAGAAATTTACTTTTAAAACTGGAAAAACATGGTGTTTTCATTTGGCATACAAATCAGTTACTTTTGTAAAAAAAAATCATAAGACATTATGATGATCGCTTGATGGAAATATGCATTTTAAACATAATAAACTTTTCATTGCAATAAAAATCAAAGAAAAAATTTATTTTTTATTAGAAAATAAAGGAAAACATTTGCGTCATTCGTGATCTCATTGAAGGTAATTAGTGCCTCACGGTTGATGTTATTGCTAGAGAGGTGCAAATTAGTCATGGTAGTGTTCATACCATTATCAGAGAGCACCTGGGTTTCCGAAAAGTTTGAGCAAGATGGGTTCAGGTTATGAAAAGCTACCTGCCAGACTCCTAGACCGACCCAACCGAGAAAAAGACCATTTTTTGAAAAGAATAGTGACGTATAATGAAACATGGATCCATCATTACATGCCAGTATCAAAAATGGAATGATGAAGGAAAGAGAAACCTACCCCTGTGAAAATAAAAACTCACCCATCGGCTGGGAAAGTCCTTGCCACTGTCATTTTTGACTGGAAAGGAGTATTGCTGGTAGATTTTCTCCATGGGCATCGAACTGTCAATGCTGCTAATTATTTCCAGTTGCAAGATAGCGCTAAAGCTGTCAATAGGAATAAAGATGTGACCAGTCAGTCAGAGACGTCATTTTGTTGCATGATAATGCCAGGCCTCACACTGCCGCACTAGCTCAAGAAAAATTAAACCAATTGCACTGGAAAACACTTGAACACCCTCCCTACAGCCCAAACTTGTTCCCCTGTGACTTCCATTTCTTAGGGCCTTTGAAGGAAGCACTTGGCAGACATCATTCTGAAAGCAATGACAATGTAGAGGAATTCATACGCAATTGGTTTAAGACACCACCTCAAACTTTTTATCAAGAGGGGATCCAGAAGTGGTGGGGAAAATGAGTAAACATGAAAGGAGGCTGTATACAAAAATTATACAGAAAAACTAGAAAATATTTTTGATATTTAATTTAAAATAAATAAATAACTCTGGAAAACGTTTGGTTTGTTATAAATTTGCTTTAACTTAACAATTGCACTCCACAAAATTAATAAATCGATTTAAATTATTAAATAAACATGCATATAATTAACTGATACCAAATAAAACACTGATTCATGAAATAAAGATTAAAGGTAATTACCGATAAAAAGACTGTCTTGTTCATTGGCTGGATGATGCCTCCTTTGGAATATTGCTTGAGATACAGTCGAGACATGGATTCCTGCAATTTCCTCAGTTCAGGTGTCGGCTCAAACACAGGAGCCTCCTCCAGCTCTAAGGGAGGATCTGCTGCTTTAAGCACTTCGACATCAAAACAGATATGGGCTCGACAAATAGGGCAGACAGCCTATTCCATTTAAAAAAAAAAATAAATTAGAAAATTTATGTTTATTATTTTTAAAGAATGTAATACTGCTTTAATGAGGCCTTCCTCAGAAACTAAACTCAAAAAGATAAATCGTTCAAAAATTAACAATTGATACAATTTTATTTAAGTTCAGATTGACAAAAAACATAAAAAAAAAAAAAAAAACAAACTAAAACAGCATTAAAAAACTAGAATTTGGCAAGAGAAAAAGATACCCATTGATGTACTATACGAGAAGGTAACGTGCCCTGCTATTAATTAAAAATTTATTCACTGAATGTACCAACTTCTCTAATATTTATACACAGACAACCAATCTACACTGGTATGATCAATGTTTTAGCTGCTGAGAGACACGAAGGCTTCATAAAAATATGGAATGGAGGAAACAACATAATATGCATTCAAATAAAATTTTTGTGCCAAGAACGTCTAAAAGATACTAAACAAACAATATTCTTCAAGCAGCAGAAAAAAAATTGGTTAATTGAGGAGAGAAATAATGAGGAATTTTTAAAATATATACTCTGTATGTAACTATTCTTAAGCATAAACTCAAAATTTCAGCATGTTTCTCAATGATAAATATTAATTTCTATTTTTATAATACAAATGGTTATACAAGTATCAGACGTTACAGCTTAGTAAGTGATCAGATTTTTTATTTTATTTTTTTATTTTTCACCTTTTAATAGTTACTTACACTTTTTAATACTACTTATTTTGCCAAAAAAAAAAAAATAAAAAATAAAAAATAATAATAATAAATAAATAAATAATAAAAAAACAAAATGTATAATAAAGAAAATAAAAAAATAACTAGGTGAATGGGATAAGCTGTAATTCAGGAGGGATAAAAAACATTCAATCAACAACTCAAAAAATGGAAAGTGTCTTTCAGCTGACCAAGAATACGTATAATAAAAAATTACTTTCTTGGAATTCAAAATTAAGACATAAAACAGTTATAAGGACAGAAGCACTTAATGCAGCAGAAATATCAGCGTTAAATAGTACAGGATTACAGAAAGATGAAGATGAAGATGAAAAAGAAAGAAAGAAAAAGAGGAAAATATTAGGACCAAAATTTATAAAGAATGGAGTACAGTTGATTTCAAATAAAACTCTGTACAAGAAAATTGAACAGCTTATGGATACTATAAGAAAAAGAAGAATGAGTTTTAACAGTTACACATTTAAAGTGAATGAAAATAGACTCACTAAACTAGTATTTGACTCTTTCAAGAAGAGAAAGATAAAACGTAACAGGTTCAAACAAATTCAACTCGATTTTAATGAATTTAATATTACAGAGAATACAATAAAAAACACTACATTTAAGAAAATTGTTGAAAGATGAAATAAAAGATTTAAATGACAACCTAAAGCTAGAAGAGGTACTGTAGTATCAGAGGAGAGAAGGAAGGCAATATCAGAGGGAATAAAGGATAACTAGAGGAAGCGCAAAGAAGCATCTATGAAAAAAAAATTTCTTGTTGCTCATGCTCCACCCCTTCCCCTCCTTAGGAACATTTGGGTTCAAGATATGAACAATTTTTACATGGCACATTATTAGTGATACTATATGCATCTATATAATTTGTTCAATGTAATTCTTTAAGATTCTTGATCAAAATATTTTACATTTTGATAACTCAATAAAAAACATCATACCCATCAGATCGAAGTTATTGAGATCTGATTGTACTGCCATTAAAAATAAATTTTAACAAGTTTTATACAATATTGAAAATTATTTTTTTATTAATTTAAAAAACTGACTCACCTGAAACTCCTCGCCCCTTTGCCATGGAGGCAGCTTATCTTGTTCTTCTTTGTAGGAAGCCTCAGAAGCTGTAAGGTGCCCTGCCAGGCATCGGGAATGAAAGTAGTGGTAACAGTCAGTCTTCGTAAACTGGTCCCCCTCTCGAAATCCATATAAACAGATGCAGCAAGGAACAGATGGAATATTACTAGCTGTCAACCTCTCTTTCACAATCTAAAAATAAAAAAATAAATAAAAAATGCATGACATATAGAGAGTTAATTGGCAGCAGTTGGGAAAAGAAAATCTGTGTACCAATTCAAAATATTTCATTAAAATTCATAATAAAAACTTAGAATAATATACAGTTTATATTCATGTTTGTAAAGCAAATGGATTTGAAAACTTTTGAGATAATGGTTTTAGAAGTTATTGAGTTAATACACATTAATTGCATTACAAATTGAGAATATAAGAAATTGTGGGATCTTAAGGCGAAGATGGGATAGTAGTGTCATCAAGTAAAATGTTTTAAATGGTGTGGATATTCTACATGTACTTTGAGGAACCCCATTAGTTAGTAGAAAAAGAGAAAATTATGGGAGAGAAAAGATTTGAGGATAAGAAACCTATAATTGTATGAACCATATTTTACTGTGATGGGATCCAGAAGGTTAAATTGTTGTATAGTTGAATAATATGATCTAAAATGAAATTAATGATTCAGAATCAGTTTTAGCTTTTCTAAAATTGCTTTTAGTCTCTTACTTAACATTTTTTCATATATTTCTCCATAATAGGTAACAGTGACATAGGAAAATAAGTAATAAGGAGGTTAAGATTTAGAATTATAGGTTATAGATAGGATAGGAGGTTAGGTTTCAGAATCGTTTTGATTACTGATAATAACCAGAGAAGAGAGAAATAGGAGTTTAAGACTGCATTATACAAATTAATGAGATAAAGAAGTGCTTTTTGAGATAAGTGGCAAAGGAAAGGTCATAAACAGGTGGTTTTTTTTCTTAGAGTAGTATGATTTGATAGGTAACCTCTAAAGGGTGAATTTTTGTGAGCGGTAAACCTACATATTGAGATCCTTTTCAATTAGTTGCACATAAAATGGATGGTTACATATTTTACAAGGCCTAAATTTTTGAAATACATGATCAGCAAATAAAGCTACTTTTTCTTTAATGGTAATTATTAACCAATTATTCATTTTTGATCACTAACCACAGAAACTATTGAACCAATCTGTACAAAATTTTAATAAAATCATCTTTAATAAAATAAAAATAAAATCTACTGATTTTCAATTAATTTGTTATTTAAAAAACAATAATACATGGATATCAGTGAAGAATAAAAATTTACCAATAAGTGTCAAGCGCCATTCTAGTAACGATCACCATTAGAGATTACAGAGGTACGGTATTATATAGAGCTTGAAATTTATAGTAAAATTTTCTTATATTCAATTAAATTATTAAAAGAGATTTAAATATGTGGTGTGACATATGGATCCCAGTGCAGTTTGAAAATCAGCCGATATGTGGTTAGAGCCATTCTACAACATATTGCAATGATAAAACTAATGAAACAATCTGTAAAAAATTGTAACTACATCATCTTCATAGTTCTAGGAAGGTTTACAATAATAAAGTTTACTGTTATGCATAATTTAAATATACAGTATTTAACAAGGTATTACAGTATAACGAGGTTTGCCACACTTTTATAAACTTTTATAGTTAGAAAATTAAACCAAACCTGGTGAAATCAATTAAATAATTTCTGCCAAATAAAAATTATTACTAAATCAAAATGTCGATCCTTTGCTTTTTCACATGGTGTGTGAATATGATTCATGGGCCTTTACCAGGTATGCAAGTTTAAAATGTCGTTTTAATTCCAATAGAATGCGCTCTTAGCCTATTGAAGGATTTGCTTATCTCTAAACGCTATTTTGTTTGTTAGTCATTTGTTTACAAAAGTCAGTTGTTTTTAAGTCGTTTACGTGGACGTATCATACCTTTCTTTGGTGTTAAAAATGTCTAATTTTAAGCCAAATAAAGAGCATTTGCGGCATGTCATGATTTTCTTATTTAATCAAAAGAAAAAGGCATCTGAATGTCATCGAATTCTTGTTGAGACTTATGGCGATGTTGCTCCAACCGTCAGGACATGTGAACGTTGGTTTCAAAGTTTCAAACGTGGTGATTTTGATGTTACTGATCAAAAACGAGAAAATCAACCAAAAAAGTTTGAGGACTTCGAATTGCAATCTTTATTAGACGAAGACAATACCCAAACCCAACAAATGATGGCAGAACAGTTGAATGTCACTAGGCAAGCCATTTCCGATCGCCTGAGAGCTATGGGAAAGATTCAAAAGGTTGGAAAATGGGTTCCACATGAATTGGACGAACGAACGACAGATGGAAAAACGAAAAACTGTGTGCGACATGCTGCTTTCACGCCACGAAAGAAAGGGTTTTTTTGCATCGAGTTGTAACTGGCGATGAAAAATGGATTTATTTTCAGAATCCCAAACGAAAAAAATCATGGGTAACGCCAGGACAACCATCCACATCGAGTGCAAGACCGGATCGTTTTGGTAAGAAGACAATGCTGTGTGTGTGTGTGTGGTGGGATCAGAAGGGAGTAGTCTACTACGAGCTTCTCAAACCCGGCGAAACAGTCAATACCGAGCGCTACCGACAACAAAAGATCAATTTGAGTCACGCATTGATCGAAAAACGCCCAGAATGGGCTCACAGGCACGCCAAAGTCATTCTTCAGCATGATAACGCTCCTGCACATTCAGCCAGATTGACTAAGGAAACGATTTCTTCGCTTGGTTGGGAACTCCTACCCCACCCGCCGTATTCACCTGACCTGGCACCTTCTGATTATCACCTCTTCTCATCGATGGGACACTCATTGGCGGAGCAACACTTCAACAATTTCGAAAACGTACGAAAATGGCTCGATGAATGGATTTCAAATAAAGATGAAGCATTCTTTTGGAATGGTATCCATATATTGCCCGAGAGATGGACAAAATGTGTAGAAAGCGAGGGTCAGTACTTTGAATAAAATATATTATACTTTTTTTTAAATTACTGTGTATATATTTTAAGAAATAAACGACATTTTAAACTTGCATACCTGGTAGTAGTAAGCACTAATAATGAAGTCCATTATCTGCAAGTTTCCTAATAGACTCTGTCCATCTGGATTACCAACTCGAAATTATAATTAAAAATTAGATGTCCAATTATGTTTCATGTGAAATTTAGCCACCTTATCTCTACAATGGTACCAGGTTAAAAATTAGTGCTATGCTAATCACAAAATTCAATTTAAGTTCTATTTCAAAACTCTTAACAGTTTTGGGTTAGCATACAATGAAAGTGCACAAAGAAAACTGCAGTAAATCCACTTATTAAAATTTATAGTTGAAGAGGCCAAGTGTGTTGAGACAACCCTTTAACATTTAGCAGTCAGATGACTGACAAATCAGCAAAATGATCAACCTGGCCTAATTAAGTTAATTTTATGTTTGTGAGAGGCCAACTACATGAATATTGACATTATCACTCGGGAAAAGGTTGGTAACTAGAAGCATAACTCATTCTCACTGCCTCTGTTCATTTTTATTAACACATTGAACCCAAATAAATAAGTATTTGACACGGTACGTACTGCGTAGAATATTTGGCCCAAAAAGGATGAAGAAACAGGAGAATTTAGAAGGTTTCACAATGCGGAATTGCGCGAGTTATATCCGGTAAATATAGTTCAAGTAATAGCAGTGCGACACTTAAAATGGGCGTGTAAAGTCGTTCGGTTTAATAATGACTGAATTCCGAAAAAATTAATTAGTTAGGAGCCATCAGGTAAACGACTGAGTGGTAGACCGAGACGAAGATGGAAGGATTACGTCAGGGCCGACCTGGGGGATTTGGGTTTTGGAGGAGTGGGTTGGAGGGAAGTGTGTAGACGACAGTTGGTGGTGTTAGCATCGAACTATATAATATAAATTTATTTGACAGGTTACAAAGAAAAGCTTAGTATAACACGGGCATAATTTGAATGATCACACTCAATCCAGTAAGATGAAATACATTTTCAATAACATACATTTCGTTCACTTGACTTGATAACAAAACTTCAACTTTAATTGTGGCACCGCTTATCCAGCAGAACCACCAGACCAGGGATGCACCTGGGATTGTGTTGTTTAATAATAAAGTCCTTTATTTATTCTGGGACCTTAAGTCCCTTAAGAATAAAAAATAATGTACAACCAAGGGCCTTCAGAGCCTTAAAATAAAATAATATTTTCATAGCAAAGTAACAGATAATAATAATTAAAAAAAAGAGCAGAAAAAAGATATTAATAAAAAGTAATAGAAAATTTATAATTTTTTTACAAAAACAAAAAGATTTCTTTAATATAAACTGTTTATGATTATAGTTTATAGTTTATAACAACTAAAAAGTGGCTATTGACAGTTTTTGGAGGACAGGATCTGGGTGGATAGTAGGTGGTTAAAGAAGTGGTATTTGAAAGCAGAAAGGTTAATTGAATGACAAATGTTGAGAGGGTTGGAGTTCCAGAGAGAAGAGGATCGGATTACAAAAGATCTATCGAAAGTGGCTGAGTAATGAGCAGAAGTATGCAAATCTGATTGAAGGGATCGGGTTTGGCGGGTAAGAATTGAGGATTTGAGTAGAAGGAATTCAGAAATGTAAGGTGGATGATAGGATTGAAAGGTTTGAAAAAGAAAGGATGCCAGGAAATACTGGCGACGGTAGGAAGGAATAAGCCACTTTAACTCCACATAAAACTGGGAAATGTGGGCGCTTAACAAGATCCTGAAAATAAAACGGATAAAGCAGTTAAATAGTCTTTTGATTCTGGCCTCGAGATCCCCAGAAACACCTCCATACACAGCATAGCAGTAGTTAAAGTAGGGGAAGATGAGAGAGGTAACTAGTAATCTGCAGGTTTCGAAAGGATGAAGGTGGCGAACGTAACTGAGACATTTTAGGATAGGGATGGTGCGGCAGGAAATTTTGGATACCTGATTTTTTCAGGATAGGGTTTCATCAAAAACGACTCCAAGATTTTTGACCGAGGAGTAGAGTTTGATAGGATCAGGAAAAGGGTGGGAGAAGAGGATATGGTTTTTAAAAAGGGACTCGAACCTATTACAATCGCTTTGGTCTTTTCAGCATTCAGATTTAGCTTGTTTGTCAATGCCCAGTTACAGATTCGATTCAGGTCTTTCTGGATCCTTTTAGTGGCTTGTAATAGGTCAGAGTTGGGAAAGGATAAATAGACTTAAAGATCACGGGCATAGAGATGATACTGACAATAGTGGATGGAAAGCGGAAGGTCATTAATGTAGACAGAAAATAGCGTGGATGATAGTGAAAATCCCTGAGGAACACCACAGGACAGGGGTTGGGTCTTGGACGGAATTTTATTTGGAATAACTACAAACTGCGATTGATCGGAAAGGAAGGACTTAAACCAGAGTAAGGCAGATGTGGATAAAGAAAGGTTTCGAAGTTTGGATAGGAGGATGTTGTGGTTAACTTTATCGAATGTTTTGGAAAAATCTATGCAATGTATTATGGGTACTCGGAGTAATGCTTTGTTAATAATTAATAATAAAACGGCGTGATCAAAAAGGGCCGGCACTCCTTTGAAGTCGGGAGTAGGATTGTTAAGCCATAAAAACCCTTCAGAGGAGATTTGGGTCGGACAAAGTCAGGTCAAACCTTCGGAAGGATCGCCGCTGGTTACCTGAAGAAGTTCGTCTACAAAACTTTCAGACAAAGGAATCTAAAAGAAATGGGGAAGTGATACGTGGGTATATATTCACAGCCCTGAAAACGAGGGGGATAATTTGATGGACGGAGGGTGGACGAAGAGATGAGAGACGGTTGGAAGTGAGATGGCTGAGTGGAGATGCTGGAGGTCCTCAGCAATGATCTCTTGGATGGCCAACCCAGAGAGATAGGAAGGAAGCCCTGATTATGACCGGACCCAATACCCCGACTGAAGACCCATACTCCATTTTGTTAAGTACCAAATATCTGTAATAGTCTTTAATAAGTTTATAATTTGTAAATTGTGTGACCTTATAATATAGTAATTGTATACTCGTTCTATAGTTCCATCGATATATATGTATATAAATATATACATATATATATATATATATATATATATATATATATATATATATATATATATATATATATATATATATATATATATATATATATATATATATATAATTTGTAAATTGTTTGACCTTATAATATAGTAATTGTATACTCGTTCTATAGTTCCATCCATATATATGTATGTGTGTATATATATATATATATATATATATATATATATATATATATATATATATATATATATATATATATACTTTCCTCACTACTTTATACTTTCCTTACTACTTTATTACTATATAATTATTCTCTTTCCTAAATGCCACTAAAGTAATACTGAATTGGTTTACACGTATTAGATTAGAATCCAATGAAGGTAATAAATAAAATAATAATAAATGGGGCTCTATTCAGATAGTAACACAGTATTTCCCATGAACCCCAAGAGCAACATAGCATCTAAAAGGATAAGGATAGTTAACTCTTGGCGACCTATAGCGGAAAATATGTCTTGAGATATTTTAAGGAAGGGCAGCTTGGGTAGAGTATCAGGGACGGAAACCGGACTGATAAGGATTAAGAAGGGAGCGTTCTTCTAAGAAAACTGAAAGTTGGGACGGAACGATTCGTTCCAGAGGTTTCAATAGGTTAGAGAGGAGGGAAATAGGACGGAAGTCACTTGGAGAGGAAGGATTAGGGATTTTATTCAAGAAGCAGATCAGCACTGTTTTCCAAAAAGAAGGAAATGTCGAATTTTGAAGAGAAAAATTGTAAATGTGGTAAAGGAGAGGAATAAGTGTGGGAAGGCATGATTTGATAAGTTTAACTGGGATATTATCGGGTCCATAGTCATTTGTTCGGGATTTCATAATGGTTGAAAGTATTTCATTTAGGATACATGGAAAAAGAAAAAATTGTCAGGATCAAACCTAGGGTAAGGTAATTCAGTTTCGAGCAAAGGATTTGGAGCTATGGAGATGAAATGTTGAGTTCAACATCCGGGGAAACGGGGAAGGAGTTCCAGTTGGGTTCAGAAAAGGTTAGTTTTCTCAGGATTTTCCACTTGGATTTAGGATCAGAAGTGAAAGAAAGGGTATTATACATATATTTTTATTTAGTGAGTCAGATAGCCGATTGGGTTTGGTTTCATAAAATTTTGAAAGAAATGTAATCTGTTGATAATCGGGTTCAACGGAATTTCCGGCTGGCTGCTTCTCTTTTTCTCATCATCTCGCTTATCTCAGGAGTCAACCATGGAGCAGAAGGATGGCGAATGGCTAGTGTTTTTAGAGGAGCATGAGCATTTAGGATTGAATGAAGGTTTGAAGGAAGGGTATAAATCATTGGTTCAATTGATGTAAATGAATAGATTACGTCCCATGGGATGGAATCAAGGTCAGGTTGTAAGGATTCGAATGACATGAGGTAAAGATTTCGGAAAGAAACAGCTGTGGGAACAAAAGATTCAGTTGGTAAATAATATAAAATCTGGATTAGGTCATGTGATGAGAGAAAAGGAACTGGGTGCTGAGATGAAGAAAGGATTTTGTCTGGAGGGTCAGTGATATAAAGGTCAAGCCAGGTATCTGAGAATCGAGTGTGATGAGTGGGAAAAAATGGTACTAGATAAAGATTAAGGGAATGGAACAAATTGACAAGGAAGGATTTATCAAAGGATTCGGATAACATACTGGTGTTAAAATCACCAGAGATTATAACATTGGAGTAGGCTGCAGTTAATTGGATTAAAGAGGTTTCAATTGCATCATCAAATGGAACATGGGGAGGTCGGTAAATCACAGCATATAGTAAAGGGTAGAGAGTAGTTGATATTTCAAGGAATAAGTATCCAACGTGAGAAGTATCTGAATAATATTGTTTAGTATGTTATATTGATATTTAGTCTTCTTAAATGTAAAAAGGTGAAACAGAAGTTAACAACATGAGTTTCTAGATGGATTTAATGTTTTATATATTGATGTTTTATATTTCCTCTTCCCTAAAGGGAAAAAATGTTAAATAAGTTGACAACATTAATTTCTATGTGGATTTGTGGTTTTATATATTTATATTTGCTTATCAACTTAAGTGAGAAATTTTCAGTTTACATATTTTGTGAATCGATTCTTTGTTGTCCGTATTACTTATTGCCCTAAAAAGAGACAGGTTGTATTATTAATTCAATAAAACACATTGATCTAAAAATGAATGTGAGAAGTTTATCAAAAGTTTCATATTTTCTTTTCCACTTTCCTTACGAAAATATAGCAGAAGTTAACAACAAAACTTTCAACATGGATTGTGATTTATGTATTTATCATTTGTTATTTCCACTTCCCTAACATGAGAAAGATTATCAGAAGTTAGCATTACTTGTGATTTAGCATTATATTAATTCTGATTTAGTATAATATTAATTCAACATTGATTTTGTGTTTTATATTTTGATATTTTTTTATTTCTACTCAATTATTTTCTTATTTTTCATTTCAACATCTGAAGGTAAAACAGAAATAAATATTAGTTTGAACATAAATTTGGAGTTTCTCTGTAAATGAAGGAGTATAACCTTTCACTTCGAAAAGTAGCAACTAAAACATCGAAATAAATTGAAATACAGTTGTGGGCAATACCTTAATTGTTTTACATCACTTTCCTTAAACCAACTCCATGGTAAAAAAATGAAAAAAGTAAATAAATAGTTCCTGACCTTTCAAGATAAGGGTGTGAGCTTAAGACTGATAAACCTATTTTTTGTTAAGCCTACTTACAACTAATCAAAAGACCAATTCTACTCTGGAGAATAGGTATACTCAAAAAAAAAAAAAAAAAAAAAAAAAATCAATTAGAATAAAATCCAATTAGTGAATTAAAAATCAATATCCCTAGATAAAAAAGGAAGAGATGACAAGTTATTAAGTTAAATTAAGTTTTGGCTCAGCAATGATTTTAGTAAAATGAAACAAAATAGGCTGATGATTGAAGGTATGAAGCTCCAAAAAATGAATAAGAAAAAATTGTGAACACAGACTAGTAAAATATTTATTTAAAACTTGCAAGACATATTTTTCTCTAAAAAAAAAGTTAGAAATATGAATCATGAAGTCACTACACAACCGGAAATTAATTGCACCAATCAAACTGTATGAAGTACTTTATCTTCTTGAAGATAAAAAATAATAGTAACGAGAATAATGATAGTAATTACTATGTTATAGTAATTAATCTTCTAATCTCAGTTTAATTACCACTATGGTAATATTTTATAGTATTCATTAAATTACATTTTTATAAACCTAATCTTAGTTTAATTATCATTATGGTAACATTTTATAGTTTTCATTAAATTATATTTTTTATGAACTTGGTTTCTTACTCAGCTTAAATTTTATTTAATATTTACTTTTTTTTATTTATCTTTTTCTCTTCATTTATAATATTTATTTTATTATTTCCTGATTTCATAATTTACATAACTTCTTTTTTTTTCCAGATGATGGTGGCCATCAATGTTAAGGCTGAAACATTGGCATAATAAAATAATGTTCTGTTATATTTACCTGTTCTTATTTTCCTTCAACTGATATTTCAAAACATCAACAAGAAATACTAATCCGCAGCCAACAAATATACCTATCTAATCTCATTTTACTGCCATTAGTGAACTTACACCTTTTCTATACTCCCTAGCATTAGAAAATAATTAAACATAATAAGAAGTTAATGATTAATCAATCAAAAGTTAATAATAAATAAAATGGAAACTTTCTTTGTTTAAAAAACAGGAGTAACACTTATTAAAAAACATTCCTGCCTGTATATAATGAAATATGAAAAGAAAGTTTGGAAAACATGATTTTAAGAACTAAAATTCAATTTAAATCAAACATTAAAAATCCATTAAAAAAACAGCTTCATTGGTTCCTTCAAGTGGTAAAAAGTTAGTAAATACTACAATCGGAATCTATTGACAGCTTACCTCTAAAATATCAAACAACACCGGTTGACCTAAATTTTCAGTACACTTTGCAGAGACTTCTTTCTGGATGATTTTCAAAAGAGATTCGTCCAATCCCCTAGGATTTGCTAGTGTGACATTCGGCTTGACATCTGGGTAACCTTTGGTAAGCATAACTTGTAAAGTCAGCCTCACATATTGCTGCTCTGTGTCCAATGCTGTGCAAGGGTAAACTTCTAATTCGACACCAACTGCATTGCCACTAAATAAGTAGAGATAAAATTAAGGAATTTTCCAATTTCTTTAACAGGAATAAGAAATGGGAAAATTGTACCTGTCATCAGTTTTGATTTTAATTTCATCAAAAATCGCTTGAAGAGCTGATAATTCCTCCGTTACTCTGCAACCAAACAATAAATTAAGAAAAATCCATGGCCATGAAAAAAAAATCATGAAAATATATATTCCATGGCTATACCTTTCGTCATCATGCATTTTTAAGTTTTATCTTATAAATTACGATGCAAAGATAAAATAAACTTGAAATAATTTCACCATTAACAATTATTTAAAAAAACAAAGTGCAAATATTAAATATCCTTTGATTTATTGATTTCTTCTGCTAGACACTAGTTATGGGTAGGTAACATGACTGTTTGCTGCAATGTCGATACATCAAAGACAAGCGATTATAGAAAAAAAGTATTATTTTCAAATTGATTTCTGATCCTGATATATTGCATCTAGTTTATAAAATAATAAAAGCTGAATATTATCGTTATTGTAGAAAACCTGATTCAAAATAAAGAGATAGTTAGAATTGGTCTTATTTATATCTTAATTTTCGTTTAATATATATGTAAGTGAATGGCTGAAAAAAATATTTCATCTATCCTAGGCATAAAAGCAAATGATAACGATATATCTTAAGAAACGATCCTGAAGAACTTTAGAATCTAAATTTATGTTTGATCGATAAAACATTGTATCTACTTTCGACGTTTTAGTTCGTTATTCCAGGGAAAACAAATTTAATTTATTTATCTCAAGGTAAATTATTCTAGACTGAAATGAGTAGTGAATCAGAGGAGATGGAAAATGCTGCAGATATTGGTATCAGAAGACCTTTGGACATTGGTTATGAGTTACTTCCTGAAGGAGTTTCGGCCGAGGATTTCATCGAATATGACTTGATACCCCTGCAAAAACCAACAAAATATCGAAAGGATGAAATGCCTCTTCATGATTTGTTTGGAGATAAAGCGGTTGTACGCAGAGAACTTCTTGAAGATGAACCAATCAAACATTCCGAACTATGGCTTAAGATCGTCTCCAAATTAAACCCAGAGTTACTCACTAGTCGAAATGGTAAAGTAAATTTAGAAAAAGAATATCTCCCATGTCATTTAGTTGATGACCCTATGCATCCTCGGTTACTTCCTTCATTGCTGCCTAGGAAGTTTATTGAAAAAGATGCGGAACTGGATGGAAATGGGACATCAAATAACAAGAAAACCAAAGATTCCACTAAACAAACGCCGATGTTTGACTTTGAAGCCTTGGATAAATTAAAGGAGACAATTAATTGGTTAAAATTTTGCAAAGAAGAAAGTTCTGAGGAGGGTACTGATACTGAGAGTGACTAAGTGAAAGGTACATAAAAGATCTATGTCTGTTTGTTTTTAATTATTTTAGATATTAAAGTATAGGAAGTTCTAGGAATATAATATAATTAGTGTAATCTCCTTAATAAATTTGAGATGCTATACAGGCAAATATGAATTTGATATATACTAAACTTAAGATTGTTGATAGGAATAATGTAGTATTGATAAGAAGAAATCAGTCACTTTCAGCCTATGCTTAATCTGTCTAAGATTTACAACCCTTTAGTTTAATCTTTAAAATGGATGATCATTTAATCCATCTTAAATGAGAAAAGACATGTGGACCATTTTCTGTATATTCTCTTAAAATGGTTTAATATTTACGGTGCCCCATTACTTATTTTTAATGATTGTCTGAACAGTAACCATACTTATTTTAAAGCCAAATATTTTACAAGCTTTTTATATTTTCGAATATATAGTTATGTTGAAAATATTTATTGATATAATTAATGATGATATCTCAGCTGGGTTTATGGATCCAAATGATTCTTATTTGAGACCCAGCACTTCTATTTCTTATTAAACTTCAGTAGTGTTGCTGATATGATTTTATTCAGAATATTTATGCACAATTTATTAACTGTCTCTTAATCAGTCTTCTTTGATTAATATATTATTGATCCCAGTTATTTTTTGTTCACTTCTATTTGCACCATACTTTATGACTTTGCCAAAAGAAACCCAACTCTTTGAATTGCTTACTCCATTTTTGAAATTAAATTTGTGGACCCTAGAACTAAAAGCTAGAAAAAATTCTTCATTCATTAAAAATACAGACAAACATAAAATCTCTATTAGCATTGATTGCTGTTTACATAAAATGCTTAGAAGGTAACATCTTCACCAATATTGTGCCAACTAATTGTTGAAGACTATTTAGAACTAGATGAACTACCATTGATATTTTCCTGAAATTGTGTTATTAAACACATATTTCCTATTGAAGCTGGGTATCCTATAACAATAAAAACTGTATTTGTTTAAAAACAATTGTTTTTCAATTAATTATTTTATTTTAATATAAATATAAAGTTTAATGCTTAATATTCCTCAAGCAAATACCATGACCTCATTTTTTTTTACATTGCCCTTACTAAAACCATTCCCACACTAATAGATTCATTCCCTCATCAAATACTTTTATTTTAAAGTTTGCCATTCAAAAAATAATCTTCGAGCTGAGTTATGGTTAGAAAACATTAATTAAGTATGTAAAACACAAATTAGCCATCTGTATGGCTTTTGGAAGAATGATTGTAAGGCAATATAACGCAAAATCTGAGAACTATATTGAGCATTTTCTGGAAGACTCAAATAAAATATTAAAATAGTTACTCATAATATTTACAACAATAGTGTGTATTCTTCTGACAGCATCTATACCCTATTATTTAGTGTATTTTATCCCCTTTATACTCATGATTAACGATACCTACATCAATAAGATATAGTCCAGTCAAATAAGGGTTTGCCAAAGAAAAAACTGCCGAACTTTTGTTCTCAACGGATCTATATGTTTTTTGGTGTGCTGAATCCGAATTTGAAGTTTAATAACGGTTATTTTCCGTTTTTTACCTATAACACGAAAACGAAGCTTTAGCGTTCTGGCATGTGTGGTTTAAGAGATCCGATTAAAACTTCATATATAGAGTCCATAGGAAATTTGACCACCTTTTAGATAAGAAAAAGAAATTTTGAGTCGGACGAATAGTTTCGGAGTTATAGTGAAAAACAGTACGGATTATTTAGTGTGATTTTAAGGGACGTTATTAAAACTTCTTATTTAATAGTCTCAATAAGAAGTTTTAATAACGTCCCTTAAAATCACGCTAAATAATCCGTACTGTTTTTCACTATAACTCCGAAACTATTCGTCCGACCCAAAATTTCTTTTTCTTATCTAAAAGGTGGTCAAATTTACTATTGGAGTCTATATATGAAGTTTTAATCGGTCTCTTGAAACACACATGCCAGAACGCTAAAGATCCCGTTCTTTCATGAATCCACGTTTTTTTGGCACATTTTTCGCTATAACTCCGAAACTGTTTGTCCGATCCAAAATTTCATTTTTTCATCTCAAACCTGGTTAAATTTACTAATAGGTAGCATATATGATATTTACATTAAATCTCATGAAACACGCTAACATTCTAAATTTGTATATTTTGGCAAAATATGGCAATTATGACATGTTCGGTGGGCTGGCATAGGTGTTTTGCGGGATTTAATATAAATTACACACACACACACACACACACACACACACACACACACACATACACACACACACAACACACACATATATATACACATATATATATATATATATATATATACACATGATCTAATAGTAAATTTAACCAGCTTTGAGATGAAAAAATGAAATTTTGGATCGTACAAATAGTTTCGGAGGTGTAGTGGATTTTACAACAGCACGGGGTTTTTTTAAGCGTGATTTTAAAGAAGGTTCTTAAAACTTCATATAATTGACTAATAGTCAGGGTTTTGGATCAGTAGGTAAATTTAATCAGCTTTAAGATGACAAATAGAATTTTCGAATCGGACAAATAGTTTCGGATTTTTTTTTTTTTCATCTTTTTTCTTAACCGAAGACTTCCATTGAAGTTCTATACTGGCCTGGGTGGGAAGGTCAAGATTCATTTCGTGGGTCCGCCACGAAATAATTTTTAACCCGCCAAGGTGGGATTTGAACTCACGACTTTCTGCATTCATCACATGGCCAGGAAAGCAATATCTGTCTCGACTAAGAAAACTCATGGAAAGAAAAAGGAAGAATTTTAATTGATAAATTCATACGATTTCATAAATATTTTAATGTTATGTTGACTTTTTAGGGGAATGTTGTAAAGGAATGTTGAAATCTTTTAAATATGCAAATACTCAAGAAGGTCCTTGATCATAAAATACAAAATCATAAGCTTGATTTATTTTCTTTTAGATTTATTTAGGAAATTGTCTAAGCTCATTGCATGGTGATTGCTGATTGGAAATAATGGATTCGTTGTATTCAATATAAAAGACCCTTTGTGCTCTGGTGAATTAAGCTCATCAGGAGTAGCATTTCATCAGCTTAAATTTACATTTCAAAGTAACGTCACTGTTGCTATAAAGAATGAACTTGTGATATCTTTCAAAGCGAAAGTTAATGATATAGGTGGAATAAAATTGAAACAACGTTTTTATTAGCAACAATTTGAAATCTTTTATTGTAGCATTGTTGACTAAGTTATTAATGTGTGTAACGAAAAAAAACACATGACACTTTGTTAAACTTATTTATGCTAACGCCTCAAGAAAAGTTTCAGAACTTAATTTCTAATCTCGGTTTATTTTGAATAGAAATCACTTAACTGGATTTTGATCATTAATTAAAACATAAGCAAATTCATACTCAGAAGATGTCAAGACCTAAATTATCAAAAGAAGAGAAGGCTGCCAGGAGAAAAATACAACAGAAAAAATATTACCTCAAGAAAAGACAAAAATTAGGAATAACTTCACGATATCCCCGTCAAAAACCAGATTTAATGGTATCAGGTGGGTTTTAAATTTTTTTTTTTAATCACACATCTTGATTATTGTCAAGTTCTGAACTATAGAAGCTTACACTTCCCTGTCAAGGATAAAAAGAGTAAATCAGAAACTGTGAGATACTAACTTTTTAGTATCGTTGGATTCGTAGTGAAAGTTTCGATTCGATGCTCCCTAGAAAAGCAGTAAAAAGACTAATTACAGCTATTATACGGAGCATCGAATTCGATTTATGGATAGCATGGATTTAGCCCTAATCCATTCTAATCTTCCATCATTAAAAAAAATTTACAATTATTTCCCGTTCTTCCTGAACAAGTTTTTAGAGTAAATGAAGAAATGAACAATACTAATTTGCAACTACAATCTAAATATTTATACATTCGCACAATCCGGGTGAGGTATTTTGATTTAGTACTATTTTGTATTGTTTTTTAGTTTATGCCCACATTGGAGCCCTTAAACCAATCCATATACACTAAAGTCTTTAAAATATTAGTTGTGATGTTTTCTCAACCTCCTCTTCTCTTCCAAGAACTTTTTCATTCTTTCTGATCTGGACGCCCTTCTCATCCATAATGGTGTATTGATATTTTATGTTTGTTATTGGCTAGGTTAATATCTTCCATTGTTTTAAGGTGAATTTTTAGGTCCAATTTCGGTATTGAAATTTGTACTAGTCCTGCAATCTGTCTAGAAAGACGGGGTTAAGCGAGTTAGTTGGAAGAGGCAGAATTGGGCTATGAGCTGATGAAATGTCATCGCCGGATTTGATAATGGTTCAATAGGTGGAAATTCGGGAAGAAATGAAGGTGTCGAGGATATCAAGATTTTTTTTATAGATACACAATTAGTTACAGTCATTTTCATACATTACATGTCTTTTTTTTCTGACTTTTTAAAATTTATTTTTTAATTTTAGGAGTAAAAAAACAAAACATTTTTTCTAAATAACAATGAATTTTTATCAAGTTTTTTTTATTTGAAACAATGAATAAATAATAGTGTTTTCAATTTATTCGTCGTTCATTTTCATACAGTTCGATAATCTATATCTATAGCTACCATCTACTATTATATAAAAGGACAAGCCATATTTTGTTTGTGATCATTAATCGCGAAAACTACAGAACTAATCTGTTCCAAATTTTAACCACATCTTTATAGTTCAAGGAAGGTTTAGCAATAATAAAATTTAAAGATTTTCAATTATATTGTCATAAAAAAAGCGATAAATATGTGGTGGGTGAGTTAAATTTTGATAATCGACCGATAGGTGTTTAGCACCATTCCAGAGAGGTTACAAAGGCATGGCGTTATGTTGGGCTAGAAATTTATGATAAACTTTATTTATTTTCAATTCAATTGTTATTAAAAAAGCTATAAATAGGAGTGAAATGTGGATCCCAGTGTAATTTAAAAAAAGACCGATATATGTCCATTCTATTACAGGTTGCAATGGTAAAACTAATAAACACCACTGTACCAAATTTTAACTACATCTTCATATTTCCAGGAGGGTTTATAATAATAAATTTCACTATAATAATAATTAAAATATATAGTCGAGTGCCAGGAACGAGGTTTGCCACACTGTCTGTCATATACATTTATTATTATTAAAATCAATAAAATCATTTCTGCGAATTTGAATGTCCTTATTATGCTTTTACGTACTCTTTAAACACCTTATCAATACCATTTTAATCTGGTTAAAAATTAATGACATGCATGAAAATATCATTGGGAAGATTTGGGTCTTCATTGCAGGACATTGCCTTTTATTACATCTACAAGTCTTACGATTTTCATAAAATTTTATGATGTGGCCTTTCATGTGTTTGCAATACACTACTTTAGGTAAAATTTCTCTTTCCTAAAAAAAAAAAATCTTTGTTCCTTCATCCACCAAAAGGTGGATTGAAAGGCGCCATTTGGAGTAAGCAGATAGGAGTAGCAGAATCAGCTTACAATTGTGTTTGGGTGAATGGCTGACAACTAAAAATATTGTATACATTTTTTTATTTATGTTTTTTTAGGCTTTAGTTAGACGCCATTGGCCAAAAGATCCATCTTGGTTGCTTTATTAACCCTAATTAATCTATCTGGTTGTATATCTATATTAAAATTAAATTAAAACATGTGCATAATTTCTGTATCAATAGTATCAAATCACTTAGCAATCGTTTATGAATATCATTATAAAATCACTGGTAGGATAAACAAATGAAATTCAAGTGGCGGGGTATGCTAGTCATTATACATTTGCTAAAATAAAATATAATATTTTGTTGGATATTCTCTCATTCTAATTACCTCCCGAAGCCGCTTTGGCACTGATTTCACAAGTTCTTTTGGTTGTATTTGGAGTTTGAAAACAGTTAGCATTTTTTTTTTCTATACTGGGATTATTTTACTAATACCCTTCAGTTATTAAACTATGCCCCTTACCCAACAATTAGAAACAACTATTACATCTTTTATTTCATAAAAAACATGAAACATAATTACATAGAAAAGGAAAAAAAAAATGAATAAAAATGTTTGTTAGAGAGGACAGAATAATAGTTGTATGTTGGAAAACTGTATAAGGTACTGCCATAGGAGTTGGTTGCTCGACAACCCCATCGCTTGTAGTCCTTATAAATCGTGGTGCTAGTGATTGGAATAAGAAATCAAGAGGGTTATAAGAAAGGGAATCCCCAGGAGGACAATATACAGCTGAAAGTTTTATATGGAAAGGAGTTGAAATGATTGCTGAGGTGGATTGAAAGGCGTTATTTAGAGTAGATAGGAGTAGCAGAATTAGCTTGCAATTGTGTTTGGGTGAAGGGTTGACGACTAAAAATATTGTATACATTTTAAATCATTTATTTTGAAATTATCAAGAATCTAGTCTTCTATTTATATGCTTTCTGACATCTAAAGGAGCCCATTCGTTATCAAACTGATGGCACGCTATAACGTCATGAAACTCTGTGTTGCGTATCAAAGCGATCCATGCTTCTTCTTGGTGTGCAATAGAACATTATACAATGCTGAGTAGTTCTACGAAATTCACTTATTTGCAATTTGCGAGTTACAATTGTTTGTAATAAGGAGTTAAATTTACTATACGAACCTATGTACTAAGTTTTGACCAAGTTCCGTAATAAACCTAAGCCAGCCCACTTAAAATGTCAAAATCGTCATATTTTGTCTACGTGCTGGCTTGGGTTTGTTAGGGAACTTAATCAAAATTATAACGGACACACATTAGCACACGCACACGCACAAGTACACGTACATACACATGCACATACACACGCACACGCGCACTCATACACAAACGAACCCGCTCATGAACACGCAAACCCACATATACAAACACACTTGATCACATAGACACACACACACACACACACACACACACACACACACACACACACACACGCACATTTTATATATATATATACATATATATATATATATATATATATATGAATATGTGTATACATGGCTAATAATAATTGTTATATCAATTATTTTTTGTTTTCCAGCTGAGTTAATACAGAAAAATTGGGTTCGGATACAACGTAGTGCATTCAATGAAGACATACAAAATTACTTTGTACAATTGTTTCAAAGACAAATGAAGGAAATTGCTTCTGAAAATACAAAATATCCTGTTGTAGAATGCCCAGATACACAAATTAATCAGGAGATAACATCTAAATCAGTACCAGAAATTAATGAAAATTCAAAATCATCTATCAATCTTGAAGAAAAAGCGTCATTGTAGATTTTTAAATGAAAAATTATTTCTATATGCAACCCATTTCAGTTCAAAGCAATAGGGGCTGTTAAAAAATATATTGAATCCTTTATTCATTATCTATCAAAACTCGGGTACATTGTAAAAGCCTAAGATGAATGTAGAAGTTATTCAATATAAAATGGTATTTTCACATAGTTGTTTTGTATATATACCTATATAAATTTATATGATTATACACTCCAATATAATCATCCGGATAATAGTTCCAACTCTTATAACCAGAATTCAGGATGCCTCACATTATTCTTTTCTTTATTAATTTTTATATATAAGGAATTATTAAAAGGAAACATTTTACAGTGAGGATTAGTTTAAGATGTGGAAATTATGAGCTGCTTTTTTTAGTCAGGGAGAAAGGGCAGGGAGGAAAGTGGTTAATACTTGTTCAAGATAGTTTGAATTCGCAATAAAATTTGGAAAAATGAAAACTTAGAATAACTTTCTTTTTTGGTCTTACTGATTAGAATATTATATCATACTTGGATATTTCAAACTAAAAAACATTTCTTTGTTGGTGTTGGATACTTAAGTAAATTATTTTAAAACTTATAATAAAAATAATTTATATAAAAAATATATTTACTAGTTACAATATATACATTCATGTAAAAATTTGAACTAATCATTAGCCACTTATTAATTTAAGTATAAAATTACAAATAAATCTCACGTATAAGAATACATATACATATTAGTTTATAAAAATAAGTGTTCTAAAAAACTAAATATTTACATATATACTAGTCAGTATAAAAAATCTTAAACTTTATCAGTTTTGAACTTAGTTTTGGCAGTAGGCCCATCACTTCATGCTTTTGATTCGGGGAAGGCACGACTTCAGGCCTTTGAGTGCTTTTCAAAGTCCTCTTGATATTATTCTTACATTGTCATATTATTGTTATTTGGGGGTAGTCTTCTATCTCTGTCCGTTGTTCCTCTAATACTGTGGAGATTGCTTTAAGCAGGTTGTGGGGAAAGTGGTCAAGGAACATTCTTGGCAAGATCCTGATTTCCTCTTCAACAAGCTCCTCTGGATCCATCCACCTCATTTCGTAGGTTTCTTCATCTTCCCCTTTCCTTTAAAAAGGAAACAAATATAAATTAATTGAATAAAAAAGTTTTGTTAAATAATCAGTTTATAAATTTAAACTAATACTTAACCCTCCATCACTTAAACGGTGTAAATTTGTACACCAGACACTTTTTGAAATTCATATTTATGATTAGAGTGATCAAAAGTAGCTAAAGTTTCCTAAGTCTGAGTTTCAAGGACTAATCTTTGAGTGGAAGAAAAATTTTGTTTTAAAAAATTTATAAAAATAATCATAATTTATTTATTTATTTTTTTAATCCTTTATTATAACAATAATTTTTAAATCAAAGTCAATGACCACTTCATGTAAAAAAATCATAAGTCTAAAAAATAAAACAAAAAAAATGTTGGATTACAACTGTACTCCACTCAATTTTTTATATATACGAATAAGCACACAAGAGAAGAAGGGTTAAGCAAATAAAAAATTATATACCTATAAATAAATCTGTAGAATAAGAGCAATATGGCCCAAAAATAACTTTATTAAAAATTATCCACAATCCCAGAACTGTTTCAAGCAAGCAAGAACAAGTATAGAATAAGCAATATCATGAAGAAACATGTAGTCTTGTCACTGATAGTGAAAATCAAAGGGAAGAAATAGTTATATATGAAACACCGAGGATTGGAAATATAAGACTAATGCTCCTTCTCTTGACAAGAGAAACCTTCCAGTTTATTGAGCATAGCAATAAATAATATCCTAATTTACGATTCTAAATGTTCCATCTGGTGATTATGAGTGCTTCTGACACATTAATCTTAGAATTCTTTTTTACCCAATTTCGCTGTTATGTCATTGTTCCACCAGATGAGGGATATGTGAATTTAAAATTGGATATATGAGGGTTCATCTTCGAAATTCTGAACAGCGACCTGAGGAAGTAGAGGATTTTAAGAAAATAGAAGTATTATAGGAATCTGATATTCGAGGGATTCGCAGGTATCATGAAGCCTATAGTTCAATAATTATTATCAATAGAGACCTGCTATAGTAATATACACAATATAGCTATTTATATGAAACTAGAAGCATTTTATAGTGAATATTAAATTCCTTGGATTAAATGATCTTTGCCATAGTTTCATTAACTAAGTTGCTTGTCAAGATAAAATTCTATAAGTAACTTTATTCTTTAGTGATGTGTTAAGTGGATACAGTATGGAAGGTTATTATAGGTAATAAGTTAATTTAAGTTGTAAGTAACATGTTTATAAAATTACTTCTCATCTTTCGTTTTTCTTTTCCTCGCTATGTGTAGTATTCTGCCAGCAGAATGCATCTTCACATGTGTATAACGCCTTGACATAACATCCTACGCAAGATGAAAAATGTTTATTATTAAACTTATTTTTGTCATAATATATGTTTTATGAAGTTAGTATAGAGCAAAACTAAATTTCCATCATTCCAATGAATTTGTTACCAATTAACAGTCAAATCATCTAAATAAAAAAAAAAATGCTTGAGTATAAAATCTTGTAAACAAAATTTGATATAAGTACAATGAGCACATAATACATAATACATCCTTTTTATCAATATTACCTTAGATGCTTTAATTAATAAAGGCAATGATACAGCACTCTTGAGTCAAAAGCAGCACTAGTTTAAACAAAGTCCAAGCAGATTATCTTTTATTTTGGTGGGAAACTGAAATTGCTAGATTATTTTGCAGCTCACCCTTCATGCACAAGTTGAAATATTGATGCTTTACTTATAGAGATATAATAATTTTCTTAAGAAATTTCTAGACAAAAGAAAAGAAAAAAAAAAAAGAAGAAAAAAACTTGAATAAAATTGAATGTTTTTCATAAATATGAATTTATTGTCCCCTTTTTCTGCTTTAGGGCTTATTTTATGTTTTTTAAATTTACCATATTTTTTAAGACATCCATAAATTTTTTTTTTATTTTTTATTTTTTATTTATTTTTTATTTTATTTTTTATTATTTTTTGTTTTTTCTTCCAATTTTGAAGTTTATTTTCCGTTTGTTGATTGATCTTTATATTCAAACATTTTTTTTTTTTTTTTTTTTTTTTTTTGCTCATTTAATACAATTTTTAAATATTTTTATACCTTAAAATTAAAATTAATTAATTTATTTTTTTACCAGAAAATCAATTTAGAATAATTTAAGACTAATATAAAATATATTAAACTATCATAAAAGTCATAGCTTCATCAATTTATTAACTTACACTGTGAGGGGGTATCAGAACTCTTCTCTGCTGCTCTGGCTGCCGCATGCGAGGTGTTGGCCTTTCATTGCGCCATACTGATTCCAGATCACCTGCTGGCACACCAAATAGTGCGTATCCGAACCCATTGAGAAACACTCTATACTGTAATAATCATATATTTTAATGCTTTACATGCATAATGATAATAATTTATTTTAATACTTTAGTTCAAAGGATCCACACAGTTGTAATAAAGTTCATAAATGCTTATAATTTATAAATAGCTCATGTTTCAACCACTGTTCTAATCTTCATTAGGAAAAATAAACTGAAATAAATGTTTGCTGATAATAATCAACAATGTAAATATAAAAAGAAGATGATCAGGGATCCAGTTAGGAGAAATAAAAATAAAAACACGTCCAAGTAAAAACTTTTATGGACTGCTGACGTTTTGACCTTACAGGACTTCTTCAGGGCTAAAAGGAAGAAAAAAAAATTAGATGTGACCAAACATAACAGACAGATAAAAAATGATGCATGGATATTATAAGAGCTAATAGTAGTATTAAAAAAAATATAGATGTCATGGCAAAGCAAAAAATAAAATTATAGTGTAATAATACCTATTAAAATGAACATATTAATAAACAAAGTGTTGATACGAAGAAGCAAGGTAAGGATAAGGTCAACACAAGAAAGATAAGAGAGGAAAAAATAACATAAATAGAGGAATAAATAAAAACTATGATAACAACAAATAAAACGTTAATAGGAAATAATGATTTATACTATAATAATAGTAAATAAATAAGACAATAAATGAAAAATATCACAGGAAAGAAGGAAAGGTTATAGTTATAAGATGAAAACAAGGGAATAAGGGAGGGAATTGTACAGCAATCAATAACAGTGGAATAAGAAAGAAAAGGGAGAAAATAAAACTTACCAACTAAATTACTCAGGAGAGGAGACAATAGTTAATTGTTATAAAAAGGGTAAAACCGCTGGGCAGAAAATGAACAGAACAGAAAGGCACAGCAACATGAAACATGAATAGGAAAAAGAAACAATGAATAAATGACAACAAAAAAATTAAGCAAAACAAACATATGTGACCATCAGACGACAAAAATAACAAATAAATGCAAATATATTATAATTAATAATACACAATGAAGAATGACAATGCCATCATGATATAGCTGTACAATATGGTATAAAATGATTACAGTGTGATAACAAATTCTTAAAAAGAACAGAAAAGTTAGTGAAATAAAAAGGGAAGGTAAAAAATAATAAAAATACCTGATAAAAGAAATATGAAAAAGGACCGAAGGAAAGGTTATTGTTTTTTTAAGAAGAAATGATATCTGGGAATAAGTGAGGGAAATATACTGTTTATCAATTTTTTTGTTGATGGAATTAGGTTCAAGATGGATATAGATGGATTCTGATAATAAAGGTTTACTTTGAAGAGAAGCGGTTTCAATGTGGTTTAAGGATAAAACATGTTCAGAAAGTTTAGTCTGGAGGCAGAGGGATTTTTGGAAGAGATGGAAAGTTTATGTTCAGAGATGCAGGTTTGATGTTTATCTGTCAGTTATCACTTGATCACATCTAGTTCTTCGGTTAATTTTAGCCCAGAAGAAGACCTGGAAGGAAGTAGAAATCTTGGCACTCCTTAAGAGATTTTTACTTGGACGTATTTTTTCTTTCACCTGACTGCATCCCTAATCATTTTCTTATATTGAAAGAAATGTTTACTGATTATAAACATTTATGCTATATTTAATCATTAAGGAACCATTATTACTAGGGTTATTATTTTTAAAATTAAAATTCAGAACTGAGTAAACTATTTATCATAAGATGAAATAAACTACGGGGAAGAATATATGTACTTAAGAACTTACTTTGGGTAATCTACAGGCCTGAAGGACATTAAATATTTGTGTTCTCAGATCTTCAAAGTTCGGAACATTTAACCTCATGATGAAATCGTCTCCAAGCCCAACGGACATCATAAAGTCCTTTGTCCCATCTGCCCCTTCCCTCGACATTATGCCCCCTATAATAATATATTTTATATGTGAAATTTGTTCGTAAGAACATGAAAAAAAATAATAAGACATGAGATACTGACCTGGTGTGGAGAAACCGTACACTTTGAGATCAGGATATTTAGGCCTTAACAGAAAGCCTAGGATAGCTGCAGTTCCTGCACCCAGGCTATGCCCTGAAAATAAAACCAATCTAATACTTTCCGTATTTTACACAGACTTTAATTTTATGCTCTGAAAACTCTAAAATCTGCAGAAAAACCAAGTAATATTTTTTTAAAAAAATGACCTATCAATAATAATATTTCTTTAAAACTATAAAAATATCACAATGTGTATTTTAGGTAAAGGGAAAAATAACATTTAAAAAAATCTTGCTTATGATACATTATTTTTTTATTTGAAAAAACAAATGAAAACCTTACTTATTATTAAATAAATCTAATATTAGATTGATAGCTATCCAAATTAACTTTTTACATCTTCTTCTTATGCATCACCCTGTAAGTGCCTTTTAGCGTAGGGGAAACTTTTTACTTAACAGGACAAAAATATGTTACTTGAAACAGCTCCTTGTATTGGAACTTATTCTTAAGCAATTAATTATCATTATGTAATATCAGTAACTATCTAATTAAGTTCATGATACTTTATGGGATTAAAAGATAATTATGCCATAAATAAATATTTAATGATAAAATTTCAATAGGGTAAGTCACCAGCTATGGAAAAGCAACTACAATTTTCACAATAACAAAGGATTACTCCATTTGTTTGTGATATCACTGAAATACCTTTTTTGTTTTAGTAAGATCATTTTTAAAAGTGAAGATTCTCAAGGAATTATTCTAGAATAACCTCATTAATTTGTAGTTTTTGAGTTATGTAGCTTTTCGTTAAAAGTCTGGCGGAACAAGCTCCATTATGTTCGATTATCTGATTTTAAATGAGAATAGATTGGACTGAACATAAACAGCTTATGAAAATATGAGACAGGGCCGGAACTAGATTTGTCTGGGGGAAGGCAAAGGTCAGTTCGCAGCCTCCATTGCCCCTCCCTCCCTCCTCACTCTCCCACCATTAAAATACAATAAGTCCATAAGCTATTTTTTAGATACGGTAGTTGAAATTTCACACGTGTATGTTATGAAGAAATTTTATTGATGAAAAAAAAAAATTATTATATTATTACACTTATGCATGACTAATAAAATAATTTCTTTTCAAATTTTCCATCCCCAGAAATCAGCTGCCTGGGGTACATCTCCCTCTTGCTCTGCCCTTGGCCTGATACAACGTATAAGTTATGGTCACCCCTATCCATTTCAAATTCTTTGTTATTACAAACGTTCTTTCTGCTAAAAAAGAAAAATTGAATTTTCTTCATTTGATTATATCTTTTTAAAACAAATACTTCATCATTTCTAGCAATGGTAATATTTGACCTTATGTCTCTTAAATGATATTATTAGTTAATGTAGTTTTATTATGTACTTTGGGGGTGGCTATTGCTTAAAGAAAACTGGAAATATTGAAAGCAGATAATTTACAAAAATTACATTCTGATTTCTTATAATTTTTAAATTTTTATTAGGGGTGATTACCATATTGTATTCCATTACTGCTTATGTAGAAAACCCATTTAGAACTGTGGCTATAAATAACTCAGATAAATAGTTGTTTTAATTAATTTTCAACTATTATTTCATGATCACTTTCTAAACTAATAAGTTATTACAAATTTTGGGAAATAGTGTATCAAGTGGTTGTGTTTTTAAATATATATTTTATATTCTAAACTTTTGAGAATTTATGTATCTAACCAAAGATGTCATCTTACAAACTGTATCAATGAAAATTCCTTTTACATCAACCAGCTCCCTTAATTATGACCATGAATAGCGATTTACCTGAATTTTAGGGAAAAATTATTACCTGTAAGTACTAGTCCATACTCAGGGAACTGAGCAAAAGCTTTCTCAAGGAGGTTGTTGTCTTCAATATGCTTTCTCAAATTGATTGCACACATCATAAATCCTTTGTGGAACTGCAAAAGATGACAATTTATGATTCATTTATAAATTTGTTTTTCTTAGATGTTAATGTGTTTTATAATATTATATGAAATGTCAATTTTTGTTTATTTATTTTTTTAATATTGAATCTGTGACATGTCAATTTTTAAATAGATATGAGGGGTATGGATAGATTGAACACGAAGGTCAAAGATATATGTTGAATGGTTGAAGATATTAATGGTTTGTGAAAAGAGATTGGATTATTTGAGATGTGATGAATGGATCATTATTTACTGATAATACACATGTGTCTTCAGCTTTACATGATAAGGATGGTGCTAGTATGAGTTTTGATGTCAGCTGTTTACACAATGTAGAGGATGGAATCTAGGCTGCTTCCTTGATGAACACCGCCAGACTGAGAAATTGAGAAAGACTGAGAAAAGAGGGATGAATGGGAAAAATTATGACTTACTTTGGATGTTCTATAAAAAAAAAAAGTATGTAAGATAGGAATTTATGGAGTTTGTAAAGCTGTCCCAGGAGCCAGACTCACTCAAAAGATTGTTCTACATCAAGAATCCGATGCAATACGTACCATGCTCCAATGATGAGGAGACCACATCCACAACTCGATGACGTTGCTAGATAGTAGAGTGTGATGTTCAGAAACCAAATTGGGGATCAGGAATAGTATGATTGGATTCTTGGATAGGGTAAAGGTGTTTCAGAATGTGTTTTCCAGGATGTTTTGCTATAATAGACAAGATATATTTAAATTTTAAATAAATAACATTAAATAAATTTTAAATTAAAGTCTAATAAACATTAAATAAATTTTAAATTAAAGTCTAATTTTTCACAATTGAGCTATTTCTCTCTATAAATGAAAATTATTCGTTTAATGTGTTAATGACTGATAATCAGATAAATTAGTTCCATAGTGATAAAATTAAGATAAAATAAATTGAAAATTTATGTAAATAGGATTATTTTTATATATGACAATTTACCAGGCTGTTTGGAGGGATTCCTTCAGTTTCTAATCTCTCAGGATATGCAGTGAGGTCGGTGAAAACATCTCTCATAGAGATAGAGCCTCTTATAACAATGACAATACATCTTGTCTTATGATCAACAATTACTAAAAATGGTAGCTGAAAAATAATTAAAATATAATTTTTAATTTAGTAATGCTAAGAATAGAATGAAATATTAAAAACTATATATGTGTATATATATATATATATATATATATATATATATATATATATATATATATATATATATATATATATATAATTTGAATTTAAAACATATCTTGAATGTGTGGAATTGCATATATATTTCATAACATGGAATTATTTTTGTAGAATTTAAAAGGAAAAAAATTAAAATACAATATGCTAGTCCTTAAATAAAAACCTTAACCTACCTCAAAAATATAGTTCTTGAAAGATGCATACAAGATATCCCTATCAGAGAGCTTGGACAGTGCTTTAACACCAGCAAGGTTGCAAAGGCAGCAGTTGTCTCCACGGACCTGTGTAGGCTTCGATCTGAAATAGTTATTGTATTTACAAGAATTTTTAATACAACAATAATATCAACATATATTTATTATTAACGAGCGATTGGCTATTACCTAAAACAAGCGCAACAAGTACTGTTTGCCATGAGCTTGAAGGTACCAGTCACACAGTGTAGGAACATCATCATAGGGCACCCGTATGAGGAGAGTGCGAACCTCATGTAGTGTTCAGCCTTCTCCAAGCTCATCCATTCTGGCATGTTGCAAAATGCTTCTTTCACATCTATGAAATAAAGAAAAAAAATTTAAGATATATGCTGTAAATAGAACTATCTATCAGTTGTTTATAAATTCTCTTAGCCGTTTAGCCTCTTATATTTTATTTATTACAAAGTAACTTCTAGTGCAAGTTTCATTAAAAATCACTTTCTATGGATAAATTAGTACAGAAAACATTTTCTCTTTTAAACAGAAAACTAAGAACCAAGCTATCATAGATTCCTCATATCTAGTTGTAAAACCTCAAGCTATATTGAAAGTTCATTAATAGAAGTCTAAATTTTTATGTCGAAGTATATTACATAAAAAGTAATAATAAAAAGAAAAACATTTACCTGTTGTGTATTTGAGTCTCTGTTCAGCAATGAGCTCAATCCTCCTTTGCTCTCGAGATTCTCTCTTCTGTTTCACCCGAAGGAGGACAAATCCAGCTATTAGATCTGATGGGACCAGATCTGTGTCCCTGAACATACAGCTGACTAGCCCTGAAACATATAGAAACTAAATTATTCACTTATTTACAGTGTTAAGCTTTTATTGCTGTCTTGAGCCAAGTTGTATCATTCAATTAGTTCACTCAATTAAAAATTGTATCATTAAACTAGATCTCAATACTATTTCATACTCAATCACGTAATTTAACTATTTTGATATTCTTTTGTAAATTAATTTGTTTTGATTGTTAATTTTTTTTGTTATTTGGTCACATCCAGTTTTTTTTTTTTTTAGTTTTAGCTCTGAAGAAGGCCTGTAAAGCAAGTCAAATTGTCAGCACTCCATATAAAGTTTTTTAAACTTGGACATCCAGTTTATGATTCTCAGACCATTGTAAACAATGATTTATACACTAAACTTAAAAAAAAATGATATAAATAAGAGAAATCAAAATAAAACTATCTAATGTACCTGCAACTTGGGAGAAAGCCTCATGGCTCTGCTTGTCCCTGATGATCCAACAAAAGACCCAACGGAACCTCCTCACCCAGATCCTGGTAACCTTGCGGTGGTAGAGGGTGTCTAGGCTCACGTCAGGCTGAGAACCTCTCAGCTTCACCGACCCTATGGGGTCTATCACCATGAAGAGTGTAAACATTGCCAGCGCAAACAGCAACCAATCCAATATGACGATTACTAAAAAATAAGATGTTAATATAACCGAGTTTCAACTAAAATAATTTACTTATGTCATAGTATTTATAGCTATAGGATGTATCCTGGTGTTTTACATGGTGCTTCTGAGCATTGGACAACTTTAATTGATGAATCAGCAATTTTTTTTTTTCTTCATGTAATGATTAAATTGCATGACGCTTAATTCTCCGTTGCCTGTAACTTTTAATGGGACAAGAGGACAGTAGGCCAATGCCACATGAGCTAGTACCTCAAGGTAAGAAGAGAAGATGGGAAATATGCAAGATAAATTTGTAATTGTGAATAATGAAGGAAATTATATAATATTTAAGGCTTTACAATGGATAAAGGTTTAATAATAGTCAGCAAATTTTTTCTTAAAAGGAATATTTTTCTCTGTAATATCAGCATTTAGACCATTGGACACCAATAAAAAAAAAAGAAAAAAAGAGAGAAAAAAAAGGCATTCAGCAGTACTCATAAAACAAAATTGCACTGAATACACTATTCATAGGTACCACCATTTTTGAATATCTGAACAATTCAAGATGTCTTTATAGATTCATATTTTTTAGATTTATTAAGGAGAGAATAATGTTGACAGTAGATTGAAATTTTGAATAAGTTGGTCCCAGGGACATTCATAGTAAGAAAAATACGTTTAGGTAGGAAACTGTTCATCCAAACATTGGTTCAACAATTACGGTATTTTTTGTTTTCAAACCTAGGACTAACTTCTCCATAGTTTTTTAGATTTTATTTTGTTGATATCTTTATTTAACAGTATCTAAAAGCTTGTTCTAAAATTATAAACTTGCAGAATTATAATTTAGGGAATATAATTATAGGAAGTAAAAGTGATTATGTACATGCAGTATACCATCAATGGCAGTGTTGGTATAGTGATCGTACTGCTCGCATTTGATCACTTCCATGTAGGCCCACATCGTACCCATCACGTTCCAGGCTATCTCAGGGATCAGCAGGAAAATCCTGTCAACAGATATTTGTTTCTTAATGGACTGATTAAGAGAAAGAAAAATAATCTCTGCCTATTTTTAACAACTTTAAAAATATTTTAATTAATAAAAAAAAATAATTATTTGATTAGTATTTAATTGGATAGATAGCATTATATAAGATATGGCGATGCTAAAAGTTCAAAGCCATTTGATATAGTCACCAATGTCACTGTGCTGATACATGCACTATCCAAGTTAATGGAACTGATATTGTTCAAATAGAGAATGACTAATAATCAGAATAATCTTACACAAGTTATTAAAAATAATAATTAACAAACTACTGGATTTGCTGTATAAATATCCGGAACAACTCCATTATTGTCACTTATGACACTTATCACGCGAAAAATACCTCTTCTGGAGTTGTATCTAGTTTCGATCAGCCATCGATACATTACGATCATTTAGTTATAATGTTTTACTTCATTAAGTCATGAACTCTGTTTAGAAGACCTAGTTTTCACTGAAAGGTTCTTTAAGAGGGTTCGTTTACATTTTAATCGTACATCGTAGTTTAATCGACAAATATGCTAAAACTGTAATAAGTCGATTCCATATATTACATCAAATTTAAAGTGGAATCACGGAAAATTGGATTATATGATAAAATTTAATGTTCTTTTCTTTTCTGAGGTTAATATAATTTAATTAGAAATTTGTTATTGTGTAAAGTTTGGGTATGGGCAATAATAACCATAGCAGTTTTTTTCCCCTTAAAAACAAACAACAACAACGGAAAAGTAAAACAAAAAAAAAATCATGGGTAAAAGTTGTATAACCTTTAAAGCAAGGTCATTGAGGACTTCCTGGCAATTACCGAAAATTCTGTTCTCTACAAATAATTCTAGTGTATTCTGTAAGCTTATGGGAGGAGCAGATCTATGTATAATTTCAGTTGTTAACATGTCCGGGAAGTTGATGGTGTATGTGCTGTGCGGGTTTAGCTTTTGGACTGAGGATAATCTAATGGTATCAACCATTCTTGTATGCCCAAGTCTATATTCGTGATTAATCTTAAGATATCCTTATTAGATACTTAAGATACTTTGCATTGATAATGGCAGAATTCAAAAATGTAAATCTTGGAAAAGAGCTGATTTGATCTTTACATTTTTCAAAATGGAAAATTTTGATCTTGGCAATCGTTAAGATAATGAATTAAATATTTAAATCAATATCATGTATAAATATCCTATACATATATACATTCTAATAGTAAGCGTTTTGTGATACCCATAATTGTAAGAAAAGTAATTGATTTTGTTTTATAGTTATGCCTACAGATGGCTGTTGATACACAACATATTAAAAATATCGATATTTTTCTTGAAAGATTTTAGCGTATCGTTCATAATATATATTTTTTTAATGTGCAGTAATATAGCATAAGTAATTTTAATTTTTTTAAGTAGTAATAGGAATAGATAATACTTTATTGTTTGCTGAATTCCTTTTTTTTCAACTAGTTTTATATAAATTGATAATAAAATAATGTTTTTTTTATTTATATCCTTTTCCCATTATATATGAAACAATGTTATAATTCTAGTCAATAAAAAATCATCATGGGGAAGTGAAGAAGTAGAACAGAAGTTTGTAGGCCCTCCAAAATAGGGCTAGAGCATGTCGTTATACCCGGCGCGGAAGTTGGGGGATCAGTGTTTATAATCGCTTATCCTCAACCATACTCTAACGTGATTTTTCCTAATCCTTCTGATATTTTGATGCACCCGCATTTTTAAATATATTTACAATAAGTATGAAGTTGTTTTGGTTATATAGTTTTAATATTGTAAGCAGAGTGAGGGGGACATTTAGCCTTAACATGTCCGAGGAAGTTGGTACGTTACAATATGTAATTTTCTTTATATAATAAAAATACAACAAACTAACAATATATATTTAAAAAAAAGTAACAAAACCTTATAAAATTGGTTTTAAACAAGCAAACGTTTTTAATGTTAGGGGCAGGGACAGTTGCTAAAAACGGTACTGGTTGCAACTGTAGGTAGTACACATCTAATTGTAAGTATGAGTACCTACTGTCTTAAATTTGATTCATAATAAACTACTTTTTAATGTTAAACATTTAAAACAAATTTGTTCCTATTAGTTGTTGTGAAATCAGTTAACGGCCTACAATCTCTGTTAATAAACTATTAAAAAAAAAAATGTATGTAATAAAGAAAATATATATATTTTTCTTCAAATCAATCCCTATAATTGAAGTTTCACTGTACTTAAAATTTATTTTTGTTATCACCATATGTGTAAATTTTTGAAAGTTAATTATCAATAAAATTTAGAACACTATACAAAATTTTCAATATAAATCATTGATACTTAAGTACTAAAGTATCATATTAGGTGTCTGAGCCTTGCTAGGACTAATATAAATGCTGCTCTTCTGCAAGTGAATATTTTTTCTATGAGGTTTCTGTAGTTGACTGTTGGCATTACATCCTACAATCAACTATAGTGAGTAGAGAAATAGTCAGGGATGCAGTCAAGTAAATAAACACGTCCAAGTTTTTAAATTAAAAAAAAGTTATATTTGGAGTGCCGACGTTTCGACCCGCCTTGCAGTCTTGTCTTCTTCAGGCCTAAAATAACAAAAATTGGATGTGACCAAGATGATACAAAAAAATTTTAAATAAATAAAAAAAATAATTTGAAACATAACAAAAAATAATACAAATTTATAAATAATAAATAATTTATTCTGTATTATTTTATTTTCATTTTTTAAATTATTATATTTATTTATTTAACAGTTTTTTGTATCATCTTGGTCACATCCAATTTTTGTTATTTTAGGCTTGAAGAAGACAAGACTGCTAGGCGGGTCGAAACGTCGGCACACCAAATAACTTTTTTTTATTTAAAAACTTGGACGTGTTTATTTACTTGACTGCATCCCTGACCATTTTTTCTATGGATCGAAATTGTTTTTGAATACTGTATCCAGAGCTGTCATAAGCTTTCCTCCATCGTTTACCACACGGTTGTCCAGTATTCATAACATGCAGTACCAGTCATGCTTTTGTCGTTCCTCTAAAAACAATTGGTAACTTACTTGATGGCCATAAGGGTGGGGACATGCCGCCTCGCGTAGACATCCACTATGGAGCCCTGGGCACTCCTGTTCATGATGATGATAAGGAGCACGCTAACGAGGCAGAGGGTGGCCAACTTGCCGACGAGGTAGATCCTCACCAGCTCCCCTCCCCTCGAGCAGCTGAACGTCGCGTTGTAGTAGCGGCACGTCGCTGTACCTAGGAGACCCATCCTGGAAGAAATAAGAATTAACTGGTTAACACCAAGAGACTTTATGCAGTTTTTAGGTGTTTGATTTTATTTTATGTAACTTTTTACATCTTTGAAATATCTTTATTTTAGCTACAGTGGATAAATTAAATCAGTAATATGGGTGCATGAATTTATCGGCTCTGCCTGAATAGATAACGGTATTATTTCTAAAACAGCTGAGGCTAATTTGTTGGGCAGTATCATCAAAGATGGTGACTTGTTAAAAGCTATGTCAAGACGCTAGTTAGTTATCGACTCCGTATTATCGATTATTCCTTTTTGTGGTCAGAATATAAAAATGACTTTAGTTTTTATCAAAATGGTGTCATAGCTGGAGAGTTAAGATAAATCCTAGCAAATCCCTGCAAATAATCTTTACCCTCCATAAAAAACCTACCTAATCCTGTCCTCCTGTATTCTTTAATGGTTTACCGCTGTATATTGTGGAACAAATACGATACCTAAGACTTTATATGGACAAGAGACCTGGAATCCTCATACAAGATTGAAAAGACAAGAAGCTGCATATCGGTTTCGACTGCTGCAACACTCGCTTGACAAACGTTCAAATGCTACAAAAAACTCATCTATATGATGATTATATTTGGACTTACGGTATAGAGTTATGGGAATCCACCAAACCATCGAATTCTTTCCGCATCCAATCACTCCAATCCAAAATCCTTAATGTTCCTTACTTTGTCACAAACTGATCCACAATGACCTTAATATCCCATATGTCAATGATTTGGCACAGACCAGTTACCTTTCATTTGATAATAAACTTACTCCTCATCCAAATCCACTTGTTGAACCACTTGCTTTCCATTGTATTCCTGGCCACTGATAGCTCCGAGGCGGCTGAAAAGAAGATGGCCTCGTGATCTTCTTTTGTTGATATTTCATTAAAGTACCACCAATGGGAAGTTCCTCGACAAGTTTTAATTATGTCATTATATTGCATAGTATACCGCACATTTACTAGATGTGTTTTCTGATACTCTGATAGCAGAGACTACAAAAATAATTAGGAAAAGTAATAATGGACACAACCACTTTCATTACAACCTGTAATGGAAAACGTTCTCTAAAAACCTCTCATCGAATCAACAAAAGTTCTTTTTAAAGCATTACTCATCAAATAAGGCTTGATAAAGCCATTGGTGAAAGTCTTACCCTAAGATAGTAAACGTCTCCAGTACATTTGTAGCAAATTTCCAACCCTGTCAACCATCAGACCAAAGTAGGATATTAAAGATATCCTATTTTAGTCTCATTTGTGTACTTAAAAAAACTTTTTAAAGAAGGAAATTTCGAAAATAGAAATGGAAGTTGTTGAACAAGAAGCCTGAGTTGCCTTTGAAGACTTAGTAACCAAGATTCTGGGCAACAAGAAGGATCTTAATTTTTAATTCATCGTTGAGACAGAAGCACGCTGCAGTCTGTCGTTGAGACGCTGCAGAAATACCAAAATTTTGGATGTTCCATGAGTTTGAAGCTTCATATCTTATATGCACATTTACACAACTTTCCTAAAACTCTGGAAGTGGTTAATAAAGAAATGGGCAAGTGATTTCACCGGTACATCAAAAGTTGTATTATTATTTTTACTGATATAGTTTTTGATGATTATTAGTTAGAATTGATCTGATTTAATTATTTGTGGATTTTAAGTTCATTGTTTTTCTTTTTCTTTTGATTTTTGAGCTTAAATATAAGGAAACTGTCAATTTTAATTAATCGTTTAGTACTAGTTAAAATAATTTTTAATTATAAAATGAAAATTTCTAAGGTATTTGGATGGCACAATGAGCCTTAAAGCTGAGGTTCCACTAAAGCCGGCCTCAAAAAAAAAAAGAAAAAGAAAAAAGGTATTAGGAAAAATAATGAAATAAACTGAAAGTGTTTGGGGTAGTTCCATATTCGTCAAATTTAATGCTATTTAACAGGTATTATGACCAGATAAACATTTCCAGCAGTCATATTTCTAATCTATTTCCAGTAGGAGCTGAAAAACGGACCAGACGTAGGGAAAACCCGAGGGAATGAATATTTACCTGATTATTTAGTTGACACTACCTCTTTTCTTACCACAGATTACTCAGTGAACAAATATCTTAAAGAAGTCCCTCCCGCTTCGCTTTCTTAAGTTAGCATTAAAGTGTTTGATTTATTGTCTTGCGTTTAAAAATTAATATATATAATCTATTTATCAAATTGCTGATGTTTTCAAATTTTGTATGTTTTTAACACTGATGATGAGTACCCGAAATTAGTTTTCGAATAAAACTATAAATAGAAGTGGTAAATAATTTATCAATTCCTAATTAAAAATTATATTTTTTTTTTGGGAATCGAGTAAATATTTTTTAGGGATAACTAACCTCTATAAATTAATTGTATTTTTCATCAAATGAATCTTCTCGAATAACTGTTTCAGAGCCAATGAACGTTGCACTTGACCTATTATTTTTGCAGGTTTATTAGTTATGTTTATGAACAATACTTATTTTCTGTACATCAAATAAACCAACTATGATAAATTAATAATTGAGAAAATGTATTTTCCGGTAATAATCATACTCATTTATCAATGCAAGAGATGAATCGACGTTGCGAAATATGAATCTTAATCAAATATTTCCTAACAGATTTAGCTAACTTTTTTTTTCTTTTCTATTTTCCCCTTTTGTAATCTTTCTCATATCTCTTTTTCTTTTTTCTTTTTTTCTTTTTTTTTTTTTTTTTTAAAGGGGGGTTAGGAGAATTTAAAAATTTATAACGTTCTGTTTTCCATATAAATTAATAAGAGCCTATCTTAAAAGTTATCATTAGGTTATCGTTTCCAAGGTTATAGTTATGTAAAAGCGATATACTTTGGAGATACACAGCTGCAAGACAAGCCTAAATGAATGAGATATTATGGAAAGGGTGTGTCTGTGACGTTAGGCTTTGTTTTCATCGGCACAATCGACAAAACAACTGTTATCAACCTTGGAAGACGCAGATTAAGACGTCAACAAGACGCAAGAAGACCTACCAAACAAGAGACCTCATAAACAGATTATCTGTCTTAGGACAAAGAATTATACTTAGGTCTTAGGACAAAGAATTATACTTCCAAAACTTGCTCTAAATAGAATTGTAAAATTCCTTTTCTTAATACTGATGGGCATTGCTCTCATGAAGGCTCTTAAGGATTTTACAAAATGAATTTCTAGCCCTTCAATGGATTAGGGAAGGCATGCTATCAGTACATACTTTATTAGCTCTTATGAACGTTGGTCTATCAAGTAATACACAGTAACCTCCATGGGTTGTTAAAGTTCTTTACTTGATATTACAGTTACAAATTTGGGAATTGTGAAATTCCTTAAGCATTCTACCTTAATCCATAGAAATCGTCAATGTGTAATAAAATTGGATATTTTAAAGGTACGTTTAGAGACTAATATGGAAAACTTAATGCCATTTACTTAATTCTTTCCAGTAGATTCAGTTGGGACCTTAAATTCTAACTTTTATTGAAGGTATTAATTGACTACTCAGAATAAATTCCCCCCTACACCAGTCAGGTTTGAATCCAGGGCGGTATGAGCTGTCACTCATTAGTTAAAAGTTGATTTAAAGCCTTTCTGCCTTATTTTAAGAATTTAATGATCCAATGGCCACTTCCGGATCATTGCCCTGGACCATTTTTCTTTAATCACAACAATGTTTTATAGCTATTTATTGAAATTTATTGCTGTTTAAAATAAAATAAAAATAGTAAATGCGAATATAATTTAGCCAATGGTAGTACTTCAATAAAAGTTCTATATTAGGATACCCCGAGGCCAGCTAGCAAAACATCATATTTACATTGATAAATGAAACTAAGATATAACATATCCTCAGGGTAATTGATTACTAAATACGCATTTTTAATAAGTAATTGACCTAATTAAAACTAAATTGAATTAAATTATACAGCTTATTTGGGAACAGAAATTGGAAGCTATAGTCTAATGAATATCCTAGATAGGAGAAGGAGGGACTGTTGTACCTTGGAGCTATTGACATTGTTATTGTTATTGTTGCACTCTAGCAGATGTTTTATAAGTTACGTTAGTCATGCTTGATCGAGAATCTTTCTGTCCCTCCCGGAGATGAGCTTTGTTTTTACTGAAATCTTCTGATTTTTTTTTTTCGCTGCCCCGGAATATTGTTTAGTATGAAGCTTTTGAAGGTAAGTGAGCGATTTTTTGCTGTGAGGTACTAGTAGATACTCCTTGGGAAGGTGCACAATCGATTCCGGATAAAGATAGAATGTGGACTGATTCGCATGCTATTTTTCCTAATGGCGTGTCATCTTGTACCTTGAAAAATTAAGGGTATTGTACCTAGAAACCGAACTGTAATGAGTTGGAAACCTCATGTGCCTTAAAAAACTTTCTTTTTCTATTTTTTTTTTTTTTATATTTGAAAAAATATTTTGAAAAATACAAAATTGATGAAAAATACTAATAATCTTTTGTTTCCTGGTATATATTTAATTACCCCTGTTTCAAGGAATAACAGTTGCTGTTACAACAGGAGCATTGTTTTATTTTGAAACCAAAACCTTATTTCGTATTTTGCTACTCATACTCAACGAACACTAAAAATTGGTAATTTGATCCTGTACAACTATTGATTGGTATTACCCAGATAGGCCACCACAATTAACAAACATTTTTTTATTTTTTATTTTTATCCATTTATTGAAATTTACAACTGTACAAAATATATACATCAAGTAAATGTGTTGATAACGAGTACAATAATATGTCAAAACTTGAAAAGAACTACTCATCAGTAGCACTTCAATACAAATTTTACACTAGAAGGTCTAAATCTTCTTTTCTGATGCCTCGGAGTATTATCGGAAATGGGATTGGGAAGCAAGTTGTGAAACTAGTGGATTTGAGTGGTTATGGAGCTTACCAAGAAGGGATAGGTATCTTGTTTGGGCTAAATCAGCAACATATGGAACATTAAGATCATTACGGGTAAGTTTATTGGCAACAAAAGGAGCACTCAGGATTTTTTTAAGGATTTTGGTTTGTATGAATTGGATACGAGATGAATTGGATGGTTCAGTGGAGCCCTAAAGCGCAATTCCATATGTTCAAATAGGTCTAATCACAGTCATGAATATGAGTCTTTTGTAATCCGTTGTAACGTTTATCTAGTAAATGTTGAAGTAGGCTGTAACGACGGGCAGTTTCTTGTCGTTTTATTCTTGAAGAAACAAACTTGAATCAGCTACATTGGGGTGCTAGCACTAAAAATGAGAAAAGTGTTTGAAGGTACAACAGTCTTCCATACTACATCGTGGTAACAGATGTAATTAAAAATATACTCGGTATGATGATATTTATTATTTTAAGTATCTAAAATTATTTAAATTCCTTGAAAATTTAAATCCATCTTCCCACTCTCTCCACCACATTCACCACGATTCTTGTTATGTCGTATCATCCAAACTAACTGCTAGCCATGTATATTGCACCGTGATGCCCTTGGCAACATCCCGTTCGGGGATTTGTCTTGGTTGTCTTTATAATTTGCTTGCGTCGATCATAATTATTAAAATAAATGTATGTTTCTCCTACCTCCATTTATCAAGGATCCATTTAATCTAGACAATTTTTTGTTTTATTTATTCATTTAGTTCCAGGTCTATCGTCCTCCTTTATTAGCGTCATTCATTCCAAAACGAAGGACAACCGCTTCCGGCCATGTAGAAAATTCGTTTCAGTTTAAATCGTCTTTCATTCTCTAAACTATGCCATCAAGGTCAACTAGTAGAACAAGCCATTATTTGGAATGTCTTTTTTTAAATCAAGTTCATTCTTATTAATAAAATACTAAATGAAAATAAAATTTATTAGAATTGTAAAGTTCAATTAAACTTTAAGAATAAACAAAAGAAATAAATCACTTACCATAGCAGCCTGATGAAGAGCTCTATGAGAGAGGGGAAGACCATGTCGTCTGTCCCTGCCAGCCATTTTCTACCGAACAGTGTGAGCGCCGGCATCTCCTGTAAGCAAAAGAAATAATGCTTAAGAATGAGATAGTCAACAAACAAACAACAATAAAACATAAAAGACGAAAAAGATGATAAATGAAAAAAAAAAAAATTGAAATGACGTGATTGGTTCTCTTGCTCGCACAAGATTCTAATTCAAGACATAAACAAAAAAAGTCGATTGCGGCTATATCTAAGTTAACTAGAGATATGCTTTCATCTGTCTTTTAGATATACACTCGGGACTCGATTAACCGATCCTTCCATTTCGTTTTCATTTTATTTGTATTATTTTCTTTTTTCTCAAAACATTGTACGAGCATTGCCACGGGAACGCTGGAGGATGGAGAGGACGGTCTAGCAGGAAAAGAATAGTCATTAATAATTTCTCGTAATATTGGGTTTGCGGAGCTGGAGAAGGCACTTTAATATTTTGAAGGTAGAACTGATGCAACATCGTTCAATTTGAAGTTTTTTAGACAATGAAGAGATCTGCCGGCGGCAGATAGAATCTCGGCACCTTAAAGGAAATTAATGATTATTTTCAAATCATAAACTTTTTGATTTACTTAGTTAATAATGTTACTAATGTATATTATTATAGCTTATATATTAAGAATAATTTAATTCTTAAATGGATATAAAGTCAATTTTCTCACTTTATTTTTTCTCATGCTTTTCCTTACTTTTTCGGGTTCTCAATTAACTGAGTGTTTGGTTACCCGAGCCTATATTGGTCCCAGCCACGACGGTAAATTACGTATCAAGTATAAACAAGAATAAAGAAATATTTACAAGCCTATTTATTTAAATATAGTGCAAGTTATTAAAATAACCTGACTATGGTGGGCCGGTCACGCAGTAAGGATAAAAGAAACCCCAAAGAAGCTTGAGAGCGAATGGATTTCTGGAAGGGGGGGATTGGTCGACCAAATCTTAGATGAGAGGATTCAGTGAATACTAATGCCTAATCCAGATTCTAGTTGGCATCCAGAATTATAGGACAGCGACATTGGATTGGGAGAACAAGAGTTTGTTGTAGTGGCGCATAGTGCCAGTTAATAATATTTTAAATATTCCCTTTAAACTTGGCAGAAAGAGCGGTTTTTGTTTGTATACCAATTATTTTCATCCTAAATTAGAAGCTCTTAAAATGAAATAGTTATTAAAAAATAACCAATCGTAACTATTAACTTATCTTTACGACCATAACATATCAAAATATTATCGGTAAATCTATTCACACCGTATGATTTTATAATCGTATAAGGTGTCTAGACCCCTGTCCAATTTAAATATTTTTACTATTCGATTATAGATATTACAAGATGCCTGAAAAAATTTACAATCCCATAGACATTAAATAAAACATTTGAGTGTTACCAGTCACTTAATTATTGCTTTGAAAATCTATTTTCATGTAGTCATAATATCGTATATAAACTGGTTTTAAACTTAATTTAAATACTCCTGTATTTATTCCGTAGTATCTACTTCATAAAAATCCTAGTCAATATTAAAATAGCAAAAAAAGAAAAAAAAAGAAAAGCGATCTGGTTATGGGATTTCCTCGGATAAAATCGTTTTACAATAAAAGCTAGGAATAACTTGCGGTAAGTGCTGATTTCCCTAATCGCTTACACAAAAATTATATTTTATTATGGTAGAATCTGCTTATAGTCTGAGGCTGAGCGACTAGCGTGGGTGTAAAATTAAAGACACAAATTTGTACCATTTGGGAAAAACTAGAGTTTTTCATAAAGTTCATTTTTGTCCACAGTAAGATAAATATTTTGAACAACCCATATTGGAGTCCTACTTGACATGTATAAGTAGGCAAGTTGTAATGGCAATGGCATCATTTTATTACATTGACATTACAACTTGCTTATTTTTATAAAATGTGTAGGACACTAAATATGGGTTGACCAAAGTATTTATCTTATTTTGGACAAAACTGAACTTATCTAGTTTTTCCCAAATTGTACAGAAATATTCGGACACATTAATTTTTTAATTTAAAAAAATAATAGAAATATAGTATTTAGTAAGGTCAACGGTGTCAATGATTTTTATATTAGTAAGTGAACATTCCTCGAATTCTGTCTTAAAGGCACTGCGAGTTGGATGAGACAACGAGTGTAGGCCTATAACTAAAATTCCTTCATTTTATTTTTCATGTTTTATGCACCCAAAAATTGGAAAAATCCTATTATTTCAGAAATTAGTTCATCTATATATCTACCAAAAACCAAATGTTGAAAAAAAAGAAATAGAAAAATCTTTTGTTTCTTTTTACTAAAGACCGGGGAAACCCTCCTGGGGCATATCCAGCCTCTATAAAGTATTATATAATATTTTATAATATCCACCACTAAATCAGGGGAAGACCAAGTTGGTTGTGCTAGATTTCGGCCAATTCTTTTTCATTCACAACCGTTGGTCTAGAAACAGTACACCCTACCAAAGTAGTACAATGAGTACAACCATGACTCTTCATGAGTTCCAATATGGAAAAGGTGTTTTTTTTTATTATTTATATTCATAATACCTGTTACAAACCTTTATTAAAGTACACATAAGCCGGCGTTATTATACACACATAAAATAATTATTATTACAGCTTGTGTTACTATTGATGTTAATTGTACATTGTAAACTTGCAACTTTAATATGCATACTTGTAGTAAATATATTCTCATATTCACTTCAATAGTACGAATCTAAAAATAGTTTTAATAAACTATAATTACATTTCCATCGACTCGGAGGAAGACCCATTGTCTTATCCTCACCAATTGAACCGACAAGGACAGTAATTATAAATTTTTTCAAGCACGATTAATCTATTGTCATAGTTAAATGGTACCCATGGTACCCTTAGTATTCGTTTGTATTGTTTAGTATTCGCGAATATTAAAGAAGTAATTGATAAGTTAAAAATAAAAATCACTTTCTTTCCAAACCGATCCAAATCAACCAATGTGCTATTATTTCGATGGATTACTGATTGTGATTCAGCAAAAAATTGTTCGGCGGCTGCCGTTGTGTGTAGATATTATATCTTATTTATTTATTTTTTTCTGAAATGTTTCAATCATGGTTAATCAATTGTCGCTTTTAAACCATTTACGTCCACTTGCGTAAATGCAATATTAATTAAACATTTTTTTATTTTTATTTTCATGACTTCAAATATTTTTACATATAAGTTTATTATCTAAAGTTTGTAATTATTAAAAATAATTGTTTTAATCAATTGAAAAATAATAGAACAACCGGTTATTTTTCAACGCTATTAAGTAGTAATTTTTCATTTTATTTTATTTTATTTTTTTTTTTTATGATATGTCAATAACTTTTTAAGAACTACTCACTAGTAGCACAGCAATAAACTTCTACATTAGAAGTTCTTGGACCTCTTCTTTTCAGACGCCTCGGAGGATTTTCGGTAATTGAGTGTGAGGCAAGTTGGGAGACTAGTGGATTCGATTGGACATGGAGTTCACTATGAAAGGATAAAATGTCTTTTTTACCCAAATAAGGGTTGCTACAATTAAATTGTAAAGTTAAATAAAATCCACATTGCTTTAAAGCATACCACAAATTAAAACATTAAAATTGCGATTTTGTCTGAAAATTGTAATTTTTTATTTCATAGAAAGATTTCGATTCAAACAATAGCAATAAAAGTTTTCATGTAACAGTATTATTGTAGTATTTATACTTAAATCACCGTACCTATCTCTGAAGACAAAACAAAATTTTCTATTAAATCTAGCATGTCATCTGGAATATTTGATGTTTTAATATCACCAGCTTATATAATGAATCCCTATATTTTTAATGTTCTAACGAAGTACATCATCAAATCATAAACTAAGACGGTAGCAGTGGGTGCAATTTAAATAATAGAAAAAAAGTGTATTTATTTATTTTTATTTTTTGTTTAAAAATCAGCTTTTAATATAGTTTGTATAATAAAATGGGCAACATTATTCACAGTAGAAGAACAGTAGTTTCTAATTTTGAAATATTATTCAGTAATGATATTTTTAAATAACATTTATTTGGTGTTGATTGGATTTAATGTTTTTATTTAACCTGTTTTAACCATAGTTTAAACCTTAACCCTAACATCAAAAAATCAAACTCTGTGGTTTCTGCAATTCATTGTGGTGGATTTTGTTTTTTAAAGGCAGTGGTACTTATTTACTTAGCATCTTAAATTGATTTCTACATCGCTATTATATGTAAATAGTTTTTCTCCCAGAGACGAACTTCTGTGGTGAAAACAAATTACGTAATTTTCAGACGGTCTGAGACAGTCAGACCGGTTATCCTGTAAATAACACATAATATCCCGGTCTGTCATATTTAATTTACAGACTATGTAAACATCATAACAGTGATATACATATAACCATACATAAGATATATACTTTTACAAGCTCGGCCAGCATGGTTTCTACTAAAACTATTGAATTAATTACAAATGAAAGTAATAAATTAATTTGCAATAAATGTTTTTACTGACATATTTGATTTCTTGTCTTACATTTTTAAAAATTTTAGAATACATGGTGAATACCTCTTAGTATTAAAAAAAAAAAAAAAAAAAAAAAAAAAAAAAAAAAAAGTAAAAAGTAAAACCAGATCAAAAATAAAGAAAAATGCCGCAGACCTTACCTTTCTACTCCAATCAGTTGCAGATATACGATAATTCAAAGACTTTTTTGATGAAACCACGTTTTTTGCCATAAAAGATGTAATATCTTCACTTTGTTTAAACATTTTTAAATTTGACCACATTATCGAAGTAAGCATTAAACTTCCTATAACGGCAGAGTACATGTAACCTTGAATTTTTTCAAACATGGGACCTAAAGAACAGCTTGATCTTCACCTTATCTAGGGAAGTTAAAAGTCTTAAAATACTTCAACGATCACCGTTTTTTTAAAAAACTATCCACAAAACTCAAATTTAACCAGTTTACATATAGTATCACCAAATTAATCATCGTATCGATTTCATAGAGAAATTTACTTTTAAAACCGGAAAAGCATGGTGTTTTCATTATGATAATCGCTTGATGAAAATATAATTTTTAAACATAACCTCTTTATTGGAAAAAAAAACAAGGAAAACATTTTTTTAATAGAAAATAAAGGAAAACTGCCAATAAAGCGACATCAGATCAAAGCATTTTATGTTATTACATTTATTTATTTATTATTATTATTTAGGATTTATTTTATTAGATTTTCAATGTAATGTCTAAAACACAATGATAATGAACATAGACCTTAATTTCGCCATATAATTGAATGGTGAGAATTACTAGCATTTGTAACGAAATATCCTACCAAAACTTATCATGATATTCCACCTAAAGTTCCACCTAAAAATATGGTTTTCCAACACAAAGGTGTTTCTTCACAATATTCAAAAGTTTTTAGAAGTAAGACAATGAAAATCACAAAATATTATTAGAAAAACTACATCTTATTCGTACGAGGAGTTGAGAAGAGACCTTGACCATATCGGGCATTCTAACAAGAAAAAAAAAGGAAAAGGAGAAAAGAAACTTATGGACTACTGGCAAAGCGCAGCAGGAATTCCAGAAAAAAAAAAAATCAAAGCAATCAGAGATAAAACATTCTAAAATAACTGATCGGTTTGGTAATTTAAAACAATGCTAGATGAAAAATTGATGAATAAATGATGTACTGTGGTCTATCGAAAGAATTGATGTTAGATATAAAAATTTAGAATAGAACAGAATAGAAAGAAAATTTTATTTTGGGACAAAGTCCCGTATTAAAAGAAATCCTTTATAAAATGTAAAAGTACTTTTTTAAAACGGAGTTTTGATCAAAATTTTAAAAGAAAAAAAACAAATGGATTAAATATATATATATATATATATATATATATATATATATATATATATATATATATATATATATATATATATATATATACCGAAGAAGGCAAGCTGTACATTAAATACGTACGCAAAACGTTTTTTTTTTGTATTGATTTATATTACGGGATACTTTTAAAATAATCCGTTTTACAAAATTTAAAAGGGGTCACCTGTGGTGTAGTGGTTAGCATAGCAACCTACTAAACCCAAGATCGCGGGTTCGCAGCCCGGCAGATGACCTTAGGGTTTTTTAAAGGGAGTAAAAAATCCTTACCTATGCTGTCCTACGGTAGGGACGTAAAATGGAGGTCCCGAGCCCGTGCGATGTCAGGTACTCGTTAAAGATCCCTATCCTAATACCTGGATAGGCAAAATTTAGGACTCCACCGAAGCATCGTCCGTTTAGCCATAGCAGCATAAAGTGACGTTAAACGAAATAAACTAACAAACGAAATTTAAATGACAAACGAGAAAGCTACATATTTCCTACGATGTTATGCCCAAGCAAGGTTATGCAACAACTAGCCATTTGAAGAATTCAGCAAACAAACAGAAAAATATCCCCAATTATTTCAAATTCCTGGAAAAATATTATTAAGGAAAAAAGAACTTACTAGTAATTCTGCTCTTGACATTCAAGCAAATATTTTACTATAAAATAATTTAAGTGAACATAAAATATTAAAACAGGATTTGGGAAATATTTATGTTTTTTTGGTTATTTAAGTAGTGGTATAAACAGTTGCGATAATTTAAGCTCGGTATGTTTCTAAGGTTATTTATTTTCTTTCTTTCTTTTTTTTTTTTTTTTTTTTTTTTTTTTTTTTTTGTTTTTATTGAGTGAATTCACAACTGTTAAACATTTAAAATTATAACCAGCGAATTGAGGTTATTTCTGTAACCATTTTTTCTTTATCAGATTTACATATTTTATATAATGTAGCTAGTGGGATAATGGCTATGAAACCACGTTGGAAATGCCATAAATACTTCATTTTTTTAATTAAAAAAACAACTAAAAATATTGTAATTTCAATGCTATCTTCATTTTTAGGTGAAACAAAATGTATTAGCTTTCATCTATGTTTTATATGTGAGTATAAAACCGCTGACATGTTACAAATTATATAAGATTATAACCTACATCTATGATATTATAAACTGTAATTAATTACCTTGAGTTGCTAAAAAAATAAAAGAATAAATGGAATTATTAATTGCTTGAATCTTCAACAGAACTAATTAACTCATTAATGTATAAACTTTCACCTTTGTCAGTTGTTACTGTTATACCTGCAGTGACTTTTACTTATAATTCTCATCAAGAAATAGTAGATACTAAATAAATGTTACATTATGATTAAAACATATATTTTGTTTAACCTAAAAAATTGTTTCTAGATTTTGCTCCACGACCCCTGAATAGTAAATATATATTTAACTATTGGGTTGTCACACATGAAATGTCCGATTTTTCTTTATAGAGGATTAAAGCGTTGCCTGTTGGTTCCTAGCAAAATATTTACTATCTATAATAACCACTTGTTAATCCTCTATCTGCAAACTGTGTATGTTTTTTTCTTAAGTAGGCATACGGATTATAGTATAATTTTAACCGTGACTATGGAAACAGAATTTTCGAACGATTTTTTTTTTTATGAGTACAAACTCGGTCATTCCGCTGCCAAGGCAGCAAGAAATATTAATCATACGTTTAGTGAAGGAAGTGCTAATGAAAGAACCATCCATCGTTGGTTTACAAAATTTTCCTCAGTAGATACGGCATTAGAAAATCTGCCCCGTGGACGGGAAAAACAATTGATTCAACATCATACTGCCAAGAAATTGACCAAATACATCAAAATTTGATCAAGCAATAGCCGGTACTGGTAAACAGGAAAGGACCTATCCCTTTTCATGATAACGCCCAACCTCATGTTTCAATACAGACAGTGAATAAATTAAATGGGCTGGGCTATGCAGTCTTACCACAACCCCCATATTCCCTTGGTCTATCCCCTACAAACTACCACTTTATTCAGAGTTAAGACAACTTTTTGCGATGAAAATAGCTTACCAATGATTTAAACATTAAAAATGCATTTTCTGAATTCCTTTCATCACGTGATTCAACGTTTATCAAATCTGGGATAGAAAACTTGGTAAGCCGTTGGCAGAAGTGTATCGAAAATGATGGTAAATACTTTGAATAAAAAATATGTTAGATTTGATCTCAAATTTTTATTTTCTGCCTGGTTCTAAAAAACGGCCATTTCATGTGTGACAACCCAATATTTATTTCTATTTACAACTGTATACATTTTAAACAAGCAAATTTGAGGAAATTTTTGCAATGACTTGTCAATAACATGTAAAGAACAACTCACTAAAATACACCACTTCAATAAAATATTCTACATTAGAAGGTCTCTCGGCCATCATGTAGTTAGACGCCTCGGAGGTTTATCGGGAATAGAATGAAAGAATAGGAAGAAAGTTGAGAGACTTGTGGATTTAAATGGTTACAGAGTTTACAATGAAAAGGAAAAGTATCTGGTTTGGATCAGCAATATATGGAACATTAAGGTCTTAATGTATAAGTTTATTTGTGGCAAATGCTCTTTACCATTAAGGATTTTGGTGGCAAGGATTGGAAACGAGATGAATGAGATGGTTTAGATGAGCCCCAAAGCTCAACTTCATATGTCCGAATAAGTATGGTAACTGTTATGCAAAGGAGTCTTATAATTAATCGGCAGGTTTGAACGTTTGTCTAGTAAATGTTGAAGAAGCACTTTCCTGTCGTTTTAGTCAAGAAAATATGTGGATTCCAGTTTGTCTAGTTGGAGTCCTAGATAGAAGATCTGTTCAACAAGGATCAGTGGAATGTTATTAAAGGATACTATAAGACAGAAAGTCGTAGGTTTATGACGAAAGATAAAATAAATTAAATTAGTATTTTGAGACCTCTTCCCTTGCGAACAATAATAGTAAGTCACACTATATATAACTGAATTTTGAATGCAATTATAAATGTAAATTTTGTTTTATATTATATAATAAAAATGCATTAATTTTATGACTTTTTAAAGGAAAAAAAGAAAGTAAATAAGATGGAATACAACTATTCCTATTATTTTATATTTCTATGTTTATACATTTGTAGCATTGACGTGTATGAACATTCATTTACTAGTTCCAACTTGATGTGTAAATGCTTATTGTAATTTAATCTCCTTCTATAATACAAAATATGAGAGGGTATTTTCTCTATGGCTGATCTAAATATAGGAACCTGGCTGATCTAAATGTTATCACTCGAGAAAAATTTGCTTTTATTCGTTTATAAGCAAAAATCACATATGAAGAAAACTTTAAATGAAAAACTAAAACAACCATCACATCAATACTTAATTAACTAATGATTAATTTTTTTTCACCTATATGTTTATAAATAGGTTTATAATAAATTATTTTTTCCTTTTAAATGATTAAATTATTTCATTATTGTTTCGCGACCCCCCTACGATCTCTCTAAGACCTCCAGGTTGTGAACTGCTGGTTTAGACACTCCACTATTTCTGTTCTCCAATATGGTATTTTATATATTAATTTGCTATTTCATATCCTAATATGAAATATAAAGAAAACAGATATTAATTTTAAATTGAAAAATATTCTTAAAATTCTTCCATTATTAGCGTAAAATCAATTAACAAAAATAATATATTACATTAAATAAAATAATTAATATAAATATAATGATAAAATAAATACAATAAATAATAAAATTAAAATAATGAATGAAAGATTATAATATTTATAAAATATTTCTTTTACCATCAATCATTAAGAATTAATTGTAAAATATAATAATTTTAAACAAATTTAGTTTATTATTTAAATCTGCAAAAAGAAAAAAAAATCTCAAATCTCATTGACAAATATTACTTTCATAGACAGAGTATAATCAAAGTTACATTATCTATAATTATAGACCGCCCACTTCCAAGACTGATCTAAACGGTTAAATACATTTCATTGAGTCAATTGGTTCTTCTACAAGGTCCTTATTCGAATTACTAATTTACCTTTTATTATGTTGACATTTTTCAGCTATTGCTAATTTAATAGATTTGTTCAAAAATAGTTCAAATATACTAGGTTACAAAAGTCATAGTGCCTACCACAAATTGCGTATTTAAAACTGTATTATATACTAGCATTTTATGTAAAGTTCATTGTTTTCATCTAAAGTTACACATCCTGCAGTCAGTAATTATACGGTTACCACTTCCTTAGTTTTTGGGGAAAAGAATTCATTATATCAAGTTTTTACTTCATCGTAACTATCTGAAATCCAATTTAAAAAAAAAATAAAAAAAATAAACCATTAATCTGAACAAATTTTAATGGTGCAATATCTTGGCTACACTCTGGAGAAGGTAAAACGTTTATTTCTTGTAGTTCCGATATTTACATAGGCCAAATGAGAACGAAAGTAGGGGCATTGTTGAGTTTGAAATGGCTTGGTTCTTGCATGTATAAGGTGGGTGTAAGTCCAACAGGAAGGAATTCCACCAAAAAAAAAGGGTCACTATTTTCCTAAAGCGATGGATATATTTGGAAAAATATTTTAGTCCTTAGGTGGGTATCAATATGTTTTTTTTTTTTTTTTTTTTTAGTCTATATATCTCTCTCTCTCTCTCTCTCTCTCTCTCTCTCTCTCTCTATATATATATATATATATATATATATAATCAATATAGCAAAGAGCTGATGTCTTGAAATGTTTGTATGTTTTTAGAACTGATGATGAATTTATAATGTTCTAAACTAGTTTTTAAATAAAAAATATCCAATAGAGTGGATTATAATACATCATTTCGCATTGTATTGATCTAACTATACCACCATGCTTACCTACCTCAAGTGTTCAAGAAATATTTCGTTAACATTCGATACTTTTTATTTTATTTAATATATAATATTTACAAGCGAATAATATATTTTTTAAGTTGAAATTATTCATCCATCTTAATTGATACTATGTCGTGCGAGGAAGGACTCATGACATCAGGATTCAGTTTCTTTATGTCAGGAACTACTGTTATTGCTAAAAAGCATCCTGAAAGAGTGGAAGAAGTAAACAAAAGCTCATCCTGACGAAGTGCGATGTCTCTGATAAGAGGGGACAGTTTGGGTCATGGAGACATTGGTAATGTTTCGTAACACCTGCAGCCGGCTGGACTGGTTCTGTCGAAACCTCCCGAGCCCGTGTGTGCCAACCTGGCTAGTTCTCTCCTCCAGAGTCTGTCCATATCCAGATAATTAATTCTAAGGTACGCTACTTACATAGCCACATAAATAATATGCCTTACGTTATTGCAAAGAACACATGAGGGTAATAAACTTCGGTATTCATATTAAAAAAAAAAATAATCTTAAGGGTTAATTTTATTTTCCTAATTAGTATGCTCAACTCTTGCAGATTACTCAAAACAACATTTTATTCTGTAGCAACATGGCTAGAGGAAACTCTACGCGACTTTGAAAAAACGCTGTGGGATTTTACAGGCTACCCAGTTCGTAGGAGAAAAGTTAAATTATGTAGAACCAATTATCTGTCTATCCTCAAAAGAAAAGTTCTGATATAGTAACGAACTATTTATCGTAATATACGAGTCCGATCGCGTCTCTGAGTGTTGAAATTTTGGCAAACATAGAGACCTATCAATGTAAATTAATGGAATATGGTTTTTCTTTACGAAATAGAGAAAATAGAGTCTAGATAGTCTAATGAAATAGATATGGCTCACATACAAAGTCAACTTTAAGTATTACGGAAAGACTAAAACGACAAGAAACTGCCCGTCGTTACAGACTACTTCAACATTTAATAGACAAACGCTCAAAGCTCCCAATTAATTACAAAAGACTCATTTACATGACTGTGATTAGACCTATTTGGACGTACGGAGTTGAGCTTTGGGGCTCTACTAAACCATCCAATTTATCTCGCATCCAATCCCTTCGAAAAATCCTCAATGCTCCTTACTTTGTGACCAATAAACTTATCCATAAAGAACTTAATGTTCCATATGTTTCTCATTTAGCCCCAACCAGATACCTATCCTTCCATAGTAAGCTCCATAACCATTTCAATCCACTAGTCTCCCAACTTGCTTCCTCCTCCATCCCTGATAATCCTCCGAGGCGTCTGAAAAGAAGATGGCCTAGAGACCTTTTAGTGTAGATTTTACTGAAGTGCTACTAGTGAGTAGTTCTCCACAAGTTATTTACATCCCATTGCATTCAATGTCAACACATTTACTTGTTGTATATCATTCTGTACAGTTGTAAATATCAATAAATGAAAAAAAAGTATGTGCGGCTCTGTCGAAACCGAATCAGCGTTAATTTAAAGACCTACTTCTTCTTCTTTAAAGGATTTTCTTCGCTATTCGAAGCTTCCTTCAACCAAACTCCTCCCTCAGACGGTCCCTCCATCCCTCTCTGCCCATCGCTTCTTACGTTACTCCCTGGCCAGCCATACTTTCAACCATATCTCTTTAACTGTTGCGAGGCCTACCTCTCCTTCTCCTACCCTCTGCTTCCCATTCATAAGCTATTTCGGGGAATCTTTTATTATCCATTCTTTTAATATGGCCAAACTATCTCATTCTCAAGACCTGCTTGACTGTAAAATTGTAAAGGTTCTAAAATAAATAATCTATTAACACAGTGAACCCCGATAGTCACTTTACATTGAGTTGAACCTCTTTAAGTCTAATTTTTTCAGCACAGATTTGACTAAGGACCAGAATAATTAAGTTAAGGTAATTATAAAAAGAAATAATCTAAAAGAATTAATTGGATGAGTGACCTACAGCTGGTTAATGAACTTTAATATGGCCCTGGTGTTAAATTAAAATATATTTATAGGGGTGAAGTATAAAATTAAAATCAGAAATAGATATCATTACCTTATTTTTACATCTTAAGTGCTAACAAAAACAATCTTAATATAGACTTCATGAAAGATAAGCAAACATGTGTAGAAACGAAAATAGTAAACATTATTTATTATAAAAATTCCTTACGCCAAAAAATAATGTGGGAACCTTATTTTTGATACAACTCTCGCACAAACCACATATTTTGTTTCATTAGTGCTAATATATACATGTATGAATTCAAGCAATATTGCGATTAATAAAATATCTAATTATTTTTTTAAATCATCATCTTATGGCACTTATTATAAATTATTGAAAAAATTTGAATTAAATTATCTATTTTAGATACTATTTTGAAAATTATTTATTTATTTTTAGTTGTTTTTTTTTTTTTCTTTAAATCATTTATACGACAACACAGCCGCCGGCGTCAGTACTCCCCCAAGAACCCGACCTGCTGATTCAGTCCTCTACTCGCAACCGCACTCAATGCCATCGTGAGGTTGAGCAGAAAGATGTTATTGAGCAGATATTCCGCCTAATAGCTCCCCACTCGAGCATCTAAGTACCCGGAATCGCGACATCAGCCAGTCATTTTTCTCAGCAATTCTTTGACGATTAGTGCTCAAGCAAGCATTACTAATCGCTGTCCTCAATTTCTTAAGTGCCTACCTCTTGTTTTAAAAACGTGAATATGTCGTAATTTTTGAGGGAAAAAAAGTCAATAATTCTGTAATATGCTGATTCAGCTAGGAATATATTACTAAACCGTAAATTACTTTAATGTTCTAACAATAATTGTTGGTAAGCATATAATTGAACATGCTTTTATAATTATTATTCTCCAGAGAAGTAAATTACAACCTGCTCTACTAAAACCCATGGACGGTTGGATTCAGTTCTTGGTAAGGTTGTATTGTTTCTAGATCGAAGGGTGGTGCAAGGTGGCGATTTTTCCTGAATCCCATTCAATCGCCAGGTTTTTCCACGTTTAAGGGTATCCATTTTATAGAGGCTGGGTGTGACCTAGGAAATTCTTCCGACTATTGGGTCGATTCTCGTATTATGAAATAGAATAAATGATTATCTGTCGCAGCCGCATTCGAATATAGATCCCGGGGTTAGTAGAACAATGTCTTATCCACTGAGCTACCGCGCCTCCTAAAATTGACGTAAATAATTTAATAAAATATAAAGATTAAATTTATATGTTTCGTATTGGGAAAAACATATTCAAAAGGAACTCACTCATTAGTACCTGCCTCCTATTCAGGCTAGTGTTATTCAGTATAAGAAAAGTTGAGCTCCTGACTGCTCCTACTCTTCTAATATCAAATTATCTAACTACGCGTAACGTACTCGCGTACCCCGAAAACTTATCGCTTTCGACCAAATATGTCACCGATAAAACATGTTCCATGTAATAAAAAATTCAGTACCAGATCAAATGTAGAAAAAAAAAACGTGAAAGAAATAGGAGATTGGTATTCTTTTTTTTTATTTTTATAGAAAATAATTTTTCTCTTATCCAATCATTACAATCCAAAACCTTTCGTAAAATCCTCAATGCTACTTATTATGTCACAAATAAACATATCCATACATATATTAATATTCTACATGTTGCTGATTTAGCCTAAAACAGATACCAGTTCTTTCATAGTAAACTCCATACTCTCTCGAACCCATTAGTCTCGCAACTTGCTTCACACGCGATTCCTCAGATGCATGGAAATGTATTTAGCAAAAGAAGAGTTGGCCGACCAAAAAGACGATGGCTGCAGGACCTGGAGCGGGATCTCATGGTTTTGGGAGTCACGAGATGGAGAACGAGGAAAAAGGATAGAGAATGTGTAACAACATTATGAAGGGAGCCAAGACCCGTCCTGGGTTGTAGAGCTATTTAGTAAAGAAAAATATATTGTTAACGGTTCTAATATTGAAATATACTCGTAAAAAAAAAAGTTATAGTAAATATATTTTAATACTAAATTTTAAATCGTCCGATGTATTCTTCAAAGGTTAAGACGATGGCGTCTTGTAGACATTCGTTAAACCTTTTACTATTGTCTTAAAAACTCTCTATTAATCTATTATTAATTGAATGAGGGTGATTGCATCAGTTATTTAAAATAATATTAGTTGCACCATTTATTTAAGATAATATTAGTACGGTCCCAACAATAATATCACATTTGGGGCCATTTCGCATATATAACGGTCTATTTTAAACTCGACGATTTCTTCTTTAAATCTAATTACCAATGATCGGAAACAGATGGTTGATAGGACGCCACTTCTATTCCTCTGGAGATGCACATCTTCAATTGTCATTTTAAGATCTTCACCCATAGTTAATGCTTTATTTATTCTCATATTTTTTATCAATTCTCTGACTATCCTATGGACAAAAAGACTAGTTATAGATGTAACCGCTCTCTATTCTAAACGTAATATAGGATTCATAAATTTATTTGTTAACGAGTTGAACTAATTTCGTCATAGACTTGAACTAAGCTATGGAAGCAGTGACATTTAACAATTACAAATCTTATTTACTATTGCATAAAACAAACTACAGAATCTAATTACTGGTATTAAGTAACATTATACAAATAGGCGTGGAGGATACGGGCTGATTTAGAAGAAGTAGTAGCCAGCAGGAATAGTCACCTGATGCAGTTACGCAACGAGACCATGAAAGGTCGCCACTGCTTTCTAACACTTTCCCTAGAGAAAGCAAGAATCTCCGCTCACTGCATCCTGTAGTGTAGGTTCTCTGATCTGTCTGGGGCAGTTGTCTGTCTATATTGTATATTATATATATATATATATATATATATATATATATATATATATATATATATATATATATATATATATATATATATATATATTAATTCAACAAAATACAGAGAACTATTTTGTACGCCTATTTGTACGCCTGTAGTGTAGGTTCTCTGATCTGTCTGAGACAGTTGTCTGTCTATATAGTATATATATATATATATATATATATATATATATATATATATATATATATATATATATATATATATACTTTATTATAGTCAGAATGAAATTATGAGACATTCTTAATACAAAAGTTCCGATAATAATTACAGGAGAACGGCAAAATAGTCGGATTAACCGGAGAATTAGTATTAAACACATGTTTTTCATAGCTTAAAGTGCATACAATTATACTAATATTATATGTTAACATTTAATCAAAATAAAGGAAACAGAAACGTACTTTATATACACTGACTAATATGCTTGCATATATATGTTTACTCAGCTATTTATATATTTAATCATTGGCCATAGTAACACTATATTGTGTTTGTTTATAGCAAACGAACTCACCTTTAAAATGAATATGAATTATACTCAAAACATCAAAAAAATAAATAAATAACACAATTTCCGCTTTTTGAGATATTTTCGAATATTTGAAAGCTTGTATCTTAGTCCACGTTTAAGCTAAAGAGGTTGTTTTCTGCTCAAATTGTAGACAGTTTAGTTTAGTTTAGTTATGAATATAAAAAGACTAACCAATGTTTTGCATATCAAAATGCAAAATTTTACTGGACTAATAGCAGTTCCTCGAAAATATTGTACTGTCCCCTCCTCCCCGGATTCCGTAGGCGGGTCGGATTATCCGGAGAGTCGGGCTAGCAGGAGACGGATTATTGAGGTTGTACACTGCTTGCAGTATAGAGATGGTGCATCCTACTTCAACAGCTTAGAGCATAATAACCAAATAAAGACCTTACAAGTCCACTAGCTTGTAACCTCAATGATTTATGTAATTTTATTTAGCATTTGAAGAATATAATAATTGTAGAATTTATACTTTCTTAATAATGAAAAAAATTGCAAGTACTGTAGATTGAAAATCCTGGGAAGACAGGACATTATAACAACGACTAACTGCAAGTGTGTCATTACTTAGCGAACCTTGACGATCTAAACACAGACATCTCCTCCTTGATCTCTGTCATCGGGCATCGCTCTACCGTGATCATTCATTACCTCCGAGCTATAGCAGGGTTCTTGTCTCTATCCGTGTTCTATGGGCTTCTTTGCAATGTCTCTATGATATAGTAGGAATATTTCTTCTCTTGTTCTAAAGAACATCTACATCTTACAATATTAGTACAATAGGGGTAACTGACATCTATGGTTGAACTATGGTTTTGATGCCTTATGATTCATTGAGGTTATTATTATAATATCACATTACTCTTAATCATAATCCTTAATTCACGGAAAGTACTTTAAGAATCTTCATTTCAATAGTTGCATCAGCACATTTCATACTTTTTAATAAGAAAGTTTTTATTTTATAAGGAAATATAGCCTAAACAAAATTTTAGCTTTACTTTTTGTGCTTAACTTAAACACAGATCTCTCTAACATACATATAATTTTAACATATATATAATCTAAAAATATATACATTTCATTGGGGCGTATGTCCTTATGTACTCCATCTAGCAAAGGAAGGACAGGTTATCCTATAGTTAACCGATCAATTCTAGATATAGTGGTAAGGTCAAAATTTATTGCGTGGATTCACCAAGAAATAAATTTAAACCCGCCTAGGTGGGATTCGGACCCACGACTTTCAGTACTGAGCGCGCTGAGACCCTCGCCCCGACTCGGCCATCGAGTCCCCTTCTCGGATGTTTGACTCACACATTATAAATAAAACATCACTAGTTTTTTTGAATTTCAAATTTACAAAAAATAGAAACGTATTTTATGATAAGTAATCCATATCTGTATTAAATGAGTGTATTACATTTAAATAAATATCCTTGTTTTGCACTCCAAACAGATAAAATATTCTCCAAGGTCAACTCGGGAGTGTGTTACTCCAATATTTTTCCTCAGTTTTCGAAAAACTAAGCTGTTCAATTAAAAGCGCGTGACATCATCGTTTTTGCCTGTATCACAAAATTTTAAATATTTGTTTCTGTTAAATTTTCTGTGTTTGCTATTACAAGATGATACTTTTTTTTTCGGTTATCCCCAGCTAAGCGAATTATATGAGTGTGGAATTGAGGGTACTCTTGGAGTGTTCTAAAAGTTGTGAAATTTCTTTAATATGGATTGAACGCGTATCAATCTAAATATAGACGTTTAAGGTGATTAATCATTGAATCTGCTGCGACTTAATAATTTCTAAATTCCGACAAGCCCTGATAGTAGTGGCTCCAACCATGGAAAGTAGTTTTTTATCTGGTTATTCATGTATCTAATTATGAGGCATAATGGGAGATTTAAAAAAATTAGAGAGCCTGTTGTAACATATTTTTTGCAGTAATGATAAGCGTGTTCCGGGGTAAATTTGCTAAGTAATTAACATATTTTAATCCGCCTTGCTCAATAATTCCGTTAGTAAAAATTGCTTTAAATCTCAACTGAGTAAAGGATTACGCTTTCCAATATTGATTCGTAAAGCTGATATTTAGAGTTCCAGTTGTCAGATTTAGTAATACGCTAGGTGCATGTTGCATGCACAAAATACAACAGCGATTCATAGAGTATTGTTGCCCGACGGAAACAAGAAAAAAATAAAATAAATAAATAAAAAACAACAGAACTATAACATATATTCTATTTATAAACATAAATTATATTACGTGGAATAAATTATATCGAAATCAGACCAAAGATTCTAAAACACTGATGACTCCCTCCTTTCCCCAATAGTAAAGGGGTCTGATTTAATCCTAATGAATCTTTGAGGCCTATAACAGCCGCCCGTGCCAAATGTTCTCATGATCGTCCGAGTCATTTGAACGTCCTAATGCCGTTCCTCGTCCTATTTCTATTGCCAAGCGGACTGCTTTGTGGCTGGTTTGTCGATCAGGTCGTTTGAGAATAACAAGGTATTTCATGGGATCACAGTTTTTTCTACGGCTATTACAGTAGAATATCACTAACCCGACATATAAGGGACCAATAGGCAGGTCGAAATGACCAAAAGGTCAGATTAATTAAAGACTGTAATCAAACACATTTTTCATAGTTCAGAGTGTCTGATAATTATATTAAAAGTAATATATTAACATTATAATATATGTGTTCATAATATTTACATACAAACGTGGTAGTTATACATAGAGAAAATGTTCAAAAAAATACAAAAGATAAATACTATTTAAAATAATAATAATAATAAGTTATTATTACTATTATTTTTTTGTGTGCATTCCTGATTGCCGGTCTCTATCAGTCATATCTCGCCATCTCTTGAGCATCATTATATTATCTTCTATTTTTCAGAAACGGCTAAAATAATTCAGTCGTCAATCAATTTTTCACAAGTGTGTTCATAATCGTCAATTTATCAATCAGCCATTTATCAATTTCGGAGAGATCCATTGATGAATCTATAGTCTAAAGATTATTTACAATTTTCAAAGTTACTGCTGGTAATTTTTTCGTTCTTATTTAAAAGGGATTAAAAATATATCCGCTCAGGACTTATTTGAAATAAAACCTGAAAGGATCGACGCTGTAATTTCTGAAAAAAGTAACGCTGCACTACTACACGAGTTCCCAAAAATATTGTTTCTTCCGGACTCCGCGGGAAGGTCGGATTAACAGGAGAGTCGGTCTAGCGGAAGGCGGTTTAGTGAAGTTCTACTGTATGGATTAATGGAATATTTACTCTAAAATGAAAGAATTTCAATGATTTGAATAACATAAAGCGTATATAAACCAATAATACCAGGGAACAGTCGACTTTTTTATTATTCCAATTTAAAATGATAAAAATATGTGCCAAAACAAACGTTTGAAGTTGAGAAATATATCCATATTACACAAACATATTCAATTTACATCATCGTAATTTTGATGATTCATCTGGTTGTTCAACTCAACTAAGATTTCACCAGAATGACACCGCTCAGCTCCGGGTACATTATGAACAGAGGACCCCAGAAGTTCGCAACGGGACATGGTATTCCCAGTACACCGGTTCGTGGGGAAAGTTGAACCAGGAACTTCTTGGCTGACCAGGTGGAAATAATAAAATACAGAAAGCTTCCTGTCTCAGGAGTCGGTGATATTTATTGAAGATTATCAAGAAAAATAATTGTAACGCACTTTTATGTAACATTAAACAGAGTGAGCTTGCTTCCACACGCAGTGCTGTTTGATCCTTGTTCCAATAAAGAATAGTATAGGAAGTGGCAACCAATCTGCATAGCATTTCACACAGAATCGCTTCCTTCAAAAAATCATTCGTGCATCCTCATTTTGGAATTCATATTATGCTATGCAAATTATGTTCTTTGCTAATTTCAAAATATATATATTTAATGAATATTAGTTATTGACATTATAGTTACAACAAAAATAAAATAAATAAAAAAGTATTAACTTTTTGTCGATTTCAATACATGCAAAACTGTTGTTCAATCTTACTGTTAGGATTCAACATATTGAACAAATTTACTATTTTAAAAAATGTACTTTTCTAAAAGTGATCGTCGATCTCAACATAACATTATTGTTATAATTAAATGAAATCTTTCCTTGTAAAAAGGTGGACAATAAAATAATATACTACAACAGTAAAATGTACATGTATTAGGGATATATCGATTTAAAATGTCAATTCTAGATCCACCGATTCTTTTCTCAAGGATCGTTCCAAAGTCGATTCGTAGGAGCCGGTCGATACCACTGATATTGGTAATAGTTTTGTAATACATAATATACATAGTTTTGTAACTATGATATTTACAATTCTTCTTGCATACGGCAAAAAAAAATGTAAAAATAATAACAAAAAATATGTTAATTTACTTTAAAACTATCTCTAATAGCTTATTATAACAAATATTTTTGATATACACTTGTCTCCCAACTTGCCTCACATTCCCGATAATCCTCCGAGGTGTCTGAAAAGGAGATAGCCAAGAGACCGTTTAATGTAGAACTTTTATTGAATTGCTACATGTGAGTGAGTAGTTTTTAACATATTATTGACATGTCACTGTAATCATTATTCTCAAATTTACTTATTGTATATAATGTATACAGTTGTAAATAGCAATCAATGTTTTATAAAAATAGCTTCAACTGAAATATATCCAACTGCCAAAGCTGAAACACTAAAAATAAACATTTTGCCAGACAATAGCACCATTATATTTTATTTACTTCATTTATTTTATTATGTTATTAATTTCATCACGTTATTATTAATTATTTATATTGTATCTTTATTGTTATTTATTTAATTTATTTTTTTTTAACAAAATGAAGATTTTTTTTTCATTTAATTAAAAGCTCATACTGGTTTTCGAAGACAAATACACTATTATAATTAACATCCAGAGAAATATAAGTGCATTATATCATCTACCGAGAATCGAGGAAAGGTTTTTCGGAGCCGGTTATGAATGAAAAAATGAAAATTTCATCTGCTGGAATCAAAAATGACAATTTTAACCTTTTGCTGTTTGATATTTTTAGTTAAGATTGATGAATTAGTTGACACATATATTGGAATAAAAAAAAAAAAAAAAAAATCCAGTAGAGGTTATATTATATACCGTCTCAAGTGATTAGATACTTTTAGCTAAGGTTATAGGTATACATTGTTTGTTTATTTCGTTTAACGTCACTTTATGCTGCTATGGCTAATCGGACGATGCTACGGTGGGAGTCCTAAATTTTGCTTATCCAGGTATAATTAGGATAGGGATCTTTAACGAGTACCTGACATCGCACAGGCTCGGAACCCCCATTTTACGTCCCTTCCGAAGGACGGCATAGCTAAGGAATTTTTTCTCCCTTTAAAAAATCCTAAGGTCATCTGCCGGGCTGCGAACCCGCGATCTTGGGTTTTTAGTAGGTTGCTATGCTAACCACTACACCACAGGTGACCCCATAGGTATACATTTCGTGTAAGCTTATTATTATTCAAATTCATTTTATATTTGTTCAGTGTTTTTTTATCTTATAAAATATAATAATTAATTTAATAGCTATTCAAAGTTCCAAATCAAACATATATTTTTATTGCAGTTCTCCAAAATAATTATAATAACATCTTAGCAAATATTTATATCCGGATTGTAAGGTGCAATTAGCAAGTCCCGGTTAACGCACATCCATTCAAGTTTTTTTTACCCACAATTAACTCGACCACCAACTGCATATTACGCACAGCGATTAGAATAAATTTAGAGTACTGTCCTTGGGGAGTTTGCAGAGCCATAAACTGTAAACAAAAGAGGAATACAGTCATTGACTTCTAATAGTCCTGTGTAGTATTGAAGGCATGTCCGAGCCTTGAGGTAGCCAAGCGGCACCCGAGGCCTTGCGATCCGCGATGTCCGTCTTCCTTGTTGTCATAGAAGGGTTATCGAGGGATTAGTAACTTGGTCCGGAAACAGACAATCGATTTAGAGATAAATATTAATGATACTTCATGAATATGCAAGTAGCTAATTGATCACAACAAAAAATTAAATTTACATTATTATCTATTATTAGAAACCTCTAAAAAATATAGTTTGAAAAACTAAAAACACACGCTTTAATAGCCAACCGAACTGAACCTATCTTAGACAACATCTAATCATCTACAACAATTATTATATAAATTTTTTTTATTGCATTAGGAATTTTTGTGTTATAGACTTTTAAACATGACCAAAACTAACTTTTTAAGAAAGGTGGAGAAATTCGTCGATTTTTGATAATCGATTCTGGCTAAACACCTAAATCAAATTCAGCTTAATAGATGTCTTTATACACACAATTTAATAAACGTTAATTTTTTAAATAACACATTTTTCGATTTAAAGCATTTTGTGTGTTTTATTTTTGTAAAAATCTAAAAAAAAGTACAAAAATGTTGGGGTTTTTACCCCCCCCCCACCCCTCCAAAAGTTCTCTCCTTATCAAACGTAGTCGTATTTTTGATATTTTATTCTCAGGACCCATCTCGAAAATACTGAATCATAAATCCTACTATTACACCTTTTGCAGACAGACTCCCTTTATGGGGGTATGTCGACCGGACTAAGTAAGATATTTATTAAAACAAATTAAAACAAAGTTGTACAATTATTTTATTGTCATTGGTTCTTGACACGTGTGCAAACTTGCAAGATAATCAGATTGCTGGAAATTGGTGAAAATTACGATGCAAGATTTCGTTAAATGCAGGTGAAGTTAATAAAAGCGTATTAAAAAAGGTAAACATACCAATGTAATTACAGAAAGCTTGTTTCTAGAAAAATTCCTCCAAAGGTAGAGAAAAACGCCTAAATTGATCTGGATGTTCAAACCGAATGAAGATCCACCCGTAACCCCGAATAGAAGATTACAATAAGGTATATTATTTGGTTTCAGAGTAATTAAGGCGGGTTTATGGTTTAAAATAAAATGAATTAGGTACCCAAAACATTTTTTTGTAAATTGAAATACTCTTCATTCTCAATTCATTTCTGCCAACGAGTTAATAACATTGTATGCCCTGTAATAACAAATTTAAAAAATGCATTTTCTATCGAATTTTGAAAATATTTTTTTGTCTCTAAAAAAGTGATCCAAGCATCTAAAAAAAACATCCAAGAGCCCAAGAAGCCTCAAAGAGGTCGAAGAGTAAGGTCTGAAGAGTAGGGTGGATGAGGCAGTTTCATTTCCAAGCTCAAACAATGTTCGTGAGGTTATAAGTATGATATCTGCGGTCTGTTAACGCAATTTTTAGAGCATTTTTACATCTATATACATATAAATCTAGCAATACTTTCAGAAATTCGGGGTAAAATAACAGAACAATGTATGTTTGGCATTGGTCTGTAAGAAGGGAAATAAACATTAGAAATACGTTAAAAATCATTTAGGTGCATTGCTATAATGAGATGATTCAGTTCAATAAATGTGTTTTCGAACTTAAGCTTATTATCATTTAAATTCAAATTGCTAAAATAATTATTCTTTAAAAATCTTATTAACCCCCAAAAAAGTAAGATGTCAACCTTACCCTTGGAACTAGGTTAATATGGTAGCCTTTGCGATAAACTGCTTGCCTTTGTTATGGGAATTAATTCGTGAAACCTAATAAACAATACACCCTACAAAAAAGTGTTAGCAAATTTTTAAACCCTCTTTTTCACAATACATTTAGACCAAAGAAAAGATCTGAGCTGAAAGTAGAGGAAAACAAGTTTTAAGACGACTTACGCAACAAAAAGTGAAAATTTTCTGTTTTTTTGAAATGTCTTGGCAAGAAATCAAACAACTGAGGAATTATAAATCTTAAAATTTCGGAATTATATTTACACGACATATTGTATTTCCTATGTTTACAATACAGAAAATTTATTTTTTAAAATATATCTGCTTTCTTTATTTTTATACATGGCTTCTTCAGACATTAGATTCAGATGAATATAAAGCTAATGAAAGGATATTTCGAAAAATTTTAGATGTTGGTCGAGGAATTAAAAGAATAATATTGAATCATTCCCGAAAAACACTTATGAGTGTCAATAATTCCTAATACCATTTTTAAAATTGTTTTTTATTTATTTATTTTTTCAGTCAACTTAATTCATTGTACAATCATTACTTAAAATAATTTATATTGTAAATACATTGATATTTTTATGTTTTATCTAATCAGTAAAATAAATCGTATGATATTTAAACTTTGACATGGACGCAACGAATTCGGAGCTCTAAATCTTATCGTAATTAGTACTCACGGATATGTGGCAATAGCAGTTTGATGCTAAATTGGATGGAAAATCCAGGGTCGGTTTGTGCAATACGGCGTTGTGCAAGCTTTCGAATTGAGGATCAATAAAAAAAAGAATAATTTTTATGACGCTTTATTATCAAATTGTATGTTATAGTTAGCGGCATACAATTCAAATGGAGGTGAAAGGGCTGCTATAAAATGTGGTGAAACAGGTTTGCTCCACTTTCATTGTAAACAAAACTGGTATTGCATTATTGTATTTGGATCCATTTTGGATAATGTTAATTCTACTTTATAAAACCTTACACATAAGATATTGGAAATAAAGCTCCACTTTTGAATTTATCGAGTTCTACAAGAATTTTAATTTAATAAGTGCCTTTAAGAAAAATAATCAATGGTGTTAATTTTTAAATTAATTCATTTAAATTTACCACTGAATAAAATAGAATAGATCTAATAAAAGTAAAGATAATTATTACATTTAATGGATTGTAAACTTACTATTCATTTCTAGCACTCCAATAAAAGTTCTGTATTAGGTAACATTTTTTTCTGACGCGTCGTTGTCTCATCGGGGAACATATGGGATGCAAGTTTCATAATTTAGGTGACTTATGGTAATCTTTATAAAATGATTTTTTTTTTAGTTTGCTAGTTCTTTACAATCATAACTATTATTAATCTCAGAATTTTTTTTAATACGATATTTACCATTACTACTACTAGTATTCCACATTGCAGTAACCCTGCAATGGGTGCATATATTTATACGCGTCCCATCTCTCGACATAACGCGTATTATCATAAATATTTATACAAACATGTTTAGTTATATAAAATGTAAAATATTTTAGAATAATATAGGAATTAACATTGAGTGAATATGAAATATAAACAATAGTTAATAAATGGAATTAGAAGTTACTTAATAAATATAAAAAATATTGAGAAAAATGAAGATAAAAAACAATAAAAAATAAGAGGTAGAATTATAGACAAAACTACCATTATAGTAGTAACTATAAAGGTGAGAAATATGTTAAGCGGGTCTATCTTTCTTTACTACTTACAATCTCTCTCCGTCTGTACAATCATTCATCGCCATATTGTTTTTTCCAATTCAGGGAGAAATACTTTCTACTGCTGATAGTCAAAAATCTTTAAACATAACGTTTTTTATCATTTGATCCACATCTTACTTTCATTTTAACTTGCTGTTCAAAAATCGTTTTTCAAGATCTGACTCATAGAAAAAAAAGTTCCGGTATAATCAAAACGAGTAAAGATTGTTTTTAAAACAAAATCCAAAGTCACATTTTAATCCTTATTTAGGATAAAAATTTAACATTTCGATCGTAAAGAAGTGGAGACAATGGTGGAAGTAAACTGCATTGTGAAGTCTTAAACTGCCAATAAATATTGCTATTACAGTATTTAAGAATTAACCAAGGCCAATCCGTTAATCAACGTGATGGCATACAAGGTAAAGGATTGTTGTTAAACGATCTAAAATAATAGCAATTCTCAATAATAGTTCGGTTTACAATGCATTTTATAGCGATATGCATTGTAAATTGTAAATTGGAACTGTGGGAAATCGTTTAGTCAGCAATACTTTAAGTACATTGCAGATGTTAAAGCCAGTCTTTATCACTAATCTGGGTTTATAAATTATTGTTAGAAAAAAAAACTACTACATTATTGATGACTTTGTTTGCGATATTTCATACCAAGGAGAACAATGCTATTATTATTTCTACAATTTTTACCACCCGTTTGCTCTTAATCTGAGGTAAACATCTGACTATCTTTATAAATTATGTTGTAAAGAAACAAATTATAAAAAAAAAGAAGTAATTATCGTAATATATATACTATATGCAATATATAAACATCCGGGGAAATTCCCAACTATGCCTGTCCCACACCCAGTACAAGACACGATTGCAAGAAGGTCGCTTGGGGAAAAATTTAATCATAACTAATTAGTTATAAGTATATTTTCCACCACTCTGTAGACAACCAATGCAGGATAAATGATAGTAAAAGTTAAAACTTAATAAACTCAAAGAGGCAACTTAGTTAATGGGTTAACTGCTACTGCTACATGTAACAGTAGTAATGATAATTTTTTTTTTTATTATTTATTGAATAATAATTTTAAATATACAAAACAACAATAAAATTAATTAAGTCAGAAAGTTGGTGCTATTCATGTTTCTGGTATTGTAGTTTCATTTATTTTTTTGAGTACTGAACTGAATTTAACTTTAATAAATTTAACTTCAAATCAGAATCTCACAGCATACACGGGGTTTGGTAATGTTCTCCTCTTGTGTAGAACAATCAAAAAGAGGTTACGTTCTAAAATCGGCATGTAATAACAAAAATGTTTGTGATCATTTTAAGAGTAAGTTTTATTTTAATTTTAAATTTTTATTACATTTACATTTGAATGTGCTCTATTAAAAAAACAACGACAGAGAACAAGGTTTTGTTGATAGAGGTATGCTCCATTTAAATATGCCGCAAGTAGTTCCTGACTGTGAAGTACAGAGATTAGTGGGTATCAAATTATAAAAAAAAAAAAAGTGAGGCTATTCCCCCACGCTAAATGGAATAATATAGTGTTAGCAAAAGCAAACAAATAAAAACCAGTGCGAAAGAAAAATATGGCAACTTGGTATTGTAAAATTCCAACCAATAATCTTAGGGCAGCTGTCTATTCAAAAAAAAATAAAAAAAAAAAAAAAAAAAAAAAAAAAAAATATATATATATATATATATATATATATATATATATATATATATATATATATATTAAATACATTTGTTTAAACTGACAACAGACTGGAACCTTAAACACTAAAAGTTCAACCGTTCATGGACAAGCATAAAGTTAATAATCCTGATACAGCAAATTTTGAAGACCATGATAGATTACTTAATTGAGCATAAATTATACTAGGCGAGGAAGGATGGCTAAGCCCATATAGAATTTAAAATATATCTGCCCATAAACAAGGTGATAATTACACGGGTATTTCGTTCGTGAGGGGATGATTCATTTCAAATAATATTAAATAAGGTCTTGACTCATTTCTCAAGAAGCAGTAATTCGACGCGAATAAATCTGAAGAAATAACCTTGGAATTAATACAACATTTAGTAAAGTTCAATTTGTAACTAATTTTATTCTTGCGTTTGCTCCTTTGAGCTCTGGGCTGAAATAAACCATCCAATTCCTCTCGTACCCTACTCTCACAATCAAAAATCCTTCGAAAAGTTTTCAATGCTCCTTACCAGCTCGCAAATAAACTTACCCATAACAATCTTAATGTTCATGTTGCTGATGTTACCCAAATCTGATTCCTTTCCAATCGTGATAAACTTCATACTCACAGGAATTCACTTGCCTCCTTTACTTCCCATTCAAATCATGAAAACCCTTCAAGATGTCTGAAAACTATATCTTAGGGCTTTTTGATGAAGAACATTTGTTAATTTCATTTTTATCAGTCACCGAGTTTATGGGCTTGTACTGTAATAGTATGCATAAAATATTAACTTAAATTCCCTACAAAACTTAATCATCATTCATAACTCTTTTTGATTTGGTTCGTAAAAATTATTTCAGTTAGAGAACAATAATAAGTTAAGTTATAGTTAAAAATTTGTAGATCTGCTAGGTTATGAAGTTCAGGATAAAATTTAATTAATTTGTTTCAGCCATGTAAACGACTTCCTGTCCTATAGTATCCTTTAATAACATTCCACTGATCCCTGTTGAGCAGATCTACTATCTAGGACTCCAACTGAATAAACGTTTAATTTTCAATCCACATACAAGACTAAAACTACAGGAAACTGCTCGTCGTTTTCGACTTCTTCAAAATTTACGAGACAAACGTTCAAACCTTCCGATTAATTTCTAGATACTCGTTTAAATGACAGTTGCCAGCCTATTAGGGCATTTGGAATGGAGCTTTGGGGTTTCATTAAACCATCTAATTCATATCGTAGCCAATCCTTGCAAAATCCTTCGTAAAATCCTCAATGCTTCTTATTATGCCACAGACAAACTTATCAATAAAGATTTAAATGTTTCTTTATGTTAATTAAGCCGAAACCAGATACCTATCTTTTCATAGCAAATTCGATTCCCACTCGAATCCACTAGTCTCACAATTTGCCTTTCACTCAATTCCTGATAATCCTTCGAGACGCGTGAATAGAAGATAGCCAAGAGACCTTCTAATGTAGAACTTTTATTGAGTGCTACCAGTGAGTAGTTATTTACTTGTTTATAATGTATACAGTTGTAAATATCAATATAAAGGTAAAAAAAAAAAAAAATATGAATTGCAGAAAAAGAGCTGTGATGACCAACTGCATATTTTCCTTAATACAATATTCATGCATACATAATGTATGTATCTGTTTCAGTGGGTTTCAGAGATATTAAAATCTATTCATGTCAGAAAACATAAAAGGAATCTTTACACACTTCTATAAAAGCATCTTTATACACCACTATAAAAGCAGCCTAGCGTTGTAACTAACTGATTACTGACTACTCAAGAATGCAGACCTTTGAAATATTGCAAAAGATATCGGAAGCGAGCCCTCATTCCAGAACAAAATGTTTAATGGTTGGGTTTTCCCATTCAGTAGGCGGTGAAATATTGCAATATCTAAGTGACCATATATTATAAGCCAGTGAACTGGAGAAAGGTGATCTGATAATGGGATAATACCAGCCTTCGGAATAATTCAACAACTAATGCCTGCGTTCCTTTAGTAACATTATATAGTATGCATCCTAAATATTCTGAGATTACTTTAAAGGGCGATCACATTAGGTGACTTTACTTGCTACTAGCCGGCGAGTTCATAATCTTATAGTAAACTAGCCCAGTGTAATCGTGCTAAATGCTGCTAGCAGGTCTTAAACTATCTGCGAGAAAAGTGGAAAGCCGGGCTAATTTACTTGCTATTTATCGCTGGCTTGCTGACTAGTAAACTAACCGGGTGTCATCATGGTTGCAAGTGGACTAATTGTGAGTATCTCGTTGTTATTTTGTTCTAGTGTCTCATCGACAGATATCGTTCGAGTGGGAGTCATTCTTATTTAGCTTAAGCTATTAAAATGGAGTTAAAAGGAAAGGAATGCTGAAATTTAGGCAGAAAAGTGTGGGTAAAATCATGAATAGTAAGTAGTGGTATATATTTTCCATAACTGAAGGTACTGCTGGTAGACCAGATAAACTTCTACAGTCATATTTAAGTTCCACTTCATTTCTTAAAACAGGAACACCAAGACAAGCTTAGCAAAAAGATAAACTATATGTGATTCCAACTCGCTGGCAAATTGGCTACTGAGTGAGTGGGAAGTTTTGTGTTTCATCATCACTATCTCACTATCTAACTCACCAGCTTTTAACCCCCCCCCGACTAGCAGAACGTAAACTCGCTTAATGTAGTCGACCCTTAAGAAATGCAATCACTAAAATGCGAGATGGTGCTTACTTTCCCGTAATTTCTCAGATGTTTCTAGCAGCGTTTTCTGACGATACAACCATTCTATCTAACTATTTCGATACTACAGCGGCCTTTTCCAGTCTGCGGACACCTTTCCCAATTAGAGCAATAGTAAAACCAATTACGGGTGAAAGTTAATGAATCGAAACGGTCTCTTTATTACGAACTAATATTTGTGATATCTTGGTTTAATTATTAGAAAAATTTTGTCTTTAAAATTGTAGAGAAACTAAACATTATTAAAGTAAGGTAAATTGAAATAATAATATTTGTTTTGCGAAGTATTGCGAAGTACGGATTATTGAATAGTAATGTTGAACTGGACAGACTATAAATATAATCCATTAGGGACTAATTACAAAAGCTATCTCGCCCTGGATCTACTAACTACAGACTCACCGAACAAGCACCTCATTACATCCGACTTTCTCCACCATTATCCATCAAGAAAATTGGATGGTCTGGTAGAGTTTCAACGGACCACCATAAGCACCCTTCTAAGATAGTTCAATGGATCTTCATATAGTACAATGCACTGTCTATTGTTTCAGACTATTTCAACTTAGCTAATACTTTAAGCTTCTATTTTTTTAATAGAAATAGAAAAGTCTGATATAGAAGGCTTTATTCAGACCGATTAGGACATACTAAGTTGAGCTTAAGGTTCCGTTATGCCATCAAATCCACTCCGCATCCAATATTTGCAACTACAATTAAACTCATTAATAATCACTTTAAAATAATATATCGCATATCCAGGATGAATTGACAACTCAAAACATTCTCATTATGTTTTAGTTATTTTTTATTTGGACATTTTATGATTGAAGTCAACATATCTCAAACATTAGGCTAAAATAATCAATACACGTATAATAATTTTAGAATCTAATAGTCTTTTTAATTTGAAGTACCAGAGGAAAAAAAACAACAACTTAGTCCATTATGAAAAAAAAAAAAAATGAATTACTGTTGTCCATCTTCAAAAAATATTCTTTTTATCTAGAAAATTGTATCCCTCGATAACAGTAAATAATTTATTTTAATTTACGAAATTGGATTTACGATTTTTTAAAACCCGGTCAATCCCTGGTATAAGGTCAAACCAAAACACACTTTTTAAGAGCGCCTCTTTCATACTCATCATCGTTAACCTTCCATCGTTGCGCCGTTGTACTTTATACAATACCCAACTTGTTTTCTCTCTTTCTCGCTTCCGGTGAGCTTCCCGAACAATTGGCTGCAGCTATTCCTCGAGATACTCCTCTATTTGCTGCCAGTAATTTTTCAATAGGTAGGAGGGATAGTTTCCAGATTGGAAAATACTTAGTCCTGAGTTGCACAAAGTACAAGCGACCGCTCTCTTTTTGTTTTTTCTCGTCTCTTTCTCGACAATAAGCTGGGTTCTATATAAAGTGAGTGGGATTTTTTTTTTGCATTTTTACTTCTGTTTATCTTAGTCAGCGAAGTATTAATTATTCGAAATGTTTTAATTTGGTGAAAACCTATAAAATTGGAATATATTCCTCGAATGTTGCAGAACTAGACGAGGAAGAAAAAAGAACCGGACAATCAAATAAAAATTTGGAATTGAATGAAAAAGAAATAGAAAATGTTCTAGACCATGATGTAGAAGGTAGTGATGGAGACGACGCGTGGTGGAGAGGGTCAGCCAATGGATATTTACATTTTATTTGTAAAAACCATTCCTCAAAATTTTTTTTTTTTACAATAATTGATCATAAAAACAACCCTTTTAGACCTGCAAATAATTATATTTGACTGTAATATTGTAAATAAAAATAATGTAGTCATAAATTTGTTTTTTATTATCTTCAATTACAAACATATTTTAATTTACGTTCAAAATATTATTCTTACTGGTAATATTTTGTGTATATACTCCACTTTAAATGCAGAATGGTCAAAATATTTTATTTAATAGATTTAATACAAAATTTGGACAAAAGCGGTAAAAGCTGGGTGTTGTACCTTGTACTTCTCGTGTTAAGGAAATTGGCAAGACCGGTGGAGGGTTTGTGGCACTACACATCTGAGGAGTCAGTGTGTTTTGAACGAGCAGGTAGATTAGAATATAAAAAAAAAGAATTTTCAGTTAAAAAGTATACTTCTGCATAAATTAAACGATAGAGAATTGTAGATAACTAAGTAGTAAAAACGGATTTTCATTGCAATCTGCAATCTTTTGTTAGCTAGTTTGGTACACTAGTTTTCCCTAATAGTTGCTGCCACTTTCCTGTTACAAATCCTTATGTTGGACGTGGCATCCGCTATTATTCCGTTGACCCATCGGTGTCGAGGTCATTCTCATTCCATAAATATTTCCATTCAGACTTTTCCTCATAATCTTTTCTGGGACCTTAATCTCGCTATTTAAGTATTGGCGAGTACTCTCTAGCTTCAACTAGAGCAAGCTGGGTCATAAATTCTTCTAAATTTTATTCTTTCGAATTTCTTTTTAAATGAAGAAATTTCTTCTTTTGTGGGAGAACGGAATGGGCGATATGTTGCTTACTTAGCCTAAACCTGGAAACTATCCTCTGATACTACATATCAACTTACGCTATGAATCCTGAAGTGCCAAAGTATGAATTCAATGCCTAAAATATTTATTTAGTGATATTATTAATTGCATAAATTATTTATATGCAAACTCTGAATTTATTCCAAATATCATTTCTGTGTTTATAAATTACATATATATTTAAACTGTATTACGAAAAAGTTAGTTGTATAGTTTTTTTTTCTTGTTTTCATTATTTACAGAACACATATTGCTAGTATTTTGAAGAATATTTTCCACACATGTTCGTACTGTAAATATTATTTATTTTCTAAAATGAATGTAAGATTTTGTTTGCCAATATGCGCTTGGTTTTTTTGAAGTTTGAGAGACGATAGATCTGTGTAGCGGTGTACGTTAAACCGTATTTCCCAAATTGCGATCATCGTATGCAACCAAAAATAAATGTTTTTGCATATGCTCTAGCATTATATAGCCATAACTTATGGCTAGGTTGCTATGACATACTGCCACCACATTAAAATTCCGCAATATTAATCCTTAAATAAAAAATTTCATTTTATTCCTATTTGACTTTTTATAATCCTTCATCCTAAAAGATGAATTCAGAGTCTTTTAATATATTAAAAAAAAAAACGCTATCAGACGGTAGTCACTTATTTTTATTTTTCAACCCTTTAGCGTTCATGGGTACGTATTTGTACCAGTGGGTAGGAAAATTATATTAGAGGTGTAGTGGACATCTTGCGTGCTCAATGATATTTCTATCTTATGTATAGTATTAAGGACTTGTTTTAGTTATTCTCAGAGTCGTTAGAACCTCTAACATCGCTTTCCGTTCGAAAAGTAGTACAAATTTTTTAAAATCCAGTGTGCATCTACCTTCCAAAATATTTTGCGCTACAATTTTGAAATGAATGATTATTTTGAACAATACAGATTATTATTATGTGACTTTTAGCTCATATTTGATTTTGGCTTACATCTTTTGTTTTTAGTTTTTTGTTGGGCGACTGCGGCAATCGTAAAAATTATTTGGAACTACCCGGCCTTTTTAACTCTTTTACAACATTTACTTGTAATTACATAATTACATAATTTACGAAGGCTTACATCCTTTACTTTTCCTTTTTTTCCTAATTCGCCGTGCTAATAAAATAATTAAAAAGACAAAAAAGTAATACACATATGTATCACTGCCGGTTTTGGGAATCATCAGTTCAAAAAAATAAAATGCACCAGTGGGCAGTGGTACATATATGTACCACCTTAAAAAAGCATTCTTAAAAAATAATTAAAAATCAGTCAATAAACACATTGTAAAGTGCATGGAATATGCGATGATTTTTGACTGCATTGCTTCGTTAGGAATAATAGTTCGAAGGTAAACATACTAAAAGTCTCCACCCCTGGGGGGGGGGGGGGGAGCTAACGGTGAGGGGGAGGGGAGAAGTTTAATTTTTTTGGTTTTACAATAATATCTCGAAAACGGTTGACTCTAGAAAAATATGTTTCGAATAAACAAAAGTTAATTAAATCTCCTATAAATTTATTATATATAAATTTGTTGTAATTCTAACTGTTTACAAGATATACGTTATTGAAAATCGGCGATTTTAGGGAAAAAACAAATGTCACCTCACATTTTGTCAAACTTTTGCTTCAATTACGTTCCACAATCGTTTCTCAGAAAAAACGTCAGAATAAAAATTGTAGAGCATTAAATTCACTTTAATTTTATAAAGTATATACATATACATTTATGGTATTTTCTTCATATGTTTAAAGCGAGGTAAACATTTTTTTATTTCTAAAATTATCGATTTTTTATAATGTATATCTCGAAAACCGTTTGAATTTCGACGGATACGTATATAATTAATTTTATAAGAAATTTAATGAGCTTTAATTTTGATCTGTATCATATTTTTCTGGAGTCCACCGTTTTCGAGATATAATCGAAAAACAAAGTTGGGACCTTCTCCCCTCCCTCCACCGTTAGCTCAACCCTCCGGGGCGGGGACTTTTAGTACGCTTACCTTCTAACTACCCCTAACGAAGCTATGAAGTCAAAAATAATCGGATATTCCATGCACTCTACACCCCCCAGTCCAGCACTCATTGACTGGACTATAAGTGATTTAATTTTTTTTTTTTTAAATAATGTGTTCTCCCCGTTAAAGAAATGAATAATTATAAATATACATATCTATCTAAGATCTGTCTTCCTATATTTAGGGATTGTACTGAATAAATTTAAGGTATGTTTGCGATCGATAGGATAAGTGAAAGTTTTGTCATCTTATGAGAAAATTCTAATGACAACAGTATTTTATCCACATTGCCAGGACCTATTTGTTAAAACTTAGAGGAACGTTTCATATCATCAAAGGATCAAGGAAGAGCACCATCCCCCATTGCCAGGACCAAGGACGGATGAGTAAATATTACCATACGAAAATAACTGAAAATGATATGCTCTTCCACCTGTATTAATCTTTACCAAAAAGATATACAACTTGATTTATGTCGGTATAACTCTTTAATATAACATAATTCAGTTGTTTGTGCCACTGGCCTTCAGGAAGAATTTTCTCTTCCTTCAATGTTAATCAGTTTTCTCGTTTCCTAATGTTCTGGTCCTCGAGTTCACAGGAGTGATAAATTCTCGACGGACTTCCTCATGTTCTGAATTATTTTCTACTTGTGGGGAGGATATTATTAAATATTATAAAATGTTATATTCCTACTAAAGATTCGAAGTACACATAATGGTATAAGAATGTGAATACAATACAAAACTATTGATGAATTAATTGCCAACGCAATTGTAAGTTTTCTATTTGAAGTTTTGAATGTTAAACGTTTATCATCAATTCTAAAAACATAAAAAAAAAAAAAAATTCAAGACATCAGCGTTTTGCTCCAGACACTATATATATTTAATTTTTAAAATGTAAGACAAAAAATCAAACATAAAATCCACCTCTATTCCCAACTAAATTGGCTTTATCCCACTTTCCTTAGACAATATTTCCATGGAACATTCCTATTCCAAATTATCAATACCCTTCAACCTTTTTATATTTACAATAAACTTTAATTCAGATCTGCAGTCAATCCAATATATACAAGATTCCGCTTTTCTGATCTGTACACCCCACCCCATAAAGCTTCAAAAATCCAACGCTCCTTCCTTTTCCGCTCATTAATCCTCTGGAACTCCATCTATCCTCACATCAGAAAAGCTAAAGCCCTGAAAACATTCAAAGACTTCTATTTTCAATACCTCCTTCTTATCCAAGTCAATTGCTTATTATTGCATTGCTGGATTCAGACTCAGATTCAGTTCTTGCATAAATGAGATTCCATTTAATACAAGTTTCACTTTCTATGAATATAACATTGAGTACTTCTATTGTACATACTAATCTAATCATTGTACCAAAAGATCTTTTTATTTTATTTTATATTTTTTCTTATTTCATTTTATCTTCTCTAATTTGTAGAATGTTATCTTGTTTTTCTTTATTTTTTATTTATACCTCTACCTATCTGTTCTTTATAAGGGACTTTGTCCAAGGATAAAATTATTTTTCTATTCTATTCTATGTATATGCGATTATATGTTACAAGGGTTCCGAGTAAATCGAAGCGATTATTTTTTTTTGGATTATTTAAAAATCCTTATATAAAAAATAATATCATCATTTCCTATCCAAATTTTGACTGAGAACAAAATTAGGGAATTTTTGTATCGAATAACCAAAAAAATTTACTAATTTAGTTATTTTTCTATCGTACTCCTAAGGGATTAAAAAAAAAAGGTAATAAAAAAACTTATAAGTCGTTGTTGCTTATTTTTTTAAAGAAATACGTGTCTGCTACAGAATAATATTAAAAAATATCTACATATTTTCCTTTTAATTTCAAACATTTATTGGGAAGACAGTGTCAGGAATAAAAGAAATGCAGTTATTCAATATTCTTACGTCTTCCTCCTTTATTCTTTATTTAATTTTTTTTTTTTTTTAATACTTGGGATTACATTGGGCCTGGCTTGTCCTCCGACAGGTGGGGGAACAAGCTCGGTTCAGGGTTCCCGTGAGTTGTATGTATCGTATATATAGTGTGATTGTGGTTTATTTTATTTTTTAATTTTTTTTGAATCATCATTTTTTTTTAAATTTCTTTATAACATTTTTTTCTGATTATTTTATATTATATTTAATTGATTTATTATCTTGTTTTCTTTTTATATAGCTAGAGGATTTTTGTTTTTGTACATATTGTATGTATGGATCCATTTTCATTCAACTAGTTTTTTATTAATTCAATCTCACAATCAGTTCAGCATCAGTATAGCAAAATAGAGGTGTAAGAAAAAAAAATGTTTCAGATCCTATACAGATAACCTATTCCAGAATCAGCTTTATTAGGTTGGTAACTCCAAGTTAAGTAGATTATAACCTTGCAGTAAAACATTTTATAAAAAACAGCTGATTATTACTCCAACCTTGCGGGATCTTCGTATCTTCAATTTCTTAGTATTTATCGATTATGATTTATAATATTTAATTATTAAGGCATTAAAAATGGTTTGCTAACTACCTTGCGTGATTATAATAACAGTCTAAGTAATGGAATAATAAAGAAAAAAAGTAAAAACCTTTCGAACACGGAATCAACCTGCAATTTGGAACTGAAGGATTTTTTAGCTCTTCTTTATGGCGTGTTGACTGCATTGGCTGATGAATTATTGACTGCAGATTTTACTCAAGTTAATTTGAATGGCTATCTTTCTCAATCTCTCCTTGCAATTGATAGAGTCATTGTGACGATCTAATGGCTGCTGCAATTATGAGCCGAGGTGATCACCTGCTCTCAATGGCGCTATCGGCCTGGCGATGAGCTTGCGGTTTGATGGCCCAATCAATTTCGTAACGAGGTTAGAACTAATATTAGCTAGAGAAGTAAATGTCAGGATGCTTCATCGTTTTACTTCTGTTTTATATATTTACGGCAAAGAGTGGATTTCGGGGGGGGGGGGGGGGGGGGGAAGGAAAAGAAAAGAAATTCAAGAAGCTCTTAAAAAAAAAAAAAAAAAAAAAAAAAAAAAGTATCTTATAATTATTTAAAAATATTATCACCTGTCGTGGCTTTACCTGCTTTCATAAGTAAAGAACTTATTATAATTTTAACTAATGATTAAAGTTTTATTTGTGTTTTATTGATAAAAATCTTGTATTGAAGTATGCAATTGAGCATTATTTCTTCAATGATATTTTAACGCATGACCCCATAATTTTTAAAATGGTTAAAATTATCTGATAATTTTGAAAAAGTTGAGTGCTTTCAAAAAAAGGTCCGTGAATCAGATTTTCAATCACAAAATATAATAAAGCAAAGGATCGACATTTCGATTTGGTTATAATTTTTATTCGGCAAAAATAATTTAATTCACTTTATCTGGTTGGATTTTAATTTCTGACCATATAAGTACATGACTTTGTGGCTATCCTCCTTTCCGCCACTAGACACTGTACATTTGAATTTTTATTATTGTAAATTTTATCATCGCTTTTTTAAAATAACAAATTAATTGAAAATCAGTTGATTTTAATGTTATTAATCCTTCCAGGAACTATAAAGATGATGTTTGAAATTTGGTACAGATTGGCTCCGTAGTTTTTGTAGTTATTCATCACAAACAAAAAATAGCTTGTCCTTTTATACATATAATAGGATAGATATTTGATTTCTTGTGTTACAATTTAAAGATTAAACATATTTAATCTACGTAACACAGTTCTGGTGTTTTGAAATTTTTTGTATGCTTTTAAAACTGATGATGAATTTTTAACATTTGAAACTGGAAAAGAATTCAAATAGAAATGGTCATTCATCAATCCTAATTGTCTGAAAAATAAGATGACCTAGGGACTTTTATAGTGTAGAACATTTATTGAAATGCTGCTAATAAGTAGTTTTTTACTAGTTATTGATATGCCAGATTATTCATTTTACCGCACATTTACTGATGGTATGTAGTTTTAAATATCAATGAAGTATACAAATTTAAAAAAAAAAAAAAAAAAAAAGGTGTTATAAGTATAAACGTTTTATTTTTTATTTTTCTATTGTATCAATTTATTCATTAATTTTATTATTATTATTTTTTATAAACTCAATCGGAGTTTTCTTTTATTTTCTAGCTTTGCCTTTATTTTAAAATTCACACATAAACAATGGATGGAAGTGTACTTTATAGCACAATTGTTTACTGTTATAAATAGATAAAAATTAGTAAGGAGTTACTAACAAGAAAATCTCACTTTTCTTTGATTAATAACCCAAACATAATTGGTCATAAATTAGAGACACACGCTGGTCTCTAATTGTTTCCCACGCGATTCGACGCAGAACCTTTACACTGTTGTGTGTTAATGAGTGATTTCTAGAAAACCAATGCCATTTAGAACACGATAACGCTAGACAGGTGTAATAATTAATTCAATGGCAATGATAAACGGATTTCCTTGCGTTACATTTTTTTTTTTTTTTTTTTTCAGTTTCCATCAGTACACTTTCACGCCTTCCTGGACCCATGGATTGTTCTCTAAATCTCACAGCCTGCATTAACAATCAACATACACACTTTATAGCGTCTACTTTAATGAATATACCCCCTTATCTCTTTTATTGAATCAAATTAACAGTATAACATCATAATCAAGAGGAAGCAATTCGTTATCTCATATCAGGGTTTTGTAATCTTGGACTGTGATAAAAAAAAAAGCACTTGAAAATGTGCTTAGCAATGACAATTGAAGGTTCGAATGGGCCAGCAGAGGACCACGTGCCAATTTCAATTCTTTCTCCCTTGTTTTATTCCTTTTTTCCAGTATGCTTTCATCTGTTCACCATGTCTCCTCTTTCTGTCCTCAGACCATTTTGCACGAGTCCTTTTCACTTTCCTGCCCTGGAGTCCCTCCATTTTCAATACTTTTTGCCGAAAGTCTTCTCTATTATTTATTTCTTCTATTTTTATATTATTTTTTCTAAATCCCTTTTTACTTCATTGACCCAGCTTGTTGTTGATTTCTTACCCCACAGATATCTGAAAATCTTACTTGTCAATCTACTATCAGGCATTCGATATAAGTGACCATAATTCATCAATCTTTTTTTTTTTCTCACTACATCTGATATATTTTCTTTTATATCAGTTTATAAGTTTTAGCGAAGGTATTTAGACTGCCGAAAGTGAAACTAAAATGTTCACCAAAACTTTGAAAATATCGGAGCCAAATCGCGCAGTAGTTTATTAACTATTTATAGGCAATTAAAGAATCGTATAAGTACCAGACTAAAACGACAAAAAGCTGCCAGTCTTCTTCTACTTCTTCAACATTTACAAGATAAACGTTCAAATCTTCCGAATAATTGCAAGATGTTCGTTTATATGACAGTTATTAGACCAATTCGGAAATACTGAGTTAAGGGCTTTGGGGCATCACTAAACCATCCAATTCGTCTCGTATCTAATCCTTACAATCCAAAATACTAAATGTTGGTTTGACTTTGGCCCACTACGTTCTGTGGTGGTAAGCTTATAATTCCCAGACTAACATTTTTCAAACCAATACGAGATTGTTGTTCCGTTCACTGTAAGTTCACCGAATGAAATATTTATATTCAGATAAAGAGAAATTATGCGAATTCCAACTGTAGTCATTACTTTATTAATTTTTTTTTTTAATTGTTTTTCTTTTAGGTTTAAAAATAAAACACATAATGATAAACCTTTAAATATCCTTTTAAATGGCCTGGAAAACATTTCTGTGTATAGTATATAGTAACTAAATAGCTATATATACGGTGTATTAGCTAGTCCCCGACTACCCATCTTAAAAATGTGACTTAAAAGTGACAGTTACGAAAATTTATTTTTAAATTTTTTGTCCATTTATTTGGCTTAGTATTATCCTACGCCACTTCTATAACTCTCCAGTCACATTAGATATGTGGCCAAGTAAAATATGCCAACTAAAAAACAGTTTTAAAACTTCATCAATTATTAGAATATCAGCTTTATTTTTATACATTTTTTTTTCTTTCATACAACTAACTTTAAAGAATGAAAATATTAACAACTAATTTTTCTGAAATTTACGTAAACCATTAATCCACTAGTGGCATTATTCCATTTATCATACATATAGATGATTGCCTAAAAACAATTATAACACTAAACAGATACAACACAAAAATAATAAAATAATTCAGTTTTGCTTTAATATCATTTTATTGTTAAATTGATTGACGAGTGATCATTTAGATTATAAATGTTAATATTCTTTTATAATCATTAATCATCTGAGTTATTGTGTTTAAATGGCTTATTAAATATTTAAATGAAGAATTATATATTTTATCGTCTGGTGTTGTAGATTTTCTAATTGATATTCTCTGCGTCTAATTAATTAGAAGCTAAAATAAAAATTAGTTAAGAAATTAGAAAACCTATATAATTAGTCATGACAGTGGTTTATGAGCTAAATAATACAGAGATTTTTTTTCTGCTGACAAACTCATTTTTGAAAAAACAAAAAAAAATAAATGTTTTATACAATATCATTAATCTACTTCATGTGCTTTTCTGAGAAACTAACAAAATATTAAAATACAATAATACAAAATTAACGTTTGTTCAAACACTCGAGTTCAAGGAAAGTGACAAATCGTTCTAGATCCACATATTATGGTTGTTTATTTTTTTTATTGATTTATCTACCATGGGATATACCTCAGGGTTTGGACTGCGCAGTTCAAACCTTCAGATTTGATGAAAATCTTGAGATTGTCGCGGCCTGCATGGACCCAGAAAATCTTATCGAAAAACCATTCTTAAAGCTGCGCAGATATGAACTGTACAGTCTAATCCCAACGTGTGTGCGCAAACCTTCAGATTCCGCTCCCTTTTTCTGTAATGAAAGTTGCACCGGGAGTTTTTGGAACAATTTATTAAGATCTATGAAAGTGAGCCGTGCCTTTGATTAGTAAAGAGTAAAGATTATCATAAATAAAAAAGAAGCTGCTTACGAAAAATTGAACGAAAAACTAGAAGAAATTTAGCCGAATGCTACTAAAGACTATGTTATTAAAATAGTTAATAATATAAAAAGTGTTTACAGAAAAGAAACAAAGAAGGTCCCATAAAATCAGGAGCGGTAGCTGTCGACGTGTACAAGCAAAAGTTGTACTACACTTTTCGATTGCGTCATCCTCTTCGTTCGTGGTCATGGTCGCAACTTCAAGAAACCTTCAGGAAAACCGTTGTGTGTGGACGACTGTTCAGTTCAGATAAATCTCAAGAAAAATTCACAAGATTTCTCCATGAGATTTATCTGTGAGTGTATGGGGTTCAAGGTTTGCAGGCCGAATTGGGCCTATAAATCTTTCCCTGAAACAGACCGTCTGTTGATCAAACCTCCGGAAGACTACAACCCCCTACACATATTAATACAATCACATAGCCGATGGATAGGGTAATTGCCTGAGATACCCGGGCCAACGTTGCTTTCCTTGGAGGATGGTCACCCGTATGTGGCGGTCACACATCCAATTGCTGACCGTGCTGGACTGAGCTTAACTTAGATTACCCATTGTACAAGTCTTAATCCGTTCGGCAATCCCGACCCCTCTTGGAATATATATATATATATATATATATATATATATATATATATATATATATATATATATATATATATATATATAATACAGGAATAATTTTTGTATAAATGATAAAAAAATAAAAGACATTAGATTGATACACCAATCCAGTCAATAAACTAGTCATATCCAATAATCTGACAACTCTATTAACTACTTTACAAATCTCTTAGCAGTGCCTATAAATCAACATAAGTGATTATAAAGAAGCAGGTTGGTTCCCCGTACATAAATAGTCATGATTAGAGGTATGATCAGTAATGCACTATATCAGGGCAAAGAATTTATTGTACTGACGTTTCGGATTGCCTTGGAAGCCTTCTTCAGTGCAAAAAGGACGCTGAAAGAACGACCTATAATAACCGCATCACAAATTATCTCTTCCTCATAGATTGATTATAATGTCTGAACATGAGAGGTAGTTGTAAACGTAATTAATGTCCTCTCTACTCTTCAATAAAGCAAACATCCAATTAAATTTTTTTTTTTTGCTGATTGATAAATTATATAAGCATAGTAAATCATTCAAAATCAAGTTGGTATTATTATAATTTAATTTTTAGTTTGTAATTTATATACTATTCTCATTAATCTACTTTATGTGTCTTTCTGAGAAACTAACTAAATATTAAAATACAATATTAGCCCAGTCATTCTAGACGAAAAATGGACATTCAAAGGACTTATTTTCATTTACGTCTTAATATAAGTTGCGACGTGTTCAATATAAATGAGTATATTATATAGATTCTTCTAGGGAATTCAATGCTGTACAAGTGTTATCCTGACGACTTTCCTCTAAAATAAACGATTGAGGATCTAGAAGACAAAAATATAAAAAAACATTTTGTGAAAAAACAATGAATGAAAAACAATTTTTTCGAAAATTACAACTTTTTCGGAGCCGGTAGCACGAAAAATGTCCATTTTTTCGTAAACGTGTATATAACCAAATTTGTAGCCAATTTAATAAGCTTTAATTTTGTAAAAACAAAAACAAAAACGTTTTCAATGAAACGCACCGTTTTCGAGTTATAACCGAAAAACATAAAAAATGGAACATTTAAAGCTCCCCTCCCCCCAGGGGCACCGGGATTTGGAGGGACTATATTTGTTCTTTTTCAGAGGACCATCCCCTTCAAATTCCTGAAAAAATTGGAATTAGTATTTTTAGTTCCTCTGATTTTCCTATTTTGACAGGAATATAATACTGATTTAACGTACGTTCAAACATTCGGATTCAAGAACAGTGACAAATCATTCTCCAGATCCACAGATTATGGTTGCTTAAAGTTTGCAGGCCGACACTTTTCTCATGTTTTTCCCTAAAAACATACCTTCCGTAGACCAAATCTAGTAAAGACTGCTTCCTACGACACATATCAATAAAATCACATATCCGAGGGGTAGCGTAATTACTGGAGATACCCGAGCCAACGTAAACGATCTCAGCTAAAAATATAGTGTGGATTAATAATAATCCCGCATAAGGAAAAAAACATTCTCATATTACTTCAACTCACATAAAAACAAAATCGACCCTTCCCAAGAAAGTGGTTTATATGAACTAAAATGTAATGGCTGTGAAGCTAAATACATGGATAAAACTGAACGATGAGCAAATCAAAGATAAAAAGAACGTACAAAGGCATAAAATAAAAATGGATTTGCTGCTCTAGGTCATTTTAGAAGCCCTTCCATTTCGCCTCCTAGTGTGAGTATTAACATGTTTGACTGTCTTACATTTATAAAATGTAAAAAAAATTATATGAATAATCTATGTAGCGAATTGCTGATGTTTTGAATTTTTGTATGATTGATTTATAACTGATGATGGATGTTTAAAAATCAACAATAGTATTCCAAAATAAAAAATTCAATATAAGTAGCAAATAATTCATCATTTACAAATAATGTAGAAGTATTTTTTAATTTTTACCAGTCTTCCCATCTTTTTCATTAAACACTGACATAAGTATTATAGGATCATTGCTGTGTTAATTAATTCCGATTATATCTTCCAGCCAATGAAATACATGGATCGTAAACTTGAAGATTAACAACGTCCGGCAATAAAATATGTAATCATTCAATTAAATTCATAATAAGCAATTTAAACGGAATAACCGAGACCATCAATGATTATAAAAAGATTATTACATTATTCATTGTGAATCAGAACTCGATAGTACATTTAATTATCGATTTCCAAGTAAACGTTTGTTAAAGTTAACACCATAATGTTGAATTAAACATAATAAATTGTAATTTTAACACTAAGCGCACAAATATTAAATATAATATTACTGATGAAAAAGTTTTGTATTAATCTCACCTCAGTAATGTAGAAAAATATTGTCTTTAGTTTCATTGGCCTCCCGCACAATATTTCAAGTAATTTACTAAGTATTAGATTTTGGTGATGGTTAAAGGGAGGTATTTCAGGTACATTAGGTTTTCAATTTAAATTATAAATCCCAATAGCTGAAACTACAAATACATCTCCAGAACTATAAAAGCACATCTTAAAATCTATTTAAGTTAGGTCTAACATTATAAAATTAATCTGTTGCACATTTTTAGAAATAAACTTAATTTTCCCTGTAACTACTGTAATTTCAAGATAAAAATATTTATTAATTATTTAAGCACAATATTTGAGGTTTATTATTTTAGTCATTGATTGAAGATCCATGATAAAACAGTAATATATCCAAAAGGATGCAGGCATCTGCGAAATATTCGATGTATGAAAAATCTCTTTAAAGCCATTTTTACTTATGATTGCACATGTATAACGATTATTAACCGAAATATATGTGTTCTATTTCGTTGTTGTTTTTTTTTTACTATATTTAAATATAAAATGATAAAATGTAGCAGAACGGACAAAGAAAAAGACATTAATAAAATATTTCTGGATGAATGGTTCAGACAGAGATAAAGACGAGACATGACAAAAACTAGCAGACGACCCGCTTGACCTAACTGTTTTTGCTACAGAGACAGCCTTTGACAGATATCTATTCCTTTGAGATTAGATTAAAAGGCAATAAATGGAGTAATACATACGTTATAAAGGTTTTGAACAATAATAATTATTATTATAAATAGATATGACTGCAATGATTAAATCAAATTATTTTTCTATTATTTTATCTCTTCACTTTTTGCAACTCGATAATATACAAATAGATTAGAATACAATATAATCCTCATTTTGCTATGAGGAAATTCAGTCTTCATCGGGTTGTCTCAGCCGTGTCTGTGGACATCATCTAATAATAATCTAGTAATATTTTTCTAACAAAACAATTATACATTTATATGTAGAATAAATAAATTTTAAAAAATATACAATAAAGCTAAGACCAATCTGCCTTTCTGAAATATTTGCCATCGCTTTTGTATAATTGCGAAATAATGTAAACATTTATATCTTATTTACATACAAATAAAAATAAAACGATATATATATATATATATATATATATATATATATATATATATATATATATATTTTTATTTTTTTTCCCTGTTATTTATTTTATTTATTTATTTTTTTTTCAGGACTCAGCACTCTACGAGGAAGAAACCTATATGTTGTAGATCTGGCCTAAACAAGATACCCACCTTCCCATTACAAGCTACATGGCCCCTCGAATCCGCTAGTCTCCCAACTTCCTTCTCGCTCTATTCCCGATAATCCTTCGAGACATCTGAAAAGAAGATGGCCTAAGGACTTTTTAATATAGAACAGTCATTGAAGTACTACCAATGAGTACTTCACAAGAAAAAAAAAACTGTATTATTATATAAAAGGACAAGCCATTTTTCGTTTGTGATCACTAACCTTGAAAACTATTGAATCAATCTCCTCTACCCATTTCTATCATTTTTAGCAAACATATTATCCTTTATAGTTCCTGGAAGGTTTAGCAATAATAAAATATCTTGGTTTTCTATTAAACCAGTAAGGTTACTTACTTACTTCTACATGTAAGGTTACAAAGGTACTGTGTTATATAAAAATTGAAATTGATAATACAATTTACATAATATCTTTAATACAATTTATTTAAATTAATTAAACATATTTAAATATGTGAGCGACATGTGAATCCCAGTGAAGATTCGAAATCGACGGAGTGGTTAGCATTATTCCGCAAAAGAGTTTACAATCATTAAATATTAAGATAAAACTACTGAACCCATCTGTACCAAATTTTTTTCTCTCTGTCCACCAGAATTAACAAGTAATTCATTAAATTAAAAATTGGAAGTTTAATTATGCTTTTACCTAGTCTTTAAAAACCTAATCAATGAAGTTTTAACGAGGTTAAAACTAACTGTCATTTGTGAAAATAACAGTGTAGAAATAATGCTCAATTACATACATTAAGATTTTTATCGATAAACAAATGAAACTTCAATTCAAGGGGGATATAGTACAGGCCAATCTGAGTCGGTTTTACTATAAGAACAACTGTCCGAAAATTAGCCGTTTTCGAGTTACACTAATTTTTAATATTTTATAAAATTAACGTCCTTCATACGTTAAACAAGTCATAAAACTTTTTTAAAAAATTTGTGTGGGGTCGCATAAAAACTTTAGTATGTGATCAGAATTCTGTACCCACAATAGAAGACCTCAGAAACAGGATAATACATGCAGCACAAGAAATTCAAGCCTCTCTTAGGAATTCGGCGGTAGTAAAATCATCTGTAATAAGAAGAGCACGAAAGTGCATTAGAAACAGAAGGCGCCACATCGAAAATGTATTATAAAAATAAAAAATATAGTTTCAAACATATTATCCTATATTGAAGTGTATTTGTAGTATTTTCATTGCTTTTTCCTTCCTCCACTTTAATAGTCATATTTTTGTCAACTCTTGACCGATTTGGGATTTCTATACTTCATTTGTAAGGTAATGAAACGTAGATGTTTTCTAATTATTTTGTACGAAAAATTTGTAGGTAATTTTTTCTAGTGAATTGAAGTTTTTGAGATAAAAGAAGATTTTTTAAACAAAAATTGAAATATTTTATTGCTTGAGATAACGTCAGTAATGTACATTTGAGTATCAATGGTAAAACCAAATAACAATCAGATAAATCACCCAATTTTTAAGTTTTATGACTTGTTTAACGTATGAAGGACGTCAATTTTATAAATTCTTAAAAATTAGTATAACTCGAAAACGGCTAATTTTCGGACAGTTGTTCATACAGTAAAATCGACTCAGGTTTGCCTGTACTATCTCCCCCTCCGCACCGGCTCCGCATCTATTTTCTACTAACCCTAATTCATCCATGCCAACGTCATATTATTTTGTCTCATGAATAAAAATGTTTAATGAACCATTAGGCTTCATGAGGACTAATCGTAAAATCACAATAGAAAATAAAAATAATATTAATTATCTAGATAACTAACACATAGGTAATCTATTAAACAAAAACATGGCATTATCTTCCAACAGATACAAGAGTCACTACTGTTCTTTGAAGACTAAATCCTTAGAAAATGCACTCAGATATGGTTTGAAAGATAACTAACACACAGGTCAAATCTCAAGCTGTATTTGTGCCCAATAGGCCAACAAGATACGAGGGGCAGCTGAAAAGAGAATGGCAAAAAGAAGAAAACCGCTAGGGACTGACGTCAATAGACGAGTTCCCTAGCAGAAATCCGATCTAAAGCTTCGATTAAATCTAATTGGCTAAGGACATGCATAGTCAATTTTTTAGCGAACCCACGCCAGCTCATTACCGGGCAATGCGAAACTGGATCCGGTCCTCTCCACCGCGTAATAATAATAAACTTAATGTGCGCAATCTGGGCTGCGTCTGCGTCAGTGGGCTAATGGGTGCTCTGGCTACTGCACCTCGGCAGGTGCTAATTGAATAGAAAAATTGTTTTACGACTACATCCTTGGATGCTAAAAACTTTAATATATCTTATCATGAGGACTTTAACTACAATTACTTCAACCTGATTGCTCGATTTTTTAAATTAAGAAATACATACCAGATTAAAACGACAAGAAACTGCCCTATATATAGTTATAGATTCAATGTTACTGGAAACTTAATCAGCTTTAATTTTTAATTGACATATAATTTTCTAGAATCTACTGTTTTCGAGATATAATCCAAAAACTCAAAAGTGGGATCTTCTCCCCTCCCCCCACCGTAAGCCCAGCCCCAGGGGCGGAGACTTTTAGTATCTTTACCTTTTAACTACTCCTAACGAAGCTGTGTCAAACATTATCCTATATTGCATGCACTCTGCACACTTCATTTCAGCACTCCTTGACTGGGGTGGCACTTCTCCGCGAAAACACGTTTGTCGGTACTCCTTTGGCTATAACTCTGAAACTAATTGTTTGAACCGAAATTCCTTTTATTCGCCTGAAAGCTGGTTAAATTTACTATAAAGAGTTATGTATTAAGCTCTGATCAAGACTCGTATAACACCCATGCCTAAAAACTGCTTACTGTTTAGGAATTCATGTTTTTTTGGAACATTTTCACTATTACTCCAAAAATATTTGTTCGATCTGATTTTTTTTTTCCAACTAAAATCTGGTTAAACTTACTACCAGGCCCTAAATATGAAATTTTAATTATGTCTCGTAATGCATCCAAGCCAGCTCACTGAAAATGTCAGAATCGTCATATTTTGCCAAAACATACATATTTACCGTGCAGGCTTGGGTGTATTACGGGACTTAATCGAGATTTCATAAATAGAGCCTGATAGAAAATTTAACCAGATTTGTGTTGAAAAAAATAAATTTTAGATCCGTAAAGCAGTTTTGGAGTTAGAGCCACAGGTGTAGCCACAGATGTTAGACCACGATTTTTTTTTAGAAGTTACAAATTATCCACCAATATTCGGTAGAATGTGTTTTCACAATTTGTTAATAATGAATATTCAAAGTTGTATTCAGAGAGGATGAAAAAGTTGCGTTGGCAAAAGCTTATTGAGAAAAATAGTATTATATGTCAATTAACGAAAATGTAATCACACAATTTCATATTGTAATTTCAAAACATCAAAGATGCATACATAAATTTTACTTATATTGATGGTGAGTGATGTTCTAATAAAAAGAGTCAGAAAAGCAGAGAAGGAGATGGTTGAGAGATCTTCCGTGACCACTTTGACCACCACCATTATTCAAGCAAGACATAAAAGTCGTTCACTTCCATAAGTGCCAGTATTTTTAATTTCTTCAAAAAACTAGTCTTCATATATTTTAAAACTTGGCATGTGTGAATCAAAAATAAAATATAAAAAAATAATTAAGTGGTCAATACTCAGTCTTAATATTATTCGAACTTATTAAAATAATATCTGGCAATTATCTGTCTCAAACCGATATAATTGTACATAAATAATAGATATCCATTAGTATGACATGGTTATTGCCAGTTTTTTTTCTGTTTGACCTTATGCATGAATAGTTTTCATTAACTAATAAATATTTTATTCCTTCTGCATATCTACTTATAAAAAGTTATGAATTAAGAAAATAAGAAACTACTGATTGTATTTGATTGTGATTGCTTAGAGAGATTACCTTTTTTTTTTATATTTCATATTTTTGATAATGTAAAATATTAAAACCAATCTCTTAATATATATAAAAAAAACAAGTATTTTCAATATATTTAGGCAATCACCATAATTTTTTTTTTGATGCCTTAAAACTTATAGAGATGTTATAATCAATTGACACGGAAATTATTATTATTATTTAAAAAAATATTTATTGATATTTATAACTTTATACATAACATAAAACACGTCAATTTGCGGGAAATTATAACAAGGATATGTCAATAACATGTAAAGAACTACTTACTAGTAGCACTTTAATAAAAGTTCTACATTAAAAGGTCTCTTAGCCGTCTTCTTTTCAGGCACCCCAGAGGATTATCAAGAATTGAATATGAGGCAAGTTGGAAAACTAGTGGATTCTAGTGGGTCTGGAATTTACTATGAAAGGAGAGGCATCTGGTTTGGGCCAAATCAGAAACATATAGAACATATAGAATTGTCTTTATGGATAAGTTTGTTTGAGATATAATAAGAATCATTGAGGATTTTACGAAGGATTTTCGATTGTAACTATTGGATTTTAGGAGAGTTGGAAGGTTTAATGGAGCCCCAAAGCAATCCGGAGTTGAGCTTCAAACGGGTCTAATCACTGTCATGTAGATAAGTCTTTCATAATTTATTAGAAGCTTTGAACGCTTGTCTAGTAAATATCGATGTAGTCGGAAACTATGAACTATTTCATACATTTATGTCTGTTATCTAATTTAAATAAATCACGTCCTATAGTAACAGTAAAATTCTGATACAAAACAATAAAGTCTGTTTTTTTGTTTGTTTTTTTTTCTATCGTTGGACTTGGAAGTTTATCCTTGTTAATTACAATTATTAAATTTGATTAGAATAATAATTATATTAGGGATGCTCTACATAAACTGTAATTATTTCTTACTTTAAACAGGCAACCAAGCAATTAATATATATATATCATTTCATCACCCACTGGCGCCTTATTATTATTTTTTTTATTAATCATTTATAATTTTTTTTTTTATTCTACAGAAAAATTAACTCTCTCCGAGTCAATAAATTAGTGATTCTGTGATATCATCCCAATTATGATTAGCCTTTGATATCAAAGCGGATGACCTTATTATCATTAATGAGATCCCGGACAGTAGATAGTCTGAAGTTTAGATTATAGATTGTCACTTGCTAGGCTTCATTCGATACTATCGGAATTATTGTGAATGAGATCTTTCAACAACACGATTGAATCTAAAATAAAACCTTAAAAGCTTAAAGAAAAAAGTATTAAAGTAATACACAACCGAATATAAATTTTAAAAAAATATCCATACATAGATTTTAGATGTTTTTTATTTACTATCTCTTGATATTAAATTTTAAAATCCTGACCTACAGAGCAGAGACATGGACCCTAACAGCCGCAATGACAAAAAACCTGAAGGTGCTTGAAAGGAAACTCCTGCGAAAGAAATATGGATGGCCCTGTTTATTACGCTGACTCCTACAGATGGGGAATCGGTCCCAAGGAATAACTGTAGTCATTATATAAGGAAGCCAATGTAGTCCAGTTTATTAAAGCACGCCGCGTAGAATGGCTAGGTCAAGTATTAAGAATGCCTCAAGACACAATGCCGAGGAAACTATTGCATGGAAATATAAATGAAATGAAAATGAAAAATACTCTTTATTCTGGGACATATTGTACCCTAAGAATAACAAATATGTATAATAAGGTTGTATAACAATCTGGCTGTCTTAATTTCAAACGAAGATAATAATATGTATAAAAGGTAATATATGTATATAAAATAGAAAAGAGCACTTTTGGTATAAATATATAAATAAGAAAAAGCAGAGAGAGAAAAGAAATAATGATAATAATAATAATATGATGATACTGTTACGGGCCACTGGGGGTATGACTAATCAAATCACAATTTAAATACTAAACACTAATTTATTTACAACTTAATAAATACAAATAGGTCCCTTAAGCTACTTAATCTAATAACAATTATACTTAGGTCTAATTACACTAATATGTATATTACACAATACTTATCTTTAATATCTTAATACTAGATGTCACAATTATACATAAGTATCTATTACACTGACACAGAGACTGTTACTACACTCACTGACACTGTTAATCACTGTCACTAACTCACTGACTGAACTGTCACTGACACTTGACTGATTGATCGTTACTTGATCACTGTCACCTCAATACTGGCCCACTGGGCTAGAAGTCGGCCTATTTAAAGCTATGCCGAACATTCTAGATCGGTCTAGCCAGATTACAGGTCTAGGCCCTTCTGGCCCGCCGTGACCCTTCTAGGCCACCCTGGCGGCCATTCCAGCTACCAGCCCCCGGACCGCCCACGGTATCCCCAACCTCACCTGACCGTAACAATACAATAATTACAATGTGTTCGAGAAAAATAAAGAAATATATAAAATAAATCAATAAAATAAAGTAAAAATAATGAATAGCAACAAAAAATATATAGAAAAATTTAAGAACTACTTGAATGTTGATAAGACAAAATATTTACAGATACAAAAAACCTATATTCACACATGTTCTTCCAACTTATGTAGATGTAGGTTTTCACATACATCTGTGCACATCTATTAATCTATACAATGGCATGTATATATGCTGATATGAGAAAAAGAAAACCCAGGAAAAAGCAATTGTTGGGGAAACAAATGTCAAAAACGGAAAAGAATTAAAAATTATACAATGAACACTTATTGAGGCAAATTCATTGGCATCGGATATGCTTAGCTTGATTAACTTGACTTTTAATTATCACTCATATTGACGGCATCTAACTGGGATTTAAGAAGATATTGGAATAGGAGAGTTTTGAATGAGTTTAAGGAAGAAGCATGCCTAATTTCAGTAGGGATCGAGTTCCAGAAGATGGTGGATCGAGCTTGAAAAAAGTTTTGGTATGTTCGGTGGAAAGGATTGCATAGGTCAGAAGAACGTGATCTTGTTGTGAGTTGGAAGTGGACGGAATACTTGAATTTAAATAGGTTATAGATGTAGAGTGGACAATGGGAACGTCTCGGGGTTCCGAAAACAGATCTGGCATTGTTATATATAGCAAAAGAAGAGTAGGCCGACCATGAAGACGATGGCTGCAGGAATTGGATAGGATCTGAGAGTTTTGGGAGTCAGAAAATGGAGAAGTGTGGCAAGGGGTAGAAAATTGGAGAACGACATTGTTAAGACGCGTCCTACATGGTAGAGCTAGCTACTTGGTGAAGTAAACTAAAAACGAACTGATTCGTATTACATTCAGTATCCAAATTTACGAAGTGTTGAATAAACGTTTCTTAAAAAACATTTTATTTTTTATTTCTTGACGTTTTATTTGTTAAATAGTAATTGAGAATACTTTTATATTTAAATTAACATTACATTTAAACAGAGACAATGTGATGTAATGCAGCAAAAAAGGTTACCAGAGGATGGGAAAAAGTTTCCGAAATATTGAAAGTAATAAAATTATAAGGAGTGGTTCAATCTAATTTGTAAATATGTTTTAAAAAGAGATGGACAAACATGTGTAACAATTTACAAATCATAGATCGAATATTTAATTTTGTTTATTAAAAATTATACAAAAATATAATGAATATTTAGTGTTTTCATTACAGCAGTAATCACCCCATGTAATTTTCATTATTTTTCTTAATTATTATTATAACCTATATACACTTATACAAAATACATTTATAGTAAATTGGATGTAAAATAATAAAACAAGAGAGAAAATAAAATATAGAATAACAAGATATGAAAATTAAACACAAAATAGGGAAAAACTAAGCAACCAAGTTATTGTAACATCATAAATACTTTAATATTTGATAAAGAATAATTTATATATATATATATATATATATATATATATATATATATATATATATATATATATATATATATATATATATATATATTAATATGTTAAATATTACAAGTGGATTTGGATATGTGTTAAGTTTATTATGGAAGGAGAGGTATCTGGTTCGTGCTAAATCGGCGACATATGGGATATTAAGGTCATTCTGGATTAATTTATTTGTGACAAAGTAAGATGTAAAAACTTAATTTAAATTTTCAGTTACTTTTTATTAATATATGTTTTTGTTGTGTTATTATTATCTGTTATTTTGTTCAAGAAATATTATTTCATTTTAAGGCTCTGAAGGCCCTTTGTTGTACATCATTTTTTATTCTTAAGGATCTTAAGGTCCCAGAATTAATAAACAACTTTTTATTATTATTATTATATACAAATACACTTATTTAATGATGATTTGATATGTTTATTATCGCAGCTAATCGGTATAACAGTCAGTAGGTACATGTATAACTGATCTTCATTAACAGTGAATATACTTTAATTAAAAATAATGTTACACTTTAATTTCATCATTCATTCTAACAGTATACTTTTTATAGTGTTCTTTGCAACATAAAATTAATATTATTATTTTTTTTACATTTATTCCCCACCGGGAAAACCAACCTCAGTGAAAGAGTAGCGGAAATGGTCATCACAGTTGAATGGATCTTCGGCCATGCGTGGTTGAGGCTTCGATGGTTCAAGATGACACATACAGTATGTATATATGAATACAGGTGTGTGATTACTAAAATCCAAGTAGCTTTTTGTATCGACTAAGATATAAACTACAACTGGAACACTTTGAAAATGTTGAAATATAGGAGGGAATTGTCAATAATACGTTAAATCCCACTACAACCCTAAATACGGATATTGTTCCTGAATCGAAAATATGAAATTTAAACAAAATAAAATAAAACAACATTAGGCCTCATAATAAAGTCGACTTGGTAGATTGAAGTGTTATACACCAAAATTAGTTATGCCGGTTCTATTTATTGAGAAGAATCCTTTGCATTGCTTAACACCGTTATTCGAATATATTTATTATTAATCTTTATTTATTTTTCATTAACAGATCTTATCTTCACTACAGGGACAAGCAAAAGCTTAAGAAGCTACCAAAAAGACAAACAAAAAAACTTTTGCTAAATTGTTTAAAAACAATTCGGTAACCGCGAATGAAAAAAACAATTTGAAACATTCTTTTTGGTAAAAATATAAATCAATAGAAAATTAAATGTTCTACATTTATATGAGAAATACATTATATGTTCTTATGTATGTTGTTTTCCTAACCAAGGTGATTAATACATTACATCGCATTTACTTGCTGAAATGGTTTTTCGTCCCCATTCCAATTAATTAATCAAGACATATACGAAGATTTTTAGTAATGATCACTATGTAATCATTTGGAGAATTTATACCTGGGTATGTTGGAATTGAGACGAATAAATGGATGCCGAATACCGGACTCAGGTAATCAAGAATTGGCGGGAGACCGAACGAGACCGAGAATTGAGGAAGGCGATTCTTGAGGGAGTCTAGAACCAGTACAGTATTATAGAACGTGGAATGATAAGGCTTTAATTACTTGAGGTACGCAAGATAGTAAAGAAGGTTCAATACAATTAGGATTGCTGAATTAATTGCCCCTCCTATTGCAATTACGTTATTTGAAAACTAGTTTCGAATGTTAAACATTCATTAAGCTCACTCCTGATCATGAATGTTTAGGATTTGAAAGTAGTTTTCAAATAAAAAAATTCCAATAGATGTGGCAATTAATTCATCGATCCTAAAGGCCGTAATGATTTTAATATTTACTTTTTATTCATTTTCGTATAAATAAATAAAAAAAGAAAAAATATAATAAACATTGAATTTCTTGCCTTGTTATAATGATAACTAAAAAAACAGAGATATCTACAAATAAAACACGAGTATGTCTGATTTTGCACAACTCCATGATTAACTATCAATTGTGACCCCCTTTAATTGTTATTAAGATAGTGATTGCGGGGTAAACAGCCTTGAATTATGTAATTCCCTGAGCGTCTTGTGTAAATTGTAGCTTGCGTATCCTTCGTAAATGTGAAGTCATTCAAATAATAATATATGTATAACCTATAACTTGAAAATAAACATGATTATTCCTAATAAAGATATAAAAATATTACGAGAGTTAACGATATTATTTATATATTTTTGTAATTTGGCATGTCCTGATTAATTACTTCATAAAGCAGTAACACAGTGTAATAATACACGAATGTAATGATGAAGGTAATTGTTTGTTTTTAGCTTGAAGTGCTTGTTGGTCTACTTTTTTGAGTATTCAAATTTCAGCACCTTAACAAACAATGGGCCTATTAATGATTTGTAAAGATATAATTTGGTACTTTTAGAGAGCAGAGACGATTTTATCAAGTTTATATGTAGTCCAGTAAAATAAGGCTCCAAAAAACTTAAAAAAAAAAAAAAAAAAACTGGCGAGTTTTTATTCTGAAGGGAACTTTTATTCTGAAGGGGTCAAATTTAATATTAAACTCTATCTGATTTATACTACTTGACCAGCTTTAAGATTCATATATAAGATATAGTGAAAAATGTAAAAAAACAAAACGTGGATTTCACAACAGTACGGGTTTCTATGCGTAGTTTTAAGGGACTTTATTAAAACTTCATATATAATCGTCCACTAGTAAAATTAATGAGCTTTAAGATGAAAAAAATTAATTTTGAATCGGACAATGGTTTCCGAGGTAAAGTCAAAAAAGTACGACAAATATGTCTGACCGCCAGTTGGCCAATTTCTACACATTTTCCCAAGACCATATCTTCGCGGTACATGGTACGATTTCAGAGTATATTTTTTTCTTTTCATAGGTAATAATTCCAGCTAAAATCAATATTCATAGTCTTTCTTCGAAAAAAGCTACATTTTCGTGTTATAGATAAAAAACCGAAAATAACCGGTGTTTTGGGCAGTTTTATGCAATTTTGGGTATGAAGCCGAAGTCTGCCGTTGTAGCAAACTTCGGATTCATGACCCCAAAAACCATAATGATCCCTTGAGAATAAAAGTTCGGCAGTTTTGTCTTGAAAGTTTTATTGCCATTAATTATTCTTTTCTTGATCTCATCACTGACCATATTCGACCATAGCATTAATTTCACTGCCTAGATATGTGAAATGACCAACCGCTTCAAAGTGGTAATTACTGTATTTACAGGTACGTGACCTTCTTCTTGATGTGGGAGTTGACATTACTAAATATTTCGCTTTAGACTCATTAATACTGAGACCAACTCTTTTACTTTCACGGCTCAACTTTAGTAGTAAGTAAGAATTTCTCTTAACTCATTTTCACTTCTATAACATCGTCATCTTATAACCAAGAATCTGGTACGTGTGGCATGCCAAAGTACCATTAAAGTTATAAAGCACTAAGTTATAGTGGAGTGCTGAGAAAGCATCTTTATGTCTACACCTTTCTGCTAAAGCGGTTACCAACGAGTATACTGGCCTAGGTTCGGAACTCTTAATCAAATTAATTAGTTTTAAATTTATATTAAAATCTTTTTAGCCCTTAAATAGTTGGATTCTGTTGACCCTATCAAAGGCTTGTTTAAGTCAATGAAATTCATGTGAGCATCAGTGTTCAGCTCATAACAATTTTCAGGAATTTGGCTTAGTGAATAATAAATGAAGGTAATTAATTACTTAGAATAATATATTGTGTAATAAGGATTCTATACCGATTTTTTCGAAACTTCAGCAAGCTTAACCTAAACTACAAAGGTATTTGACGGAGTACAAATATTTCACATTAGACGCTGAGCGTGTTCAAATTAGATTCGCGTAATTCCAAAAACAAGCAAGTCTATTTCCTAATTTTCTTTAACAATTTTTGCTTTAAAAAGATTTGTTCTCAAATCATTTAACATTGATAAGGATCCTATAAAAAAAACTGATAACATATTGATAATAACAATGACCTTTGTTGACCAGCTGTGAAATATTTACAAAAAAGTGTTAGGATGATTTTGAAAAGTGTGTTTTTAATGTTTCGGCTTAAGTGAAATCGGAGTTAGTTTTCGTACCATTTCGAATTCTATCTTTTTATTTCTCCCAACGAATCTTCCATCATAAACAGTGGCATGGTATTCCGCGCATGTGAGGAGTCAAATATTTTTGTTTTGTAAAAATTACCATCATCTGATTAGCCTAAACATGTTAGGCATGAGCGAAGATAGTACCCAGTTGCTTTTCTTCCTAGACTTTTATGTAAGTAGGTATCTTACAGTTCCTTTTCAGCTCTATATGGGATTATCAGGCATGTTCTTGGTATGGCTCTTTTTGCCAATTCTTGACAGCTGCTAAGAGGTATGTCCCACCAGTCCTAAGCAGGGTGGGAGAGTCAAAATACATTCTTCGGGACCACTATGGTTGTCAAGGACCTCAAAACGCAAAAGAAGAATGAATAACGTTCTAGTATTTACAGCTGAAATCCGTTTGGATATTAGAGTCATGAATATGGAGACATTAGCTGATAATGTGTTGGTGGATATAATGTAAGCTGATGGTTTTGGTTTATATGAAGAACAACCAGACAGTTAAGCCTAGTTTTAACACCATCATATGACTCCATTCCTTGATTGTGAACAAACTATAATTGAAATGTTGAAATATAACGAACTGAGGTTAGTTCATAGACTGTTAAAGAGTGTGAGTTGGTGTAGTGAATGATAAATGCGATATTTATTAATGATGCTGTATTTACAGGAACTCTGTAAAATTAAAGGACCAGAAGTTATTGTAAATAAACTAATCGGTGATGTTACGATTTTGTCAAGCACTCATATAATACCAGTATTAATGTAAATAAATATAACTGTACCTCGAAGGTATGTCACATTTCCGCAATTTTATATGAGAGCAGTTTGAATCGGTTTTATTTTTAAAAGATTTCATTTCCGCAACTGTTTATTATACTTGTGTGTAAATCAGATTAAAATGAATTGGTCTAGGACATCATATTCTATACCTCTACATAAAGTGAAAAACGGTGAGTAAGAACACATAATAATGAATTTTTGGTTAGAAATAGACATGGTGTTCTAAACATCCGGGCACAGATTTAAGAACGGTCATAATTTAAACTATTACTTTTTTTTTTTTTGAAGCAAGTAAATAATCGTACATTATTTTTTTAAAAAACTTATTTGTCTCATACAACTTCCAATTTATTTATCCAGAATGGTCAATAAGAATAAATATTTACAAAAATGGAATACGACTCTATTTTTTTAAACTTTTGTTATTCCTCTGCAATATGACAATAACGTTTTCTAATAAACGCTCGCTAAGAAAACAAAGACGTTTTAACTGTGGTAACAAATAATATATACAACTTTTTTTTCTTTTTTTTTAATTCAATTCATAACAGACCCAACAAACCAGTAAAACAACCTTTAAAAAAATACAAGGTAATGAAACTATGAAAATATATGGGTCAATGAATGTACTTTTTTTATTTGTAATATTTTGACCATATCCTCTCCTAATAAGACTTCTTAGCGAATATGTAATACAACATACATACCTACATATTTTTTTAATTTTTTTTACAAAAATGAATTAAAAAATGTGTCGGGTAGGCGAATGCGCTAATGTTGGATATTATGAATAAGCCTTTTCTATGATGTCAAGTCGGAGAAAAGTCTTCGTAAACTTTCTTTTCCGTATTTTTATTACATTATAAAAATTATAAAGGTATAAAATATATATTTATTTAGATATTATTCGTAACAAAAGGCAATATAATTTTCAACTGAATACTCTAATGAATGGATATGTATGGATTTAAATATCTTTATGACTATATTTATTCCCAACCATGTCTAAATTCACTGAGTCGGAAACCTAAAAGTCTAAATTCAGATCTAGTTAACTTTTCATTTCGTGGTGAATCTACAGAATAAATCAAGATCTTTATCTAGGTTGGAATGGGTTTGAAATCTGCATTATGGCTGCTCCTTCTTGCCTTTACTGGAGTAAATAACAACGTCAAATCCAAATTTGAAACAATAATATTCAAACAGCTCTTCAGAAATATGTATGCAAAATAAGTATTACGTTTTATAATATTATGTTATTAATAATGATATAATGTTAACATTAATACTATACCGGGTGCGGCGGTGGGGGGTACTGCTTGGGGGCCGGTGCCCCCTTCAAGTTGGGGCCTGCCATCACACACTGCCTGCACAGAACTGACTGAGCTTTTGGTAGTCATTGGGTCTGTGTCTTATCAACAGTCGATTGGGGCTGTTATCTAAATTGGATGAATCTCTAGACAGCTCCGATTGTTTACATAACCACTCCATTTTTTTTTTTTACCAAAATATTTGTTCAGAAAGATTTGTTTGTTTAATTTATTTATTTTATCGAGTAAAAAAGTACATAAAGATGTGGTTTTTATACAGGTATGTTTAAAATTCTTTACAGGAGTTGATTAATGCTTGCTACTGACCAGAATAAACTGCATGTTTTTTACATTGAAATTAACCAGTCGTGCCAAGTTCGATCTGTCACACGATATCACAGGTCTGATCACACATTGTACAACACCCTGTATTTTTATCCGTTTGTTTCCAAATTTTATATTAAATCTATTATATCAAATGTTTTGACCAGTCTAGATTTAAAATAAAATATATGCACAGTATATTACCTGAGAGAACAATAATTTGAACGTAAATGATTGATAATATGTTTATGATTGAAAATAATAAAAAACAAATTCATAACTAGATTAATTTTTATTTACAATATTACAATCAAATATAATTATTAGCTTGTCTAAATAATTATTCATAAAATCTTTGTTGTTTTTATGAACAATGATTTAAAATAAAATTTTGAGGAACGATTTTACATATAGAATGTAGAAATCCTTAGGCCCTTTCCCCTCCTCATCTCCATCTCTACCCTCAACACCGGTTTCTGTATCATGATCTAGAATGTTTTCTATTCCCTATTCACTAAAATCCCAATTACTCTTCTCCAAATTTGTATTTGATTCTCTGGTTCTTTTTTCTATCTCGTTTAGCAAAATTTGAGGAATATCATCCACTTAATAGGTTTCCACCAAATGAAAACATTCCGAATAATTAATACTTGGCTCACTATAACATTCAAAAGAAAAAATGCAAAAGAATCCTACTTACTTTATGCCAACTCCAGATGATTGCCATGAAATATTTTCTATGCAGGAAACTATCGCTCCTACAACAGTGGAAAATTATTGGCAGCAAATAGAGAGGTATCTCGAAGAATAGCTAAATAACCGGAAGCGAGAGAGAGGGAAAACAAGTCGGGTGTTGACAAATACAACAGCGCGACAGGTGAAGGGTTAAAAAAAAAAAAAAATTGACTAACTTTAGAAATTTCTTCTTTAAATAAACCCAACCTCCCCTTTAAAACCAATCTTTTTCTAGGCTCAAATTCACTGCATTTCAATCTATAGCTAATGTCGCTATTAACAAGATTTACTTTGGTGACTGATATCGATATTTTTTGTCAACTAAATGAAAGGATTTTATAAAGTAACCATTTAATAATTACAAAAACATCTAGGTAATATGTTATAAGCAAATTTACAAAACTATTAATAAAATAAACTTTACAAAAATAAATATCGATTTATTAAACCCTTTAAATAATTAAGTTTGACAAGTCAGTTAAGAAACAAATAATATGAACATTTAAATACCTTAACTTCATAACAACCATAAGCAATTTCATCCATTAAAAAAAATAGCTTAATTTTCCATTATAAATAAATAATACTCACCTTGTTCTTCGGATATTAATCCAGTCAAACAGGATCAACAATAATTTATCTTCAAGCACACGGAAACTGATAGGACGATTTGAGGAGACGATAATTGTATTTTTTTAAAATGTTTCCATTCTTATCGATTTTGGTACATACAATTTCGTAGGAAGCTTTAGCTTTAAAAATAATACAGATCCACTATACGAAAAACCATTTTCGAGAAATGTTACTAAACATATATATAAAAAATTTATATTCAAGAGTGATAACAATCTTATATACGTTTGAAATGAACTGAATGACCTGAAAGTTTTTTTATCAGTGTGGGAGAGCCAGTGTAACTTTACATTCTAAGATTTACCACAATCGAACGTTTACCGCAATCCATTCGGAGAATGGTCAGAATCAACCAAGGTTAGTAGAATGTTCTGAGAATACACGCAAGTAACCCACTAAGAATATTTTTCAATAAATTAACGGATTAATCCTTGTAAAGTACTTGAAAATGATTAGTCTTTTATCTTATTTTTTATGACTCAAAATCATTTGCTTCAGTAACCAAAATCCGCCTTAAAGTTTACTCCTGAGAATTGTTCTCCGTTCACTGAGGGTGGCATCGACGTTCATTCTTTTTCTTAAAAGGCTCTGAAAGTAACTCCAGAAAATTTCCAATGTTAGCCACTCTCAAGCAAACCTTTATATACATTTTTTTTTTTTTGATATATGAATCGGTAATATTGCAATACACTTTGAAATACATAACCGTAGTATAATTAATGTAAACAGATTGTGCAATTCATACTATTATAAATACAACTCAAATTTATAAAGACAGATAACAAACACCATTGTGAAATTTTTGTTTTTACATACATATATTGAAAATATTTGTTGCTTTTGGGTATTAAATAATAATTTCGTTCTAATTTAATTTCAGAGTATTACTCTATTTCACGTATATTGCGGGAAGTAATCCTATTCCACGCCCTGAGATCGAAACTTTTAGTCTTCAAATTATCTAGATCCATCTTTTTTTTCTCTATTCCTCAATTGCAATGATCTTAACTTCACATTTTGAACTTTTGAGCTCCGGTAGACTACTGCTAATGGATTGATAACCTATTTAAAACAATCCAGATTATGCGCTACTGAAGGCCTTGAATGACAGGCTAGAGCCGACCTTTTAGTCTCGAATGATCACGTTGAATTCCTACCACTGTTTTCAGAAATATTAATTGACTATTAGCTCTGTAATTTAAATCAATGCGACGGTTAATGTTAAGAAGCAATCACTTGAGGTACGCATGATGGTATAGAAGGATCAATACAATTAGGATTGATGAATTAATTGCCACTTCTATTGAGATTATTATTGTATTGATCCTTCTATACCATAATGCGTACCTCAAGTGATAATAATCTCAATAGAAGTGGCAATTAATTCATTAATCCTAATTGTATTGATCCTTCTATACCATCATGCGTACCTCAAGTGATTGAGTCATGAGGGAAACCCCATTGTAAATCAAAAACTTAACCTACCTGCCCAACCTATCTACCCCTGTGTAGTCACAATTTTTGTTTATTTTATTACTAGGATATTATATTTTTCTGTTTATTTGTTGAAAGTTTTTTTTTCGTATATTTTTCTTTCATTATAAATTATGATTACATCACATATATTTAAGTTGATTATTAGTATTATATTTTAAGTTGAGTCTGGTTTATTTTCTTGGTACAGCATATAATTTTGTGAATTGTAAATACTAATTATATAAGAAATAAAGAAAAAAAAATAATAAAAAAAAATATCTATTCCATTACATAAAAGTACAAGCCTTTTTCGTTTGTGATCACTAACCGCAAAAACTACTGAACTAATCTACCAAATTTCAACTACGTCATCTTCATAGCCCAATGAAGGTTTAGCAATAATCAAATTTAAATATTTTCAATTAAATTGTGGTTAAAAAACGGATAATATGTAAATAAAAGTGAAGCTAAAAAATTTACCGATATGTGGCGAGTGCCTTCTACATAAGATAAAGCTAGAAATTGATAATAAAATTTAATATATATTCAATTAAATTATTGCAAAAGATTTAAATATGTAGATCGACACGTGCATCTTAGTGAAGTTTAAATTTCGACTGATATGGTGGCTAAAGCCATTGTGCAACAGAGTTTGCAATGGTAAAACTATTGAACCCATCTGTTATTAAATTTTATCTATATCATTTTCATAGTTTCAGGAAGGTTTAAAATAATTAAGTTCACTGTAATAATAATTTAAATGTGCAGTGTTGAGTGGCAGAAACGAAGTTTGTCACTCAGTCATAAACCTTTATGGTTAAAAATTAAAATCCAATCAGATGAAATCGATAAAATTATTTATGTCAAATAAAAATTATTGCTAAATCAAAATGATGATTTACTTTGATTTTCTTTTCTATATTGTGTATAGAAATATGATTCATGGGCTTTTTGTTGCAGGTACTGATAATGCAGTCCATTATCCGCAAGAGTTTCTTAATGGTCTCGTATCGCATCTGGATTACCAACTCAAACATACCAATTAAAAACTGAGAGAGAGTGAGTGAGAGTGAGAGAGAGAGAGAGAGAGAGAGAGAGAGAGAGAGAGAGAGAGAGAGAGAGAGAGAGAGAGAGAGAGAGAGAGAGAGAGAGAGAGAGAGAGAGAGAGAGAGAGAGAGAGAGAGAGAGAGAGAGAGAGAGAGAGAGAGAGAGAGAGAGAGAGAGAGAGAGAGAGAGAGAGAGAGAGAGAGAGAGAGAGAGAGAGAGAGAGAGAGAGAGAGAGAGAGAGAGAGAGAGAGAGAGAGAGAGAGAGAGAGAGAGAGAGAGAGAGAGTGAGAGATCCTGGTGAATAAAGAATCTAATTTTTTAGATTAATAAATATTTTGAATAGCTCTATTAAATTTATTTCCATTAGAAATAGAAATCCGATAGAGAAAAACCAAAAGACTGTTTGCAAGAATACTTAGCAAACTAACCCTTTTTTCATTAAATCATCTTAAATTTTAGTGTTAAGGGCAATCAGCTGCAAATCCTCGCCCATTCCTTTCTTAGGTGAGTGACAATATGCATTTTATTTATTGTCTTACACTTGATTATATATATTTATTTAAAAGTGATATTTATTTGATACCAAATTGACTATTATTAATATAAATAAAATACGTAGAGAAATATCTAATAATTAGTCTATTTCAAATGTTACTGATTCTCCTTTACTATCATGCATACCTAAATTAAAAAAAAATTGATGTTTTAAATTTGAATCGTATTTATAAGCTACTTCGAACGTTTATAAATATCTATAAAAGCGAAAAGGATAAGAAATTTTGTTTTTAGAAAAAACGATTTCAATGTAGTTATGTTCCTCTCGAAATGAATATTCATCTAAAATATGGTAGCAGAGCACACTAATTTTTTCACAACTTAATAACCATGTCAGCCAGCACCGGATTTAACTTACGTTACGACACTGTCGGATTCTTCCTAGTAAACAACTATGGTTGAATAAATTATAGTAATGAATATACTTTAAATTAAAGTGAATGCAAATATATGTAACCCAATATTCGTATTTGTATACCTAATAAACATCAAGACAAAAAAAAAAAATCATATTACGTAAGTTTCTCTTAAATCATCTGATCAACAATATTTTATTTATTTATTTTTTTTAACATATATGTTTGCTAGGTTGATGCAGCATGATGATATAAGAATATTTCTATTGGACTAGGAATTTTGTAGTAGTATTGCGTTGTAAAGTGTAATGATTTCGCTTCTCAGGATTAACCTTGGAGCATTATTTTTTCATACATATAATAAAAAATTTCCCTTACCAAAAAAATTTCCTAAAGATATGATTATCTGTAAATTTATATGATCCAGAGAAACGATTTGAGATTAAGGGAAGTAATCACCTTGCAAAATTGTATAATTAAAAAAAATTGATGTTTTAAATTTGAATCGTATTTATAAGCTACTTCGAACGTTTATAAATATCTATAAAAGCGAAAAGGATAAGAAATTTTGTTTTTAGAAAAACGATTTCAATGTAGTTATGTTCCTCTCGAAATGAATATTCATCTAAAATATCGTAGCAGAGCACACTAATTTTTTCACAACTTTATAACCATGTCAGCTTTACAGCTTTTAAAAGAACGCCACTAATAATTATACAGTCTATTAACCTTAAATTAAACAAAACAGGGATTGTTTACGGTGGGATTTATGTACCAAAGTTTTCATTATGAGATCGACTGCCCACTCATTGATCTATATCTTTCTTTTTTTACGGACGTATGAAGGGTACATAAGGATCCAACTAATACAGAATTGATATAGGATTAATTAGGATTAATGAATTAATTGAAACTCCAATTTGAATAATTGATTAATTTATTTATTTATTAATCCTAATTGCATTAATCCTTCTATACTACCATGTGTACATCAAGTGGTATATATTAGGTGAACTTATATGATATTTCGTTTATTAGAAAACTAGTTCCAAATGTTAGGCACTCACCTTTAGTTTTAAAAAGACAACACTGAAACTAATGCATCACGTGAAAGAAAAAAAATGGACCATTAGAAATAATAAAATCATTTTAATCGAGTAAATTTTTTTTATTTAAATGACCAAACTTCCTAAAGCACGATTTTAAATATACGTTCATTTCTGATTATTCATGGGGCTTACCGGAGAACTCCAGGTGTTCCCATTTACTTTTTTTTTCCGTTCCGGCAAGACGGGGTTTTCCTAACCGGAGGGGAGGAGAAGAGGGGTGGGGGGAATCGCTTAAAAAAATAATAGTAACCTGCCACGGGCCGGAATTTTAGCTTTGATCTTCAGTTACTTTGGTCGCTATAGTACTACTAGACTACGGCTCTACCATATCTATATACTTGTAAATACCAATAACACTTCTCTCATCCACAAATATTTGTCCTACGATCAAATCGTCAAGTCCTTATCTAGTGCTGCAACAATATTAGATTTAGTTGTCCTACAACCCTCTGAAGTCTCGGTGAGTGATATCACCCATTTAATTTTTTGTCTTACATTTATACATTAATATCGATTATCTCAAAGGGGGTTTGTTATTATTAACATTGCTCAGTATTTACTCCATGTTACATATGATATATGTATTTTTCTTTATACTAAATGTTTCAGGAATTTCTTCCCAGTTTTAGGTAGTTCAAACTAGGTAGACATCAGAAACAACTACAACTTGAGCTGTGTGACTTGATGATGGGACGATTTTCTCGAAACATGTAGTCAAAAGGAAAATATATCATGAGGAGTAAATACCGAGCGATGTTATTAATATAATAAACGTAATCAGTATATCAAATAGTTGATGTTTAGATTTTTGTTTTGTTTTTTAGAACTGTATCTGAATATCATTTGAAACTAGCTTTCAAATAAGTTAAAATCATAGAACTACAAAATCATTAATATATGTTTTTTTCTTTACTTTTTTAAAAACGTGATTCAGCATACAATACTTATCACTGGTTTCAATGAGCACCATATTCCTTACGTCGTCTTCGGTTACTCAGGTACTTGGTGGATCAGTCAGTACCTGACAATACCTAATGCCTCGAAACTACCACCTAGCCAATATGTCCTGAAGGAACTTAAAATTAGATTAGAAGTAGAACAGCATATTGGCACTAGGACGCAGCTGTAAGAGCAGAGCAAAGATCACTTTGGGCCTGGCTTCTTCTTCCCATTTTAGCAAAGGAAGCAACGAGGCTTCAGTAACTCTTCAACAACACTGAAAAATATTACAAGACTGATTTAAAAAATGGAAAACATAACTCAATTACTCCAAATCACAGCACATTAGTTTTCAGCAGAGACATGGTTCTTGTCCACCTTTTTTCATGGGCTATGAACCCATAACACAGACAAATGAAATTCATTATTTAGGACTCAAACGTAAAACAGAAACCTCTCAGTCTAAAGAAGAGACTAAATGTCCTGTATCCCCAACCCTACAAAAACGTTCGACATTACAGTTCCTACAGCGACTAAACGCATACGCTTATTTACTTAAATTCATTTAGACGCGCCACACAATACTCACCTTAAAAAATACAAATATTTATATTAAATATATTCAGACTAATCAAAAAATCAATGTGGTACATCACAAACCACATACATCACTCAGATTTGCATGTAACTATAGTAAAAGAACACGTACATAACCTTATAAGGTTTTATTTTTTTCATGTCAGACTGCATAAATATAATAACATACTCATTGATAATATACCCTCAAATAAGAAAGAAATAAAATAGAAAAAAAAATAATAGCTGAAAATATCCTAAAGTTTGAATGATTAGGTTCTGTGTTATTAACTAATTATTCACCGGCCAAGAAAAAATCGTTTTAATATTCTCACTAAAATTTAGTATTTATGCTAATTGCCAGTTATCTAGTTACAGGCGTTAGTTGTAAAATAATAATAATAAAATGTTTTGTAATGTCCATAAATATCCAATCAACAGATTTGAACACTTAGAGAAACAATTTGTATTTTCCCAGATAATTTATTCATGTAATTATATTAAATTATGCTCGAAATTCCCCAGCTATAAATTTTGTAATTTCAGTCGTTCACCACCCATTGTTTAGTAACTTATTTATGTGGAAAATTAGGTTCTCACGACTGCTTTTGTCAATTCAGTAATAAAGAACATTATGTTATAATGACAAGGAACAATGCCATTGTCCTAGTGTTTTGATAGAGAATTCCTATTTCTAGACATACTTATTATTATAGAGTACATAAATCAATAAAACTAGCAGTAAAGAAAATGCACTGATTCCATTTTCGGGTTGGTATTTCGAAACTGATTGCGTCGGAAACAGGAGAGGAAGATAGTAAATAATGGAAGATTTAAATGTTAAAGGTAGAAAATGCAAAGAGTAAGAGAGAAGAGAATGAAGAAATCTTTTCGCAACGAAGTGCCTGGAATGAGGTTAACTGACAAGGGTTTCATACAAGCAGTCGGCTCTTGGAACACATCTAAGTTGGGCGTACAGGTGGGGGCTTTCCTATAGTGTATATAAACAATATGTAATTTTCATTCAAAATCCCTATAAAAACATACATTATATATTTTAAACACGTAATTTAAACATTTATTAATTTAAATTAAATAAAAGTAGTTAAAATACAATAAATAAATAATAAAAACATGTATTTAATAATTTTAAACAAAAAAATAGCTGTTAAGACCGTTAAACGTGGACCAATAATTCAATGTTTATTATGGATAATTGTATCAATCAGAGTATTTTGTTTCTATTTATAAATAGTAAGTGGAAAACGAATATGATTTAATGGGGTGCATTGAAAAAAAATGACCATTTTTTAAACAAAAATTTGTATTATTATTTCTTTGATATAAAATACAATTAATATTGAATGTATAGTCCATTTTCATCTACCGTCATTACCCATCTGCTTGCCAATTGCTCGATGCCACGCTGATACCATTCCTTGGGATGGCTGTCAAAGAACTTGGACAGCATTTTCAACTTCCCCAAAATTATCAATTTTTTTCCCTTGAAGAAAATGGGCCATGGATGGATCCAAAAAAATAGTAATCCGAAGGTGCGACGTCTGGACTATATGGTGGATGAGGCAGGAGTTCAAACCCATGAAGTGCAGTAAACTTTTCTATGGTTCGACTGCTGATTGTTGAGGAGTAAGTTCGTGAGGGACCAGTCTACAGGTCTTTTTCACCTTCCCCATGGACAGAAGATGGCGGCTAACAGTATCTTTCGACACACCACACTTCCTGGCACGTTTGCAAGTACTTGTGGACGGATTTGACTCAACAGCTTCCTTCGTAACCTCATCAATATCCATTAATGGCCGCCCGGAGCCCTTCTTCCTTTCCAACGTCCTATCTCCACTTCTAAATTTTTCAAAACAACGCCGCACAGTGCGCTCTTAAAGGACACTTTCCCCTTCATATTTAATAATTTCACGAGTGGCTTCAGCGGCTGTGGCATAAATCAGAGGAGGCATAACGTTACACAGTGCCACAAATCCTACTATTCGAAACGAACATTCGTACAAATTATATTAGTTAAAATTTGCAATTTGTTTATTATTTACCAACTACCTGCAGATTAAAGGGAACATATACCTACTCAACATAAATCATTAGTTTTCCGAAAAGAACAAAACTTCAACAGCCAAATTCAACGTTTTACAAAAAACATAAATTTGATTATTCTCCTAAAAATTCTGCAATTTGAGTTTAATGACAGTTGTTTGAGATGGGGCCCAAGACATTGACTTACAAATAAAGAGACACAATAGTCAAATGAAAAAAAGGACAGAGCTAATCGTGATGTTACACAGTACTCCACTTTCTCCTATATATTAAAATATGTATATCCAAACAATGTTTATGCTGGAAAATAATGTCTCCAAAATATTAACTATTACTGCATTGCCAACGACGTCAAAAAATATTGGATACAGTAAGTTGGAGAATGTTATGAAATCATAGAGAATATCAATACTCAATCGTAGTGTATCTACTAATAATGATAACAATGTCAGTTCTATGTCAGTTTGCTTATGGCGAAAATTGATTTATGTTCCAACTTGGTTATTAAAGTCTGATCCTACAACAGGTATAATTATGTGCCTGTAACAAGCAGGTTTGGAGATATCTCAATTTAAAATTACATGATTGCTATTACGACCAGTATTAATTAAAATTTTATACTGTCATCCAACCATTTTACTGAGTTTATACACATAATATCATATTTTTATTTTTATTATAAATGATAAATAAATTAAATTTTACAATATAAAAAATTTGAGTGTAATTTTCAAGCTATATTTTTTTTTTATTGATGGTTTGTTAGTTGACTGAGAAGTATTTTAATATGTAGGTAGTTGGGGTATGCAGTCATAGATACACAGTAATTAAAAATAAATTTTAATTTATTATGCCGACGTTTCGACTTGCATTGCAAACCTTCATCACGGTTTCAGAGAGAATGATGGCAGAAACTAAAAGAACTTATCTCATCAGCTCAAAAACAACAAACCCTTACTCCAGGATTATCCTTCGTCACTTAGGTTTGATCCAATTTTATTTTAAGAATTTAAGAAAACATTAATACACTTTTTATTATTATATTCGTACAGTAAATACTGTAATCCTCATTTTAGTGGGATGTCCCAATGTTTGTATTAACAAGGCGAGTATGGCTGTATGGATACATTCAATAGTATACACTAAAGCAAGGGTTCTCAAAATGTTGGTATAAAGACAAGTCAAGTGGGGCGCAAGATCAGTTAAAAATTTTAAAAAATCTTAGATCAAATTTTCGAACGCGCCTTATTAAATGTAAATTTACTTTGTAGATTTTTTGTAATTAACCATGATGTTTAGGAATTGAAAACATTCTGTGAAACGTCAGCATTCATTAGAAAAATACATATTCATGCTAATTTAGTAAACTTGACTACTACAATATCTAATTTACATAAGAAATTATAAATAAACTAAATTGAAATAATTTATTTGGAAAAAAACAAGATATAAATAGTAATGATTTTTTAATAAAATATCACTAATAAGCAAACCTTTTTAGTAGAACTAATTCTTATCACATCCAGAGGAATAAAATGCAAGTCTCACCTGAAATCAAAATAAAATATAATTAGACTTTTATATAGAATTTTAAAATATTAACATATTTGAACTTTTTCTAATCAAAACATTGCTTTGATCTTTTGAGAGGTTATTTTAATCGAAAAAAATTCACATTTCAGAACCCTTAAACTTTTTCAGGTCAAGCATACATTTTTAAAAACATTTAAATTCACTGTGTTTTTTTTCCTTTTACATTGGTCTAATATTGTGTAAATCTGTAAAAAAAAAAAAAAAAAAAAAAAATACATTATTTTCATTTATTTTTTTTTAACCTCATTTAATTTTTTTAAATAATAGGGCCCATCCAAAAAATCTACAATCGAGTTATGGTGTACTGTATGGAGTCCTAAAAAGGGTTAATGATATTATTTCTTTTGTGGCATACAGGGAGTAAATTCATCAACTACATTTTTTAAAATCAAAAATATTATTTTCTTGGTTCATTGTTTGTTTGTAATATCCTTTCTAATAATTGGAATTTCAATATTTCAAATTAGGTCTATTTATACTACGCACATTACATTTTAAGGTCTATTTAAAAAAATTAAATATATATATTTATATAAATTGAATCTTATATTCTGAAACACACGGTACATGTGGGCATTAATAATCTGTGCATTTATATACTGTATAATAAAAAATCAATGTCAAGAAGGACGAGCGAAACAATGACCCTCGACAGAAAACACCGACTTGAAGAAATGAAAAACGAAAGATCAGAGAGAAAGATCATCAACAAATTCTGGGAGACATACATACCCAAGACGGTTATAGGCTAAAGTTTTCAAACACTGAAATTGATTTTAGGAAAAAGCGAATAAAATTATATGGCCACCTCAACAGACTACCAGATAATCGGTTGACAAAAAGGGTAATAGACCATCCATTATCCTTTTATCTAAACTAAATTCACTTAAGAATTTCACCCCTCGGCTAGATTAAATTCAAAAGAACCAAAAAAAAAAAAAAAAAAAAAGCAGACATAAGACCAACCGACATTTTAGAAAGAGACACCGTCAGACGCAAGGGAAATTGCATCAGATCAACCAAAACAAAAGCAGTACAGACCAAAATGGTCGAAGAAGGTAAAAAAGCCTTTTCGGAAAGAATGAAAGCCTATTGGAAGAACAAAAAGAACCCAAAGAAAAATTGATAGAGTTATTTGTTTGATGACATCCATTTTTGGGAAGAATTCGCTCATAAAAAAAAAAAAAAAATCACATAATTATTTAATAAATAAATATATACAAAATGACTACATCCATTCTAGAGGCCTATAGACCTGTTAAAATACTGTTACGTTATTATAACACATTTAAATTATTGCAACTAAGGACAAAAATTAGTTTTGGTATTTTAGGAAAGTATTTTAGCCAAAATAATTGAACTAGAAATAGTTCATTATATTGATATAATGTGATAATATTAACTTCCAGTACGTTTTACGAAAAAGACTACAGTACTAGTAAGTTCTACTGAATACGTATTATATATAGTCACTGCTGAATCTTGAACAGTTTGATTGGGGCTTTCCTATGACGAGGTGTATAGTTATCTGTAGGCTGAAGGTTAATTGCGGTTTAAGAACCCTATAACATACTAAAAATCTTACTATTGTATGAGGAATAGTATTATGATCAAAAAATGTTCAAACTGTGTTTTTACAACTAGGTATATCATTTGAAACTTCGGTTTGTATGAAATATATACAAAAAAAAAGGAATCACATTTTTTTTTGTACGGTGACCATAAAACTGCTGGATCCTCTATTAAAAAAATTAAGCATTATGTATGAATTAGGATTAATGATTATTGTCCACTTATGATGGAATTATTTTTATTTGAAGAGTAGTTTCGAATTCATCAGTAATAAGATATTAGGACCTAGAACAGACTCGTCCTGATAGTTTTCAAATATCCTTTTCATTTTGCCTCCATTGAACTTATTATGAATGTTTAACATCAAAACTAGCTTTAAAATAAAAATAATTTCAATGGAAGGGCAAATAATTCATCAATTCTAATTGTTTTAATTCTTCCAAACCATCATGCGTACCTCAAGCACTACGTATCATTTGAATAAAGGTGGCTTTTAAATACAACGATTTGATGGAAAAATATATTCCACAGTGGAGTTATATAGTCAGCATCCGTTCTATGTGTTAGGGCGAGAAAATCAAAAACCTAACTTAACCTACAGGTCTTCTACCATCTGGAGTCGGACATAATGACAAATGTTTTATTTCGTTTATTTAAAATAATAATAATAAAAATAAATATTTTTCACTGGTTAGATAACCGAAAATGTAAAATCAGTGTTAAAAAACTAAATTCAAATGTATTTTTATTCCAGGTAGTAATACTTCACAACGGCTGGTTATGTATGCAATTTTGAACAATCGTTTTAAAGATGTCCTTAAACAGTCTAATTACAAGATGAATACTTCGTAATTTCAGCTAACCCCTACTACAAGGGTTAATTAATTTTCTAATTATATTAAATAACACTAGACTGCTTCCAAGTTTCAAAATAGTTTTGCATCATTAATGTAGCTATAGAGATTTTGAGAAGGTTCGTCCTCAAATGATACTGGTGATCATGACTGTGCGAATCCCTATGTTAAGTGGGAATGAGGTTTATTTTATTTTTAATTTACTTATTGATATTTTGTTTAGTCTATTCTATAGTGCACGAAGGACCTGGAGCACACACTTTTTTTCCACTCCTCTCGGTCAGCAGCTAAATTCCTCAAATTCTAGATATTTAGCCGTATATCCCCTTCCACATCATCCATCCGAATTGGTCTTGACCAGCCTCTTTTTGATCCTCTCGGTGTTTCTAGGTAGAATTTGAGGTGATGTGAAATGACACAACCATCCCAACCTAGTTTTTATTTTTTTATAACAGTAGCAATATCTGTTTCATCATATAGGTCTCTGATATTGCTATTTATAAATTTGTAAAATATATAAATTAAGTAAATGTGTAAAAATAAAATACTCTTGTTAAGCCGTCGATAACTCTTCAATAAAAGTTCTTTATTGGACGGTTATCAAAAATGGAGAGAACACGCGTACATTCGATTGGATAAGCAGCTATCATAGAACGATAGTTTACAGGTTTTAGCCAATATTACAAGATATTTGACATTAGGATTATTAAGAATAAATTTATATATTTTTGGCATAATATGGATCATTGAGGATTTTACAAAGCATTCTGGATTGTAGGGGTTGGGTGGATTAGGGGAGCATTAAAGCTCAAAAATACTAAATTTTATTTTAAATATAAATTTTTCATTTCTTATCCTTAACATCTAGATGACAATATCTCTAAATCTAATTTTTATTTTTTAATGATTTATTACTAACATTGTACTTAATTGAAGAGTACACTTATTTTTTGGGTTTGTATTATAAATCTAGAACGATCTTCCAAAAAGGAACTTAATATCTTATTACTTAAATTCTTGAATGAATTATTGTTGACAAGAAAATTAGATGTTACATAAGACTGAAGCACTGATGACATATAACCCTTCAGGCAAGTTGGTTAGGGTCCATGGTTTTCTGGAATGGAGGACAGAGACGGGATTTCCAGGGTTCCACCAATGGGTATCTACTAGAACCGGATAGGGGGTGTCTTGGGGTATTTCCAGAGAGGGTTCAAGGACTTGATTATACGTTTATAATCGTTTGCAATCCAATAAATAATATTCACAGCTATAACGAGATATGCAAATAAAATACCAACTACCTTCTACACGGAAGAAATCAATTTGTGTTTTAATTGAAAGAACTATGACAAATGAATAAGCCTATTTCCATTTACACAAGCATACGAGACTAAAAAGACAAGAAATCGCTCGTCGTTTTGGACTTCTTCAACATTTACTAGGCAAACGTTTAAAACTTCCGATTAACTACAAGAGATTCGTTTACAAGAAAGTAATTAGACCTATTTAGAAATACATAGTTCAGATTTGGGGTTCCACTAAACTATCCGATTCATTTCGTATTCAAACCTCACAATCCGTAATCCCACGAAAAATCAATGCTCCTTACTTTGCCACAAACAAGCATCCGTAAAAAATCTTCATGTGCCATATTTTGCTAATTTAGCCCAAACCAGATACCTACACATTCAAAGTAAACTCTATAACCATTCAAATCCATTAGTATTTAAACATTCTTCCCATTATATTCCAAAAACCCTCCAAGGTATCTGAAAAGATTTCCCCAGAACCTTCCTTTATAGAAGTGACAAATAATTCACCAATATCTGTTTCCTAATTCAGTAGGATGTTCCAACTTTTATTTTTTTATTGATTGCTAATCGTTATTGTCCAAATTCCCCCTGGGACAGAAAAATCCATCGTTTTCGAAACGGTAAGAAAGTGATAAAAAAAAAAACTTTTATTACACGCATTGAGCTGACATTGACTGGTTTTTGAATCAATGAAAGCCATTTCTATAGTTCTCATTAATTTTATTTTAGTTTTAATTTTCGTTTCGTTTATTTTGTGTTTGCTTTCACTATAAAATTTACTAAATGTAAACATTTTTTTTAGAATATACATGTAAATTTCATTAAATGGTTATACAAATTACAGTGTTCAAACAATATAATAAATCAACAAAGTATGCATACCATTATGATCCTGAAACACAAAATAAAGGTAGGTCCTCAAATGCGATTGCGATAAAAGGTATATGTATACATACATAAATATATATATTTTTTTTGTGCCCAAGACTTCCATTGAAGTTCTATACTGGCCTGGGTGGGAAGGTCAAGATTCATTTCTATAAATAAATTTTAACCCTCCCAAGTGGGATTCGAACCCACGACCTTCTGGTTACGCGCTGAGACCCTCGCCCCAACTCACTCGGTCATTGAGTCCCCCACATATATGTTTATAATTAAATGTTAAAAATATATGCATATATATTTTTTTCGTACTATACTATAACTACTAGGTATAACGTTAGCTTGTTCGTCCGATTAGCCATAGCAGCATAAAAGTGACGTTAAACGAAATAAACAAACAAACGTTAGCTTGTTAAAAGTTCCCCGAAACACCTTAGTTAGAAAATAACGTAAACCAGTCTATAATTAACTCATTTGCAGTAATAAAGGCAATAGCCATTAATCTTTGTTCAAAATTAATGTTTCATGGCATAATCCAAACCATCGTTTAAAAAGGAATGGGAAGATGTTAAAGGACTGCATATCTAGAGCTCTATAAAATCATTGAAATTCCACTCGTATGGTACAATAAAAAATAAATTCTATAAAGTAACTACTATTTTCAATCCTTCTTTTCATACGGCAAACAAATTGTCCATAAGGATTTTCATTATATCTCATCTGTTCAACACTTCAACCGAAATTTATACTCAGTAGATCACTGCTCGAAATTATGTGTCCAATACTCCCAATAAAATTCGACTCGGAGACATTTTAGTAGCTAAGATTTTTTTTTTTTCTTTGATAAGTCACCAATGCAACTACCTTGCCAGATCAAGATCAAGATTATTATAACTAACACTGAAGGCTATCTAAAGTCCAAGGTTCGGGACCATTCATGAAGTATTGTGTATTCTCTATCTTGCGTGTTACCCTAATTTTTTAATTGTTAAAACCTTGGTGTCTCATAATGCTTCTATTTTAGTTTTAAACATTTTTCCATCAATAATATGTAAATGTACATTTGACTAAAGCATTAAATAAACTTTAGTGCATAAATAAGTGAGGATCTTATTTAAAATTATTGGTCTATTTATTATTTATAATTATATATTCGATAAAAGAATGAACTGCGGCCCAAGTGTAAAACAAAAGCGTCCCCGTCCAAACAAGAGACCATGAATGAAAGTTTCCCATGAATCCAATCCTTAATAAACGGTTGACATTAAAACTCCCATAGTGACTAAATACATACACTTACTTACCTAAAACCATATGGACTAAACAAATATTTCAATAAAAAATACTTAGACGAAACCACATTGGTACATTTCAAACCACACTTTTCACTCAGATTTACAGATACCCACAGGTAACGGGCATATACATAACCTTTATAGATGATTTCACGACAGACTTCATAGACATAATAACATACTCATGACATGGCCACGAGTTATATATTTGGAAATTGTACTCTCAAAAGGCTAAAAAGAAGCTGAATGAGAGATTTGCTCAAATAAATCGTTTTTTCTTTATTTAATCCATGCCAGAAGGAGGTATAGTTGAGTGCTACTCTCCCTCACGTCTATGAGGCCTTTATTATTACAATATCAGCAAATTAGCTTATTTTTAATAATTGTAACATGTGTGAATTAAATAATTGAAAGAGAAAATAATTATTAAGTACTGCATATAATAGATAACATAAACTTTTCTAAATAAAATATAAGTATATCAAATTAACAGACGGATTTTAGCTAGTAAATCCTACAAATAGGTAACAATAGTAGCATTAATCTGAAGACACTAACAATACGAAATGGACCCTGTTATTCAGCAATTGCTAAAGAGATATAAATCAAATAAATTACAACAATATTTCTAGAATTTTCACTCGTAGATCTGTAGACGAATTTCAACTAATTAAGCTAATTATAATGAACCAGAAGGGAAGAGGTAGTGAGTGAATTCCTAGCTGAATAAGTTGATCCTGATGGACAGTTTCACTTCCGTATCCTCTCTCCACGGCTCGTTGAAGTTACCACCATCGCCTGCCCTCCAACCGCCCGTTAAAGTCCCCACTCGTTCCACTCATGTGCACTCACCTCGCATGTCAAATCCTCTGCCTATGATGTCTTGAAAGCTTTCACGATTTACAAAATGTTATGTTGACAAAAGATTTATTTATTTATTTCATTTTTTTTTTTTTATATGTAGGAACAATTACTTTTTATCTATTAATTTCTATGTAAATCGTGTGCAGGAACTGAACCTAAAAAAACAATGATACTATAATAAGAATTAGATTCAGGGATGAACAGATTTCGAATGATGCTTCTTGATTTCACCGATTCTTAAGAAAATAATAGGTATCGGGTATCAATAATATTAAATAGAGTGGTAATAATAAATTTGAACCATTTTTTCTTATTAATATATTTTTTTGTCTTTACCAGAAGAACATATTTTTGTGTACTAGATAAACACCAATACAGATCTTAAAGCGATTCCCTTAAAAAAATCAAGCATTGCTACGCCAATTGAAAAGTCATATTGTTACAAATATGCATTTTCTATTGTAAAATGAGTAAATAGGTTTACAAAAACATAGTTCTGAAGCACTAATGGAATAAACACAACCAGACAATCGTACCGTTTTACAGTATATATCATATCATTAATTACTCTTGGAAACGATATATCCCTAAATAAAGATTATTTTTCATTTCATGCATAAATAGCTCATATTGGATTTCGATACACAATTAAATAAAATATAAAGAGCTATTAGTATATCTTAATAATAACTATTTTTAGTGAAAGATTTTAGCATTTAAAAAAACAAAAAACATAATCTGTAATGAGGTAAATGACCTCCAGAATAATAAGATAAACTGGTATTCAGGCATAAATTGATGTATTTAAATACTAGAATCATTAACTATAGTAATTATTTACCCCTGAAATGAAATTCTAAGGATTAATTATAAAAACGAATTACGCCATAGTTAGATAATTAATGAACTGGCGTTTAGATGATAATTTGAAGATGATTTTGCTTTTATTTTTAATCATTTTTGTCTTCTACCTTCGAAAAATTTGCCGGATCATTTTATGTTGGAGACAGCATCACAAAATGAGATTGATTTATCATAATTTATTGAGAAAATAAATTAATTTTAATAAATAGAAGAATATTTCACAATTAAATATTGAAAATGTACCAATATTAGAAGTCTGAATGTTCTGATATAATTTCAAATATATTTTATTTATTTAAAAAAAATAAATTTATTGAAATTAATAACTGTATAAAATAGATATCCTCTGTGTTATTAAGAAGAGCAGGCTTAGATGGTTAGGGCATGTGGAAAGGATGCAGCCCTGTAGGCTGCCTAAAATGATGCTAAATGGTGCACCAGGAGGAAAAAGGAAAAGGGGCAGATCCAGGCGGCGGTGGATTGATGACTTGGAAGAAGATATAAGAAAGATGGG